>OY757020.1:91602428-92815518 GCA_963580285.1 Lucinisca nassula | reverse complement strand
GGAAACTTGTGATCAGGAATTTAGTGAGGGAAGCAGCAGCTCTGAAAATAGCTATCTTTCATGTCAATCACAACAATTGTCGTCTGCATAGTCATCTGCTGCTTTCTTTAAATGTTACCTGAACCAATCTAAGTCTCTAGCCTGATCTTGGTCCACACTGTTTGCCTATAAGCAAAAATATTATTTAAAAAAAAAATAAAGAAAGAAAAAAAAACTTTAAGAAGATGCAGCAGACAGTATAAACAGGGGCCATTTTACAATTCAGGTTTTTCTTACGGTTGATTCGTCCGGTTTTCCACCCATGCGCACTCATGAGCACTCTTAAAATGGAGATAGCAGTCTTCATTTTTGATTGGGTGTTTATGGATTTGCCTAACTGATATAGGAAAATGAAACCGCAACCAAAGTAGCCAAAGCTAGCCCTTGGCTCCAGATGAATTCGGCCTAGGTTGGTATCCCTAACGAACGGTTGTATGTCAATTCATTATTGGTAGAGAATCCTCTCATGTCACAGCGCATGACTCAGTGGAACCTTTTTGTTTGTGTTGATGTTAACGTCCCCGACAACATTATTCAGGTCATTTTTGAGACATTGTTTCCGAATTTATGGGACTTTTACCCGACACTGTGACGAAATGACTTCTCAAACCCTACCGCATATAAAGCATACTTGCAATTGCTAAATATGAATGACCCGTTTACTTTTTGAAAAGACAAATACTAGTTTTTGGGTCGTTTATTTATCAATCGTCACAAAGTAAAAAAAGTGCAAGTAGCTCTACAGTGCTAAGTCCACGTGATTATCACTGATTGGTCGGAAATCCAGGGAACTTGTATATAGAAAACAGCAGCGTTTATTTTTCTTCGAAGAGAGGTCAGCGTGTTGCGTAATACGGAAATCCATAGATCATGGATTGGGTTTTTCAAACAGTGTATGTCCAGACGCGGCATCTAATCAGGGTCTTCACTGTTTGCTCACATTACATGAATTGAAGGGCCAAACGCAGCGTCTTATCAGGGTCTTCACTTTTTGCTTTAAACTGTAGTTAAAGGGTTAAAGGAAGCAGTTTAAATCCATAAGTAAGAATGATTTCACGAAATGGGTTACTGAAATCATTGCAAGCAAGTATTTTTCTGAATTGATATTCTAAGTCACTATGAAATTCAGATTCTGATAGGCTATGTTGAAGAAGACAGTCTGGTTAGCAAAAAAATATGATGTAAGGACAGAGATTGGAAATAGATCTGAGATAAAGAAAATTCTTTTTTTTCTTCTTTGATCCTACAAAGGCTAGAATTAGCTTATATGTTTACTGTTTAATGAGCAGATGCTTCTTTTTTATCGGAAACGAAGACTGGGGTCAGACAGTGCAGGCGCGATTAATGAACCTTTGCTGAAGTTTTGTAGGAGCTGCATGTATTCGATTGAAGCATTTAAATAGAAGTCGGAGAATCACGAAAACATGCCTATATAATTCTGACCCCCTTAAATCCAACTTTTATGTAGTAAAACTGAGCTTTAAAGGGATAAACATTGTTTTCCTTAATTCTTTCAGAAATACAGATTGTGGATACGCGATAAAACCGCCCGGACCAGGCGGTTGTAACAAGTTCCCATACACTATGTCTTGAGCAGAAATATTGAAACTATCAGAATGTTTTATCTGAAAGTATTTTTTTTAGTGGTATTTTAATAGGCGTGTTTTCGTAATGCGTCTTCTCATCTCTGTAACCTGCGAAGCCACGTGCTTTGTAAAAACACGACAAAAATTCATAGAGTGCAACTATTATTTGGCTTAATACTTAACAGATTAGACGAGGACTTGCCGAGTTTACGAATGGTGGTGTTAATAATTGTAAATTGACAGATTTTGTGCATTCGCCTCAAAATGTTATACAATGTATGTATTTGCATAGCTGAGACTGAAAATGTTTTCGGTATAATTGATACAGAATGTCTTTAGCATCACCAACTAACGCTTGTTGACTGATTCCGCGACATTAATTTAATAGCATTCGCTATTATTCTACACAATACAGGGCTTTCAAATTTAGTTCACAGCCTCTGCGTTGTAATAGGTAACGAAGCTACGCGCGTTGTATCGAAATATCAAGATTTTTATTTTTCGCAAAAGATATGACGAAAGTTGCATATTAGCTTTCCAATTTCATAATCATTATTCACAATTTATCGGCCAGAACACCAGCCAAAACCGTGTAGTTACATAGGGCGACCGGATCAAAGTGAAAATACAGGTGAATCTGTGTTGACTGCCAAATTTCTTTTGGGGTCTTTTTTTCTGTATTCCGTTTTTCAAACTTTTTCTTGCAACAGACGAAGCCGCATATTAATAAAGTGGTCCGTAAGGCAGATGTCAGTATAGGAAAATGCAATACAACAGTTAGTTTAACGTAAAAACAGTTTCTTACCTGCATTGACGAACTGTCATCCGCCATTTTTCATCGAAGCCTATGCGTCCAAAATACGAAGCCTATGCGACCGCTACCCAGCCTGTGCGTATGTATTGACCAGTGTGTTCTAACTGCCAAATCTTCAGTTGATGCATAAACTTTCCTGAATTTGTCAAACACTTCGCGAGATTATTGTTGTATAGGTTCGGCCATACCACAAATAAGCATTCGTACCAGAAAGCTTCGTACTTTTCAAATTTACTCCAAATCTATGAACAACTGGTGAATACAAATGCCTCTGAAAATGACATTGTATCATAATATTGCTATTCAGTAAAACAATATTGCCGAAGAAACAAACATAGAGACACACTCGACGAAATTGTAGGTAACGCCGGATAAGATGGTATCTGATCAGCAAATTGTCAGTATTTTTTCTGCCTGACAAACAATATAATGTGCTATGATAGCTAGTTAGGTAAATAACATTTAATTTTCTATAATGACAACTGTACTCTCCCATTAATACTAGCCCAGAGACTACTCATCGTTCTAAAACTTGATTGATTTTTGTTTGATTTGATTTGAGGTTTAACGTCCCCGTCAACACTATAAAGGTCATTATGGAGACGTTGCTTCCAGTTTTGTGGGACTTTTACCCGACATTGAGATGAAATGACATCTCAATCCCTGCCGCCCAATGAAACCAATAGGGTTTATAAGCATGGACGGGCCGACTCGCAGCATTTTTCCTGGGCAGTCTTAGACCTTCTAAGTGGATTACCAGTACTAATGTGCGGTCGGTATCAACTCTGCGTGGAAGCATCGTGCAGCCCGATCAATTTCTCCAAGCCCCGATGGGCGGGGGCGGAAAACTTGATTGAAATTGACAAAATGACAAAGAGATGATTCATTTCTTTCCTTGTATATTATCATGTGGAAATTGAAAACTGAAACGATTGGGAACTGATACAATCAGATCAATCCTAAATTCCACCCACATTACCACAAGTGAACGAAAAGGTAACAGCTTCATAGCAATAAAAACTGTAGACAAAAATTCCAGCAAAAGCAACGGTTTTTAACGGTCAGTATATTTACTGTTGGGTTTAAATATACATTACGAAAACATGCCTATTCCACCACAGTCTGAAAATGATTAATTTCAGCTATAAATAACTGAGACAGTTTTATTATTTCTGCACAAAACATAGATTGTGGGCAGTCGTTAGATCCGAATCGCTAAGGCAATTGTAACGAGTACCCACAACTTACGTTCTGAGCATAAATACAACAAAACTGCATACCCCAGTTTTACAATATAAAAGTGGGGTTCGAGGGCGTCGAAGTCATATAGGCTGTTCCAAGTCGGTGCTTTTGCTGTGGTACCTTCCTGTTTTGTGTATGTGGTTCTAATTCATTCCCTAATAATACACGTTGTTTTATTAATGATTCCTATTCTTCCCGCTTTTTTGATTGTTCATTTTAGTTGCATTTGTCCGTCCAAGTCCATGTTTGTCTTGTTGGTGATTCTGAATCTTTCTCCATTATGTTTGTTATTCATTTTTTGTTACGTTTAGGTATTCTGGGTCACCGCCTATTTGGGAAAGAGCTGCTGACTCGGTTTGGCGGTGGTCTGTTTTATTTATTGTTGTCACTCAATGTTTCGACTTCTTTCCCTGGTGATGTTGTGGGGAGGATTTGGGATTTGATTGTATCAGTTCCTGATCATTACTATTTTTAATTTGTATAGTTGATAATTAACAGGATCCCAACCCTCACCCTCACTTACATTGTGGATCCATTACGAAAACACGCCTATACATTGTAAATAATTTTGGCTGAAATGGAAAATTTAAGATGAGAAATTGTGACGTTTTTATTATTTCTGGCCAAAACATAGATTGTGGGTACTCGATAGGTTCTATCGAGTACCCACAATCTTTGTTTTAGAGCAGAAATAATAATTTATATAGGCGTGTTTCTGTGATGCGGTCCGCATGAAGATTTCCTTCCGCATCAATGAATCAACTTTAGTAACGAAGAAATTAAAAATAATATACATGTAACATATTTGCGGATATTTTACGTCTCCAAAATGACCTAAATAGTGACGACTTTTAACTGGGACAATGCGAAATGAAAACTCCGTGTTTTTCAGTTCTGTTGTGTATTCCTTGCTCTCAAAGGATAACCTTTTTATAGAACATATTTAACTTCACTACAGCTGATGCGTCGGACTGTGTGGCGGCGGTAAAACGTCTCCGTGCCCTACATCACAGTGTAGATTATATTTTCTTGTCCTTTGGGATCATTCATTCCATTGTGGAATTTTGAAAATGTCTGAGGGTCACTAATGAGGTCTAATTGGCCGAAACTAGCTAGTCTGGCACAGAAAGCATGAACACTCCATGTTTTTCAGTTCTGTGGTGTATTCCTTGCTTCCAAAGGATAACCATTGATAAATGAAACGTTAATTAACTGACACCACTAACGGGCCTCCGTGGCCTAGTGGATAAGAGCGCTGACTCTTAGTCATTAGGCTCTCACCGCCGTGGGTTCGACCCTGGCTCGGGTCACGTGTGAGACGCCAAGATCTGCGATGGAAGGTCAGGTGTTTTTTTCTCCGGGTACTCCGGTTTTCGCCCACTTCTGATTAACGATCTGCTCGATATGAGTGAAATAATCTTGAAAGGGTCAAAACCCAAACCAAACCACTAAAACACGTGTGTTGCCGTTTCACCTCATCTAAATGACTTCATCTCGGGCCAAAACGAATTTTCTTGTGTTAATACGGACGGACTACGATCAATATAGGGTAGTAGACTGATATTAACTGGCATTTGACTAAGTATGCACAGTTTCTCAGCCAAACAACTGGCAATTAACCGATCAATCAGATACCATCTTATCCGGCGTGACCTACAATTTCGTCGAGTGTGTCTCTTTGTTGGTTTCTTCGGCAATATTTTTTACTGAATAGCAATATTATGATACAATGGCATTTTCAGAGGCATTTGTATTCACCAGTTGTTCATAGATTTGGAGTAAATTTGAAAAGTACGAAGCTTTCTGGTACGAATGCTTATTTGCGGTATGGCCGAACCTATACAACAATAATCTCGCGAAGTGTTTGACAAATTCAGGAAAGTTTATGCATCAACTGAAGATTTGGCAGTTAGAAGAATGTATGTAGATCCGGATAGGCTACTTTTCATAGTTGATTAACATGATTGTATATTTCAAATAAACTTTTGTTCTACTCACCGTGTCTCCTTGAGCGAGAAATGGCGGCGAATCTATCAAAAAGGACCACAATTCGGCGTGAAACGACCACTTATGCGGTGTTGCGACCACTCATTCGGCGTTACGATTGGACGCGGTGCTCTTGAATGAAACATTTTTTTCGATTTTTTTTTCTAAATAAAACGAACAATGATGACTACAGTCTTTTTACAATCTAGTGCATGTAATTACGGAACACTGGAAGGGACATGCAATTGATTTTAATATGTTGTGCGAACAAGATAATATCTTGTACGCACAAGCGAACAACATAATATCGTGTGCGCACAAGTTATTAGATAATATCGTATTCGCACAACTTAATATCTTGTGCACACAATCTTGTGCGCACAAGTTATTATTTTGTGCACACAAGATAATATCTTGTTCGCACAACTTAATATCTTGTTCACACTAATATCTCGATCCCTACACTGGCGGTCTTACCCATTAGGCGATGGAGGCCCATGCAAAAGTTAAATTGCAATGTTTCTGTTGAGAGTTAATATGTTTGTAAAATTGCATGCAAATATCCAATGAAAGAGGGCGCGAGTAAATGCCAAAATCGCTATTTTCAATGCTAAAAGAGCCATTACTCCAAACACAGTGAAGCAATACTTATGATTCTTGTCTTCTGCACGTCGTCTCATTGTGTTTTTCATTTCTCAGACAGTTTCAAAGTTATGCAGCAGACATAGAAACGTGGCGAACAGGCAGAAAGACGGGTCGACATACCAGGGACAAAACAATGTATTTCGACTACATCGCGTGGGGCGCGTGGGGATGTAAACATAATCACAAATTGATATTTGGGCCCCGTCAAGCGATTTTGGTACTTATCGCCTATGCGAGCAGCAAAGGTTCAGGCGAGCCTGCGCATCCGCGCAGTCTCGCCAGAACCTTCGCTTCTCGCTCATACAAGCAGTGAATCAAGAGGAACCTTCAGACAGAAAGCCATATCCCTGGCCCCTCTGAATGGCTGGGCATGCGCAGTTAAAATTTGTCATGACGGAATGCTCGAAGACCCAAATTCGCTTGGCGGGGCTCATTTAATGTTTCCTGAATGTCATTGAAAAGAAAATGACATATTTTGATCGTTTCGCTATTATATATCTCGTGATCCGCATCTAGGTACCGTGATCCGCAACTGGGGTCTAACCGTGGTCTCTCATATTCTGCAATCCTGAGAGACAGCCGAAGGTGATTACGAAACATTATTGTGTGCATTATGTAGATGGATATTTTTTTTTTTTTTTTTCTTAAAAATCATTGGTACCAAATGTTCTGAGCAGCAAGCAACGGTATTGGCTACAACACGCAACTATGCGTGACTGATCCGGAACAGGGTACTTGACTGTATATATTTCAAAACGGGTATTTTTCGTGATATTTTTGGTTTAAACGGTATTTATTTGTCAAGAATAATGTACATGTACAATCAATTACAACAGTAACTATCAGGATCTGACAATAAACTTTTGTTTTTATCAACGTCATCTCCTTCTTTTCTTATCTGTCCTCCAAATATAGGTTGTGGGTGCTCGTGATATCCCGCCTAAAAAGTTTTTTTTCTACAAACAGTCACAGTGACCTTGAACTTTAGTTCAGGACCCTGAAAGTCGATTTTGCTCAGAATATTAAAACAACATGAAAGCAATCTACTCAAGAATAAAGATTATATACGTATCACTTTGAGAAAAGGTTAACCTAAAGGAACACCTCGGACGCCCAACCGCCCGACGCCCACCCGCCAGCCCGGACATCGCTATTCTGAAGGACGGATTAAAACAAAACGTACAAAACTGAGGGGAAAATTAAAACATTGTCTAACCTTCTGCTTGACATAATCTTCTTATCGGAAGCTGTAGATGCCATTTTCTACGAGTATATAAACATATCCATATTCTGATTTATATGCAATCTTCGCATTTCCACTTACGGCCTAATTATTTTTGGGTTTTCCCAACTCTTTAAATGTTTTTACGCGATACGGAAGTTTTTTTTTTAACCAATGCAAGTAAAAACATGTTTGAAAGGAAAAATTTAGGAATCAAATGCAAATGCCTGGCATGGATAAAACAAAGAAGTAAAAGTTTAATATTAGATGGCTATTTGTTTTAAAGTCTGTAAATTGAAAATAAAACATGCATGTATCTAATTAATCGCATTGCACTTTTGGTTTAGTAATACACTATTTAAAAACACATTCATAGCAAAACTAAATTTCTGTATGACCTATTTCAAAATAGTCAATATTTACTTCGATCCATGTATTGATCGATTGGAAAATATTAGAAACACGATACAAAAATAATACGTAAGGTTCATAAATAACCAACAGTTAAAAAATTAGTTTCCATGAATTTGAATCATTCTCTATTACGGGCCTCCGTGGTCTAGTGGAAAAGAGCGCTGACTCTTAATCAATAGGTCTCTCACCGCTGTGGGTTCGAGCCTGGCTCGGGTCACATGTGAGACGCCAAGTTCTGTAACGGAAGGTCAGGTGGTTTTTCTCCGGGTACCCCGGTTTTCGCCCACCTCTGATTAACGATCGGCTCGATATGAGTGAAATAATCTCGAAAGGGCCGTAAAACCAAAACCAAAAAACATTGACTATTGCGCAAAATATGGTATTTTCGATCTTTTTATACGACCCAAAAATTATCAAACCATAAAAAAACACCAGCTTTACTGCTCTTTTCAATAAGGTGAAACCGTGCGTATATGAGACTAAAATCTTTGATATCTTCTGACCCATTCAACAGTGCCCCTAGACTGGAATCAGTCCAAAAGTTTAAGCAATATCTTCTCATTTGTATTAGCAATTAATTTATATTATTCTCCTCTCTAATAGTTTCTGATCTCCAAAACTTTTGGCATTCATTTGGTGCTACAGGATGGAAGTCATTGCTTTTGAGTTGGGTTAAAATTAATAAGCATAATCTTATAAGTGAAATGATTAAATGAATGGACTGTTTCCAGTCTACTGTGCCCCCGGTATCTAGCGCAATGGTAGTAACGACAAGCGCCGGGGTTATAAAACGTTTTTCATACTCATTTCAGCTCATCATGTTAGCAAGTCCGTGTAATGAGACACCCTAAACCCCACTTTATGTAGAGAAAACTGGGGTTTACGGGAGTTTTCTTATTTCTGCTCCAAGACGTACATGTAAGTTATGGGTACTCGTTGGACCGCCTCAATGTGGTACGCCCCCGCCCATAGGGGCTTGAAGATATAGGGGCTGCAAGATGCTTCCACGCAGAGCTGAATCCGGCCCGCATACTAGTACTGGTAAACCGTTTAGAGGATCTAAGCCTGTCTAGGAACCGCGGTGCGAGGCGGACCGTCCATGCTTATAAACCTTATTGGTTTCATTGGGCGGCAGGGCTTGAGGTGTCACTTCATCTCAATGTCGGGTAAAAGTCCCACAAATTGGAAGCAACGTCTCCAAAATGACCTTTACAGTGTTGACGGGGACGTTAAACCTCAAGTCAAACAAAACAAACAAACAAATCAATGAGGTGGTTCTAACGAGCATCAACAACCTATGTTTGAAACTGATGTTGGCAGTATAAATAAGAAAAAATGTGAAATGTGAAAACATGCACTATATCGCATGGTTGTGTTATCGTAATATTAGGGTAAAATTTATCCCGCTCATAAATTTTGAGATGCTTACCGTTTTTGGTAATTCAAAATGGGCAGGACAAATATTCATCACAAAAACGTGCCTATATAATTTTGACCCCCTTGAACCCCACTTTTATATGTAAAACTTTGGTTTACAGGGGTAAACCTTATTGTTCTTATTTCTGCTCTAAAATAAAGATTGTGGGTACTCGTTAGAACCGCCTCGATGAGGCGGTTCTAACGAGTAACCACAATATTTATTTGAGCAGAAATAAGAAAAATATCACAATTTTTCATCTAAAAATTTTCATTTTTTTTCGGCGATGAATGTTACAATGTATTTGTATAGGCGAGTTTTCGTAATGACTCGAGGACGTTTATCTCACGTGTTTATATCTTAATTTCATTACGATAACACACCCGTGCATTTTTTTCACATCTCCAAAATAGCGGCTTTTTTAATGAAACTCCGTGATATTTTTCCCTAAACCCAACTTTATATGGAGATAACTGGGGTTTATTGGGGTATACATTATTTTTCTTATTTCTGTTCAAAGACATAGGTTCTGGGTATCCGTTAGAACCGCCTCAATGAGGCGGTTCTAACGAGCACGCACAACCTATGTTTGCAGTATAAATAAGAAAATATAATATCATCACAAATTATCATAAAAAAGGTAGTGTTATCGGTACCATAAACTACGCAAAGCATTTTCAAAATTTTATAGACGCCATTCTGATTTAATTTCAAAATTCAATATTGGACTTAAATCTCTTCTGCAACAAGGTCTATCGGAACCCGAATTTTATGGTGACTTAGTATATAAATTCAGAAAGATATATAACCGCAATGACTTCAGCACCCAATTTCGTAAAATCATTCTTCGATATAAAAAGATTGGGTACAACATGGATGTTATACGACAGACTGCATACATGGTAGTTAACCCAATCACGGTTGGCAACTTTGCTTCCCTCTTTAATTGCACGCCGGTGGGTCAGGCCTCAGATTCTATGACGGCTCCAACGTAAAGGCTTATTGAGAATTAGAGAGATCTAATTCTTGGTAATGTTGGTTGGTGCCTGATGCTCTGTCTCTGGTCGGACCCATCGGAGTCTAACTGTTGGTTTTCTTTTGCTCCAGCATTTCAGTGGTTTCTTGCTGTCGAGTCCTCACCGTTGTCTCACCTCTGTGGTTCTTTGATTTTTTGTGTTCACGGAGATGTTGCACTGATGAGTTAGGAGGTCTTCATGCGGACTGAACAAATTATTTGTCTAAATCGCAACGGAAGTAAGGGCGAGGATTGTGGCCACGTAAAATCGATTTAAGCCCCCCAGTGGAAATCTTTCCACTGACCGTTCCAAGGCGGTTCTTCTGTGGCGATTTATTTATGTTGTTGTTTGTTACTTACTGTGTGTATCACTTGTGTCTTTTAATTTTGGATGGCCATATGGCCATTTTGTGGGAAAGTAACTGTCCTTATGGCCTTCCTTTGTTTAGGTTTCCATTATGGTCTGGTCGCTTAATGTTTGTATTTCTTTCCCTTTGGTGTCTTTGGTGGGTGGAGTAAGTTAATTGTATCGATTCCTGATCTTTGTTTTACTTCTACTTTGTTACATATACATCGCCCCTTTTCATTGCTTTTTGGGAGGACTTTTTTCAGTAATCTTCCTGGTTTTCAGGGTAACCTCTGCCTCCTATACGGCCCCCGCCCATAGGGGCTTGAAGAAATATATGGGCTGCATGATGCTTCCACGCAGAGCTGAATTCGGCCCGCACACTAGTACTGATAAACCGCTTAGAGGATCTAAGCCTGTCCAGGAACCGCGGTGCGAGGCGGACCGTCCATGCTTATAAACCCTATCGGTTTCATTGGGCGACAGGGCTTGAGATGTCATTTCATCTCAATGTCGGGTAAAAGTCCCACAAAATTGGAAGCAACGTGTCCAAAATGACATTTACAGTGTTGACGGGGACGTTAAACATCAAATCAAACAAATCTGCCTCATAAATGTCTCCAAATATTTCATCCGAAATATTCGTCTTGTCACGTAAAGGTATTTGATTGTGTTGGAGCTTAACGACATGACAACACTTGTGGGTCATTTTGTGTCGTCTCCCAGAAAAAGGGAGAAAGGAGATAGAAGAGATAGGAGAGGTCATCACGAAACCACGCCTATATAATTTTGACCTCCTTGAACCCCACTTTTATATAGTAAAACTGGGGTTTCCAGGGGTAAACCTTATTTTCTTATTTCTGCTCAAAAAATAGATTGTGGGAACTCGTTAGAACCGCCTCTATGAGGCGGTTCTAACGGGTGCCCACAATCTATATTTTGAGCAGAAATAAGAAAAATGTCACAATTTTTCATCATAAAATTTTCATGTTTTCGGCGATAAAGGTGGCAATGTATTTGTATAGGCGTGTTTGCGTAATGGGTATTTGATTGAGTTGGAGTTTAACGACATGACAACACTTGTGGATCATTTTGTGTCTTCTCCCAGAAAAAGGGAAAAAGTAGATAGAAGAGATAGGAGAGGTGAAATTGAGGGACAAGGGAGAAAGTTGAATATCATTATCAAGCCTCCTGAACTGGCGCTAAGATGAATCCTATGTGGCTCGGACTTCCCATTTCTCGAACAAATATCAAACTCACAAATGTGTCCATGCCTTTAAAATTTTACTGTACGACTAGCAACGACTCTGACCAGGCTGCGCATCCAACCCGTCTGGTCAATTTCGTCGATAGCCCGGACTGAGGCAATAGAAGGTTGATGCGAACAGCGAAGACTCTGATCAGGAAGCACAGTCTGATTTGAGTGTTCGCTGGTGGCGCATATTTTCGTGATGGGATTATCATGCCATAGCTAATTTTGATTAATTGTGTTAGTGTTTATCGACACGTCAACACTTGGGTCATTTTGTGTCGATTCCCTGAAAAAGGAGAAAAGAGATAGAATTGGCCGTAGAGGAGATAAAAGGGAAAGACAGCGGAAAAAGAGGATCATGAATGGAAGTGTAGATTCTGAAGAAATAACATTCCCCCTCTTCACATACATGTACCTGTCCCAAGAACAGCAGGCCTTGCCCAACTGAAAGCCAATGTCATTTGGACGCCCCAGTGATGTAAGACGGCGCATTCTCCGCCAGCCCTTGCGAATTACATATGAGACACGTTCTGAGAAAAAATACTGCTTTTGTCATTTGCGGGCATCAAACGTGAAGATCAGACTGCGCATCCGTGCAGTCTGATCTGCGTCTTTATGTTCGCTGCTTAGGCCCTTTTCTGGGACATTGGCAAACAGTGCAGACCTAGAAGGCGGCGTCTGATCTGGGTCTACACTGTTCATTTTTGTTCATTTTCAATCCACACTTGTTACTTGGCAGGCTTATACGGTTAAGTTTTGCCAGAAACTGACAATTTCCCGTCTTGAATCAGCTGAAGGGAGAGAATGACCGCAGAAAGATTACATGATAAATCTCTACGAAAGAACGTTGCCGACCCCGGCCGGTATCGAACCCGCGTCCTGCTGATCACCGAATGAGCTACCGAGGATGGCGAGACCAGTCTGTGTCTTACCCGGAGACGGATTGTCCCGTACCGGGGCTCCTTTGTAGCCTATTTTGTTTGTCTGTATTATGTTGTTATTAATCAGGCCCAGAAACAGGGTGCTTAGGCCTCTACAGCTGATTGTGGGCCTGTAACTGGGCCAATAAGAAATTACTTGACTAATGACAATTTCATTTAACTTTAATACACATCTAAAACATGATTATTGATTTTCGACCCTTGACCTCTGGTAAATATAGGTTTGTTTGTTTGTTTGATTGGAGGTTTAACATCCCCTTCAACACTGTAAAGGTCATTTTGGAGACGTTGCATCCAATTTTGTGGGACTTTTACCCGGCACTGAGATGAAATGACATCTCAAGCCCTGCCGCCAAATGAAACCAATAGGGTTTGTAAGCATGGTCTGTCCGACTCGGTCCGCACTGCCTGGGCAGGCTTAGATCCTCTAAACGGTTTACCAGTACTCGTGTGCGGATCGGTTTCAGCTCTGCGTGGAAGCTTCGTGCAGCCCATCTATTTCTTCAAGCCCCGGGTTAATATAGGTTGACCTGGTAATAATACGGATGACCTCCGATCAATACATGGTAGCCAATTATATAATTGTATCAACCAAGTATTTTCGTACTGGCCAAGTTACAGGTCCGAGATCTGCTGAATTGGACCCCAGGCCGACACAGCTGACCGAGGACCTGTAATTGGGCCAATACGAAATTACTCGATTAATGGTATTGGCCCAGGTACAGGTCCAATACGAAATCACTTGACTAATGACAATTTTATTAAAATGCACTATTAAAAAACATGATTTTAACCCTTGGCCTCTGGTTAATATTGGTTGACATTGTATTAATATGGATGATCTCCGATCAATACAGGATGGCCAATTATATAAATGTTATTAACCAAATAATTTCGTATTGGCCCAATAACTGGGCTTGGTCTACTGTATTGGCCCTCGGCCTTACCAAGTAATTTCGTATTGGCCCAGTCACAGGTCCAACAGGAATTTACTTGGTCAATGACAATTGTATTGATTAACTTTAATAAAGTAAAAACAAAAGACTTGATGATTTTATTGGGGGAGAGAATTCCTAGCAGTTTTATTCCAGTAAACGGTGTCGACGACGGGCCTCCGTGGCCTAGTGGTTAAGAGCGCTGACTCTTGATCATTAGGTCTCTCACCGCTGTGGTTCGAGCCTCGCTCGGGTCATATGTGAGACGCCAAGTTCTGCAACGGAAGGTCAGGTGGTTTTTCTCCGGGCACTCCGGTTTTCGCCCACCTCTGATTAACGATCGGCTCGATATGAGTGAAATAATCTTGAAAGGGCCGTAAAACCAAAAACAAAAAAAAAAAAAAAAAAAAACGGTGTCGACAAGACGTTTCTCAACCATGGAACAAAATTACTCTTTATATGTCCATTTGACATTTCTTTGTTTCAAACTACTATCTCTCTTAAGGGTTTGTTAGCTGCCTCAGTCTGACAAGCATTGCTTGATAAGGGAAAATTATACGGGCCCCGTCAAGCGATTTTAGTACTTATCGCCTATGCGAGCAGCGAAGGTTCAGGCGAGCCTGCGCATCCGCGCAGTCTCGCCAGAACCTTCGCTGCTCGCTCATACAAGCAGTGTATCAAGAGGAACCTTCAGACAGAATGCCATATCCCTGGCCCCTCTGAATGGCTGGGCATGCGCAGTTAAAATTTGTCATGACGGAATGCTCGAAGACACAAATTCGCTTGGCGCAGCTCATACAATGTCGTGGAACTACTTTTTTCAAAACTGTCTTCTCTTCCATGTCTTGTAACCAATGCAAACTGAAAAGTAACTACTGTAAACTTTTCTATATTACGACCACCTTTGGAACTGTTCAAAAGTGGTCTTTAAGATCACTTTTGAATAGTCCCAAAGGTGGTCTGTCATTAGAGGACACTGGATGTAGAAAGCACAAAGAAAATGTACCTGAAACCTTCTAAATATGCTTTTGAAAGCAGAATTAATCTTAATTTTAGGTGGTCTTAATTGCGGAATTTCACTGTATTTTTGTCATTCTGATAGTTGTTTCCAGCTCGCTGTTTCTCCCTTCGTGTGCAAGTTTAACTGCCACAGTGGCATCTCCTTTATCAACTTACATGTAAATTGGCAGTCAGTATGTCATCAAACTGCTGTCAAGTGTCAAGGAAACAAAGTGATGGAATGTACATATACAAATGTAGTTTCCAGAAATCAACATCTGGCTTTAAGTTTAAATACTACTACATGTACATGTACATGTAAATAAATGTATTGAAAATGGATTTAAGCAACTCACTGGAAAACGTTTAAATAGCTTTATTTATAAGGTAAGAAAAAGAAAACTGGCTTCTTTTTCTGTGGGGCCAGTTTGCATTTCTTAGGCAGTCTTATGACAATCGCTTCTTTGGAATAATTTTATCGTTCAAAGCACAGTATTAAAAGTAGACGATTCAGAAAAATCATTAATGATTGGGAAGATACATCGAGACGGAATTATCAGGCTCGTTTTGTATTGTTTTTTAATAAGGCCTCATGCTCGGCATAGCCTCGCATTTTGCTATAATTGGAACACTTAGCATAATCTTAAAACCTGTTTAGAAACTTCTAGACAAAAATCGTCTTTTTTTACTATCAATGCTCAAATTAGTAAAGATAACACTCTTTTTGAAAACGAAAGTAGACATTCGTGCAGAAACTATGAAGCATGCACAAATTAAACGAACACAACTACACCGTCTATCATCGACAACGGAATCCCGGTGAATCGAAAGTAATAGCTGAAGGAGAAGGGATGCCTCTTGAAAATGCATTATTTTACTGCTTGTAAGCTTTAAGTTAAAATTACTGTTATCAAATATCAGTAGTGGACATAATTTGCTGCTGCCACGAGAAGTGCTTTTTTTTATAAAACGCACAATTGTGCAATTACAGACCGAATATTCGACAGCTGGTACCGTAAACAAAATGGATTTGGCAAGTTCGTTGTTGTTTTGTTTAATATTTATGCTTTTATACTGAAGTTTTTTCATTTAATCAGAAAGAACAATGATGGAAAAAATAATTTGCATAAGAAACTCGCCTCAAATTGTACTTTCAACACAAATGTTTGCCTAAACGTAAATTACCTGTTGTACGGCGAATAGTAGTGCGGTGTACGGCGTGTTGCAAATTAACGTAAACGAAAGTGTACGGCGAATAGTTCCATGTTTATAGCTGATAACGTTTCAAAAGTATACCGACCGGCCTTCCGATGCTTCTCTCACATCCACGAGGACTGTACTGCTCTGCATGTATGCCCTGTCTAAGTCGGGTGTTATAGTTTGTCGAACATGCTGCTTCGAAATGTAAACAACGGCCGGCAAGAACTGGGGCTACATCAATAGATTCACCTGCCTGTCACAACATCTTTATCCAGTGTCATCAGAATTTTATAAACACACTTCAAAAATTTTCACCCTTTCTCTCGCCATAGCAAGAACCCATCACAATATAGTAATGTTAGTTAGGAACTAATGCCTATGTATAGTTTTAAGACCATATTTTGCCACAGAGGCGTGATTGTGGGTTAAAAAGGAGTGCGCATTATGAAATCACGCCTGTTCAAATATACACGCATGGAAGACTCGTTAGGGGTAGATGGCGGTTATGCACTTAAACTCCTTGCGGGAACTTTCGGCCATGACTTACGAGTAATTACACTACATTACGAGACTTCAAATGTCAACATTTTGAGATGAAATGGCATCTAAAAACTTTTCGCCCTAAGAATACAACAGAATAAAGATGCTTGGCCAGTCCCACTCGCACTACTTTCTCTAGGTTATGCTGTTCGATTAGTTGCAGCGGTAATAAAGTTACGGTGTCCAAACATGCTACACTGGTATCATTTGCTGGGATAAGTGCCCCAAAATGCACCGTCTACCGGATCGAGACGTTAACTGGAGCCCTCTACCCCCGTGCAGGGAGAATCCTCCCCAATGCAAGTTAGAGATCTTTGCGTAATTACATGATGAGTTTAAACAATAGTTTATTAGTGCATGATTAGACTCTTCTATAGTCCATGTCTGTTGATCTGAACATCGATATTTGCCATTTTGTCTTTGGATTAATGATTTTGGATTAACGCTTTGGTACCACGACCTAAACTACTTAACTATATACGATCGCTTATAAACCATTGTTTAAACTAATCATGTAATGTAATCACTCAGGTCCAATTCTTGTGACAACTGGAGCCCAGCAAGCTTGTGTGCTAGCCCCAAAGTAGAAGTAAAACAAAGATCAGGAATCGATACAATTAACTTACTCCACCCATCAAAGACACCAAAGGGAAAGAAACACAAACATTAAGCGACCAGACCATAATGGAAACCTAAACAAAGGAAGGCCATAAGGACAGTTACTTTCACACAAAATGGCCATATGGCCATCCAAAATAAAAAGACACAAGTGATACAAACAGTAAGTAACAAACAACAACATAAATAAATCGCCACAGAAGAACCGCCTTGGAACGGTCAGTGGAAAGATTTCCACTGAGGGGCTTAAATCGATTTTACGTGGCCACAATCCACGCCCTTACTTCCGTCGCGATTAAGACAAATAATTTGTTCAGTCCGCATGAAGGCCTCCTAACTCATCAGTGCAACATCTCCGTGAACACAAATAATCAAAGAACCACAGAGGTGAGACAACGGTGAGGACTCGACAGCCAGAAACCACTGAAATGCTGGAGCAAAAGAAAACCAACAGTTAGACTCCGATGGGCCCGACAAGAGACAGAGCATCAGGCACCAACCAACATTACCTTGAATTAGATCTCTCTAATTCTCAATAAGCCTTTACGTTGGAACCGCCATAGAATCTGAGGCCTGACCCACCGGCGTGCAATTAAAGAGGGCAGCAAAGTTGCCAACCGTAATTGGGTTAACTACCATGAATGTAGTCTGTCGTATAATATCCATGTTGTACCCAATCTTTTTATATCGAAGAATGATTTTACGAAATTGGGTGCTTAAGTCATAGCGGTTATATATTTTTCTGAATTTATATACTAAGTCACCAATATATGGGCTGCATGATGCTTCCACGCAGAGCTGAATCTAGCCCGCACACTAGTACTGGTAAACCGCTTAGAGGATCTAAGCCTGTCCAGGAACCGCGGTGCAAGGCGGACCGTCCATGCTAATAAACCCTATTGGTTTCATTGGGCGACAGGGCTTGAGATGTCATTTCATCTCAATGTCGGGTAAAAGTCCCACAAAATTGGAAGCAACGTCTCCAAAATGACCTTTACAGTGTTGACGGGGACGTTAAAACTCAAATCAAACAAACAAAACAAACTAAGTCACCATAAAATTCGGGTTCCGATAGACCTTGTTGCAGAAGAGATTTAAGTCCAATATTGAATTTTGAAATTAAATCAGAATGGCATCTATAAAATTTTGAAAAGGCTTTGCGTAGTTTATGGTACCGATAACCCTGATTATGAAGTTTAGCCTTTAATAATTTATTACGAGTATTGAAGTCAGTTACATGACTACACACCCTAGCAAATCGAATTAATTGCGAAATATAAACGCCATAGGATGGCGCACGAGGAACATCACCATCCAAAAAAGGAAAATTTACAATCTCAAAATCAAAGTCATCGCGTTTATCATAAATTTTGCACGAAACAAACCCATCTACAATATATAGATGTAAATCCAAAAACGGGGCCTCGGTATCAGAAGAATTTGCTTTATTTAACTGAAGTTCTGTGGGGTAAATCTGACTGATCAAAACATCGAAATAGGTATTATCTATATTTAATAAATCATCTAAATATCTAGAAGTGGAGCTAAAAGCTTCAATAATTTCAGATTGGTTATCAATGGAAAGCGACAACATGAAGTCTCTTTCACAACAATACAAGAATAGATCACGCACAAGAGGTGCGCAATTCGTACCCATCGGAATGCCCACAATTTGTCTAAATAACTTAGTACCGAATCTGATATAAATATTGTCAAGTAGAAAGGTGAGGGCATCACACACTTTCTGAAATGACCAAAGTGTATAATTCTTATGCTCTTTAGAAGTGAAAAATGCCTTTCTGACATTACATGCAAGATAGAGAGAATCTTCTCTGTGAAAAACCCATTCAATTAAATCATTAAGCTTTTCTGTTATAAGATAATGAGGACGTGTAGTGTAAAGAGTGGAAAAATCGTAAGTAGACAGACTTGAAGCACGAAAATGTCTGGATTTCAATTTATTTAAAACCTCATTCGATTTTTTTATAGACCAAAAAAGATTTCTTCCTGATCTTTCAAAGACTTTATCACAATATTTAATCACATGCGTTTTAATAGCAGTAAGACAGGAAGTTAATAATTTAGAAAGTTCAGTGGTAGTGCAAGAGCTAGAATTTGCAATAAACCATGCTTTGTAAGGTCTTTTATGAAGTTTTGGTAACCAGTATAGCGTAGGAAGCTTGTCTTGGCCTTCGGTAACACACACAGCAAACTTGGTGGCTGAATGACAAATATGTTTATCTACTATAACTGACTCTTCAGCTAAAGGCTGAAGTTCATAGGCCTTAGTACCACTGTTCAGCATGATGTTCGCTTCCATGCACACAGATGTTTTCCAGGAGGGTGACAATGGTATACCGATTAGGTATGGTTTTGATGGGAAGCTTCTAAATGCTACACTGGTATCATTTGCCGGGATAAATGCCCCAAAAATGCACCGTCTATCGGGTCGAGACATTAACTGGAGCGCTCTACCCCAGTGCAGGGAGAATCCTCCCCTATGCAAGTTAGAGATTTTTGCGTAATTACACGATGAGCTTAAACAATAGTTTATTAGTTAACTATATACGATCACTAATAAACCATTGTTAAAACTAATCATGTAATGTAATCACTCAGTTCCAATTCCTGTGACAAATGGAGTCCAGCAAGGTTGTGTGATAGCCCCAACACTGTTCAGCATGATGTTCGCTTCCATGCACAAAGATGTTTTCCAGGAGGGTGACAATGGTATACCGATTAGGTATCGTTTTGGTGGGAAGCTTTTCAATTTCGGAAGGTTGCAAGCCAAATCAAAGGTGCAAACAGAGGTGCCAGATGAGTTCCTCGTTGGGGATGACATGGCAAAAGGTGCATAATTACTGTGTAGGCTTTCATCCTGCAACTCTGGAGTATGTGTAATGTACACCTGAGAGTAATGGTCAAATGTGTTTCCGATCACAGTAGTTGTTTTTAGGGCAGTTCAACGGCCCAGTCAACACTATTTAGGTCATTTTTCCGAACAGTTTACCTATCCACACTTTTACTGTGCAGGCTTATTATTTCATTGATTCCACTGTTGAATTTTGAGAATATTTGAGAATCACTGATGAGGCCTAATTGGCCGAAACTAGCTAGTCTGGCCCAGAAAACGTGTACACTCCATAGTTTCCAGTTCTGTGGTGTATTCTTTGCTTCCAAACGATAACCCTATCTAGAACATATTATATGTAAGCGGTTACTCTTCTTGAATCAGCCGAAGGGTGACAATGAGGTAGAGAATGAGATAGATAGATAGATAGATAGATAGATAGATAGATAGATAGATAGATAGATAGATAGATAGATAGATAGATAGATAGATAGATAGATAGATAGATAGATAGATAGATAGATAGATAGATAGATAGATAGATAGATAGATAGATAGATAGATAGATAGATAGATAGATAGATAGATAGATAGATAGATAGATAGATAGATAGATAGATAGATAGATAGATAGATAGATAGATAGATAGATAGATAGATAGATAGATAGATAGATAGATAGATAGATAGATAGATAGATAGATAGATAGATAGATAGATAGATAGATAGATAGATAGATAGATAGATAGATAGATAGATAGATAGATAGATAGATAGATAGATAGATAGATTTCTCCATGATCCGTTGGTCGAGGAGAGCATATATACCCTTAAAAGTGGGGAAAAATGAAGTTGTCCATTATTGGCTTTAGCAATAAAGAATAAAATAAATGCTCTTCCTCTTTCGCAGAAGAAATAAGATTCATGCACAGGCAAAAAAGACGCGAAGTAAAACTCCGGACAAAATTTGAAAACTTGAGACATGAGATCAAGACTGATATATATATAGATAAATCAGCATGATTTGTTTGTGAATAACTCAGTAGGTGATGAAAAGGCAAATCCAAGAGGTTCTTCTGTCGCGGTTTATTTTTGTTATGGCTTGTCTTTGGGTGTTTGTGTCGCTTTTATTGTGGATGGCATGTTGGCCGTTTTGTGGGGTGGGGGAGTGGGGTGGCTGTCCTTTTGGCTTTCCGCTGTTGGTGTTTCCGTTGGGGTCTGTTGTTTCATGTTTGTGGTTCTTTCCCATTGGTGTCTCTGATGGGAGCTGTGGGTTGATTGTATCGATTCCTGATCATTGCCTCCACCTCTATTTTCTAGAGATACATGTATATCAATAGTCAGAAGAAGGACAGACAAGGTAATAAAAGGGAAGGAGCGGGGTTGCTGAATCAGACTCTGAAAGGGCAGGGAAACTTGTTGGTCAATTCAATGATGCGTTTAATAAAACTGAGTTCACGGAGGTTCCATTGACAAGAAGATCGGCCCCATTTATGGATACTATTATTGTTTCATCGGCAGGAGTGATAAAGTTACTTAAAGGCTTAAACCCCACTAAAGCTTTAGGACCTGATGAGCTACATCCTAGATTCCTGAAGGAGCCAGGAAAAGAGTTAGATCCAGATTTTTTTCCACCTGTTTTAACAGTCTCTTGATACAGGTGAAATCCCCAAAGAATGGCACTTACCGAATATTTGCCCATTATTAAAAAAGGAGATAGGGCTCTTAATCATAATTATCACCCTATGGCTCTGACTTGTGTTCTGTGTGTAAATTGCTTGAACATATAGTCTGCTCAAACATCATGGCCCACTTGGATGAACATAAACTTTTCTCTGAAAGATAAAATGCATTAAGGAAAAGGCATAGTTGTGAAACTCAGTTGAGAACAACTATTAATGATTGGGCAAAAATCTTGGACAAAGAGGGACAGGCAGACACCTTTATTCTGGACTTCGAGAAAGCTTTTGACACCACCCCACATGAACTACTTAAATCTAAGTTATTTGGTTATCGCATTGGGGGAAATACTCTCATATGGATAGATTCCTTTCTTCGCTACAGAAAACCGCGTTGTTGTTATTGGAGAATCTTCAGAGTGGGCACCAGTTTTGTCTGGAGTCCCACAAGGGACTGTTCTTGGTCCACTGTTATTCTTCCTGTACATCTACGATGTTTCCACTGACACTGACTTAGCAATAAGACCGTTCGCAGACGATTGTGTTTGCTACCAAGAAATTAGAGATCAGATGATTCACTGAAACTTAAGAATGATATAGATAGATCAGGATGTTAAGCCCGAAAATGGGACATAAGATTTCACCCTGTTAAATGCAAAATTATGCATTTAAGTAAGACGAGAATAAATAAAATTGAGGCTTCTTACACCTCAGAGGGAACAGTCCTCGAAAACGTGGATTCCATTAAATACCTTGGTGTGACACAATTTGAGATTGAATACACATATTAGCAACATATGTGTACTAAGGCAAATAGAACGCTTAGGTTCCTGAGGCGAAATCTTCATCAGTGTCCTCATGATGTAAAAGAGGTAACTTATAAAGTTCTTGTTCGCCCAATCTTGGAATATGGTAGTTGTATCTGGAGCCCCAGCGGAGTGGTCCTTAATGAAGCAATTGAAAACGTTCAGAATAGAGCTGTTAGATTTGTAACAAGCAATTACTGCTTTGAAGTTGGGAGCATGACTGGACTACTAGGAAAATTAAGATGGGAGGTTCTCAAGAAAAAGAGAAAACAGTAGGCTCATACTTCTATTCAAATGTCTAAGAGGTGCTGCCAGCATTCCAACAGATGACCTTGTTCCCGAAGTTAGGCACTGCAGAAATCATCATTCATTGGAGTTTTAGACCCTTACTGCAAAAAAAAACCTGACATTTATAAAGGAATCATACTTTCCCCGAGCTATTAGAGATTGGAATGCCCTTCCCAATTCGATTATTTCAGCAGCTGAAGATGCTGAGGATTGTGTATCTAAGTTTACCTCTTTAATGAGAGCTAGGGACTAACTTCCCATCACAGGTCCTGGTGTATGAATGTCATTTGACGTATCATCAGTAACATTTCTGATTCTGAATAAATGAGTTGCCATTCCTATTCGCCGTACACTTTTTTGACTATATTCCGTACAGCTATCTGTTGTAAACAACTAAACGCCGTACACATGGATTTTTAGTTTTTAATACATACGCTTAGTACATGATAAAGTCATGTCCAGAAAAAGTTTTCATTTACTACCCATTATTAACGGAAACAGGTAAAAGAAAGTTTAAGGGGAAATAAATCAAGAAATTATAAAATCTGAAACCGATTTTCGAAAATGCTGGTCTTCACTCAGTACCAAGCATCGATAAACTTGTGTTCTTGACTTTAAATCGAAACATACAGCTTCGAAAAACGCATAAAATGTTGCAGAAATCCCTCTGTTATTTCAAGGAAATCAATTTACCCTGCACTTGCAGTAAATGGATCAGGAATAAAGGCTACACTCACCTTGCTCAATGCCTACGATTCACCGGGATTCTATTTCCGGTGTCTATGATAGACGGTGAACTACAACTTACCTACATCCACAATGCAGGTAACGCTATTTTCAGATGTTGTAATACAGCAGAGAAATCTTCCCAAAACAACTCATTCCGGTAAAATTGAGCATCTAATATCAGTCTTATAGCAGTCAAAGCTTGGCTTCCGGTTGCTAACCAGGTACTGCGATAAAACGGGTAACCAGTCTAGACTGGTTTTGTTTTGTATTAATTTTGACAGACAAATGAATGGTACAAAACAAAACCTTTCTAGACTGGTTAGTCGCTTTATATGGAAAGAATGCATAGTAACCGGGAGCCAGGCCTTGAACCCAGCTTGGGCTCTAGATTGTGTTGTTTTTTTTGTGTGTTTTTTTTAATATTTCTCAGCTGTATTACAAAATCAGGAAATAGTGTAACCTGCATTGTGAAGGCAAATGTTTACCTAATCCAAGGATGTAGGTTAGTCATAGTTGTGTTCGTTTGATTTGTGCATGTTTCATAGTTTCTGCATGGATGTCTAAAGAGTGTTGTCTTTACTAATTTGAGTATTGATAGTAAAAAAGACGTTTTTTGAAACTTTGTCTAGAAGTTTTTAAACATGTCTTATGATGACGGTAAGAGTTCCAATTATAGCAAAATGCAAATATAACTTTGAAAAAAAAAACATTAGCAAGTGACCTGACCCATAGCATGTGTTACCCATCATAGTCCACCATTCACCATATTTGCATTATTTGCTGGCTCCCAGCTTGCACATTGCCAATATTGGAAAACAGGTAACCAGACCCCCTGACCTTTCAAGGTCAGGGGGGTCTGGTTACCTGTTTTTCCAACACTGATAACCTTCAGACTAGGAACCAGCAGATTATGCAAATAAGGTGAATATCGTTATCATTGATTTTCAAATACTGCGAAGGAGCATATGAGCATAACATCACGTGTATCAGCAGAGTCGTATAGGCCCTGTTGTTTATGTATTGGTCCTCATTTTCTCCCTCTTTCAACCGTATTGGCCCACTTTTCCGTATTGGCCCTGTTTGTCATCTGCACTGTGTAGGCTGGTTTGGCTATATAAATGCTATACTATTGTGGTTGATTAATGATGAGGTTTAATGTCCCTATTTACACTACTTAAGTCATTTTGGAGACGCTGCTTCTAATTGTGTGGGACTTTTATCCGACTTTGATTCCATTGTAGAATTTTGAAAATATCCGAGGGTTACTGATGAGGCCTAATTGGCCGAAACTAGCTAGTCTGGCCCAGAAAACATGTACACCCCATATTTTTCACTTCTGTGGTGTATTCCTTGCTTCCAAAGGATAACCCTTTTAGAGAACATATTTGAGATGAGATGACATTTCAGGCCCTACCGCCAAAAGGAACTGCTAGGCTTTATATGCAGGGACGGTCCGATTCCCACCACTTTGTTGCTGAAGGGTCTAAGCTTGTCCAGGAAAAATGGTGCGAGTGTGATCGTTTCTTAAACCCAAGCCATTTGTCCAAATTGCCTTATATGTATATAGTGTTGACGGGGACGCCAACCCTCAAAACAAACAAACAAACCTATGCTATCTTGAAACATTCTACAACACAAGATGGGGGCAAAATGGGACACGTCACTTCTGCAAAGCAACTTTCTGTGTAAAAGGTGAATGAATATAAAAGGACATCATTGAAGTGTCATTGTTTATTTCTGGCTATAACTTTAGTGTACATGCATTTATCATTATCCTGCTGAATACATTAATTAAGCCCCTCCATTTCTGACTATCAGCCAATCAAAATACTTGCTACAACTAAGAAATTAATTTTATTTGTCTGTTGTACATGAAAGTATGAACGCAGTGGATCGCCTGCAAAGTCAATGACTTTTTCTAGCAAACCACTGTCGTTTATACTGTCATGAACAGCAGAAAAATTAAGTTTATTTCTTAAATTTACATTCTTTGCTCCTCAGCACTGGGCGAAAAAATGTTTATAGGGCAAACTTTTAATACTAAGAAACATTTACACATGGTTTTTCTACAAAGAGAGGAACAGCCCTGTCTTCGCCAACACCCAATCAGATCGTATAGGACCATGGTTTAGACTGAAAATCATGTGACTCGATATGGTCATGGAAGTATGAACAAAATTGTTTTCTGTAGGTTTAAATTGGGCTTTTATACTTGAAATGTAAATATTATACTGAACATGTATTTATTCAATTCGCAAACTGCATGACAAATGGTGTAGATCCTGATCAGACAGCTATTTCAGAACCCATCTATTCTGGAGCTACACTGTTTCCAAAGTTAGGGTTTGTCGTGTTCAGCAGAATAAGGGTTAAAAAAGCAATGCTTCTTTGTTGAACACAGTATAACATGACTGTCTTACTACAACTTCAATAGCTCGAACACCTTTGGGACTATGAAAATCTGCCCGAGCCAGGGGTAGTTCGAGCCACTGGTTGTTTACTACCAGGAGGCATAACAGGATTACTTTTGGGACATCTAATAAAAATGTATGCTGTGTGTACTCATTAGAATCGCCAAAATGTATGCTGTGTGTACTCATTAGAATCGCCTCATTGAGGCGATTCTAATGAGTACACACAGCATACTTTCGCAAGATAAAAGTCTAAAATCTCCTGATATATCCCGCACTACTTCTCATCTAGAGTAATTCCCTAGAGACTCAAAAACAGGTTCGACTCAGCTATAGTAAACGAGTCATTCGACTTTCTACTGAAGTTTAATCTCGTACTTCCAACTGATATATGTACATACACACATCTAAATGCGCGCCCCCGCCGATCGGGGCTTGAAGTTATAGATTGGTCTGCAAGGTATTCCAGCCAGAGCTGAAAACGACCGGGCATTTAGGTCTAAGCCTGTCCAGAAAAAGGTAACTGGAGCCGGACTGCTCATTGAACACAATGGTTTCTAGGGGCGGTAGGGCTTGAGAAGTCATTTCAGCTCGATGTCGGGTAAAAGTCACAGAAAATCGGAAGCAAAGTTTCCAAAATGGCCAAAATAGGGTTGACAGTGGACGTAAAACATCAAAAGAATATCGCATTGCATGAGATCTAAATGATGAGTTTTATGTTTTACGTAGCAGCAAAATCAATGCATATCTTGAACAAATAAAAATGAGCAAGCGCATGACCAAACCTACAATAAGACATGTGCACCCAACGAAGACTCAGATCAGCCTGCGCATCCGCGCAGTCTGATCAGAGTCTTCGTTGTGCGCTCTAAGGATAGCTTAGGGCCCAATGCCCCTTCATGTAGCAAGAGAAGTCTCTGGTTATACTATATGGATGCACAGGCTGATCTGTGTCTTCGCTGGCGTACATGGCTTATGGTAGGTTTTGTCATGCGCCGGCTCAAAAGATATTTTCACTTTGTGCATTTCACACTGGCAAAATAACATGACCATGTAGAAGCCGAACTACTTTTTTGTTCGTTGTTTTTCGTATTAAGAAATAAAACGGGGCAAGCGTGCACCGGTTTCATATGAGACAGTTGCTGTTCCGGTGATTTTTCTCCGGAGTCAAGGATATCTGAGCTTTTGATGAAGGGGCCTAACCTCGACCAATCCGTCGTTCAGCACTCCCATTCGTTACTTGCGCAACACGATTTGCACCGGTTCAGTGTTTAATCAATCTACTCAAAGTTAAGTAGACTGCGGCGCCTGTGGTGCACGTGATTATGGCTGACCCAGAACAGTTAGCCTTGCGCAAACTTTAGTGAAGGGTTTTTTTCGACATGACATGAGTACCAGTTTAACCCAAGTTTATACAAAGAAAACTGGGGTTTACGGGGAGTATATATTTTTATTTTATTTCTGCACCAAAACATAGGTTGTTGGTTCACGTTAGAACCACTTCAATGAGGCGGTTCTAACGAGCCCCCATAAACTATGTTTGCAGTATAAAAAGAAAATATATCCACGGATTTTCACCAGAAATGTAACCATTTTGGAGATGTGGAAAAATGCACTATGTCACACGGGTGTGTTATTGTAATGAAGTGATTAGTCCTTCAATGACCAAACGAATCTTCAACATTCGCCATATTTGCATAGTTGCTGGCTCCCAGCTGGCACATTGTCAATATTGGAAAAACAGGTAACTAGACCCCCCTGACCTTCAAGGTCAGGGGGTCTGGTTACCTGTTTTTCCAACATTGATAACCTTCAGACTAGGAACCAGCAGATAAAATGCAAATAAGGTGAATAATGGCTTTGAAAAGGTCCAAGTACAATAAAAGGGCTGTCAAGATTTTCTTCACTGTTAAGTTTAACATATTTAAGCAAGCGATGAAGACACTGATTTGACGCCGCTGTCTGATCAGGGTCTATACTATTTGTAAATCTCTCATTTTTCTGATTATAGCACATTGAAAACAAGATATGGTAAAAATCTACCGATAAAAATCTCTCAAAGGACACTCCCATACTCATTTAAGCGCCCACGTGGACACTATATCTGAAATATTAGGCCTTTATGAATTGGATGGGGTAGGGCATGGACCCAACAGAGCCCTGGTTGGCATCACTGAATGCGTCTTATCGTAAGAAATAAGAATATATATATGGTTTATCTGAATGGTTCCTGAGATATATGACCTTTTAAGCAGTGGAGGGGCGGGGCATGACCCCGGGGGACCCGAGAATGCCAATGCCAGGTTTGGTGTTACTGAATGTGCCTCATCATAAGGAACAAGAATATAAATGAATTAGGTTCGAATCTGAACGGTTGCTGAGATATGAAGCCTTTTTATAAGGTTGAACGGTGTGGAATATCCCCTGCAGATCCTCCCAGACCCCCAAGTTTGTATATATCTGAATGCGTCTTATCATAAGGAACAAGAATATATATGGTTTACGGGCGGGGATCTGAACAGTTTCTGAGATATATAGCCCTTTTTGAAGTGGAGGGGAGGGGCATGGCCCTAGCACACCTACAGCTTGGTGTCACTGAATGCTTCTTATCATAAGGAACACGAATACATATGGTTTAGGATTGGGGATTTGAACGTTTTCTGAGATATATGGCCTTTTAAGATGTGGAGCGGTGGGGCATGGCCCCAGCGCAGCCGGGGGGCCCACAGGTTGGTGTCACTTTTAGGGGTGGGGATCTGAACGACTTCAGAGATACATGCATATGGGCTTTTATAGAGTAGAGGGATGGGGCATGGCTCGGCGCAAACCAGGGGACCGCGAGGTTGGTACCACTGAATGTGTCTTATCATTAGGACCAAGAATATATGTAGTTTAGGGGTTGCGATATGAAAGGTTACCGAGATATAAAGTAGAGTTGGTGGAGCATGGCTCCGGTGCATCCCAGGGGACCCCCAGGTTGGTGTCACTGAATGTGTCTTATCATAAGGAACAAGAGTATATATGGTTTAGGGGTGGGGATCTAAACAGTTTCTGAGATAATAGGCCTTTCATGAAGTTTAGGGGTGGGACATTGCCTTGGCGCTCCTCGGCGGACCGCTAGGTGGTCGTCTCTGAATGCGTCTAATCATAAGGAACGAGTATATATATGGTTTAGGGGTGGGTAACTGAACGGTTTCTGAGAACTATGGCCTTTTATGGAGTAGAGCATGGCCCCGGCGTAACCCAGGGGACCCTGAGATTGGTGCCACTGAATGTGTCATATCCTGAGGAATAAGAATATATATGGTTTAGGGTGGGGATCTGACAGGTTTCTGAGATATTGGGGCTGTTATGAACAGATTTTGCACCCCCTATCCCAACTATGCTAGTGACAGACATCTCGCCTACACAGTCAAACTAGCTGACTCGAGGGCTGGGACAAGGGCCGGGACAGAAGAATAAAAATAGAACAAAAATTGAAGAACAAAAATGATTATCGTGAATAAAACAGTGAAAATTCGAGATTACAATAACCAAACTTACGCCTCATTCAACGGTTATGTCCACGTAATCTGTATTTCAACGCTGCCTCCGACTCTAACGTCATACATTTTGAACATTGTTTACATCTTCTGAGACTCCATTGACGTCAATTCTAACACAGCGCGCCTATATAGGCAATGGAAAACAACTGTGTTTTATTCTACAACAAATCACGGCTCGGAAGAGCGCGACAAGTGACGTCATTAAAAACTGCCAATTGATTACGTCACTAGTCGATTTCCTTGACCTTAGACGGGGTAACGTCATTTTCTCGCATCGAAAACGTAAGAAAAGGATATAAATGCATGTGTTTCGTCGATAATTTTACCGGGATTTCTTCTAACAATGGCGAAAGGTTGTTAGATTTTGAAGCAAACAACAACATTATTGCCGATTTTCAGCGTGTTAGAATCGAAATAGATCAGCTCTTGTCTGTGATTTGTTGAGTAATAAATCACAGTTTGTCGGCCAGTTGTAAGTAGACAAATCACGCGCGCTACGCGCTCGTGATTTTGTCTACTTTACAACTGACCTCCAAACTGTGATTTATTACTCAACAAATCACAGTTAGAGCTGATCTATTTCTTAAGTCAAGAACACTCCTCGATGTGAATTAAACTTTCCCGCGTCTAAATATAACGATTGCATTGAACAAGAATGACCGGCTACAGGGATTTATTTCCTTTGAGGAAATAAATCATCTTAGGTCAGAGGTGATGATCCTTTTTAATTCATTGAGAAATTGTGACATTTCTTCGTTATGCATGTAATATATAGTTAATGAAGCTTTTTTTCAACAGCAAGTCTGTATTTTATTTACATGCATATACGTATTTGGGCCTCTGCAGAGCGTGTTCATCATTAGTAACAAGTTGTTAAGAAATAAACTTGCTTTAACGGAGATGTTTCTTTTATCTTAGAATATTTTACGCAAATAAGTATATGATAAAAAGAATATAACACGGTTGTTTTGATATCGGCCCTGGTCTCGGCCTTCGGCCTGTCTCAGCCCTCGCCGTTCCGGCTCGGGCCGAGACAGGCAACTCGGGCCGAGACCAGGGCCGATATCAAAACAACCGTGTAATATTCTATATATCTCAAATGTGGGCCGATGATAGACCCAATGATTGATATGAGCAAATCATTATAAACATGATAAATAAATGTTTAAAGTTTTAAACAAAACAGTTCTATGCAACGTTTTACCCCACAATAGGTACAGAAAAAGAACGTATTCAAATCAATTTGCGTGCGTGTGTATGCGCGTGCAACTTTAATGTGGCATTCCTTACTGACATCCCTGTCAGCGGCGTTTTCATAAAATATCAGCACTCTTCTTCTGTAAATGTTCTTTCTAGAACCCTGAAAGACATACAGGACAAAACTTTAGCCACGAAAGACACATGCAAGCATTTAACATCAATTGGGATGGGTGGAGAAAAAATATGAAAAATACTTTCTTGCACACCAGACAAGGAAATCCGTGATTTTACCCTGGGATAGAAATTTATGTTCTGACCCTGGTGTTCCGACCCAGGCAACTAACATAAATGCGCTTCAATTCTGTTCAACTGCTCGAACTACTTCCGCACTACTTTTATTTTGTAAACAATATACATGTGCGAGGTGTCAAAACTAACCTGAGGTGTTGTGCAAGAAAAAGAATCCAATATGGGGTTCTGTTGTAGATGGGCGTTTCCAAACGCTCATCTACAACAGAACACCATATCAGATTCTTATAGTATACTCCTGATAAACCCAGTTTTCTGGGGTTTACTGGGGTGCTGATTTCAAGGACTTGTTCACGTGATGTATATTACAATCACACAAATATATTACCTGGTCCTGTAAGTAAAGCCATTCTTGCGACTTCCTCCATAAAGGAGAAATTCTTTCCTTGCTAAGAGATTCACCACTTTTCAAGATCTACCTCTTGTACGAGTAGGACCTAAGTGACCAACAGTATTAAGCAAATAACCTATTTTAAGCAAGCACATGTCTTACACTCACTAACTCACTCACTCACTCACTTAGGTTTGCCCCTGCCCATCGGGGCTTGAAGAAATAGATGGGCTGCATGATGCTTCCACGCACATCTGAAACGGACCGCAAGCGAGTATTGCTTTTGGTTGTTTGTTTGTTTGATTGGAGGTTCAACGTCCCAGTCAACACTGTAAAGTTCATTTTGGAGACGTTGCTTCAAATTTTGTGGGACTTTATCCCGAACTTGAGATGAAATGACATCTCAAGCCATGCCGCCCAATGAAACCAATAGGGTTTATAAGTATGGAGGGGCCCGCTTTGCCCGGGCAGGCTTAGATCCTCTAAGCTGTTTGCCAGTACTCGTGTGTGGGTCGGTTTCAGCTCTGCGTGGAGGCATCATGCAGCCAATATATTTCTTCAAGCCCCGATGGACGGGGGTCGTCGCGAGTATTGGTTAACCGCGTAGAGGAGCTAAGCCTGACCAGGCAAAGCGGTGCGAGGCTGACCGTCCATGCTTATAAACCCTATTTGTTTCATTGGGCGACAGGGATTGAGATGTCATTTCATCTCAATGTCGGGTAAAAGTCCCACAAAGTTGGAAGCAACGTCTCCAAAATGACCTATACAGTGATGACGGGGACCTTAAACGTCAAATCAAATCAAACAAGCAAACATTTACTTAGGTTGTTGTTTTTTACAGGTTGAACTGTATTTATATCACACAACTTATTACTTGATTCAGTCTGGAGCTGCCTCTCTTGGGTCACATTTGAGATGCCAAGTTCTGCATCGGAAAGTCTGGTGTGTGTTTTACTCAGGATACTCCGGTTTTTGTACACCTCCGATGAACAATAAGCTCAAAAAAGTGAAACATTCTTTTAAGGGCAGTACACCACAACCTCTTTATAACACGATTAATGGGGTCCAAAGTAGAAACCGTGTTAGTTAAACAACAAAAATGAATAGATTATATAGAAAAATGACCATTTATGGTCATTTTTCTATATAATCTATACATTTTTGGGATCCATCTTGAAACCGTGTTATATCGAAACCGTGTTGTAATGAACCGTGTTATAACGAGGTTGAGGTGTACAACCAAAACCAAAAATGTACATTTTTCAGCAAAAGCATATCACTGGCACTGTGAGAACAATAGCCTGAGGATGATATTATGTTTACCATGGTCACTGACATGTGATTGGTTTCTTTGAGAAATGTTCCATAAATGATAAGGATACTCAAGATATACTTTACTTCAAAGGGAGACAGCATTCTTTCATGACTTGCTTCCCTGATATCTGAGCCTCTCCAAAAAGGGTCTGCTTTTAAAGGGACAAAATGGTTCAATAGGAGAAATCCTTTTCCTTGGGATCTTCTCTTATAGGAAAGAATTTGCTCCATAGGGACAAATGCTTTCCTTAAAGGGCAATGGGAACACGAAACACATTTTCCCGTCCTTTTTCAAAGGGAGACAACTTTTGGTACTTCCTTCTCGCTTTCCAATAGGCTCAGTCCCACTGAAAAAGGGGTCCACTCTTAAAGGAAAGAATTTGCTTCTCAAGAGCAAACTCTTTCCTTTAAGAGTTGATCCCTATTGGCATGGGTGACAAAAATACTTTTGCAAGAGTTGCCTCCCCTGATGGTGTGTTCATTTTCCTTAAGAGTAGATTCCTATTGATAAGAGAGTAGACTTCTACTAATAAAGGATGAAAACGACCATCTCCCCTGAAGTTGTATCCCTTTCATTTAACCCTTCTCTTGCTGAATATTCATTTAAGCCACACCCATTTCTGTCTATGAACCAACCAAATTACTTGATGCAATTTATTCCTACAAATTCATAAATTGAATGTCAAACAGTGTAGATCCTGATCAGATGGCTTCTTCAGAAGCCATCTGATCTGGATCTACACTGTTTCCAAAAATAGGGGTTGCCGTGAACAGCAAGATAAGGGTTAATATATAAATGTATACATATGAGATGTACTGAAGGACCATAGAGTTTCTGTTCGCCCATTGCGTGTCCTAAGCTTGCTGTATGCATGCTATTTTCGTGCTGTTTGGTGCAGTTGTGCTGTTAGCTAGCTGTTTATATATTGCTGTCTGCGTGATGTTTACGCTGTTTATGTGCTGTTAACGAATGCTGATGTGCTGATTGCATGCTCTTTACTTGCAGTTTATGTTCTGTTTGTGTATTGTTTGTTTGTTGCTTACATGTATGTAACTGTGCGTGCTGTTTACGTGCCAGTCTCGTGTTGATTACATGATTGTTAATTGTTAACTCTGTGAGACTGCATTGGTGTTCGGTCCCCACTGAGTCTTTGCTTCTGAAGCCATCGAAAAGCTTGGTTTGGCCTATCTGCCATGCATGGCTCAAATTAAACATCCATTACACATGAAGGAACACATTTCCTGTTCGTAACTGGCCTTGCATTCAGCACATGTTGATCTCAATCCAACCGATCAACAATAAATACGCCTTCTAGGACAATAAATACGGTACCGCATACCATTCTCTCTGTGCTACAAGTTGTTCAGTAATCCCAGTCTTTTAATTGCATTGTATTGGTCTGGAATTTCCATTAAAGCCGCTAAGGCGACAGCTGCTTGGGGATTTCTGGCTTTGGTTGATACTTCATAAAAGTTTACAAACTGAAAATTATCAAATTTTCTTTCTGGTAATTTATCGTCAAACGTTTCCATGACATCCCAAGGGCCATCTCCGACGCCAATGACTATGATTGAGAGAGGGTAGTTTGAAGCTTTGACAATAGCATTAACTGTCGCAGTTTCACTGGTGACTTGACCATCAGCAACGATAACTAAAATATGGTACTGAAAAAAAAAACACAAAGAAATGTTAGCTTATCATTACGAAAACATGCCTATACAACTACACTGTAAACTTTAACGCCGAAAAAATGAAAATTGTGAGATGAAAATTTGTGATATTTTTTATTATTTCTGCTTAAAATATAGACTGTGGGTACTTGTTAGAACCGACTCACCCCTTTGCCTGGGCAGACTTAGATCCTCTAAGTAGTTTACCAGTACTCGTATGCGGCTCGGTTTCAGCTCTGCGTGGAAGCATCATGCAGCCCATCTATTTCTTCATGCCCCGGTGGGCGGGTGCCGTTTAGGGGTATAGTAATGACCATGAAAACCTTTCGTCCAGGATACCACGTACATAAAATAACGGTATTATAATTCATTACAAAAACACGCCTATACAAATACATTGTAAACTTTATCGCCGAAAAAACGAACATTTTAATATGAAAAAAGCGATTTTTTTTATTTTTTTCTGCTTAAAATATAGATTGTGGGTACTTGTTAGAACCGCCTCATCAAGGCGGTTCTAACGAGTACCCACAAACTATATTTTAGAGAATAATTAAGAAAAATAAGGTTTACCCCTGTAAACCCCAGTTTTACCGTATAATAGTAAGGTTCAAAGGGGTAAAAATTATATATGCGTGCGTTCGTGATGTAGAAAGCCAAAAGCCCAAACTTGACCATTTGAGTCGCCTCTGTTAGGCGGTTCCAGTGCACATGTGCATTGCATGCTGAGATTGAAACAAGAAAACAGTGATATATACCCATGACAAAAAGTTATGTCTCACCTAATTTTTTTATTCTATTAAAGCCATACAGTATTAAAAAAGGTCTTTATTGAAAAGACGTATTACCTACCAGTCTATTCAGTGACATTCGTTGGATAACCTTTCAAGGTCAGGGCATGTGCTATCGACCATGAAAGTAACCGAATATACCTCACTTTCATAGGCCGACTTCACCTGGAGCCAATGACTAGCTTTGGCTTCTTTGGTTGCTGTTCCATTTTCCTATATCACTCCTACGGCAAGGGTCAAAGTTTGGCAAATCCATTAACAGCCAATCAAAAACGAAGACTGCTACCTCCATTTTAAAGAGTGGTCATGAGTGCGCATGCGTGGAAAACCGGACTTACCATTCCTCAAGGTACGGTATTATTGGTTTTACTGACATGCGCAGATACTGATCACATGGCCAGCCAATAGTACTGGCCGTCTATGTTCAACTGATACCGTCATTGCCATTTGACGTACTGTGGTTCGATGTGAAGTCGGCCATAGTCGATACACGTAGCACACGGACTGACCTGACTACAGTTATGCTGCAAATGTCACAGAATACTATAAATAGAGACCTAGTTTAATAGTATTTTACATCAAATAAAATATTTATTAGCTTAAATTAGGTGGGGCTTTTATTTTTAGCATGGGTATATGTACAGGATCTCAAAGGATGGTCAGCCATGTCAGAATACGTACATATTCATAATCTGTACATTTACTTACACTGGGTAATTATTTAAAATTATAGGTATACATTTATAATGAGGTAAACTGCAAGGGAGTGAAACATTCGGCCATGACAATCACATGGTAGTTTTAAAGCAGCTGAGAAATTGTTGATTGACCGACTCGAAATGGCGAAAGAAAATGTCAGGGTAGTCGACGTGTCATCAAAACAAAGCGATTGCCATATTTGAATGCAGTGTTACTTGAAGCTACCAACTCATTTTCAGTTACTAGGAAATTAAACAAATGGATATTTTGTTAAACCAATAGCGTGCTGGCCTTCAAAACTGGCTTACACTGTTCCGCCACAGTCGCTTAAGATGTTGCTTTATCAGTTATCCTCTGTATATATTGCATTGTAACGCATTGGCCTGATAAAGATAGGCTATCTCAGGACAAGTGAGCTTTATCACGTCAACGTGACATTGCACTTTTATGAATGAACCAGAATACCGGTAAATGACAAAAAAAATGTTATTGTAACTGGGAAAAAAGGCAAAATTCATTGAAAAAAATATCATAGGATAAAAATGGTCAGCTGATACTTAATATATCGACCACCAGAATGCTTGGACGCACTGAGAACCATCAATAACTGACCGTAAATTGCTAATTTAAGAGTGCACAAGGGGATAAACTGATAAATAGAATACCAGATTCGTGTCATGTGATATCTAGTTTATCAGGCTCGGCTTTGAGAACGCATGCAGAATCGCTCGGCAAGCCTCGCGATTCTACAAGCATTCTCAAAGCCTTGCCTGATAAACTTGACATCAAAAGACACTCACCTGGTATTCTTTTTAATGGGTTGAGTTTAAGGGCCCAAACATTAATATTTGGGTCATGTTTACCTTACCACACGTTTCATGGGAAGGCTTATCTGACATGGGTTGAGTTTAAGGGCCCAAACATTAATATTTGGGTCATGTTTACCTTACCACACGTTTCATGGGAAGGCTTATCATTACAAAAACACGCCTATACAAATACATAGCGAATTTTACCGCTGAAAGAATGCAAATTTTAAGACGAAAAATTGTGATATTTTTCTTATTCCTGCTAAAAATATAGATTGTGGAGACACGTTAGAACCGCCTCGATGAAGCGGTTCGCACGAGTGCCCACAATCTATATTTTAGAGCAGAAATAAGAAAAATAATGTTTACCCCTGTAAACCCCAGTTTTACTATATAAAAGTGGGGTTCAATGGGGGTCAAAATTATATAACCATGTTTTCACGATGACACAAGCGGTTAACCAGTACAGCACAGCGGGAACATGACGTTTAAGCAACTTCGCATCAACGTCGATGCAACGTCATGACGTTTGTTTGCTTGTTTGATTTGAAGTTTAACGTCCCCGTCAACACTGCAAAGGTCATTTTGGAGACGTTGCTTCCAATTTTTTTGGACTTTTACCCGACATTGAGATGAAATGACATCTCAAGCCCTGTCGCCCAATGAAACCAATAGGGTTTATAAGCATGGACGGGCCAACGCGCATCGCATTGCCTGGGCAAGCTTAGATCCTCTAAGTGGTTTACCAGTACTCGTGTGCGGGTCGGTTTCAGCTCTGCGTGGAAGCATCATGCAGCACATCTATTTCTTCAAGCCCCGATGGGCGGGGGCTAAACGTCATGACGTTGCATCGATGTTGATACGACGTTGCACATATGTTATGTGCCCGCTGGGAGTGCACTTTCCTTTACCAGTAATGACAACTGCTCTTCTTGGGTCAGCGGAAGGGAAAGAAGGTCCATAGAAAAGATTTCAAGGCCAATCTTCATGAAAGAATAGTGCCGACCCGGTAGTATCGAACCCGGTACATCCTGATCACAAGTAAGACCCGACAGTTGCTCAAGATGAGTTCCGACAGTTGCTCAAGATGAGTTGTGATCTGCAATCTTCACGTTACAACTCCCTTGTAAAACCCACTTTATATATGCAGAGAAAAATGAGTTGACAAGGTTTTTTTTTTACATCTTTCCGACGCATAACAAAACCTACAATAAGACCGGTGTGACCAGCACAGACTCAAATTAACCTGCGCACCCATCCACTATGACAAGACCTTTTACCTATGTCTCTTTGCAGAGATATTAGCCTATAGTAGGTACATGCGATCAGCGAATATTCTGATCAGACTGTTCGAATGTGCAGGCTCATCTGAGTCTTCCCATGTCGCTCAAGACTTCTTGTAGATTTTATCATGCGATGACTCCTTTATTACTATAGGATTAGTATTTTTGTTGATTTTATCGATGTACAAATTTTGGCTGCATGGTGCTTCCACGCAGAGATGAAAAAGACCACACATGAGTACTGGTAAACCACTTAGAATGTCTAAGCCTATCCAGACGAAGTGGTGAGTGTCAGCCCGTCCATGCATAAAAACCATATTGGTGTCATTGGGCGGCAGAGCTTGAGCTGCCATTGCATTTCTATGTCGGATAAATGTCCGACAGAATTGGAAGCAATGTCTGAACAATGACCTTAATAGTGTTGACGGAGACGTTACTCCTGAAATCAAACAAAACAACTCAATCATATACCTGTTTCTTTTCCCTAACAATTTCTATCGCTTTTTCAATCAACGGAGCAAAGTTTGTTGGACCTCCGAGATGTATTTTTGGTGTTATTTCGTTGTAGACATCTAACACTTCTGAGAAACCTTCACACTCGCCCTCCTAAGTACAAGATATACAGAAAAATTCCTTTATTTAAAGCAAAACAATCGTAGTTTATAATTTTGCATTTATTTTGACTAATTCTGCCTAGAAATGTTAGATAATGACAAAAATGCGTTTTTGATTTTTAAAAAAACTCGAAGTTAACCTTTAGCATTGCTGGGTTTTATTCAATACACGCCCTTTGGAGGGGGTACCCGTATTTCGGCAGCCATAATTTCCTTAAACCTGAACCGATTCTGCTCAGTCCTTGAAACATTATAGGCAAGACATCTTTTGCCATTTCTACTCGAAGTAGTATGGGTCACGTGACTTCCAATTATGGCGGTCACGTGATCTGACCGGGAACCGTTTAAGACACTGGAGTGTACTTGCTTTCTTATGAGCGCGATAAGCTGCTCAATTTGGACCACCCCCTTGTGCGTCTGACTGGTGATCAGGAAGACGCGGGTTCGATACCTGCCGGGGTCGGCAACATTCTTTCGTGGGGATTGGTCATGAAATCTTTTCTACGGTCATTCGCTGATTCAAGAAGGGCATTTGTCAGTTTCTGGCGAAAGAATGTGCATTATATTGGTTAACACCTTACGTATAAGCCTGCCCAGGAAAAGTGTGGATAGGTAAACTGACCGGCACAAAAATGACCTAAAATAGTGTTGTTTGGGCCCATTAAGTCCAAAACAAACAAAATTTGAGAACACTGCGTGCAAATGAACACAAAGACAAAATAACCTTTTAAATATGTTTTCGAAGTAAAAATGTGACTCAATTTTAACCGGGTCTTATAGGCAGAATTTCCGTGTACATACGTCCCGGGTGCCCCCGCCCATCGGGGCTTGGAGAAAATAGAATGGTGCATGGTGCTTCCACGCAGCGTTGAAACTGACCACACATGTGTATTGGTTAACCGCTTAGAAGGTCTAAGCCTGTCCAGGCGAAGTGGTGCAAGTCGGACAGTCGATGCATATAAATCCTATTGGTTTCATTGGGCGACAGTGCTTGAGATGTCATTTCATCTCAATGTCGGGTAAAAGTCCAACAAAATCGGAAGCAACGTATCCAAAATGACTAAATAGTGTTGACGGGGACAGAAAACCTGATCACAAACAAACAAACATACGCCCGTGATAGAAAAATCTGTCTTCCGTGTTAACAACAATTTGAGGGGAATGGGACCACCTGGCAGACTTTTCCGCCATTTTTCAAAGGGAGATAACTGTCGGGACTTCCTGTTCGCTTTTCTATAAGCCCTGTCGCACTGAAAAAAAGGGTCTACTCTTAAAGGAAAGAATTTGCTCCTCAAGAGCAAATTCTTTCCTTTAACAGTTGACCCCTATTCACATGGGAGACAAACATACTTTTGCGGAAGTTGTCTCCCCTGAAAGTGTTCCCATTCCCCTTAAGACACAAACTAGCCTGCACATACTAGCAATTGTCTTAAACTTTTAGATATAAAAAGTAATTTTGTAGTATTCCAGCAGCAGCCACAAAGGTGACGGCCTCGGTAGCTCAGTCGAATGCGAGTCTGACTGGTGATCAGGAGGATGCGGGTTCGATACCTGCCGGGGTCGGCAACATTATTTCGGGGAGAATGGTCATTAAATCTTTTCTACGGTCATATTCTCCCTTCCGCTGATTCAAGAAGGGCAGTTGTCAGTTTCTGGCGAAAGAATGTGCACTGTACTGGTTAACCGCTTACTTATAAGCATGCCTAGGAAAGGTGTGGATAGGGGAACTGACCGGCTCAAAATGACCTAAAATAGTGTTGACTGGGCCGTTAAACTCCAATACAAACAAAGCAGACACTAAGGTGTAGATCTGCACCTTTGACACTCGCAAATGGGAAACCCATTGCGATAATACACCCGTGCGACATAGTGCATTTTTCACATCTCCAAAATAGCTAATTTTCTGATGAACATCCGTGATATTTTTCTTATGTATACTGCAAACATAGGTTGTGGGTACTCTTTAGACCCTGATCAGACATCACAGGTGCGCAGGCTTATCTGAGTCTTCGCTGTGCGCACAACTAAGAAATACGATTTACGCATGTTGTGGCTGATTTGCAGTGAAATTCATAATTATGCTATACATAAGACCACCAAATGGAACTGTTCAAAAGTGGTCTTAGGGGACTCTTCAAAACCAGTCTCAAAGATCACTTTTGAAAAGTTCCAAAGGTGGTCTTTTACCAGAGAATTTGTGTGTAGAAAACGTAAAGAAAGATAAATCTTTAATTTGTTTTCTTAACTTTAGCTGGTCTTAAAAACAGAATCTCAATGTACACGCCCATTTAACATGATTTAAGCTGCGTTTCACGCACCTTTGTTTTCGGTTTGAGAGGAAATATGCCCCTGTCTTTTGTCACGTGGTCTCCGAACCCAAAGGCTGGTATAATGCCATCGTCATCGAAAGGTTCCAAAGTCTCCCCAAGAACACATATGATCTGAAATTATATGATACTATTTACAGAAAACTTAAAATTAACAACAGTGAAATTCCGCTATTAAGACAACCTAAAATTAAGACTAATTCTGCTTTTAAAAGCTTATTAAGAAGGGTGCAGTTACTCTGTCTGCTGTTTCCTGCACACTATTGCCTCTGGCCAGGAACCATCTTTGGGACTGTTCAAAAGTGGTCTTGAAGACCACTTTTGAACAGTCCCAAAGGTGGTCTTAATATAGGAATTTTACTGTACAGTGAAACTTCGATAACTCAAAAATGTTTATCTCGATAACATTGGTTAATTCGCTTTTGTTCTCCGGCCCCAATAGCTCTAGTAATTCATTTACAGTAAAATTCCTATGTTAAGACGACCTTTGGACTGTTCAAAAGTAATCTTTAAGACCACATTTGAACAGTCCTAAAGGTGGTCCTTGACCAGAGGACACTGTATGCAGAAAACACAAAGAAACAATGACTGTAACCTACTAAATAAGCTTAAAAAAGCAGAATTAGTCTTAATTTTAGGTGGTCTTAACCCTTGTCCTGCTGAATATTTAAATATGCCACACCCACTACTGATTATCAACCAATCAGATTACTTGATACAAATTATTGCAACTAATCCATAATCTGAATAACTATGAAGCCATCTGATCTGGATCTACATTGTTTGAAAGGTAAAGCATATCCGGGCTCAGCAGGACAAGGGTCAATAGCGAAATTTCCCTGTATTTGATTTTTTTTTTTTGGTGTTGGGGGGGTGAGTACCCATAACAGGCTCGTGCGGCCCCCACCAATTGGGACTCAGAGAAATAGACTGAGCAGCATTTTGCTTCCGCGCAGAGCTGAAACCGACCGCACATGAGTAATGATCAAATGTTTAGAAGGTCAAAGCTGCTCAGGCAAATATGATTAAGAGTCATCGCTCGTATCCACTAGACCACGGAATCCCGTTTCGAACTGCCTCTATCTCGAAGACACTTTGATGGTCCCAAAGTTATTTTGTTTGTTTGTTTGTTTGTTTTAATCGTGGCTTAACGTCCCCGCCAACACTACTTAGGTCATTTTGGGGACGCTGCTTCAAATTTTGTGGGACTTTTACCTGACATTGAAATTAAACATCTCAAGCCCTGCCGCCCAATGAAACCAGAGGGCTTATATGCATCGGGCGGTCTGACTCACACCGCTTTTCCTGGGCAGGCTTAGTCTTTCTAAAGTACTCATGTGGAAGCACCATGCAGCCCATCTATTTCTCCAAGCCCTGATGGGCGGGGCGAACCAAAGTTACTGGAGCTATCGAAATTCGATTGTATCCGGAAGTAATGTTGTTTATACTCAGATGTATGTAACTTGGCAAGCATAGTTATCTTTATTCGATTCTGAACCTATTAGAAAGTGGACGTTTTTAAGACTCTTTTTCACGAAATAATTCTACCTTAAATATATAAATGTTCTCGATATTAAAGAGTGAGTGTTTTGAGTTTTACGTCCAACCAACAGCTAAGGTCATACGGAGACGGGACCTCGGTTTAAAGACTCATCCGAAAATCTAGAGAAGCCCGGGATCGATCCTGTGACCCCTGGTTTACAAGGCGAGTAGCCGATATTAAAGAACTGAAACTTGTAAACTGTGCTATTCTTTCTCGGCCAGAATAGCTTACCTGGGACTTCAAATGTATGTATGATAACATTACGATAACACACCCGTGCGACATAGTGCATTTTTCACAACTCCAAAATGACTTTCTTATGAAAATCCGTGATATTTCTCTTAAAAATACTGCAAACATAGGTTTAGGATGCTCGTTAGAACCGCCTCATTGAGGCGGTTCTAACGAGTACCCACAACCTATGTCTTGGAGCAGAAATAAGAAAAATAAGGTATACCCCCGTAAACCCCAGTATTCTCTATACAAAGTGGTGTGTGTGTGTGTGTGTGTGTGTGTGTGTGTGTGTGTGTGTGTGTGTGTGTGTGTGAATTCGGGTTTAACGTCGCTTTCAACAATTTTTCAATCATATCACGACGGTGTCTGGTTGCGACAGGGAGCTCAATGCTCACTTTTATAGTGCTGCCTCACTGAAGTATCATGTCCCAGACACGTTACATGATACCACACCCAGTCACATTATCCTGACACTGGGTCGACCAGTCCTAGCTCTACCCCGTAAATCTGAGTGCCAAGCGAGGAGCACCTAGTACCATTTTTAACGACTTTGGTATGTCGCGGCCCGGGATCGAACCCGTGACCTCCCGTTCCCCGGAGCGGACACTCTACCAACTGAGCTATCGGGGCCGGTCTCGATATTAAAGATCTGAAACTTGTAGACTGTGCTATTTTTTCTCGGCCAAACTACCTTACCTGGGACTTCAAATGTATGTTTGATAACATTACGATAACACACCCGTGCGACATAGTGCATTTTTCACATCTCCAAAATGACTATTTTTCTGATGAATATCCGTGATATTTCTCTTACAGATACTGCAAACATAGGTTGTAGGTGCTCGTTAGAACCGCCTCATTGAGGCGGTTCTAACGAGTACCCACAACCTATGTCTTGGAGCAGAAATAAAAAAAAATAAGGTATACCCCCGTAAACCCCAGTTTTCTCTATACAAAGTGGGGTGTAAGGGGGTGTTCATTTCACGGACTTTTTCACGTGATGATGGTTTACTAGTCTAGCTCCAAGACCTTGATGTTTTATTTACCAATGACCATCTATCCTTTGTGTTTTTATTAAATATGAAACCTTGTTAGACTTTAATCTTGTCTCAAACATCAACTTCCCACGATAAAACAAGTTGCTATCAGAGAGTGAAAAAAGAAGTAAAAAAATATAGAAGAATATTACTTATTAACTTTAAAATATGATATCCGACTAGTAGCTCGTCTAATAGTTTACCTCTTGATATGGATTCGCCTTTGGCTGGCTACAGTCGTGTAAAGAACAACCATTATATGTTCTCTTTCCCTGCACCTTGTTGCTCAGTGTATAATCAATTCCTGGAAGATATGAAATAATAATTACGTCATGATCACGTCTATGTTCACTTTCGGCATCTAACCCTTATCTTGCTGTTCACGACAATCCCTGTCTTTGCAAACAGTGTAGATCCAGATCAGATGGCTTCCTCCGAAGCCATCTGATCTGGATCTACACTGTTTGGCATTCAGTTTATGAATTTGTAGGAATAAATTACATCAAGCAATCTGATTGGTTAAAAGTCAGAGATGGGTGTGGCTAAAATAAATATTCAGCAAGAGAAGGGTTAAATTGCTGAATTTCCCTATATAAACATACCCTCATTGGGGTCAAGCGGAAGATAGTTGTTTTTTTATTTACATGTATTTATTTATTTTATTTAGAAAACAGTTTTTTTAACCAGCAGACATTACACAAACCTACAGCCATGCAAGGAAACATTCTAACGCTTCCGTACGTTATCCGTAGGAGGTTCGGGTGTTCAGTAGAATTTCCTTCTAGGGAGACTTCGACAAACGTCAGACAAACATGAAAGTTTAGCCTAAAGTTATTTATAAGGACTCTTCAGTAAAAAGAAACAAAATTAATAACGGTTATCTTTCCCACCATTTTTCTCATTTGATCATTTTTAAATAGTTTTAAAAGCAAAATGTGTCTGATTTTTTTATCGACAATCCCAAGAAATAAGAACAATGGTATAGAGTAAGTCTTTGTCAGAGGTTTGAGACTGATTTAAAATGTTTCTTGTGTACATTTGCTAAGGTCATATAGCAGAATACCTTTGTTCTCAACCACGAAAATGGCGGACGGCAGTGAAAGTGACGTCACGCCGATTGTCCATATCCCTTCAACACCGTAGGCCGGAACAGATAAAAAGCCTGCTCATCTTTCCTATTCTAGCCTGTATTAACTTTCTTAAAAACTCCCCGTAAATTATTAACCCTTTCTGTACAAAATGGAATTTTGCTCCTTATATATAGCAGAAGCCTCCGTGGTGAAGTGGTTACGCTACTCGCCTTGTAAACAAGGGATCGCAGGATCGATCCCGGGCTTCTCCAGACTTTCGGATGAGTCTTCGGATGATTCAACCGAGGTCCCGTCTCCGTATGACCTTAGCTGTTGGTGGGACGTAAAACTCAAACACCCTCCCATCCTCCTTATACATGTATATAGCAGGAGTCCATTTCAAAATGTAGGGTCGTCAGGTTGTGTTTTCTTCCATATTGATTAGGAAATCGGCAGAACATTTTGCAAACAGTGTATGTCCTGCTACGTCTGATCTTGGGTTTCTGGTACTACATGGGTTAATACGGATTACATGTATAATATTATTGTGTGGGTTTATTATTTCATCCTAGCCATACATCATTACGCACGGTGCAGTTGTTAGGCATACACAACCTTATATCATGTTCCGATGTCTTTGCGCTGGGCATTCAGGACATATGCCTTTTTATTTTGTCGATTTATTATTATATCGTGGCCTTTCTGGGTGCAAATGTAAAGATTTTGTTTGATTTGAGGTTTAACGTCCACGTCAACACTGTAAAGGTCCAATTTTGTGGTACTTTTACCAGACATTGAGATGAAATGACATCTCAAGCCCTGTCACCCAATGAAACTAATAGGGTTTATAAGCATGGACGGGCCAACTCGCACCGATTTGCCTCCTCTAAGCGGTTTACCAGTACTCGTGTGCGGGTCGGTTTCAGTTCTGCGTTGAAGCCCAATGGGCGGGGGCGACCAAAATGCAATGATATTATGCGCATACAGTATTTTTTTAGCGGGTGGACATATTAGCCCTGAGCAGAATAAAGAAATCGCACAATAAATAGTAAGATAGCAGACACAAGCACAAGGATACAGTGAAGGCATTCCATACAACAGTGCTGTCCGTCAGTGCTTTCATTAAGGGGAATGGGAACACCTGGCAGATTTTTTCGCCATTTTTAAAGGGAGACAACTTTCGGGACTTCGTGTTCGCTTCATATAAGCCCTGTCCCACTAAAAATAGGGTCTACTCTTAAAGGAAAGAATTTGCTCCTCAGGAGCAAATTCTTACCTTTAAGAGTTGACCAATATTGACATGAGAGACAAAAATACTTTTACAGGAGTTGCCCCCCTGAAAGAGTTTCAATTCCTCTTTACTACGAATGAGACACATTGTTTTAGAAAATGGTTCTTTCCTTATCAGAGAGTTGAAGTCTTATTTAAGAATTCAGGGGTTTGAGGGTTAAACCTGGTTGCCCTACGTTGACTGTCATACAAAACCTACCTACAAAACCTACGCCGCGCCGCCCATCGGGGCTTGAAGAAATAGACGGGCTGCATGATGCTTCCACGCAGAGCTGAAACCGTCCGCACACTAGTACTGGTAAACAGCTTAGAGGATTTAAGCCTGTTCGAGTCGGACCGCCCATGCTTATAAACCCTATTGGTTTCATTGGGCGACAGGGCTTGTGATGTCATTTCATCTCATTGTCGGGTACAAGTCCCACAAACTTTGATTGGAAGCAACGTCTCCAAAATGACCTTTACAGTGTTGACGGGGACGTTTAACATGAAATCAAACAAACAAATACAAAACCTACCAAATATCAGACCGCCATTTTGTACGCCACTGCGTTTTATGCACTCACTGACTTCAGCAAGGGACTTAAATCTGTCAGCAATCGCTATGAAATCCTCATTGTCAGCATCATCACTTCCGAACTGTACGGAATCATCCTGCTCAAATGACGTCCTGTAAAACAATATACATGGGGTTACAGCGGGTGCAAACAACATACCAAAAATTAAGCCGCATTGGTCCACTCCTTCATCCCTTATCGCGTCGCTCACTTCTTCAACGGTCGAAAATCTGTCGACGATAACTTCAAATTTCTCTCCGCCTACATGTATGTGACCTTGGGCGTGTTCAGGTTTTAATCCACTAACAGAGTCGCTGCTTTGTTGTGTTGCCTCATCAACTGAGTGTCTGTGAAATAGATCAATCTGTCAATGTCTAATACAGACTTTTCTTATTGTTTAACCCGTTTTATGAAATAACGTCGTGTCTGAGAATGGAATAACACCATGCATTACGAAAACACGCCTATACAAATACATTGTTATATTTATTGCCGAAAAAATGACAATTTTAAGATGAAAAATTGTGATATTTTTCTTATTTCTGCTCAATCTATATTTTAGAGCAGAAATAAGAAAAAATAGGTTTAGCCCTGTAAACCCCAGTTTTACTATATAAAAGTGGGGTTCAAGGGGGTCAAAATTATATAAGTGTGTTTTCGTGATGTATTGAATTCGGTAATCCAATAGTGGATTAAATTATGCAAATTAGTTAGATACGCCCCGTAATGTTACACGTAACGACGTCGCGTTTACTAGTGGTGGAATTTTGACATTTTTTTCAACAAATTGTATATCAAATGCGTTTTAAATGTCATTCTTGCATTCATGCTCCTCTATTACTGAATTTATCAAACTCGCCGCGGAAAAGGAATAAAATGCTCGGAAAAGCCTCGCGTTTTATCCCCTTTCCTTCACTTGTTTAATAAATTCAATAATAATGGTCCTCTATATAAACTCAAAAGAATCGTGTTCATTGCAAATACAGTAAAATTCCGCTATTAAGACCACCTAAAATTGAGACTAAATCTGCTTTTAGATTTTTATTACTCATTTTAGATTTTTATTTGCCTTCACTGCAGCTGGTGTTGTGCCGTGTGGCGGCCGTAAAACGTCTCCCCGTACATCAACCATAGTGCAGTTTATATTTTACTTTTGGTCCTTTGAGATCAGCGTGAATATTCTGAGAATTCAGAAATAAACTTTTGGTTTAGACTCATATTCTAGACAGGTTTTTAATTATTTGGACCTCATTTTGATTTATATCAGTCTTTGAATCGACTGCATATTCGAAATTCGCAAAATTGCAGTACGTTTCCTCTGGCTTTCGTTGCCGGATCATTACAGGGTCACTGATGAGGCTTTATTAGCCGAAACTACGTAGTATGACCCATCTTCTTTCTTATGAATGTTTTCATTGCTCTTAAAGGAACTCATTTTAGATTTTTATTTAAAAGCTTATTGAGATGGTTTCAGTTATTCTTTCTTTGTGTTTTCTACACCCAGTGTCTCCTATTGAGAGACCACCTTTGGGACTGTTCAAAAGTGGTCTTTTAGACCACTTTTGAACAGTCCAAAAGGTGGTCTTTATATAGGGATTTTACTGTAATAGTAGTTAAGGGTAGTCACGACGTGTTATTTATTGAAATTTATTTCAGTGGCTGATTTTGGGCAAACAATTTGAAAACGTTTCCTGATCTGCGGCGTCTGATCTGGGCATCATGAAAGCATGCCTTTATCATTCGGACACCCTTGAAGCCCCCATTTATATTGTAAAACTGGGGTTTACAGGGGTAAACTTTATTTTTTTATTTCTGCTCTAAAATATAAACTTGTAGGTACTCGTTGCGGTTCTGACGTGTAACCACAATCTATATTTTGAGCAGATATAAGAAAAATATCACAATTTTTCTTCTAAAATGCTCGTTTTTAGGCGATAAAATTTACAATGTATTTGTATAGGTGCGTTTTCGTATTTGAAAACATTTCGATGGGGTTCCCCTGTGATATTGGTCAGGAGCGATCCTGTTTCAATATACAGTTGAACTTCAAAGGCGCGAACAATTTCGGGACTATGAAATTGATCCAGAAGTGGGTAGTATTAGCCACAGCCCAGCAGGCCAAAACTGACTTTGACCTTGATACGGCGATGTCGGCCAGAAGTTTGCCCTGCATTCCAACTGCGCCCCGGTATCTTGGATTGACAGTTATATAAATTTTGGGATCAGATCAGAGAACATTATTTACGGAAAAAGTTTAGGACTTCATTTAGGTAAACAGTGAATATATAGTTTGTTTACTTTGTTTATCCAAATTAGAAAGACTGACTTTCCATTTTGAAAAGAAATTTTGTCAAACATTTTGAAGCATGCTGGTTCTCAGCTACGCTTTGCTCGTAACATATGCAACGTTATGATGTTAAATTGTACGAGTGAGAGTGAGTGTTTGAGTTTTACAAAAAATGTACGTCCCACCAACAACTATGGACATTCGGAGACTAGACCTCGGTTTAAAGACTCACTAGAAAGTCTAGCGACGCCCGGGGTCGATCCTGCGACCCCGGGTTTACAAGGCGAGTAGCATAACAACTAGACCACGGCGGCTTCTATTAAATTGTACGAAAACTAGATAACGGTTGTTTGTAGCCCCGCTGTTCTTTTCTCTGTGACATCTTAGTAAAGTGTAAAGACGATTATCTGTAAAACATGGACTAGTCGCATATGCTGGAACAATGGCAAACAGTCCTAGACCCAGATCACATGCCACAGAACGCAGATCCTGATCAGGGTCTACACTGATTGCTAAAATTACAGAAGTGTATAGGTAAAACGAAACAGTCCAGAGACATCCCTGTTCAGGACTACTTTCTCAGCCTTCTTTCACTCAGGACTACTTTCTCAACCTTCAATCTGTCTCTGGTCGGGCTCATCGGAGTCTAACTGTTGGCTTTCTTTTGCTCAAGCATTTCAGTGGTTCCTTGCTGTCGAGTCCTCACCGTTGTTTCACCTCTGTGGTTGTTTGCTTGGTTCTTTTTGTGTTCTCCGAGATGTTCCACTGATGACTCAGGGGGCCTTCATACGGACTGAACAAATTATTTGTCTAAATCGCGACGGAATTAAGGGCGAGGAATGCAGCTGCGTAAAATCGATTAAAGCCCACCCCTGGTCGAATTCGTTGCACTGACTGTTCCACGGCTGTTCTTCTGTCGCCGTTTATTTTTGAAATGGTTTGTCTTTGAGTGTGTGTATTTCTTTTGGATAGCCATTTGGCCATTTTGTGGGTAAGTAACTGTCATTTTGGCTTTCCGCTGTTGATGTTTCCAATAGGGTCCGGTTATTTCATGTTTGTGTTTCTTTCCCATTGATGTCACCGGCCCCGATAGCTCAGTTGGTAGAGTGTCCGCTCCGGGGAACGGGAGGTCTCGGGTTCGAGCCCGGGCCGCGACATACCAAAGTCGTTAAAAATGGTACTAGTTGCTCCTCGTTTGGCACTCAGATTTACGGGGTAGAGCTAGGACTGGTTGACCCAGTGTCAGGATAATGTGACTGGGTGTGGTATCATGTAATGTGTCTGGGACATGATACTTCAGTGAGGCAGCACTATAAACGTGAGCATTGAGCTCCCTGTCGCAACCAGACACCGTCGTGATATGACTGAAAAATTGTTGAAAGCGACGTTAAACCCGAATTCACACACACACACACACAATTCCCATTGATATCACTGATGGGAGGTGTGGGTTCCGGATCATTGTCTTCACCTCGATTTAACCCATTGTATACTAATACACTTTTCCATTGCTATATGTTGGACAAGACCATTTGTCATATAAGGGTTGTCAGGCCTATTTTTGCTTTTTATTCTATTTTTGACGGAAAATTCTGTAAGCATATAGTGTCACTTTCGTCGTTTCCTGCATACAATGTAAAGCACTTGCGGATTTAGTTGCTCCTCATACAAGGCCAGGAACATGGTTCTTAACGGGCATTTGGACTTTTCTGTTTGAATTTTTGGTTACTGTTCTTTCAGGGCAGTCTAGGCCCTGATCAAACGTCGCTTAATACACTGTTTGCCTAACCCAACACATGAGTCCAGTCCCGGCTGTACATAGTACTATGACGTCACAGCGACAAGAATACATGAAGCATGGGTATAAATAACCGTTACCTGGATTCATACATTTATTGGCCAGTGACAGTCACGTGGACAAAAAAAATACAACTCTAAAACATTAATGTTTTTAATGTCGATTAGCAGGAAATCGACCAAAAATGTCATTTCCAATGGAGACAATTTGCATGAAATGTTAAAATCTGTTTACTGGGAAAAATAAGATAAAAGTGTTAAAATGTCGTCTGCTGATATATTTACACAGCATGCTATACCCAATAGACACATTACATTACATTGCAATACAGAAGACACATTAATACGACGTCGGATCGACGTGCAGGTACCGCCAGGACATTAATGCAACGTCACATGACGTCGAGCCACCGTTCATATGACGTGTACCTGCTGGGATAACCGTTAATACCCTGCAGGTACACGTCGCTAGGGTAACGTCAGAGCAACGTCGATGCAACGTCGTTGCACCGATGCAGATGTGACTTTGTATATTTATCATGACATTGCAACGACGTTGATGTGTCGTAACAATTACGTCATGTGTCTGCTGGGTAGAGAAATTTTTATAATGATCATGCGCAACATGAGTAATGCGCGCTTAATTTATGGTCTAACAAAATTAATGTGTTGATGTTATAACATCACGCAATGCCTTTGGGTACATCTTGTAGAAAATGACAGACGATGTGCATGTATGTCGTATCCATCCTTTTACCAAGAAGATAAAATTCTGGTAAAATTTCAGTTTATTTAAGTCCTATCCGAGGCCATTCATGAGACTTAATATAAACTGACAACCAGCCTATGATAACCATATCCTGTTAACGTGCAAAGCACATCCTTTGTGCGCCCTTCTAAGCGGTTTCCGGACGGTTTACGCTCTGCGCGGAAGTACAATCCAGCCCAGCCTATTTCTCTAAACCCCGATAGGAAGGGGTGGGGAGGGGGCGGGGCGTCTATCCGTGTTAGATGGCTGCTCGTGAGAATGGAGAATTTGAATAGCATAATTCGGAGAATGCTTAGGATCTATTTCCCATTCAGTACTACAGCTCGGATTTGAGGGCAGAGCGATGCTGGGTAGGGCACTTTTGCGCGGTCGGGCAAGAATGGGGGCATCATTTCATGCATGGATATCAAAGAGATATAAGGCAAGTGTCAGGTCAGGAGATATAATACGGATATATTTTCGTTTTTCTTTGAAATAGCTGTATGTCGTGTGTACTCATTAGAATCGCCTCACTGAGGCGATTCTAATGAGTACACACAACATACATTTTCAATATAAAATAAGTGTGACACTCGTAATTGTTCGAAACTTGAAGGCAGATACATGTATATAATAAACAGGTAAACATTAATAACTTCTTTGTTTTTTGTCCGATTTTCATGAAATTGCACGACCCGCAGAAAAAGCGACCGACTGAATTCGGTTGATTTACTAAGAGTGCCCTCTGTCATTCTGTCAGTCTGTCATTCTGTCTGTCCGTCCGTAACCCGTTTGTAAAAATTGGTGATAGTGATTTAACCGCTTGGAATATTTAAACAATTTTTGGCATACTGATAGATATCAATGATATCTAACTAATGAACTTGCGAAATGTATCATTCCATTTAGTATAGCCTCGCCGAGGCGAAAAATGTGAAAATTTTCGAACTGTTTCTCCTCGGAAACCATTGGGCCGATTGAAGTCAAATTTCTTATGGAGCCTCTATGGGATGGGGGAAACCAAAATTTGCTCATGGGGTCCAGGTCACATGACCAAAATGGCCGCCAAGCCATATATGGTCTGTCTATCTGTCTGTCCATAACCCGTTTGTGAAAATTGGTGATAGTGACTTAACCGCTTGGAATATTCAAACAATTTTTGGCATACTGATAGATATCAATGAGATCTAACCAATGAACTTGCGAAATATTACATTCCATTTAGTATAGCCTCGCCGAGGCGAAAAATGTGAAAATTTTCGAAATGCTTCTCCTCAGAAACCGTTGGGCTGATTGAAGTCAAATTTTATATGGAGCCTTTATGGTATGGGGAAACCAAAATTTGCTCATGGGGTCCAGGTCACATGACCAAAATTGCCGCCAAGCCATATATGGTAAAAACCCTTCAAAAATAGTCTTCTCCAGAACCACTGGGCAGATTTCCACGAAACTTGATAAATAGCATCTGGGACGTAGGCCCATCATAAATTGCTAAAATGGTGACCCTGGGTTGACCTTGACCTTCTTTGTGCCTAGGTCAAACTTTGACACATATGCTTTTGTATTGGAAAAGTGAGAATGCATTTTATCCTGCAAACGATTCAGAATACAGTACTAAAGTATAAGATATATTTTTGCTCCTTATAATAAGGCGCATTTATTGGGGGAACCGTTTTAGGTCCAGGTCACATGACCAAAATGGCCGCCATAACCATATATGGTAACACTCATAAAGCTAAAAGCATCCGGCGGGTCGTGCACTTCATTCAGCTGAAGCACTGGTTATCACCAAAATCCAGGGTTTATGTAAGAAATGGACATAGTGAGAGGGGTGGTAGGAGAGGGCCATAGGGGCGGCCCGCCCCTTTGTATAGGGCTTGCTGGTGTACTGCCCATTTGTGGGCGCATATACAGTCAAACTTCAATGGCTCGAACACCTCTGGGACCATGAAATTAAGCTCGAAACATGGGTAGTTCGAACTATTGAGAGTTAATCATTGTGTCAGGTCGGTAGATATAATACGGATATATTTTCGTTTTTCTTTGAAATAGATGTACAGTCGCACCTCAATGGCTCGAACACCTTTGGAACCTCGAAAATCTGCTCGAGACAGGGGTAGTTCGAGCCACAGAGGGTTACTGTTAGGAGGTATAACGATGTACTTTGGGACATCTTTTCGGTGTTCTAGAATAAAAAATGAATGTAAATAAACATGTATGCTGTGTGTACTCTTTAGAATCGCCTCATTGAGGCGCTTCTAATGAGTACAGACAGCATACATTTGAAAGATAAAAGACTAAAATCTCCTAAATTATCACCAAATGTTTCTTATGTAGAGGAATTTCCTAGGGCTCAAGAACGGATTCGACTCAGCCATGGTAAACGAGCCATCGGTGTTGGAGCCATCGGAGTTCTACTGTATGTCGTGTATACTCATTAGAATCGCCTCATCGAGACAACATTAATGAGTACACACAACATACATTTTAACATAAAATATGAACGTTCATCCTTAATTATCCCCAACAAATTGTAATCTAAAGTTATGCATCACGTGAACAAGTCCGTGAAATAAAGACCCCCCCCCCCCCACTAATCCCCACTTTATATAGAAAAAACTGGGGTTTACGGGGGTAAACCTTATTTTCCTTATGTCTGCTCCAAGACATAGGTTGTGGTTCTAACGAGCACCCAAAACCTATGTTTGGAGTATAAATAATTTGTTTTTGTTTGATTTGAGGTTTAACGTCCCCGTCAACACGTTAAAGGTCATTTTGGAGACGTTGCTTCCAATTTTTGTGGGACTGTTCAAAAGTGGTATTTAAGACCACTATTGAACAGACCCTTAGGGGGTTTATGACCAGAGGACAATGTGTGCAGAAAACAAAAAAAGAGAACAACTGAAAGCTTCTCAATAAACTTTTAAGAGCTGATGAAGTCTTAATTTTAGGTGGTCTTAAGGGGAATGGGAACGCCTTCAGGGGAGGCAACTCCTGCAAAATTATTTTTGTCTCCTATGTCTCCTATGTCAATAGGGGTAAACTCTTAAAGAAAAGAATTTGCTCCTCAGGAGCAAATTCTTTCCTTTAAGAGTTGACCCCCTTTTCAGCGTAACAGGGCTAATAGAAAAGCGAACAGGAAGTCCCGAAAGTTATCTCCCTTTGAAAAATGGCTGAAATATGTGCCAGGTGTTCCCATTCCCCTTAATAGCGGAAATTGTTCTGTATTTACAGCGAGAACAATCAAAGCACCGAGGGTACTGGTGGGTCGATTGTCTCTGAGTGTAGGCTGGGAAAATAGTTCAGAACTGGAACGTGGACTGTTTGGTTTAACGTACCCTAATCAGAGGCCGCACTGAGGCCGCATTCTGAGGCGTCTGACCTGTGTCTACTCTATTTGCTAAAGCAATCAAGATTCTATAGATAGCCTTCTCGAAACACTCTGACTTCACAGCGATAAGTTTCTATTTATAACCATTACCTGGATTTCCTACAATTCTGTGATAGTCGCGTGGACTTCAGCAGTGAAAATATCCTGCGCTAAATAACTTGGTCGATTGACAAACATCATGTTAGCAAGCGGCCCCCGCCCATAGGGGCTTGAAGAAATATATGGGCTGCATGATGCTTCCACGCAGAGCTGAATCCGGCCCGCACACTAGTACTGGTAAACCGCTTAGAGGATCTAAGCCTGTCCAGGAACCGGGGTGCGAGGCGGGCCGTCCATGCTAATAAAGCCTATTGGTTTCATTGGGCGACAGGGCTTGAGACGTCATTTCATCTCAATGTCGGGTAAAAGTCCCACAAAATTGGAAGCAACGTCTCCAAAATGACCTTTACAGTGTTGCCGGGAACGATAAACCTCAAATCAAACAAACATCATGTTAGCAAGCCCATGCAAGAAACATTCTTCTTAACCACGATGTAAATAAACGAAAAGCTCATTTTAACGCTGCTCGTTATAACACGGTTATTGATGTAACGCGATTTCCAAGATGGATCCCAAACATGTATAGATTATGTAGAAAAATGGCAATTTGTCTATATACTTTTTTCATTTTTGTAACATGGTTTCTGCTTTGGACCCCATTAATAGTTCTATATAGAGGTTACCGCCCCCGCCAATCGGGGCTTGAAGAGATAGATTGGGCTGCATGGTGCTTCCACGCAGAGTTGAAACTGACCGCACATGTGTACTGGTAAACCGGTTAGAAGGACTAAGCCTGCCCTGGAAAAGTGGTGTAAGTCAATGCATATTAACCCTAATGGTTTCTTTGGACGGCAGGGCTTGCGATGTCATGTCATCTCAATGTCGGGTAAAAGTCCTCCAAAACTGAAGGCAACGTCTCAAAAATGACCTAAATAGTGTTGATAGGCACATTAAACCTCAATTCAAACAAAATAATTACATTGTATATACTCTATGTACACCACAGTCTCATTTTAACGCTGCTTTTTTAATAACAAGATTTAATGGCTCCCAAAAAGGTATAGATTATGTAGAAAAATGACCACAAATGGCCATTTTTCTATATAATCTATATGTTTTGTTTGGATATAAAATGCATGGTTGTTTAACTAACACGGTTTCTGCTTTGGGCCCCATTAATATTGTTATAAAGAGGTTATGGTGTATATACATGAAGCAATCTGGAGTTTATCAGTATAAACATCACTCTCTTATACCTGCTATAAAATTTTGTGTTTGGATTTAACATGCATGGTTGTTTAACTAACATGGTTTCTGCTATGGGCCCCATTAATAGTGTTATAAAGAGGTTATTGTGTATATATATGAAGCAATCTGGAGTTTATCAGTATAAACATCACTGTCTTATATCTGCTACAAAACTTTGTGTTTTAGAGTTTAACGACTCAGTCAACATTGTTATGGCCATATGAAGCCGATCAGTTAACCTAACAACTCGTTTCCTGGGCAGGATTATATAGTACACATTCTGACAACAGTCCTATAAAATGACCGTTGAAAATAGTTCATGTTCAATCTCCATAAAAGACCCGACCGAGCGGGAACGAAAATGCGTCCAACTGAACACCATATCCTATAGTGAGCTTTTGTTGGTTTGAGGTTTAACGTCCCCATCAACACGGTAAAGGTCATTTTGGAGACGTTGCTGCCAATTTTATTGGATTTTTACCCGACATTGAGATGAAATGACATCTCAAGCCCTGCCGCCCAATGAAACCAATAGGGTTTATAAGCATGGACGGGCCGACTCGGACCGCTTTACCTGGACAGGCTTAGATCCTCTTAGCTATTTACCAGTACCCGTCTGCGGGTCGGTTTCAGCTCTGCGTGGAAGCATCATGCAGCCCATCTATTTCTTCAAGCCCCGATGGACGGGGGCGTCCTTTACTGAGCTACCGCAGCCAAAGGCGGCTCAAAAGAGCAGCCAAAGACTATTTTGCCAATCTTCTGCTGCAAAAATAGACTCTTACCTGTGCGACATAGTGCATTTTTCACATTAACAAAATGAAAACTTCGTGATATTTTTTTTTTTTTTTTTTTTAATAAATGCTCAAAACATACGTTGTGGGTGCTCATTAGAACCGCCTCATACCAACAACCTATGTCTTTGGGCAGATATTGGAAAAACAATGTATACCCCCGCAAACCCCAGTTTTATCTATATAAATTGGGGTCTAGTGCGTGTTCATTCATTATTCACGTGACAGTGGCTGCTGAAATAAGGAAAATATTGACTATTTTCGTCAGGAAAAATCGTTTTTGGCGCCATATACAGATGATCACATACCTCAGATGAGACATCATTTCGTCCAATCGTCCTGGAAGCTTTTTCTTACTCATCTTCTTCACTATAAATATTGTTTTACATATCAGATCGAGATATGACAGTTAAAACAATCTTCCTTTCAGTATCAATTTTCAAAACCACATATGATACCCTTTGAAATTTCTACACATACAACTGTTCAATAATGTATTGCTTCGGAAAATTAATTCCTTTTTGTTCTATTTTCGATCTATATATAGCAAAATTTACAATCCAGGGAAACTTTGTTGTTCAACCTAGCGTGTCATTCATTACACATAGTCATAAGGCTGTTGGCGTGAGGACCAGCCTTAACTTGACTATTGACATTCCTTAAGTTACAGGTAGATGCGAGGGTCGTTTAAAAATCTTAAAACACGACAGTTAGTTATGGAGTTCCGGTTCAATGGTACTTCCGGATCAGTCAACTGGCTAAATGTCAGCATCTACAAGCATTGAAATGAAAATAAATCACGAAAACACACCTTTATAATTTTAACCCTCTTAATCTCCACTTTTATATGGTAAAACTGGGGTTTGCAGGGGTAAACCTTATTTTTCTTATTTCTGCTCAAAAACATAAATTTTGGGTACTCGTTAGAACCGCCTCGCCGAGGCTGTTCTAACGAGTACCCACAATCTATGTGTCGACCAGACTATGAAAAATATAAGATCTTTTTCAGCTGATAATTTCCATTTTTGGTGGTAAAATGTTCCAATATATTTGAATAGGCGTGCTTTCGTAATAACAAAAATAATTAGATCAGCTCTCGCAGTGAACTGTTGAGTTTTAAAGTAGATCAAATCCCGAGCGCGTAGCCCGAGTAATTTGTCAGTGACCGACAAACTGTGATTTATTACTGATTCTAACACAGCGCGCCTATATAGGCAATGGAAAATAAATGTGTTTTACTCCACAACAAATCACGGCAAGGACGATCGTGACGAGTGACGTCATTAAAACTGCAAATTTATGACGTCACTAGTCAATTTCCTTGACGTTAGACGGTGTAACGTCATTTTCTCGCATCGAAAACGTTAGAATAGGATATAAATGCATGTGTTTCAGTCGATAATTTTTGCGGGATTTCTTCTAACAATGGCGAAAACTTGTGATTATTGCCTATTTTCAGCCTGTTATAATCGAAATAGATCAGCCATAGTTTGTGATTTGTTGAGCAATAAATCACACTTTGTCGGTCAATTGTAACTAGACAAATCACGCGAACTATGCGCTCGTGATTTGTCTACTTTACAACTGACCTCCAAACGGTGATTTATTACTCAACAAATCACAGTTAGAGCTGATCTATTTCGTAAACAAATTACACACTGGACGTCATCTTATTTCTTTTTAAACATCTAAAATCAAGTCTCATTAATACTTTACCGCTTTAAGAAAACTCCCTTCATGTAGGGTTATGTGATATTTCATGACAATAGGAACAACAGGCTTACATGAAGAAAAAAAAAGCACCAAAGTTTATAGATCACGAAAACACGCCTATACAAATACAGTGTAAATCTTAATACCGAAAAAAAAAACACATTTAAGATGAAAAAAAAATGCGATATTTTTTCTTTTTTTTTCTGCTCAAAACATAGAATGTGGGCACTCGTTAGAACCGCCTCATGTAGGCGGTTCTAACGAGTACCCACCATCTATGTTTCCCAGCAGAAATAAGAAAATTAGGGTTTACCCCTGTAAACCCCAGTTTTACTATATAAAAATGGGGTTCAAGGGGCTCAAAATTATATAGGCGTGTTTTCGTGATGTATATAGGCATGATTTTGTGATGAAACGGTTTTCATGCCCAACTCTAATGAGCATGACATTTTAATACTCATTTTTTTCTGTTTTCTGGTTTTAAGGCCCATTCAAGATAAGTTCACTTATTGAGGAGATCATTGATTAGAGGTTAGCGAAAAAAGAAATAGTTTGACCATCCATTGCAGACCTTTGTGCCCCACATGCTACCAGGGCGAGGCTCGAACCCGCAGCGTTGAAGGATCTGGTGATAAAGAGTCAGCGCTAATACCCACTTTACAAATATAAACTACGATCGTAAACAACACATGTGTCATTTTTCTTCCCCGGTGAGTTCTGAAAATATTAAAATGCAATAAACGGTTCGAGCAGGATGGCAATCATGCTCATTTGAACTGAGAATAAAATTGACAATATATGCTCTTGTGGTCCGCTGTGTTTTTTTTTTTTTTTTTTTTTTTACTTTTGCTCTAAACATGCAGGGAAACTTCGACTGCTCGAACACCGATGGCTCGTTTACGACGGCAACAAATTGTCTTGACACTTTGGGATAATATACTGAGATTTTTTTCTTATTTTATCTGGAAAATTTATCTTGTATTTACTCTTTGGAATCGACTCGATGAGACACGACAAACATTTATTTTAGATAAGGCTGACACGATTAATCGTATAATCGATTAATCGACTGATAAATTCCACAAAAATGATTATCATTTCTGATTTGCTTTTAATCGATTACTTGATAGGTACAATTTACTACCCAAAGTTATGCCTAAAATAGCTGGATGAGTGGCAAACAGTGCAGACACTGATGAGACCCCGCATTTTGCGGCGTCTCATCTGGGTCTACACTGTTTGCTCAGGCCTGTCTGTTCAAATATACATATGGTAAACTGCAATATATGGTAAGAGTCATGTTCAGACAGAAAGCCAGACAGGTAAAATTATGATAAAAACCTCATCGATTACTAATCGATTATCGATCGCAATGACAAGACTGATAATCGATTATCTTTTCAGTTCCGATTAGCCATCCCTAATTTTAGATGTCCATATTATGCTTTCTGGCATCATGTTAACGTGAACTTGTAATAAATACCCCCTAAACTCCACTGTATATAGAGAAAACTGGGGTTTACGGGGTTCAACATTATTGATCATATTTGTGCTTCAAGACATAGGTTGTGGGTACTCGTTAGAACCGCCTCAATGAGGACACTGCATGCAGAAAACACAAAGAAAAATAACTGTAACCTACTAAATAAGCTTTTTATAGCAGAATTAGTCTTAATTTTAGGTGGTCTTAATTTGTTTTTGTTTGTTTGATTTGAGGTTTAACGTCCGCGTCAACACTGTAAAGGTCATTTTGGGGACGTTGCTTCCAATTTTGTGGGACTTTTACCCGACATTGAGATGAAATGACATCTCAAGCCCTGTCGCCCAATGAAACCAGTAGGGTTTATTAGCATGGACGGTCCGCCTTGCACCGCGGTTCCTGGACAGGCTTAGATCCTCTAAACGGTTTACCAGTACTAGTGTGCGGGCCGGATTCAGCTCTGCGTGGGAGCATCATGCAGCCCATATATTTCTTCAAGCCCCTATGGGCGGGGTTCTAGGTGGTCTTAATAGCGAAATTTTGCTCTACTTTCAAAAGCACAGATAAAACAGATAGCAAACATCGGCATACGGGACATTTGGTATCGTGTCTCATTTCATATCAAGGGAACTACGTAACCTCTATTCACTCCAGCAAAAATGTGACCAAAGTTTCCTCAATTTGAGTGGCTTTGATCTTTCTAGCTCCAACAATTATAACAAACTGATCCTAGCAAAAGACTATAAATCAGATAATATGTCAGACTATCTGATTAAATTCTAGAAAAAGGTACACTGGTTGTAGGAAGGAGATAAAATTCTAGAAAAAGCAGAGTATAATTAGTTTTCCAGATTGTAGCAGAGTTGAACATTATTTAGTTTCCATTGACCAGCCTGCTCAATTTTTTTTTGTTTTCATCAGGTGAACAAGTCTGTGAAATGAACACCCCCCTAAACCCCACTTTATATAGAGAAAACTGGGGTTTACGGGTGTATACATGATTTTCCTTATTTCTGCCCTAAGACATAGTTTGTGGGTACTCGTTAGAACCGCCTCAATGAGGCGGTTCTAACGAGCACCCGCAACCTAAGCTTGGAGTATAAATAAGAAAAATATCATCAGAAAAGTAGCCATTTTGGTGATGTGAAAAAAAATGCACTATATGTCACGGCTGTGTTATCGTAATGGTTGTGGTTTTACGGCCCTTCCAAGATTATTTCACTTATTCAGTTGAGCCAAGCGATAATCAGAGGTTGGCAAAAACCGGAGTGCCCGGAGAAAAACCAAGCAGAACTTAGCGTCTCACACGTGACCCCAGCCAGGCTTGAACCCACAGCGGCTTACTCATGTGTCGTCAGTTTCGGCTCTACGTGGAAGCACCATTCAGCTCCATATATTTCTCCAAGCCACGATAGGCGGGCGATTTTTGGTTTGATATTGTGTATGATAACTGAATAGTCGATTCTATGCTAGTTGAAATCTTACCAAGTCTTTTTGTGGGCATATTTACGTAAAGTCGGAGCCGAAGCGTAAAGTCGACATATTTTGATGGGGCCAAAATAGACCTTTCCTGATATGACCCTTTATAAAAATACAGGTTGAACTAGAACTGTCAGAGGATCTGACTATAGCCCCGCTATAGCCCTGTCAGAGGAGAAAGACTCATGAAATAAAGGTAAAGACTTGTGAGAGGGTTTAATCCCTAACAAGGTACCTACGCTTTATAGCCTTTTCGCGTTATTAGATCTGAAAAACAGTCTAAGTTAAAAAATAAGTTTTGGATAATGAAAAAAGCACATGCACATCTTTAGACCTATATGAAAACACCTGTTAAGTTTCAAAAGGATTGATCTAGAACTGTAAGAGGCGTTGCGATCACAAGGTAGCTACTCCCTATACATTTTAACATTAGTAGATCTCAAAAATTGTCTAAGTTAAAAAAGGTGAAATAAGGGAAAAAAATTATTTAAGGATAATGAAAAAAGAATATGCACATCTTCAGACCTATATGAAAACACCTGTAAAGTTTCAAAAGGATTGACCTAGAACTGTTAAGAGGAGTTGCGGTCACAAGGTAGCTACTCCCTATACATTTTAACATTAGTAGATCTCAAAAATTGTCTAAGTTAAAAAAGGTGAAATAAGTGAAAAAAATTTATTTAAGGATAATGAAAAAAGAATATGCACATCTTCAGACCTATATGAAAACACCTGTAAAGTTTCAAAAGGATTGACCTAGAACTGTAAGAGGAGTTGCGGTAACAAGGTAGCTACTCCCTATACATTTTAACATTAGTAGATCTCAAACATTGTCTAAGTTAAAAAAGGTGAAATAAGTGAAAAAAATTATTTAAGGATAATGAAAAAAGAATATGCACATCTTCAGACCTATATAAAAACACCTGTAAAGTTTCAAAAGGATTGACCTAGAACTGTAAGAGGAGTTGCGGTAACAAGGTACCCACTATCAAATATTACAGACAGACAGACAGACAGAAAGACAGACAGACAGACAGACAGACAGACAGACGGAATTCCGGACAAGCCAAATCCAATATAGCCCCTACTTTTTCAAAGCGGGGCTATAAAAAATAAATCTGGAATAAGGACAAAGGAATAAGGAAACAACTTATCACTCGTTGCAAACAGTGCAGACCCGTATCAGATACTGCAGAACAAGACGCCTGAGCAGGGCCTTCACTGTTTGCTTGAAAGTTCAACCAATTTTTAACAATGATTAACTTCTAATCAGCCTGGTACCCCTTAACTCTTAAATGCACCCTTCTGCATACGGGATGGGACATCCCATTCTGTACAAAATGGGAAAAAGTATTTATTTTTCTTTTTTTTTTTTTTTTTTTTTTTTATTTATTTGTGATTTTTCCTCATTACTAAAACCTCTTAGTTACTTATAAACATTCTTAATTTACCTTATTTACTGACCTACCTGCTATTGAATTAACGTTGAAACAACGTTTAAAACGTTGTTTCAACGTTGAATCAAAGGTGAGTCAGTGTTGTGTGCCTGCAAGATAACTTGCTTACTTACCTACTCACTTACTTGCTCGCGTGCTCACACACTCACTTACTCACTCACCCACTCAAACCTGTTTCTTTTATTTTCCTCTGTATAGTTAAAAGCCATCTGTATTGTCCTTAGCTTTAGCAACTTCTTTTGAGTGTTTCCAGATTTTTGCCAGCTCTGGTAATAAAATACCCATTCTGACAGTCAAAAGGAGAAAGATGGTTTAGTTTAGAGATTAAAGTCAGATAACAAAATAGAGAAAATTCAGAAAAAGTCTGTATTTTGTAAGAGTGTATTGGCAGTTTTTCAGCTCCGAAAATCCCGATTAAAAAAAAACTGAAAATGACCCGATTTGTTTTTATTTCAGTTTCCTAAATTTGACGTTGTAGGAAAGAAACATAAGTTTTCTACTTAAATTCCAATGCACATTTTTCACGGCATAATGAATTATTTAATCACTACCGTTTAAACTCAGACTCTCTCGCGTATTTTTGATGATTTACTATTGAAGTTATTTAGACATAGGGTCCTATTTTTATTCAAATTAACGGTAAAAAATTGAATTTTTATCATCTTTAATCACATTTTCGCTATTTAGCGTGGTAATGGAAACATTTATGACATAGAAACATGTTCCCTATTAACTTCTATTTTGTTTATCGCGTCGCTTAAATCGCACACAGGTAAATTAGGGGAAAACAATAATTATTGTTCCAAATGTGTGTCGACCTGGAAACGACGTTACCGCGTCGTTGCTATGTTGGCCCGATGTGGGCCCGATGTTTTTTTTGCTGGCTTGGAAGTGAAATAACATTTCTCTTGTAAATTATACTTTCGCTGAATAAAAAAACACCATGGGTATTCTGTGGCGATTTTTTTTTTTTTTTTATTATTATTTAAAAAAAATACTCGAAAACATGATTATGAGAAAAGAAAACTAACATATCGTAAGATCGTAATTACGCGAAAAAAGGCATAGTAACGCGAAACGGGTGCAGAGGTGTTACAGCGCAAAAAGGGTACATAGAGGATCTTACATCAGTGGTCATGTATTATTGAATTTATTAAACGAGTTGAGGAAAAGGGGTAAAATGCGGGGCTTTGCCGAGCATTTTATCGCTTTTTCTCAACGAGTTTAATAAATTCAATAATACATGAGCACGAATGCAAGATTCTATTTATCATATGACATTTAAAACGCATTTTCTTCACGATTTGTTTACAAAAATGTCAATATTCCGCCATTAGTAAACGCGCCGTCGTTAAGGACGTCGTACATGTAACGTTACGGGGTATATCTGACTAATTTGCATATTTAATTAACTAGTGGATTTTCCAATTTATTACATGACGTTATTACACTCTCAGACGCGACGTCATATGATAAAAATGTGATAAAAAAGCGTAATAATGCGAATTATAATAACGGCTTTGTCTTCGCATTACTGCGCCTTTTTCGCGATACTACATATAAACCATTTTCGCGCATTTACGGGTTTACATTATCAGTATTTTAATTTCTCTGATATGATCCTTATAGGCTTTTGCACCAGAACAAATACAGTAAAATTCCTATATTAAGACCACCTTTGGGACTGTTCAAAAGTGGTTTTAAGACCACAAAAGTGGTCTTTTGAACAGTTCCAAAAGTGGTCTCTGACCAGAGGACACTGAATGGAGAAATCACATAGAAAGAATAACTGCAGCTTACTAAATAAGCTTTTTAAAGAAGAATATTAGTCCTAATTTTAGGTGGTCTTAATAGCGGAATTTCACTGTACATTAATACAATAGCGCCCCCGCCCATCAGGGCCTAGAGAAATAGATTGGGCTGCACGGTGCTACCGCGTAGAGCTGACACCGACCGAGCGTGAGTACTGGTAAAAAGTTTAGGTCTAAGCCGATGCGGTTTCTATGGGCGGTAGGGCTTGAGATGTCATTTCATCTCAATGTCGGGTAAAAGTCCCACAAAATCGGAAGCAACGTCTCTAAAATGACCTCAATTGTGTTGACGGGGAAGTAAACACTCAAATCAAACAAAGAAACAAACATTAATACAATAATGCTATTAATACTTAAAAGCATACGAATCTTGCTTAACCCATAAACTGCGAATCACGACAATTGTCGTCTGCTTTGACGTCTGTCGGTTACTTTGAAAGTTATCTTTTGGCAAACAGTATAGACCCGGATCAGGAGCAGTCTGACCTGGTCCCACACTGTTTGCCCGTATTTAAGAATATCTTTAAAAAGTTTTCAAAAAGTTTCAGCAGACGACATAAGCAAATGACAAAATCAGATGTAGTTTTTTTTTTTTTTTCGGCGTCTTAAGAATTAAAACATTTTGAACGCCCCTCATTCTTTTAAAGTATACACATTTTTGAATAGGGAGATTTTAATGTTTGTAAACAGTGGGGAATTAAAGTAGGTCATCGTCCTTTTAAAAACCATTTTTACTATATATAGCACCGTTCATTTCGAAATTTTGGTTTTTACAGAATGGCTGATTTTATTTTTTTTTTTATATTTTTTTATTTATTTTTTTTTTACAAACCATCCGTGCGAATAATGCAATATTTCATACCTAAAAAGGCTTATTTTCTGATGTAAATTGTGATATTATTATTTATATTAAGCTTCAAAACATAGGTTGTCCGCTTCATTGACCGGTTCTAACGAGAACCCATAACCTATGTCTTTGAACAGAAATAAAAAAGATATGATGTATACCCCCTGTTAACCCCAGTGGTAGCCTCGATAGCTCCGTGGTTAGCGCGTTCAACTTATGGTCGAGAGGTTATGGGTTCGATTCCGGCCAACGGAGGCGAGGTGTGTCCTTGGGCGACATACGTAATGCCACTGCCCCACTCCACCCAGGTCTACATGGGTAGCAGTGGTGTAACAGTCACTCCCTCTCTCGCGCGCGCAAGTGATAACATGAGTGTTCGAGAGCAATTTAATTAAGCTTGACGCTTTCATCACAATCGAGGTATACACTTAGTTTTACAATATACATTGGGTTTACGGGAGTGTTCCTAACACGGAGGTGTTAACACCCAGAACAGACGCTGCGTTATGTGGCGTCTGAGCTAGGCCTTCATTCTTTGCCAGTCTGCCGTTTTTGAGGTGTCCGAATAGAATGGGTTGAGACGCATAACATGTAAACTGTCTATTTTCACAGTCAATAACCCATTTCCAGCCTAACTCCAATAATTCGAACACTTTGGGACCATGAAAATCTGTTCGAAATAGGAGTAGTTCGAACTATTGAGGGTTAATCACAATGCGAGGTCAAGACATAATTTGATAAATAATAATAATAATAATAATAATAATAATAATAATAATAATAATAATCGACCTTATTTATAGAGAATAACACATTTAGTAAACTAATACTAATCTTTCCTGTGGCCCTCTTTTCTTCCTGTCCCCTCGGGTAGAAACCAGTACTAAGCAACGTGGATAAATAAAAAACAAAAATGAGTTCCTTTAAGAGCAATGAAAACATTCATAAGAACGAAGATGGGTCATACTACGTAGTTTCGGCTAATAAAGCCTCATCAGTGACCCTGTAATGATCTGGCAAAGAAAGCCAGAGGAAACATACTGCAATTTTGCGAATTTCGAATGGGCCGTCGATACAAAGACTTATATAAATCAAAATGGGGTCCAAATAGTTAAAAACCTGTCTAGAATATGAATCTAAACCAATAATTTTTTTTTCCTGATTTCTCAGAATATTCACGCTGATCTCAAAGGACCAAAAGTAAAATATAAACTGCACTATGGTTGATGTACGGGGAGACGTTTTACGGCCGCCACACGGCACAACACCAGCTGCAGTGAAGGCAAATAAAAATCAAAAATGAGTTCCTTTAAGAGCAGTGAAAACATTCATAAGAACGAAGATGGGTCATACTATGTAGTTTCGGCTAATAAAGCCTCATCAGTGACCCTGTAATGATCTGGCAAAGAAAGTCTCTTGCTCAAGGAAACAACACTTGGCGCTTGCGGGGATCGAACCGTCTACCTCTCGATCTCAAAGCCGCTGCTTTACCACTGCACCACATCGCTCCTAAGGGTGACTTAAGGATATGTTTTCGAGCTTCTATAATAATAAGCAATGCTGCGTGTACTCATTAGAATCGCCTCATTGAGGCGATTCTAATGAGAACACACAACATACCATGAGAAAAATTGCAATTAATTATACATCAGATATCTGGAGCTATGAGACGGATTTTCTGGGGACTCAACAACAAGTTCGAATTAGCCACGGCAAACTAGTTATCTGTGTTCGAGATACCGACGTTTCATTGTATTTTCACTGTCAATTTAAAGACAGATAAACCATATAAAAATCACAGAATAAGATGGATATTCCATCTTAACCGCTTTATCTTGCTGAATATTCATTTAAGCCACACCCATTTCTGTCTATCAACCAATCAAATTACTTGATGTAATTTATTGCTACAAGTTCATAAACTGAATGCCAAACAGTGTATATCCTGATCAGATGGCTTCTGAAGAAGCCATCTGATCTGGATCTACACTGTTTGCAAAGATAGGGGCTGTCGTGAACAGCATGATAAGGGTTAAAGAACAAGAGGTTTTTTATCCATCTTGTTCATATTAAAGTTGGAAAACCATCTTAAACAGTTAGAAGGTTTTTCCATCACAACCTTAGTTCACATATTTGTAGGGAGTTTCCCGACACTGAGATGAAATGACATTTCATTCCCTGTCGCCCAATGCAACCAATGGTTTGTATGCATGGCCGACTCGCACCACTTTCCCTGGGCAGACTTAGATCCTCTAAGCGTTTTACAAGTATACTTGTGTGCGGTCAGTTTCAGCTCTGCGTGGAAGCATCATGCAGCCCAATCTATTTCACCAAGCCCCAATGGGCGGGGGCAAACCTTAGTTCACATAAATCTTTCGTTTTGGCGGAAGGAAAAACCATGACATCTGCGGATGGAAATCCATCTTGTGCGAGCAGATACGATCTTATGCGTTTGTTTGTTTGTTTGATTTGAGGTTTAACGTCCCCGTCAACACTGTAAAGGTCATTTTGGAGACGTTGCTTCCAATTTTGTGGGACTTTTACCCGACATTGAGATGAAATGACATCTCAAGCCCTGTCGCCCAATGAAACCAATAAGGTTTATAAGCATGAACGGCCCGCCTCGCACCGCCGTTCCTGGACAGGCTTAGATCCCCTAATCGGTTTACCAGTACTAGTGTGCGGGCCGGATTCAGCTCTGCGTGGAAGCATCATGCAGCCCATATATTTCTTCAAGCCACTATGGGCGGGGCCCGACGATCTTATGCGTAATTTTACAGAATCATTACCCATCCGTATCATAGATAACTGTTTTTCTCACATTTTGATTTAAATTTTAGCAATGAATAATCATTCAATAAAATGGGAAGTACAAATATGACAATATTGCGTTTTTGTGGACGGAAAAAACCACGACATCATTTGATGGAAAATCCATCTTGTGCGAGCAGATACGATCTCAAATGTTATTTTACAGATTCCTTACCCATTCGTATCATAGATAACTATTTTTCTAGCAATGAACAATCTTGCACTTACATGGGAAGTGCAAAGAAGTCCATACTACCTTGCAATTAAATCGGGGCTTGAAGAAATAGCCCTGCTAGCATTCTACATAAATATATAGCGGGCCGTTAGCGGCCCGTCAGCTACCCTGACGGGCCGCTAACGGCCCGCTGTAGATTTATGTAGAATGCTTACTGGGAGGTTGGGCTGCATGATGCTTCCACGCAGAGCTGAAACCGACCGCACATGGTTACTGCTGGACTGCTTAGAGGTTCTAAGTCTGCTCAAGAAAAGGTGTGTGACTTGGACTGTCCATGCATATAAACCCTATTGGTTTCATTTGGCGGCAGGGCTTGAGATGTCATTTAATCTAAATGTCGGGTAAAGGTCCCGCAAAATTGGAAGCAACGTCTCCAAAATGACATATACAGTGTTAACGGGGACGTTAAACCTCAAATCAAACAACCAAACTGCAATTAATCATTTTTCATACCGCATAACTCGACCCTTTCTGCATCGTTGTTTGTTTTTTGTTGTTGCTTTTTGTATGCAATCTGGTCAAGTTTGTCACTCGATACTTCCAAACCAGATACAAATAGGAGGATGCAACATCAGTCTTCATTACAAAATATTATGACGAAACATGTAGCATCATGTTGACAAGTCCGTGAAACGAACATCCCTCTAAGCCCCACTTTATATAGAGGAAACTGGGGCTTACAGATGTATACAATTTTTGCTTATTTCTACTCCAAGGCATATGTTGTGGGTACTCGTTAGAACCGCCTCTATGAGGCGGTTTTAACGAGCACCCACAACCTATGTAATGTGTTTTATTAACAAATATATCACACATTTTCAATGGAAAAGTAACCATTTTGGGGATGTATAAGAACGCTGAATTACTCGGAAAATGAGTATTACTGAAAAAAAAACGGATTTTCCATCACTAACATAATGATGGTTTGCCATCTTGGAGTTGACTGTTTCAAAAGACTTGTAACGCAAAACTATAGATTGCGGGTGCTAGCCTACCGAGAAACCAACATCCTATGTTTAGAGCAAAAGTAAGAAAACTAACGTATACCCTCTGTTAGACCCACTTTCCTCTATATAAAGTGTGGTTTTTAGGGGTTTTCATTACACGGACTTTTTCTCGATTTCTTTTCAATTCCTGGCAGTAGCATTGCGATAACTCATTCGCGAAACATAGTGCAATTTTTTTTATCTTAAAAACGACATATTTCTGATGAACATGATTATTTTTTCTTATTTATACTCCAAACATAGGTTGTTGGTACTCGTTAGAACCGCCTCATTGAGGCGGTTCTAACGAGTACCCACAACCTTTGTCTAGGAGCAGAAATAAGCAAAATACTATATATCCTTGTAAACCCCAGCTTTCTTTATATAAAGTGGGATTTAGAGGGGTGTTCATTTCACGGACTTGATATCATGATTGAATATTTCTGTGGGTTATTATTAGAACTGGACGCTGACAACTTCAGTTTTGTAAAGATTATAACAAATTACAGGCTAAAAATTGATACATATACTTAAACTGCAGAAAGTTGGAATTCCATTTAGCTTTTAGGCTGATGGAAATGGACCAGCCCGGAATTTTCCGGACTGCCAGTCACCCTGACCATGCCAAACATAAACTTTAGCATCACGTGAACAAGTCCGTGAAATGAGCATCCCTTTACACCCTTTTTTGTATAGATAAGACTGGGGTTTACGGTGATAAACATTATTTTTCTTATTTTAACTCCAAGACATAGATTGTGGGTACTCGTTAGAACCGCCTCAATGAGGCGGTTCTATCGAGCACCCATAACCTATATTTGCAGTATAAATAAGAAAAATATCATGGATTTTCATCCGAAAAGTAGCCATTTTGGAGATGTTAAAAAGTGCACTATGTCGCACGGGTGTGTTATCGGAATGGGTTACGCCTGAATATCGACGCCCGCTCCTTCTACTGATTGATGATTGATTGCTTGTTTTGGGTTTAACGACACGTCAACCCTTGTGGGTCATTTTGTGTCGTAATAGAGAAAATGAGACAAGAGATAACAGAGATAGTTGAGGAGATGTGAGGAGATGTGAGGGACAGAGACGAAGAAGGAAAATGATTGAAAGTGTAGAAACAGAAGAAACAATTAAATCTCCCCTAACCGGCTTCAAGGACCATCACGATAACACGCTTATATAATTTTGACCCCCTTGAACCCCACTTTTATATTATAAAACTGGGGTCTACAGGGGTAAACCTTATTTATCTTATTTCTGCTCTAGAATAAAGATTCTGGGACTCGTTAGAACCGCTCTCGATGAGGCGGTTCTATTGAGTACCCAAAATCTATATTTTGAGCAGATATAAGAAAAATATCACAATTTTTGCACTCAAAATTTTCGCTTTTTCGGCGATAAAAGTGGCAATGTATATATTTTGTATAGGCGTGTTTTGGTAATGAGCAGGCCTTGCGTACGAGTAACTGTGCTGGACACCCCAGAGACGCAAGATACACCATCACCTTTGCCTCACTCAACCACCCCGCGCCTTATACTGTGTTTGGTTTCGTTTGTCTGAAGTTAAACAGCCCAGCCAACACTTTTCAGGTCATATCGAGTCGGTCAGCTTAGTCAAGCACACATTCTGGGCAGCGGTTTACGAATACAATGCACATTTTTTCGCCAGAAACCTCGAGTCAGCGGAAGGCAGAAAAGATTTCATGAAGAATGTTGCCGACCCGGCAGGTACACATTAAGAAAACACGCCTTAGAAATACATTGTATATTTTACTCCCGAAAAATGCAAATTTTAAGATGAAAAATTGTGATATCTTTCTTATTTCTGCTCAAAATATTATCGATTGCGAAAAGATCTAGCAAAACAGCCGTACAAGTGTCAATCTATTGGGCTCGCGTAATCACAGATTGTTTATAACTGCGTCATACTGTTCAAGCATAATAACCAATCAGAAGTAGTTTTGTGCAAGAGCGTTACCGATGCTTGTCTATAGTCCGTTTCGTTTCACGCAAGTTTTTCATTGACGTTCTCCACAGCATCAGCCCTTATTTTGACGAACCTCCAGCTTGTTGATTGATTGATTTGAGGTTTAACGTCCCCGTCAACACTATTTATGTCATTTTGGGGACGTTGCTTCTAAATATATGAGACTTTTACCCGACACTAAGATGAAAGGACAACTCAAGCCCTGTCGCCCAATGAAACCAAAGGCTTATATGCATTGGGTGGTCTGGCCTGGGCAGGCTCAGCCTTCTAAGCGGTTTACCAGTACTCATGTGTGGTCAGTTTTATCTCTGCGTGACAACATCACACAGCCCATTTTTTTCTCCAAGCCCCGATGGGCGGTGCGGACTGTCGCTTGTTGTCACCATGTATTATGGACAACGGGGGAATTAGCCGTTGAATTTCTCCGCGGGCAGAAAACTCAGTTTGCTTATTGGAGTATACGGTATTTCCTACGCAAATGTTTGATTTGAGGTTAATCGTCCCCGTCAACACCATGTAGGTCATTCTGAGACGTTGCTTCCAATTTTGTGTGACTTTTACCTCGACATTGAGATGGAATGACATCTCAAGACCTGCCACCCAATGAAACTAAGAGGGTGTACATGCATGGACGGTCCAACACGCATCACTTTGTCTTGACAGGCTTAGATCATCTAAGCTGTTCCAGTACTCGTTTGCGGTCGGTTTTAGCTCTGCGTAAGCATCATGCAGCAAATCTATTTCATTAAGCCCGGTGCCACCCCAACACCGCAAATATTGTGGGTGGGGCCAGCAATATAGATACGGTTTTGATTGTTTTTTCACGAGGCCGTGCATTCACATGACAATAATGGAAATATGTGTTTAAATCCAGAGGATTAAATCCAAAGACAACTGTGCTATACACCTTTTTTATTGTTTAGAGGTTTAACGTCCCCTTCAACACTGTGTAGGTCATTTTTGAGACGTAGTTTCCAATATTGTTGGACTGTTCCGAGTCGGACAGATTATGGTTGTAATGTTGGAGGAAGCAGGAACTGAATACGTGTTCACGCCTGTTTTCGCGCCCACATTAAACCCTGTGGAATTGTGTTTTCAGTACATCAAAAAACTTCTTCACACAAGCGAACTTCGAATTGCGGTTAAAGACAACCTTCAGTATGCTATTATGACTGCGGTAAACAGAGGTACATCTTCAGATTGTGCTGGATAGCAGATATAAGCAATGACACTATCGGGGCCTGGAGAAATAGGTTGGGCTACACGATGCTTCCGCGCAGAGCTGTAACCGACCGAACTTGAGTACTGGTAAACAGTTAAGGTCTTAGCCTGCCCAGGAAAAGTGATGCGAGTCGGACCTCTCCTTAAACCCTAACGGTTTTTATGGGCGGTAGGGCTTGATTTGTCATTTCATCTCAATGTCGGGTAAAAGTCCCACAACATCGGAAGCAACGTCTCCAAAATGACCTTTACAGTGTTGTCGGGGACGTTAAACCTCAAATCAAACAAACACTATGCCCAAGTGATTAACCGGGCCTCCCTGGCTTGATGAGTAAAGGCGCTGACTCTTAATCTTTGGGTCTCTAACCGCTGTGATTCGAGCCCCACTCGGATCACATGTGAAACGCCAAGTTCTGCAACGGAAGGTCAGGTGTCTTTTCTCCGAGTACTCCAGTTTTCGCCCGACTCTGAATAAGGATCGCCCCGATATGTGAAATGATTTTTAAAGGTCCGTAAAAGCAGAACAAAAATATCCAAGAGGTAATGGTTAAAAATGTGGCATGCATTTTAGCGGGATTTGGTCCATATAGATATTTTAGCTCACACGTTCTCATTTAGGCTTCCCATCTATTTTGCTTTTCATAATTTTTTGTGTCTAGCAACACATACGAATGCACATCTGTCGCACTGAATTCGGTAAAGTTACACTCATGATCGAGTAGCCAAAACTTAACGTCCGGCTTCGGTAGCTCAGTCGGATGCGCTTCTGACTGGCGATCAGGACGACGCGGGTTCGACACCTGTCGGTGTCGTTGAGATTGATCATGGAATCTTTTCTACTGTAATTCTCTCCATTCCGATGATTCAAGAAGAGCAGTTGCCAGTTTTTGGCGCACTGGTTAACCGCTTACGTATAATCCTTTGAGAGATTTTTGCTCTTGTATCTGGTTTTAAGTACATGTATTAAAGACCTACCTTGGCGAGGTACCCTCCGTTACTTTGATATTAATTCTCAATGAGTCAGTGCTCCCACAAGACTCACAACTTTGTGATAGTTACGTTCTGTAAGTTCTATGTACTCGTTTTCCAAATCCAGGAAAGAAACTCTGAGAGCCTGAAACTTACACCTCTTGCAAAAAGTTGCAAAATTCAGTATACGTCATGCTGTATAAATTCCCCATTGACGCTTCAATTAAGGAGCAACGGGTGTCCCCACTGAACTGCATGTGGACCTAAAATGTCAACGAGATCTTCTGGGATCATTTTAGATGCCATCACTGATAGCAGATGCCTAACTAGTTGTGATTTAAAGAAATATTCCGAGCTTGTGCCCGTGTAGAGGCCTAAAAGACACTTTTATATGGGCTCATGGGTACGACGGATAGATTGAAACACCCGCTATATGTAAACTAGGCCTGTGATTTGTTAACAAAATGTCAAAACCAATTTAAGCAACTGACCAGGATTCTGATTAGAGGGTAGTTCCCGCCATATGTAAATTAGAACTAAACGTAAGAAAATAACTGATAAAATTTCAAGTGTTCCACCATGTTTTATTGAAGGACCCATTAACGCATAACCATGATTGATATGTTGTTGCAAGATGAAACATAGGTCATTAAGATTATCATGTTACGATCTTGAAATGGTCAATGTAACTACTTTGCAGTTTAACAAAGGCAGAAAATTGCCTCACATTTGCTCCTAACAATAACAGAATATGGGAATTCAAAAGAGCCGCCTAGTCTTCGTCTTCCACCGGCCCCGATAGCTCAGTTGGTAGAGTGTCCGCTCCGGGGAACGGGAGGTCTGTGGTTCGACCCCGGGCCGCGACATACCAAAGTCGTTAAAAATGGTACTAGCTGCTCCTCGTTTGGCACTCAGATTTACGGGGTAGAGCTAGGACTGGTCGATCCAGTGTCAGGATAATGTGACTGGGTGTGGTATCATGTAATGTGTCTGGGACATGATACTTCAGTGAGGCAGCACTATAAATGTGAGCATTGAGCTCCCTGTCGCAACCAGACACCGTCGTGATATGACTGAAAAATTGTTGAAAGCGACGTTAAACCCGATTTCACACACACACATGACCAAACAATGGAGTTAGGACTACGCTCGTACTTATGGTTTTGTCCCGCCCCCGCCCATAGGGGCTTGAAGAAATATATGGGCTGCACAATGCTTCCACGCAGAGCTGAATCCGGCCCGCACACTAGTACTGGTAAACCGCTTAGAGGATCTAAGCCTGTCCAGGAACCGCGGTGCGAGGCGGACCGTCCATGTTAATAAACCCTATTGGTTTCATTGGACGACAAGGCTTGAGATGTCATTTCATCTCGATGTCGGGTAAAAGTCCCACAAAATTGGAAGCAACGTCTCCAAAATGACCTTTACAGTGTTGACGGGGACGTTAAACCTCAAATCAAACAAACAAACTTATGGTTTTGTCAGTGACGGAGAATCTGATTTTCCTCTACGCTCAATGCCATGACTATGCTATCCGTCATACATGCTGTCTTCTTAATAGCAAGACAGAAGCCTCCGTGGTACAGTGGTTATGCTACTCGCCTTGTAAACCAGGGGTCGCATGATCGATCCCGAGTCATTAGAACACTTGCTAAGATTTTCAACTTCGGTTTGTATGGCTCTTTCAGCCGGATGCGTGGCAACAGTGTATGCCAAAATTGATCTCAAAACTTTTCTGAATGGTATTTGATCAACATGCTGATGAAAAATCAAAGCATTGAATACCGGTGGGTCAATTGTCTCTGAGTGTAGGCTGGGAAAATAGTCCTGGACATAAAAGGTTTTGTTTAACCCTTAAATTCAAGTTTTTAAGCAAAACGTGTAGACCCTGATCAGACGCTGCGTTTTGCGTCGTCTGATCCTTATTTCCTTTACTGTAAGCAAAGAGTCCAGACCCTGATAAGACGTCATGTTCTGTGTCGTCTGAGTTGGGTCTACGACATTTGTCAAGCCCGAGTCATGGTTCCTGTCCAGATTCTATAGATAACCTACTGCGATAAAATTAACGCTACTATTTTCTATAAATAAGTTATATGGGTTTCATGCAAATCAGTGATAGTCACATGAACTTCAGCACTGAAGCGTTTTTATGCTTAGTAACTTTGGGTCGATTGACAAACAATCGACCCATAAAGTTGTTGGTGCTTGAAAGGTCCATGTCTGATTATAGCCTGCGCACAATGCCGATCTTGTCAGAGCTTTTGGTGCTCGTGTATATCAACAAAGAGCTTTTGTGATTTCTGTCCGTGGCTTTAAAGCTGGCGATAGCTGATAAAACAAAAATTGACACATTCATCGCCATAATCATTTTCAGATTTAAACTTCATATACTAAGGCCCGCCCGTCGGGGCTTGGAGAAATAGATTGAGCGGCATAATCTGAAACCGACCGTAAACCGCTGAGCATTCCTATTTATCGCTCTCGTCGCGTTTATGAAACAGACTTTAATGACTGTTGTAAAGGGGGAGTTCCAGCCTATAGTAAATTTCCATAGGGTTCTGCCCACGCATAGATTTCCATGATATTGTGCATAATTAATGCCTGGTAAATGACTGTTCATTATTTAGCTATTTCACTCTCATATCTGTTTTCATTATAAATCTACAGTGTTTTGTTTATTTCGGCATCTGAAAATAGGGGTACCCCAAACAAGTATATTTAAACACAACACCTTCTTATGTGTTGGAGTTATTTTTGTTCTCAGGCATCATCGAAGTCATTTGTGATTATTTTTGTATCACATTTACTATTGTTCAGGTAAAATTCCATAGACCATGCTCAATTTCATATGTAGGAGACCCTAGACTTCACAACCATAAAATCTTTTGGAGTATGTTTGACTTTTGATTTTATACTGTTGCAGTTTTTGTCACCTCATCATTTTAATATGAAAATTGCCCATATATGTGTAGAACATTTTATCAAACTTTCTTGAAAATCCAAGACCGGTAACATACTGCATTTGAACATTGAATAGTAATGGCCAGAATGTCAATTTTTTCAAACCATTTGTAGATATGGTATAACATTTTCAATCGAGAAATCGCTCGCAAATAATGTATATAAACATGAATATATGTATGCTTAAACGATGCTGTGTATAGTATGAGCTCATATAATCAGCAGTTGTATCAGTTATGGTACCCTGGGGAAGACCAAAAACACAATTTATTTTGAGCGTTTAACAATTCAATAAAAATATGTTTCATTTTATAACAGGTGTTTTTGCATTTATTGTAATCCTAAACTCTGCTGAAGCTTATTATGACAAAGAAAGTTGCAATGGCAAGTGAAATGGCTGGTTTTGTTAACACGAAAATTTTCTGGACTCTTTAGTAAGTATGTATTGAACTGATGCAGTCGACTTAAAATGTTTGAAAAGTCTGTCATACTGGAATGGCACAGCTTGCTTGAATAGCTAAGAGTTATGATGATTTTATTATGTTAAGCCAGGTATGTCATAATACCACAGACAATTTTTCCGATCTTTTGGCCCACTGTATACACAGATTACTGTAGACAAAATGGAAACACTGTTGTTTTGGCTGTTTTATCACTCTGACAATGCCCCTTCAAAATCTTAACTAAATTACAGTCCACATACGATAAATCGCAACAAATGTCGCCTGCTGTGCAAATCAGTGTAAGAAAGTTGTCTTCTCAAATATGAGCTAGTTATATTCTTATATATGATCTGGTAAACAGCCAGTTATTTTTGAGACATGAATTAATATAATAGAGAAGACTGTTCAGTTCAACTTTCAAATGATTTCAGAGGAAGAAAAGAACAAACAGTATATTTGCTATCAGTGCTATAGAAAAATATATAGCCAACTGCAGATTTTGGTTCAACAAATATGCTAGTAGTACAGCTAACAGCTGATTCATGCCATCTGTAAAACTGATTAATACAGGGCTAGAAAGCTTAACATAGATGGCAAGTACTGCATACATATGACTAAATATGCGAATGGTATAACTACATCTAAATTTAATATCAGCTATAAAATGAATTTGTTACAGAAACTTGCCTCCCATCTATTTCATTTAGGGAAGTGTATGTCAAATGCCAATTTTACAACAAGTTCCAGTGTGACTAGCTCTGCATTTATTTTGAAGACTAAAACATTGAAGTTTACACTTTTGCAGATGTTATAATGAACCTAGAAAAAAAATAAAAATATTATTTCAATGATCTTACGAAACCTTTGGTGGTGGTGGGGGGGGGGGGGGGCGGCGGAGTGTGAGCCTCTTTGACCAAGTGATGTAAGAAAACATCAACAATACATGGACCAATCAATCATAAGCACAAATCAGAAAATCAGTCTGTCCCTTCAAGGTGGCAAATTATTGACTGCTGTTTTATTTAAAAGAACAAAATGACAACAACAAAAATAATAAGGAAAAAAATAGGATGATGAAAGTAATTAATTAAGCAAATTCAAAACGTCATTGTGTATTACTGACATCAAGAGTCTTTGTATTGCAGGGTTTAAAAATGTACAAGAAGAAACTATGAAATAGGGTAAAAAGATCCACCTTGTCTTATTCCTTTTGTGTCATAATGTAATTTTTTCAGCATTGTCATTTTTGCAATAATGTCAACACTAACATTCATCATGAACAGTGCATGAATGCATTTTATTTTTGCTCTTTAAAATGTTTGGATAAAACTTGACTTGTATATGTTGATAATGTATGTTCTCATTTACTATTTAAAAGCCAAACTAAACAATCCTGTCTGTAAACAGTGTCTTTTTTTGGGGTGGGTGGGGAGTTTTTATTATATAAATGCCTATGCTTAGCCTTGTATGATAAGGTGGCCCTAAATCGTCAGAAAACACAATAAAAATACACTTTAGGGAAATCTTGTCCCCTGGTATTGAAACTGATTTTGGCACAAAAATAGACCTGAACTCATATTTAGCTTTCAAAAACAATGTTACCGGTTTCTGATTTCTTTTAAATTTGTTTGCTATATAGAGGACATATGTGGCCTATTTTATATGCAATATCTTGGGGTGACAAGATCAGTAACACATCTAATACTTATGATGAAAATGTTATTTTTTGCAAATTTTCATGAAAAATAGAAGAAAGTTTGTAAATAAATTTATCAGGAAGATTAAAAGACATAGACTCATTTACATTTTTTGTATTAGATGAATCCTTATAGAGTTCTGTTGCCAATCACAGCAACAAAATTTGAAAACAATCACACCTGTTGATTTACGACCGAAAAGCTCACAGGTGTGTATGACCTCTACAGGGGGTTACCTCAGGGAGCTCTCCTGAGACCTATAGTAATTTATCAAATGAAACAAAGTTATATATATAGTTGATAGACCTTAAGTAAACAACAACTGAAGTTTCAAGAAATTCTTTGCGTGGGCAGATTTGGAACTCCCCCTTTCCGTCCAAAAATACCCTCATTCACACACGGCTCACGTCACAATTTGACATGTCAAGTTTGCGCTTGGATCGATCGATTTGCTAAATCTTTCCGCAATGCATAGTATAGACTGTGGGTACTCGTTAGAACCGCCTCATCGAGGCGGTTCTAACGAGTACCTACAATCTATATTTTAGAGCAGAGTATACCCCTGTAAGCCCCAGTTTTACTACATGTATATAAAAGTGGGGTTCAAAGGGGGCAAAATAATATAGACGTGTTTTCGTGATGACGTATACCGAGGACGGCTACAATACGTTGGGGAACAAATTGAGCCAGCGCATGGCAAGACCTAACAAAACACCGGTACGAACAGCGAAGACTCAGATCAGCCTACGCATCCGCGCAGTCTGATCAGAGTATTCTCTGATCGTCTGTATCTGCCACAGCTATCCAGTGAAACAAAAGCGACAACGCTTGTCATACAAGGCGCTTGAGCAGACTGAACTGAGTCGCAAAGACCTCATGGTAGGTTTTTGTCCTGCGCTAGCTCAATAGATAACCCCTGCGCATAATTATTGTTAAACCCTTCAACCGCTACGGAAAATTTGAATTTTATTCTGTTTTACCTTTTCAGAGAAAAAAAATTGGCTTGGCATTTCTTGTGAATCGTTCGCTGGAGACGAGAAGCCTTTTTTTCTCTGACAAGTAAGAAAAATAATTTAAAATTGTCGTCAGCTAGTGGTTAAGCCTTTTACAACTGGGCTCAGTATTTCATGCGCTGTTGAGTTTCAAAATATTTCAAAATATAGGAAAATCCATTTATACGGTCTAAATCCCTGTATTGCGTTACTAGCAATGTCCGGGAACGATTTCACAGTTCAATGGAACGGTTAACGTAACGAGCGAACAGGCGTTTTCACGTACGTGAACATATCCGTGAAAGAAAGACCTCCTTAAACCCCACCTTATATAGAGAAAACTGGGGTGTACGGGGGTAAACATTATTTTCCTTATTCCTGCTCCAGCACATAGGTTGTGGGTACTCGTTAGAACCGCCTCGACGAGGCGGTTCTAACGAGTACCCAAAACCTATGTTCGGAGTATAAATAAGAAAAATATCACAAATTTTCATCAGAAAAAAAATACCTTTTTGGAGGTATGAAAAAATGCACTATATCACACTGATGCATTATCGTAATGTCAAGTACGTGCGCACATAACCTGCGAGTCCGCGCAGTCAAACCACGTGAACACTGATTTTCGTTTGGTTTGACAAAATGGCCCAGTCAACACTATTTTGGTCATATCGAACAAGTAAATTTACAAACCACACTTTTAAATGGAAAGGTTTATGGATACGCGTTTAACTGGAACAGTGCACAATCTATCGCCAGAAACTGACGACAGCTCTTCTTGAATCCGTGGAGTGTGTGTGTGAATTCGGGTTTAACGTCGCTTTCAACAATTTTTCAGTCATATCACGACGGTGTATGGTTGCGACAGGAAGCTCAATGCTCACTTTTATAGTGCTGCCTCACTGAAGTATCATGTCCAAGACACATTACATGATACCATACCCAGTCACATTATCCTGACACTGGGTCGACCAGTCCTAGCTCTACCCCGTAAATCTGAGTGCCAAGCGAGGAGCAGCTAGTACCATTTTTAACGACTTTGGTATGTCGCGGCCCGGGATCGAACCCGTGACCTCCCGTTCCCCGGAGCGGACAATCTACCAACTGAGCTATCGGGGCCGGTCTTGAATCCGTGGAAGGGCGAAAGTGACAATGGAATAGAACTAATGATATCCACGTGACGAACGAATGTTGCCGATCCGGCAGGTATCAAACCCGCGACCTCAAGAGTATCAGTCCGACACGCATACGACTGAGCTACCGATGCCGGATAGAATATGCCTGGAATAATACATTGAGCTAGCGCATAGCAACACATGAAATGAGCCCCGCCAAGCGAATTTGTGTCTTCGAGCATTCCGTCATGACAAATTTTAACTGCGCATGCCCAGCCATTCAGAGGGGCCAGGGGTTTGGCTTTCTGTCTGAAGGTTCCTCTTGATTCACTGCTTGTTTGAGCAAGCAGCGAAGGTTCTGGCGAGACTGCGCGGATGCGCAGGCTCGCCTGAACCTTCGCTGCTCGCATATATAGGCGATAAGTACCAAAATCGCTTGACGGGGCCCAAATAACACTTGTCTACGATTTTTTGTTTGTTTGTATTGGAGTTTTTTTTTTTTATTTTGTATTTTTTTTTTTTTTTTTTGTTTTGGTTTTACGGCCCTTTCAAGATTATTTCACTCATATCGAGCCGATCGTTAATCAGAGGTGGGCGAAAACCGGAGTACCCGGAGAAAAACCACCTGACCTTCCGTTGCAGAACTTGGCGTCTCACATGTGACCCGAGCGAGGCTCTAACCACAGAGGTGAGAGACCTAATGATTAAGAGTCAGCGCTCTTAACCACTAGGCCACGGAGGCCCGTGTATTGGAGTTTAACGACCCAGTCAACACTATTTTAGGTCATTTCTGAGCCGGCCAGTTTACCTATCTACACTTCTTAAATCGGCAAAAGGGAGAGAATGACAGTAGAATAGATTTCATGATCAATCTCCCAGAGAGAATGTTGCCGACCCCTGCAGGTATCGAACCCGCTTCCTCCTGATCACCAGTCAGACGCGCATCCGACTGAGCTACCGAGGCCGGCACACTTGTGTACGAACAGCGAAGACTCAGATCAGACTGCGCTATCCATAAGCGACAATTCTTATCGTATATAGCCGCTTGCGCAGACTGATCTGAGTCGCAGTGACCATATGGTAGGTTTTGTCGTGCACGAACTCAATAGATGGTTAGTCGAGGAATATTTACAAATGTAAAAACCCTTCAGCAGCTATGGAAAAGTTGATGAATCTAATTCTGTTCTTACTTTTTAGCATTGCGAAAACACGCCTATAAAAATACATTGTAAATTTTACAACCTAAAAATGAAAAATTTCAAATGAAAAATTTCGATTTATTTCTTATTTCTGCTCAAAACATAGTTTGTGGATACCCGTTAGAACGGCCTCGACGATGTACCCACAATCCATGCTTTTGTGCATGCAGAAATGAGGGAAATGTTGTATACTCCTGCAAACCCCAGTTTTACTATATAAAAGTGGGGTTTAGGTGTGTGTGTGTGTGGGGGGGGGGGGGGGGTCAAATTGATATAGGCGTGTTTTGCATTTCGATTCACACGTAATGTGAAGCCTTATTTTCTTTGTAAAGTAAGGAAAATTGTTTTTTTTTGTAATGTTGTTGTATCTTCAGGATGTATTTCATGCACCGCGGAGTATGTCTAATGTCCTTTCAAAATACAGGAAAATCCATAATTAACAAAATTTGTATTACGTAATATTAGACGGAAAACAACTTCACAGTCAACAGGACATTGATTAATGAGCCGCAACGGGCAAAAATGTGCCTTCAAGCGACAATCACGCATGGAAAACAATACCAACCCTTCAAGTCCAAGCAGTCACACCTCGTGAATACTGATTTATGTAAAGACCACTTTTGAACAGTCCCAAAGGTGGTCTTAATGTAGGAATTTTACTGTATTACTTAGAAGTCTAATTGCGTTACTTATCGTACGCATCCTATCTAGGTTACCGTTCTCTTTACGCAAATAATACCACGCCCAGTTAGTTTATCCCCAAAACCCCTTAAACCCCAGGTTTATATAGTAAAACTGGGGTTTATAGGGTATATATTATTTTTTTCTGGTCAAAAACGTAGATTGTGGGTACTCGTTAGAACCGCCTCGCCGAGTTGGTTCCAACGAGTTCACACAATCTATGTTTTGAGGAGAAATATGACAAATATAAGAACTTGTTATCTGACAATTTTCTTTTTTTTTTTTTTTTGGTGTGTGTGTGTGTGTGTGTGTGTGTGTGTGTGTGTGTGTGTGTGTGTGTGTGTGTGTGTGTGTGTGTGTGTGTGTGTGAATTCGGGTTTAACGTCGCTTTCAACAATTTTTCAGTCATATCACGACGGTGTCTGGTTGCGACAGGGAGCTCAATGCTCACTTTTATAGTGCTGCCTCACTGAAGTATCATGTCCCAGACACATTACATGATACAACACCCAGTCACATTATCCTGACACTGGGTCGACCAGTCCTAGCCCTTCCCGGTAAATCTGAGTGCCAAACGAGGAGCAGCTACTACCATTTTTAACGACTTTGGTATGTCGCGGCCCGGGATCGAACCCGTGACCTCCCGTTCCCCGGAGCGGACACTCTACCAACTGAGCTATCGGGGCCGGTTTGGTGTGTGTGTATGCGTGTAAAACTTTTAATATACATTGAAATCCCGCTATTACGATCACCTAAAATTAAGACTAATTCTGTTTTAAAAAGCTTATTTTTAAGGGTACATTGTATACTTAATCTGTCTTTGTGGTTTCTGGCAACAGTGTTCTCTGGTGAGGGACCACCTTTAGGACTGTTCAAAAGTGGTCTTTAAGATCACTTTTGAACAGTCCCAAAGGTGGTCTTAATGTAGGAATTTTACTGTATTACTTAGAATTCTACTTACGTTACTTATCGTACACATCTTATCTACGTTACCGTTCTCCTTACCATCACGAAAACACGCAAATATAATTTTGACCCCTTAAACCTACACTTTGTGGGTATCGCCGAGTTGGTTCTATCGAGTTCACACAATCTATGTTTTGAGGAGAAACATAAAAAATCTATGAACTTTTTATCTGAATTTTTTTTTTTTTTTTGGGGGGGGGGGGGGGGGGTTGTGAATGTGTGTTTGTTTGTTTGTTTGATTTGAGGTTGATGTTTCTTCGAATTCTACTACAGTGTCAGGATAATGTGACTGGGTTTGGTATCATGTAATGTGACTGGGACATGATACTTCAGTGAGGCAGCACTATACAAGTGAGCATTGAGCTCCCTGTCGCAACCAGACACCGTCGTGATATGACTGAAAAATTGTTGAAAGCGACGTTAAACCCGAATTCACACACACAATACTTACGTTACTGTTGTTGTTGATGTTTCTTCGAATTCTACTTATGTTACTGTTGTTGATCATGTTTCTTCGAATTCTACTTACGTTACTGCTGTTGCTGATGTTTCTTCGAATTCTACTTACGTGTCTGTTGTTGCTGATGTTTCTTCGAATTCTACTTACGTTACTGCTGTTGCTGATGTTTCTTCGAATTCTACTTACGTTACTGTTGTTGCTGATGTTTCTTCGAATTCTACTTACGTTACTGTTGCTGTTGATGTTTCTTCGAATTCTACTTATGTTACTGTTGTTGCTGATGTTTCTGCGAATTATACTTATGTTACTGTTGTTACTGATGTTTCTGCGAATTCTTCTTACGTTACTGCTGTTGCTGATGTTTCTTCGAATTCTACTTACGTTACTGTTCTTGCTGATGTTTCTTCGAATTCTACTTCGTACGTTACTGTCGTTACTGATGTTTCTTCGAATTATACTTACGTTACTGTTGCTGCTGATGTTTCTTCGAATTCTACTTATGTTACTGTTGTTGCTGATGTTTCTTCGAATTCTACTTGCGTTACTGTTGCTGCTGATGTTTCTTCGAATTCTACTTACGTTACTGTTGTTGCCGATGTTTCTTCGAACTCTACTTACCTTACTGTTGCTGCTGATGTTTCTGCGAATTCTACTTACGTTGCTGTTGTTGCCGATGTTTCTTCGAATTCTACTTACCTTACTGTTGTTGCTGATGTTTCTTCGAATTCTACTTACGTTACTTATTGTACTACCCGTCCACTTAAATCGAGACTTATCAAATCCCTGATGAGCCTAGTTTGCCGCAACTACCTGGTCTGGCCTAGAAAACTTAATTCTTGATTTTCCTCATTACGATAACACAACCATGCGACAAAGTGCAATTTTCACATCTACAAAATGGCTACCTTTCGGATGAAAATGTGTGATATTTTTCTTAAATGTACTGCTCACATAGGTTGTGGGTGCTCATTAGAACCGCCTCATTGAGGCGGTTCTAACGAGTTCCCACAACCTATGTCTTGGAGCAGAATATAGAAATTTAAACCCAAGCTGTCTCTATATAAAGTGGTGTTTAGAGGGGTGTTAATTTCACGGACTTGTTAACATGCTGTTTCGGCACTTGTATTCTGTTTTTGCACATACGGGACAATTAGGATCATGTCTCATGTCAAATCGAGGGAACTAACCTGTACTCTCAGTTTTTTTTTCAGCTCCGAAAATCCCGGAAAAAAAAACTCAAAATGACCCAATTTGTTTTTATTTGATTTTCTTAAATTTGGCATTGGAGAAAAGAAAAATCTTTTTTCTACTTAAATTGCAAGACACAGTTTTCACTGCATAATGAATGTTAAAATTACTACAATTTGAAATCAGATACCGTCGCGTATGTTTGCTAATTTACTATTGAAGTACATTTGACATAGGGTCCTATTTTTATTCTAAAATTGACAAATCTTAATTAGATGAAATATATATAAAATTATATTCAAGTCAACGGTAAAATATTGAACTTTTATAATCTTAAACCACATTTTCGCAATCTGGCGTAGTAATGCAAAAATTGATGTCATAAAACCATGCTCCCTATTAACTTCTATATATACTGTATAGTTTGTCACGTTACTTTAATTTAGGAGATAATATTTAACATACTCCGTTACCACTGAACAGTTGCACATGTTTACACTTAACATTCTTCTTACAATACTCGTCTTACTTATCCCAATTACACTGCTCATCGCCTTTGATGAAAGATCATACATCAACTTAGGGTGGTTTGGGTGAGGCAAAGACGGGTGATGGTATATCTTGCCTCACTGGGGTCTACATCTGATATTGGCTTACACGTACAGTTGAGCAAGGCCTGCTGTCAGCAGGTAAGATAAGAGGGGAAGTATTGCTATTTCTTCTATTTCTACACTTCATCGATCCGAGAACTCTCGCGGTAGGTTCTAGGACATTGAAATTGTAAACAGGAGATGGCATGATCATAATGGTAGACTCGACGGTTGGAGCTGCCGCGATGATGTGGGAGCTACACCGCCAGAAAATTTTGGCATTACTCCTTCACAATACATGAACTGATAATTTTTTACGGCGTAGCCGTTATGTTTTTGCTTTTGTCCTACATTTTTCGTTATTCCATTGGTCAATAAAACCGCATGTCCAAGGAGATGACCATTTCATTGGTCAATGATTTGCATAAATAAATCTACTAAAAAAAAAACACGACAGTTTACCGAAGTTTTAAACTAGGAAATGTTTCATTTTTTTATGTGAGACATGAATGAAAAATATATACAGTTTCGGCTTGCTCACCGTCTTGTCCTTTGATGACCATACGTCATATATATAATTGTGTTTCTAGTAAATTCTGAAACTGCTGCGGTGGATAGCTATTTTGACCTGATTTCACGTGGTTGGTCTATATAGCGAAAGGAACCATTTCGCGAAAGGAAGGTTCCTGTCGCGAAAGGAATAATTTTCTGCGAAAGAAATTGTTTGCTTGATTTCAGGTTTAACGTACCCATCAACACTGTGTAGGTAATTTTGGAGACATTGCTTCCAAGTTTGTGGAACTTTTACCCGACATTGAGATAAAATGACACCTCAAGCCCTGTTGCCCAATGAAACCAATAAAGAGATATAGCATGACAAAAAATGTAATAATCGCATTACAAATTGACAGATGTTTAATTTACAGTATATGCCCAAGAAAAGTTGCAGTGTATCATTTGTCTTCAGCATACTTTATGTCCTCCATTTTAACACAAAATGGACATTTTCGAATATCATTAATGTTATATAAATTCTGAAAAGGAATAAGTGTAATTTGAGTTTTAGTTAGGTGCACATAAGATCAAGTCTCCGTCCGTTTGTCTGCTCGTCCGTTTGTTCGTCCGTCTATGCGTTTACGTTCACCATGGCGACAACCCTAAATGTTAACCCTAGAATTTGTGTTTTAAAACAGTAAATGATAAAGTTTTCTTATTTGTTGTGCATGTACTTGAGATCATAAATGAAATGAGGTCATGTTTTTAACCTTGACCTTTTACATTGACCTTAGCTCAAACAGGCGGGACACCGCCCTCTGCAAAGCTATTTTACCTCGCGTGACATCTGAATTGTTTGAATACAGTAAACCAGTTCATAGCTAGACAACTGTTGCTGTCACTATTGTAGCTCATATTTCTAAACAACCTTCCAATTAAATCTACGCCGCATATCTTTTTTAAAGATATTTCTTGTTTCACATCTAAATGACGAATAAAGGCCGACATAACCAGAACATGCGACAAAGGATCTCCTTGCAAAATAATTGCATCATACTTAAACTAAAGTCAGACAATCATGTGTTCGATTTTGTTACGGTCGCCTACTTTCGGCAGCGATGTCTTTTTCAATATTTCTTTCGGCCTGCTTAGAAAAGTAAATCATATTAACATGGAAAAGCATCGCCGAAATTTTATATTATTCGCTCTTTCTTCTAGGATAAATCAAAACCTACCACGAGAGTTCCCGGATGTGTCGTGGGAACACATTTATGTAAGGAATTCCCCTGATGTCCACCCATGAGTTCGTGTGAAGGTATACACGAGATTACACATAATAAATCAAAGTACTGAAAGTACTAATAGAAGGTGATGGTAGAAAACTGATAGTTTTTACACTGGGCCATTTCATTTCATTTCATTTTTTTTTTATAACAGTCAATGGTTATGTATGATTGTAGTAACGCGAGGAGCAGACAAATGAAATGTCAAAAAACAAAATTGAGGATCGAACGGTACATGTTGTAAATCCCTTCTTGTGTCAATGAGAATAATTCTGGAGACAATTACATACATAGACTCTAGCAAACAAGATAATTTACTCAACACTCTATACGTGCTAGCAAATGGCTTTCTTACATCAACGGCCCCCGCCCATAGGGGCTTGAAGAAATATATGGGCTGCATGATGCTTCCATGCAGACCTGAATCCGGCCCGCACACTAGTACTGGTAAACCGCTTAGAGGATCTAAGCCTGTCCAGGAACCACGGTGCGGGGCGGACCGTCCATGCTAATAAACCCTATTGGTGTCATTGGGCGACAGGGCTTGAGATGTCATTTCATCTCAATGTCGGGTAAAAGTCCCACAAAATTGGAAGCAACGTCTCCAAAATGACCTTTACAGTGTTGACGGGGACGTTAAACCTCAAATCAAACAAACAAAAATTTCTTACACCAATATTCCGGGACACTGGCTGGTTTTCATCACAAGTTTAAAAGTTTGTTGGTTGCTATATGTTTTGTCAAGTGTTTGAAAGACGTCCGTCGACCCAGTGAAACCTGGATTAAACAAGAGGGCCATAATGGCCATTGGACGCTCACCTGATCCGAATTGTACAGATAAAGTGGTAGGTAATATAAGGTGGAATGGATGGTTTGAGCCATTTTGGTTGAGAGTGACCAAAGGAACATTCCTGTGAAATTATTTAGTAGTACATCACGTGAACAAGTCCGTGTAATGAAGACCCCTCTAAATAGGTTCTGAATAGTTAGATCCTTTAGAAGCAAAGAATACACAAAATAAACGAAAATAGCAGACTCGGTTTTATTGAGTCTGTTCATGACCAGTACTGAAATGGGCTACACCGGCCACGCCCCCTAGCACCGGCTTAAGCAGAACTCTATTTTCAAAATAATTTTAAATGAACTCAATGAGCCCAAAGGACCAGAAAATATAATCTGCACTATGATGGATGTACGGGGAGACTTTTTACGGCCGCCACACGGCACAGCACCGGCTGCATGGAATATAAACAAGGTCTGAATAGTTAGATCCTTTAGAAGCAAAGAATGCACAAAATAAACGAAAATAGCAGACTCTGTTTTATCGAGTCTGTTCATGACCAGTACTGAAATGTGCTTCACCGGCCACGCCCCCTAGCACCGGCTTAAGCAGAACTCTATGTTAAAAATAATTTTAAATGACTCAATGATCCCAAAGGACCAGAAAATATAATATGCACTATGATGGATGTAAACCTCACTTCATATAGAGAACACTAGGGTTACGGGATGGGGGTGGGGGGGGGGGGGTAATATATCATTTTTAGCTCACCTTGCAGCTCACCTGTTATGTAGTGACAAGGTGAGCTTTTGTGATCACATTTCGTCCGTCGTCCGTGCGTGCATCCATGCGTGCGTGCGTGCGTAAACCATTTCTTATCCGCACGACAGCATCTCCATTTATGATTTGATTTTAACCAGACTTGCACACAACTTGTACCACCATGAGATCTGGGTTCCTTTTTGAACCAGCCATATCCCATCATGTGTTACGGAGTTACGGCCCCTGAAAGGGCAAAAATTGCCTATTTTGGTCTTGTCCGCACGATAGCATCTTCATTTATGATTTGATTTTAACCAGACTTGCACACAATTTGTACCACCATGAGATCTGGGTTTCTTTATTGAACCAACCATATCCCATCATGTGTTACGGAGTAAAGGCCCCTGAAAGGGCAAATATTGCCTATTTTGGTCTTGTCCGCACGATAGCATCTTCATTTATGATTTGATTTTAACCAGACTTGCACACAACTTGTACCACCATGATATCTGGGTTCCTTTCTTGGACCAGCCATATCCCATCATGTGTTACGTAGTGACGGCCCCTGAAATGGCAAAAATTGCCTATTTTGGTTTTGTCTGCATAAAAGCTGTTTCATTTATGATTTGATTTTTACTAAACTTGCACACAATTGTACCACCATGAGATCCGGGTTCCTTTCTTGAACCAGCCATATCCCATCATGTGTTACGTAATTACGGCCCCTGAAAGGGCAAAAATTGCCTATTTTGGTCTTGTCCGCACGATAGCATATTCATTTATGATTTGATTTTAACCAGACTTGCACACAATTTGTACCACAATGAGATCAGGGTTCCTTTCTTGAACCAACCATATCCCATCATGTGTTACGGAGTTACGGCCCCTGAAAGGGCAAAAAATGCCTATTTTGGTCTTGTCTGCATGATAGCTGTTTCATTTGTCAGCACGGTAACATCTTCATTTATGATTTCATTTTAACCAGACTTGCACATAACTTGTACCACCATAAGATCTGGGTTCTTTTCTTGAACCAGCCATTTCCCATCACGTGTTACGGTGTTACGGCCCCTGAAAGGGCGAAAATTGCTATTTTGGTCTTGTCTGCATGATAGCTGTTTCATTTATGATTTGATTTTAACTAAACTTGCACACAACTTGTACCACCATGAGATCTGGGTTCCTTTATTTAACCAGCCATATCCCATCATGTGTTACGGAGTAACGGCCCCTGAAAGGGCAAAACTTGCCTATTTTGGTCTTGTCTGCATGATAGCTGTTTCATTTATGATTTGATTTTAACCAAACTTGCACACAATTTGTACCACCATGAGGTCTGGGTTCCTTTCTTGAACCAACCATATCCCATCATGTGTTACGAAGTTACGGCCCCTGAAAGGGCAAAAAATGCCTATTTTGGTCTTGTCAGCACGATGGCATCTTCATTTATGATTTGATTATAACTAAACTTGCACACAACTTGTACCACCATGAGATCTGGGTTCCTTTCTTGAACCAGCCATATCCCATCATGTGTTACGGAGTAACGGCCCCTGAAAGGGCAAAAATTGCCTATTTTTGGTCTTGTCTGCATGATAGCCGTTTCATTTATGATTTGATTTTAACTAAACTTGCACACAACTTGAACCACCATGAAATCTGGGTTCCTTTCTTGAAACAGCAATATCCCATCATGTGTTACGGAGTTACGGCCCCTGAAAGGGCAAAAAATGCCTATTTTGGTCTTTTCAGCACGATGGCGTCTTCATTTATGATTTGATTTTAACTAAACTTGCACACAACTTGTACCACCATGAGATCTGGGTTCCTTGCTTGAACCAGCCATATCCCATCATGTGTTACGGAGTAACGGCCCCTGAAAGGGCAAAAATTGCCTATTTTTGGTTTTGTCTGCATGATAGCCGTTTCATTTATGATTTGATTTTAACTAAACTTGCACACAACTTGAACCACCATGAAATCTGGGTTCCTTTCTTGAAACAGCAATATCCCATCATGTGTTACGGAGTTACGGCCCCTGAAAGGGCAAATATTGCCTATTTTGGTCTTGTCCGCACGATAGCAGCTTCATTTATGATTTGATTTTAACCAGACTTGCACACAATTTGTACCACCATGAGATCTGGGTTCTTTTCTTGAACCAGCCATATCCCATCATGTGTTACGGAGAAATGGCCCCTTAAAAGGCAAAAATTGCCTATTTTGGTCTTGTCTGCATTATAGCTGTTTCATTTATGATTTGATTTTAATTAACTTGCACACAACATGCACCACCATGAGATCTGGATTCCTTTCTTGAACCAGCCATATCCCATCATGTGTTACGGAGTTACGGCCCCTGAAAGGGCAAAAATTGCCTATTTTGGTCTTGTCTGCATAAAAGCTGTTTTATTTATGATTTGATTTTAACTAAACTTGCACACAACTTGTACCACCATGAGATCTGGGTTCCTTTATTTAATCAGCCATATCCCATCATGTGTTACGGAGTAACGGCCCCTGAAAGGGCAAAAATTGCTTATTATTGGTCTTGTCTGCATGATAGCCGTTTCATTTATGATTTGATTTTAACTAAACATGCACACAACTTGAACCACCATGAAATCTGGGTTCCTTTCTTGAACCAGCCATATCCCACCATGTGTTATGGAGTTACGGCCCCTGAAAGGGCAAATATTGCCTATTTTGGTCTTGTCCGCACGATAGCAGCTTCATTTATGATTTGATTTTAACCAGACTTGAATCGACTGCCTATTCGAAATTCGCAAAATTGCAGTATGCTTCCTATGGCTTTCGTTGCCGGATCATTACAGGGTCACTGATGAGGCTTTATTAGCCGAAACTACGTAGTATGACCCATCTTTTTTCTTATGAATATTTTCATTGCTCTTAAAGGAACTCATTTTTGATTTTTATTTGCCTTCACTGCAGCTGGTGTTGTGCAGTGTGGCGGCCGTAAAACGTCTCCCCGTACATCAACCATAGTGCAGTTTATATTTTACTTTTGGTCCTTTGAGATCAGCGTGAATATTCTGAGAAATCAGAAATAAATTATTAGTTTAGACTCAAATTCTAGACTGGTTTTATAATTATTTGGACCTCATTTTGATTTAAATCAGTCTTTGAATCGACTGCCTATTCGAAATTCGCAAAATTGCAGTATGCTTCCTCTGGCTTTCGTTGCCGGATCATTACAGGGTCACTGATGAGGCTTTATTAGCCGAAACTACGTAGTATGACCCATCTTTTTTCTTATGAATATTTTCATTGCTCTTAAAGGAACTCATTTTTGATTTTTATTTGCACACAATTTGTACCACTACGAGATCTTGGTTCCTTTCTTGAACCAACCATATCCCATCATGTGTTACGGAGTAATGGCCCCTGAAAGGGCAAAAATTGCCTATTTTGGTCTTGTCTGCATGATAGCTGTTTCATTTATGATTTGATTTTAACTAAATTTGCACACAACTTGTACCACCATGAGATCTGGATTCCTTTCTTGAACCAGCCATATCCCATCATGTGTTACGGAGTTACGGCCCTTGAAAGGGCAAAAATTGCCTATTTTGGTCTTGTCCGCACGATAACATCTTCATTTAGGATTTGATTTTAACCAGACTTGCACACAATTTGTACCACCATGGGATCTGGGTTCCTTTTTTAAACCAACCATATCCCATCATGTGTTACGGAGTTACGGCCCCTGAAAGGGCAAAAATTGCCTATTTTGGTCTTGTCTGCATGATAGCTGTTTTATTTATGATTTGATTTTAACTAAACTTGCACACAACTTGTACCACCATGAGATCTGGGTTCCTTTATTTAATCAGCCATATCCCATCATGTGTTACGGAGTAACGGCCCCTGAAAGGGCAAAACTTGCCTATTTTGGTCTTGTCTGCATGATAGCTGTTTCATTTATGATTTGATTTTAACCAGACTTGCACAAAATTTGTACCACCATGAGATCTGGGTTCCTTTCTTGAACCAGCCATATCCCATCATGTGTTACGGAGTTACGACCCCTGAAAGGGCAAAAATTGCCTATTTTGGTCTTGTCCGCACGATAGCATCTTCATTTATGATTTGATTTTGATTTTGGGACCAGCCATATCCCATCATGTGTTACAGAGTTACGACCTATTTTGCCTATTTTGCTCTTGTCTGCACGATAGCTGTTTCATTTATGATTTGATTTTAACTAAACTTGCACACAATTTGTACCACCACGAAATATCTCGGTCAAGTTTGAATATGGGTCATATCGGGTCAAAAAGTAGGTCAGTAGGTCAAATCAGAAAAAAACTTGTGAAGACACTAGAGGCCACTGTTTTGGTCTGATTATCATCAAACTTGCCCAAAATGATCATCTAGACAATATCTCAGTCAAGTTCGAATATGAGTGTTGTTGGATCAAAAAGAAGGTCAGTCGGTCAAATCATAGAAAAACCTTCTGAACACACTTGACGCCACAATTTATGTCCAATCATAATCAAACTTGCTCAGAATGATCATCTTGATAATATCTTGGTCATGTTCGAATATGGGTCATGTCAGGTTACAAAGTAGGTCAGTAGGTCAAATCATAGAAAAACCTTGTGAATACACTTGAGGCCACAGTTTTGGTCCAATCAATATCAAACTGGCCCAGAATGATCATCTTGTCAATATCGCGGTCAAGTTTGAATACGGGTCATGTCGGGTCAAAAAGCAGGTCAGTAGGTCAAATCATAGAAAAACCTTGTGAACAAACTAGAGGCCACAGTTTTGGTCCGATCATCATCAAACTTGCCCAGAATGATCATCTTGACAATATCTGAGTCAAGTTCGAATATGGGTCATGCGGGTTCAAAAAGTAGGTCAGTAGTTCAAATTAGAGAAAAACCTTGTGAACACATTGGAGGCCACAGTTTTGGTCCGATCGTCATCAAACTTGCTCAGAATGATCATCTTGATAATATCTTGGTCACGTTCGAATATGGATCATGTCGGGTCAAAAAGTAGGCCAGAAGGTCAAATCAGAGAAAAACCTTGTGAACACCTTAGAGGCCACAGTTTTGGTCCAATCATCATCAAATTTGCTCAGAATGATAGTCTTGACAATATCTCAGTCAAGTTCGAATATAGATCATGTCAGGTCAAAAAGTAGGTCGGCAGGTCAAATCATAGAAAAACCTTGTGAATACATTAGAGGCCACAGTTTAGGTGCGAACATCATCAAGCTTGCCCAGAATGATCATCTTGACAATATCTGAGTCAAGTTCGAATATGGGTCATGTCGGTCTAAAAGTAGGTCAGTAGGTAAAATCATAGAAAAACCCTTTGAACACACTTGAGGCCACAGTTTTGGTCCGATCATCATCAAACTTGCTCAAAATGATCATTTGACAATACCTCAGTTAATTTTGAAATGGGTCATATCTGGTCAGTAAGTGGGTCAGTAGGTCAGATTGTTGAAAAACCTTGTGGACACTAGAGGCCCCAGGTTTGGTCTGATCATCATCAAACTTGCTCAGAATGATCATCTTGACAATATCTGGCTCAAGTTTGAATATGGGTCATGTCGGGTCAGAAAGTAGGTCAGCAGGTCAAATCATAGAAAAAACATTTTGAACACTCTAAGAGGCCATAGTTTTAGTCAAATCATCATAAAACTTGCTCAGAATAATCATCTGGACAATATCTCAGTTAAGTTCGAGTATCGGTCATGTCAAATCAAAAAATAGATCAGTAGGTTATTTTGTCATAACTTTTGAGCCGTTAGAGATAGAGCCTTCATATTTGGCATGTAGGTTCCTTGTGACAAGGGCTTCCCACTTATATAAAGATTTGACCTGTGACCTTGACCTGTGACCTACTTTATCGTGATTTTTTAACCATATGGGATAGAGCCTTCATATTTGGCATGTATGTTCCTTGTGACAAAATTTTCTCAACCATTCAAAACTTTTGACCCATGACCTTGACCTTTGACCTACTTTCATAACTTTTGAAGCATTTAAGATACAGCCTTAAATTTTGGCATATAGGTTCCTTCATAGGAGTGAGTGTTTGAGTTTAAGTCTCACCAACAGCTAAGGTCATACAGTGTTAGGACTTCTGTTTAAATACTAATCTGAAAGTCTGGAGAAGCCTGGGATCGATCCTGCTACCCCTGGTTTACAAGGCAAGTAGCATGACCACTTCACCATGAAGGCTTCTAAACTTAATTGGAATGTTGTGTAGATGACCCTCTAGGAAAATCGCGTCACGATTGACAAATGGTCACAAGAACTAAAAATAGAAAAACATTGTATTTGCTTCAAATGCGAACTCCTTCTAAATCTTTGGGCCATTTGGATTTAAAACTTCACAGGAATGTTGCCTAAGTGACTCCCTACCAAAATAGTTAAAACTCATTCCACCCTAATGAACAAGATGGCTGCCAGAGCTAAAAATAAAAATAAATCTTCAAACGACAATCCCTCCTCTACCTTTGGGCGAATTTCATTCAAACTTCGAAGTAATGTTGCTTAGATGACCCTCTACCAAAAAGGCTAAAACAATCCCGCTCCGATGAACAAAATGGCCACCGGAACTAAAAATAGAAAAAAAATATTGTAAATTTGATTCAAACGTGAACCCTTCCTAAACCCTAAGGCCAATTTGATTCAAACTTCACAGGAATGTTGCCTAGGTTACTCCCTACCAGATGAGCTAAAATCACTCTGCTGATGAACGATAGCTAAAAATAGAATGTACTCGAGACAGTGACACACAGGTGAGCGAACCAGGGCCCTCTGGGCCCTCTTGTTCATATTCCTGCTCAAAGACATAGGTTGTGGGTACTCGTTAGAACCACCTCATTAAGGCGGTTCTAACGAGCACCCACAACCTATGTTTTGATCATTGTTCAGAAAAATATCACGGATTTTCATCAGAAAAGTAGCCATTTTGGGTATGTTAAAAATGCGCTATTTCGCATGGGTGTGCTGTCGTAATGAGAAGTCAGTTTAAAGCTTATTTATTGTTCGTTTGGTGGCTTTTATGTTCAGTGGAGCGAAACTATTTTGAGCAACTTTGTCAGAACATTCCTTCCAAATTATTTTCTTTCTGCATGAGGATGAAGTCTTTTCAAAGTTCCCTTCTAAAGAGCTGACTTATGTGTTACTATCTGGACATTTTCCGGACATTGAGAGTCATGTCCTAGTGCATGGAGATGAATTTGCTCAGCATCACGTGAACAAGTCCGTAAAATGACCCCCCCCCCCCCCTCCACACACACACACACTAAACCCCCTTTATATGGAGAAAACTGGGGTTTACAAGGGTGAACTTTATTTTTCTTATTTCTGCTCCAAGACATAGGTTGTGTGTACTCTTTAGAACCGCCTTACCGAGGCGGTTCTAACGAGCACCCTCAACCTATATTTTGAACATTTATATAAAACATATAAAGGCTTTTCATCAGAAAACTAGCCGTTTTGGAGGTGTGAAAAATGCACAAATTTTTGCACAAGGGCTATAATTTGAAAAATCCTGATATAGGTCCACAAGATGAAGCTACATACCAAATATCAAATATCTGAGATCTGAGGCTCATGGTTTCAGACAAAAGGATTTTTTGAAGATTTTCCCGCGAGATGTCTATGTAAAACCAGTGGGCTACAGGGCGGGGGCATGTTTGGTCACAGGGCTATAATTCTAACAATCTTGATAGAGGTCATCTAGACGCAGCTTCATATCAAATATCAAACACCTCAGCCTCCTGGTTTCTGACAAGAAGATTTTCAAAAGGTTTCCCTTTACAAGTCAAAGTAAAACCAAAGGGCCCCGGGGCGGGGGCATTTTTGGCCCCAGGGCTATCATTTGAAGTCGGAAAGTCCATTGGTCTCATAGTGTGGCAAGGCTTTAAATGCCATTTCATCACAATGTTAGGTAAGAGTCCAACGCAATTCGAAGCACGTCTATCCAGTTTTGTTTATTTGTTTGATTTGAGGTTTAACGTCCCGTCAACACTTTATAGATCATTTTGGAGACGTCGCTTCCAATTTTGTCGGACTTTTACCCGTCATTGAGATGAAATGGCAACTCAGCCTCTGCCGCACAATGCAACTAATAGAGGTTATATGCATGGATGGTCCAACTCGCACCACTTTTCCTGGGCAGGCTTAGAATCGGAAGAATCGGAACCAGGTTTAAGCTGTCTACCAGTACTCATGTTCGGTCGATTTCAGCTCTGCGTGGAAACATCATGCAGCCCAATCTGTTTCCTCAAGCCCCGGTGGGCGGGGCCGTTATACAGTCTTGACGGGGACGTTAAACGTCAAATCGAACAAATCAAATACACCTCAGTAAAAAAAAGGACATATTCAGATAAAGAAGAAGAGGAAACAAAATCTGATATTTTCTGACCTCGGCTAAAAAAAAACAAACCAAAAAAAAAAATAATAAAAAAAAACAAGCACCCACCGCCCGGAATAAATATGTATTACCCCGTACTATATAAACGTTAAGATTAAGGAGTTTAAGTTATAAAGTCATACTTTCCTGATGATTCACAGAAATATATCCATGCAACAGTGAATCGGCCCCCGCCCATCGGGGCTTGCATGAAGACATATATTTGGTTGCATGATGCTTCCACGCAGAGCTGAATCCGACCCGCACACGAGTACTGGTAAACCGCTTAGAGGATCTAAGCCTGCCCAAGCAAAGCGGTGCGCACGAGTCGGACCGTCTATGCTTATAAACCCTATTGGTTTCATTGGGCGAAAGGGCTGGAGATGTCATTTCATCTCAATGTCGGGTAGAAGTTCCACAAAATTGGAAGCAACGTCTCCAAAATGACCTTTACAGTGTTGACGGGGACGTTGAACCCCAAATCAAACAAATGCAACAGTGAAGCTAAATTTGCTCTATCCGCCCCCGCCCATAGTGGCTTGTAGAAATATATGGGCTGCATGATGCTTCCACGCAGAGCTGAATCCGGCCCGCACCTGGTAAACCGCTTAAAGGATCTAAGCCTGTCCAGGACCGCGGTGCGAGGCGGACCGTCCCTGCTAACAAACCCTATTGGTTTCATTGGGTGTCAGGGCTTGAGAAGTCATTTCATCTCAATGTCGGGTAAAAGTCCCATAAAATTGGAAGCAACGTCTCCAAAATGACCTGTACAGTGTTGACGGGGACGTTAAACCTCAAATCAAACAAACAAACAGAACTTCGCTCTATCTGTAGTATAGCAAGTCGTAGTATTTCATTCATACTGTCAACTCATTCATTGAATTATTAATCCGCGATCTAGATTTTGAGCGAGTTCAGTTGACGTACTAGAGTTAACAAGAGTTGACTTGCTCCAAAACGCGCCGTGTAGGAATATTGCGACTGCTAGAGTTAGCTTGGTATGAGAGTTGGAAGCCTTGCCTAGTAACAACGAATACGGTGGAAGGTGGAAAATTGTAAAGTAGAAGTAAAACAAAGATCAGGAATTGATACAATTAACTTACTCCACCCATAAAAGACACCAAAGGGAAAGAAATACAAACATTAAGCGACCAGACCATAATGGAAACCTAAACAAAGGAAGGCCATAAGGACAGTTACTTTCCCACAAAATGGCCATATGGCCATCCAAAATTAAAAGACACAAGTGATACACACAGTAAGTAACAAACAACAACATAATTAAATCGCCACAGAAGAGCCGCCTTGGAACGGTCAGTGGAAGATTTCCACTGGGGGGCTTAAATCGATTTTACGTGGCCACAATCCTCGCCCTTACTTCCGTCGCGATTTAGACAAATAATTTGTTCAGTCCGCATGAAGGCCTCCTAACTCATCAGTGCAACATCTCCGTGAACACAGAAATCAAAGAACCACAGAGGTGAGACAACGGTGAGGACTCGACAGCAAGAAACCACTGAAATGCTGGAGCAAAAGAAAACCAACAGTTAGACTCCGATGAGCTCGACCAGAGACAGAGCATCAGGCACCAACCAACATTATCTCTTTAATTTTCAATAAGCCTTTACGTTGGAGCCGTCATAGAATCTAAGGCCTGACCCACCGGCGTGCAATTAAAGAGGGAAGCAAAGTTGCCAACCGTGATTGGGTTAACTACCATGCATGCAGTCTGTCGTATAATATCCATGTTGTACCCAATCTTTTTATATCGAAGAATGGTTTTACGAAATTGGGTGCTGAAGTCATTGCGGTTATATATTTTTCTGAATTTATATACTAAGTCACCATAAAATTCGGGTTCCGATAGACCTTGTTGCAGAAGAGATTTAAGTCCAATATTGAATTTTGAAATTAAATCAGAATAGCGTCTATAAAATTTTGAAAAGGCTTTGCGTAGTTTATGGTACCGATAACCCTGATTAAGGAGTTTAGCCGTTAATAATTTATTACGAGTGTTGAAGTCAGTTACATGACTACACACTCTAGCAAATCGAATTAATTGCGAAATATAAACGCCATAGGATGGCGCACGAGGAACATCACCATCCAAAAAAGGAAAATTTACAATCTCAAAATCAAAGTCATCGCGTTTATCATAAATTTTGCACGAAACAAATCCATCTACAATAGATAGATGTAAATCCAAAAACGGGGCCTCGGTATCAGAAGAATTTGCTTTATTTAACTGAAGTTCTAGGGGGTAAATCTGACTGATCAAACCATCAAAATAGGTATTATCAATATTTAATAAATCATCTAAATATCTAGAAGTAGAGCTAAAAGCTTCAATAATTTCAGATTGGTTATCAATGGAAAGCGACAAAATGAAGTCTCTTTCATAACAATACAAGAACAGATCAGCCACAAGAGGTGCGCAATTAGTACCCATCGGAATACCCACAATTTGTCTAAATAACTTAGTACCGAATCTAATATAAATATTGTCAAGTAGAAAGGTGAGGGCATCACACACTTTCTGACATGACCAAAGTGTATAATTCTTATGCTCTTTAGAAGTGAAAAATGCATTTCTGACATTACATGCAAGATAGAGAGAATCTTCTCTGTGAAAAGCCCATTCAATTAAATCATTAAGCTTTTCTTTTATAAGATTATGAGGAAGTGTAGTGTAAAGAGTGGAAAAATCGTAGGTAGACAGACTAGAAGCACGAAAATGTCTAGATTTCAATTTATTTAAAACCTCATTCGAATTTTTTATAGACCAAAACAGATTTCTTCCTGATCTTTCAAAGACTTTATCACAATATTTAATTACATGCGTTTTAATAGCAGTAAGACATGAAGTTAATAATTTAGAAAGTTCAGTGGTAGTGCAAGAGCTAGAATTTGCAATAAACCGTGCTTTGTATGGTTTTTTATGAAGTTTTGGTAACCAGTATAGCGTAGGAAGCTTGTCTTGGCCTTCGTTAACACACACAGCAAACTTGGTGGCTGAAAGACAAACATGTTTATCTACTATAGCTCTCTCTTCAGCTAAAGGCTGAAGTTCATAGGCCTTAGTACCAACAAGCTCCTTCTTAAGCGTGTTAACATAGTGGAGCCGTCACACAACGACGACGTTGTTAGCGGCCTTGTCTGCAGGGGCCAAAACAAACTTCTTATGAAATTCTTGAATACCAAGTTTAAGATGACGTAAAGACGTCTTGGGCTTAGGAGGTAATAAGTTAGTATTTTGAGAATAGAAAGAAATGCGTTTATTCACTAGTTTTAAAATGCTAAGTTTCCAGTCCTTAAGGGCTTTATGCTCAACATACTCTCGCTTACACCATCGATTACCGAATTCATTCAAGGAAGCAGCGATTTCATCTCTACATTTACTGAAATCAATTTTAGAAGGAAACCGATATTTCGGTCCTTTAGAAATTATATTCCTTATCCTAGAATCAGGAATAATTTTCAAATTGCCAGTAATTACATGACCAGCAGCAGGATAGCAATACTTTGAGTTTTTACAATCACATGAATCAGGAGTATTAGTATCAATATCAAGATCTGAAACAAGTTTATTGAAATTAAAAATGATAGATCTAACATGTTTGTTATATTTATAGCAAATTATAGGTGTTTCAGTATTTTGAAAATAAGCAGGAATGGAAGAAAGCACCGATCTCCCACGGAAGATACTGGGCAAATCTATAAAATCCATACCCTTATTAATGAAGGATATTTTGAAGAAATGGCGTTTATGATTAATTTCAGAATCAATGTAAGGACGGAGAGTATGCTGAGTATAGCCTCTAGTTAAGAGAGCCGCATCATATAACTGATGAGAACTATCGTAGAATTTATTCGCCTCGGTGCCCAGAAGACGTAAAACAGAAACGGGTAATGAACTTAACAAGAGGGCCATGATGGCCCTGGAGCGCTCACCTGATCAATAGAGTAACAAGTGGGCCCCGGGGAGGGCCATTATTGACCCCAGGGCTATAATGTGCATAATGTTGAGGGAGGTCTAAAGAGGTGAAGCTTCATACCAAATATCAACAAACGCTATAATTTGAATCATCATGGCAAAGGTCCACTAGATTGAGCTACACCCCAAATATCAAAGACCTGGGTCTTGCGGTTTCAGAGAAGAAGATTTTTTTAAACATATTCCCTACATAAGCCTATGTAAATCCAAATGGCCCCAGAGCGGGGTCATTTTTTGGCCTCTGGGCTATAATTTAAATAATCTTGATAGAGGTCCACTAGATGAAGCTTCACACCAAATATCAAAGACCTGGGCCATGCTGTTTCAGAGAAAAAGATTTTCAAAGATTATCTCTATATAAGTGTATGTAAAACCAAAGGGCCCCGTGGCGGGGGATTTGCAGCCCGGGGGCTATAATGTGAACAATCTTGGTAGAGGTCCACTAGATGAAGCTCCATACCAAATATAAAAGACATGGGCCTTGCAGTTTCGGAGAAGAAGATTTTTAAAGATTTCCCTATATCAGTCTATGTAAAACCAAAGGGTCTCTGGGCGGGGGCATTTTTGACCCGAGGTCTATAATTTGAACAATCTTGATAGAGGTCAACTAGATGAAATTTCACACCAAATATCAAAGACCTACGCCTTGTGGTTTCACAGAAGAAGATTTTTAAAGATTATCCCTGTATAAGTCTAAGTAAAACCAAAGGGCCCCGAGACAGGGGCATTTTTGGTCCCAGGGCTATAATTTGAACAATCTTGGTAGAGGTTTACAAGATGAAGCTTCATAGTAAATATCAAAGAACTGGGCCTTGAGGTTTCAGAGAAGAAGATTTTTAAAGATTTTCCCGATATAAGCAGATGTAAAACCAAAGGGCCCTGGGACGGGGGCATTTTTGGCCCGAGAACTGTAATTTGAACAATCTTGGTAGCGGTCCATTAGATGAAGCTTCATACCAAATAGCAAAGACCTGGGCCTTGCGGTTTCAGAGAAGAAGATTTTTAAAGATTTTCCCTATATAAGCCCATGTAAAACCAAAGGGCACCAGGGCGGGGTCATTTTTGGCCCCAGCACTATAATTTGAACAATCTTGGTAGGGGTCCACAAGACGAAGCTTCATACCAAATATCAAAGACCTGGGCCTTGCGGTTTCAGAGAAGAAGATTTTTAAAGATTTTCCCTATATAAGCCCATGTAAAACCAAAGGGCCCGGGGCGGAGGCATTTTTGGCCCCAGCACTACAATTTGAACAATCTTGGTAGGGGTCTACTAGATGAAGCTTCATACTAAATATCAAAGTCCTGGGCCTTGCGGTTTCAGAGAAGAAGATTTTTAAAGATTTTCCCTATATAAGCCCATGTAAAACCAAACGGCCCGGGGGCTGGGGCATTTTTGGCCCCAGCCCTGTAATTTGAACAATCTTGGTAGTGGTCCACTAGATGAAGCTTCATACCAAATATCAAAGGCCTGGGCCTTGCGGTTTCAGAGAAAAAGTTTATTTTTAGTTTTCGGTGAAAAAATCTATTTTTGTCTCCTGTGACCTATATGTGCAACGGACCGGAACCATTTGAACAACTTTGAAAGGGGACCACCTAAGGATCATTCCTGTGAAGTTTGGTCAAAATCCGATCAGTGGTTTAGGAGGAGATGTTGTTTGAAGAAATTGTTTACGCACGGATGACAGACAAAAAGTGATACTAATATTAATCACAAGAGGGCCATGATGGCCCTGGATCGCTCACCTGATCCAAAGTGTAACAAGTGGGCCCCAGAGGGGCCATTATTGGCCCCAGGGCTTTAATGTGCATAATGTTGAGGGAGGTCTTAAAGGTGAAGCTTCATACCAAACATCAACAAAGGCTATAATTTGAACAATCTTGGCAAAGGTCCACTAGATGAAGCTACACATCAAATATCAAAGACTTGGGCCTTGCGGTTTGAGAGAAGAAGATTTTTTTTAAAGATATTCCCTACATAAGCCTATGCAAAACCAAATGGCCACTGGGCTATATAAATCTATGTAAAACCAAAGGGCCCCGGGGTGGGGGCATTTGTGGCCCCAGGGCTATAATTTGAACAATCTTGGAAGAGGTCCATTAGATGAAGCTTCATACCAAATTTCAAAGTCCTGGGCCTTGTGGTTTCAGAGAAGAAGATTTTTAAAGATTATCCCTATATAAGCCTATGTAAAACCAAAGGGCCCCGGGGCGGGGCCACTTTTGGCCCTAGCACTATAATTTGAATCATCTTGGTAGGGGTCCTTTAGAAGAAGCTTCATACCAAATATAAGAGACCTAGGACTTGTGGTTTCAGAGAAGAAGATTTTTAAAGATTTTCCCTATATAAGTCTATGTAAAACCAAAAGGCCCCGGAGCAAGGGCATTTTTGGCCCAAGGGCTATAATTTGATAATTTGAACAATCTTGGTAGGGGTCCACTAGATGAAGCTTCATACCAAATATCAGAGTCCTGGGCCTTGCGGTTTCAGAGAAGAAGATTTTTAAAGATTTTCCCTATATAAGCCTATGTAAAACAAAAGGGCCCCGGGGCGGGGGCATTTTTGGCCCCAGCCCTATAATTTGAACAATCTTGGTAGGGGTCCACTAGATGAAGCTTCCTACCAAATATCAAAGACCTGGGCCTTGTGGTTTCAGAAAAGAAGATTTTTAAAGATTTTCCCTATATAAGCCAATGTAAAACCAAAGGGCCCCGGGGCGGGGGCATTTTTTGTCCCAGCACTATAATTTGAACAATCTTGGTAGGGGTCCACTAGATGAAGCTTTATACCAAATATCAAAGTCCTAGGCCTTATGGTTTCAGAGAAGAAGATTTTTAAAGATTTTCCCTATATAAGCCTATGTAAAACCAAAGGGCCCCGGGGCGGGGCATTTTTGGCCCCAGCACTATAATTTGAACAAGGCCCCGGGGCGGGGGCATTTTTGGCCCAAGGGCTATAATTTGAACAATCTTGGTAGAGGTCCATTAGTTGAAGCTTCATTCTAAATATCAAAGTCCTGGGCCTTGTGGTTTCAGAGAAGAAGATTTTTAAAGATTCTGCCTATATAAGCCTATGTAAAACCAAAGGGCCCCGGGACGGGGGCATTTTTTGCCCCAGCACTATAATTTGAACAATCTTGGTAGGGGTCCACTAGATGAAGCTTCATACCAAATATCAAAGTCCTGGGCCTTGTGGTTTCAGAGAAGAAGATTTTTAAAGATTTTCCCTATATAAGAATATGTAAAACCAAAGGGCCACGGGGCGGGGGCATTTTTGGCCCCAGCACTATAATTTGAACAATCTTGGTAGGGGTTCACTAGATGAAGATTCATACCAAATATCAAAGACCTGGGCCTTGTGGTTTCAGAGAAGAAGATTTTTAAAGATTTTCCCTATATAAGCCAATGTAAAACCAAAGGGCCCCGTGGCAGGGGCATTTTTTGTCCCAGTACTATAATTTGAACAGTCTTGGTAGGGGTCCACTAGATGAAGCTTCATACCAAATATCAAAGTCCTGGGCCTTGTGGTTTCAGAGAAGAAGATTTTTAAAGATTTTCCCTATATAAGCCTATGTAAAACCAAAGGGCCCCGGGGCGGGGGCATTTTTGGCCCCAGCACTATAATTTGAACAATCTTGGTAGGGGTCCACTAGATGAAGCTTCATACCAAATATCAAAGACCATGGCCTTGTGGGTTCAGAGAAGAGGATTTTTAAAGATTTTCCCTATATAAGCCAATGTAAAACAAAAGGGCCCCGTGGCGGGGGCAGTTTTTGTCCCAGCACTATAATTTGAACAATCTTGGTAGGGGTCCACTAGATGAAGCTTCATACCAAATATCAAAGTCCTGGGCCTTGTGTTTCAGAGAAGAAGACTTTTAAAGATTTTCCCTATATAAGCCTATGTAAAACCAAAGGGCCCCGGGGCGGGGGCATTTTTGGCCCCAGCACAATAATTTGAACAATCTTGGTAGGGGTCCACTAGATGAAGCTTCATTCCAAATATCAAAGACCTGGGCCTTGTGGTTTCAGAGAAGAAGATTTTCCCTATATAAGCCAATGCAAAACCAAAGGGCCCCGTGGCGGGGGCATTTTTGTCCCAGCACTATAATTTGAACAATCTTGGTAGGGGTCCACTAGATGAAGCTTCATACCAAATATCAAAGTCCTTGGCCTTGTGGTTTCAGAGAATAAGATTTTTAAAGATTTTTCCCTATATAAGCCTATGTAAAACCAAAGGGCCCCGGGGCGGGGGCATTTTTCGCCCCAGCACTATAATTTGAACAATCTTGGTAGGGGTCCACTAGATGAAGCTTCATACCAAATATCAAAGATCTGGGCCTTGTGGTTTCAGAGAAGAAGATTCTTAAAAGTTTACCGTATATAAACCTATGTAAAACCAAAGGGCCCCGGGGCGGGGCCACTTTTGGCCCTAGCACTATAATTTGAATCATCTTGGTAGGGGTCCTTTAGAAGAAGCTTCATACCAAATATAAAAGACCTAGGACTTGTGGTTTCAGAGAAGAAGATTTTTAAAGATTTTCCCTATATAAGTCTATGTAAAAGTGAGTGAGTGAGTTTTAGTTTTACGTCCCACCAACAGCTAAGGTCATACGGAGACGGGACCTCGGTTTAAAGACTCATCCGAAAGTCTGGAGAAGCCCGGGATCGATCCTGCGACCCCTGGTTTACAAGGCGAGTAGCGTAACCACTGCACCACGGAGGCTTCTAAGTCTATGTAAAACCAAAAGGCCCCGGAGCAAGGGCATTTTTGGCCCAAGGGCTATAATTTGATAATCTGAACAATCTTGGTAGGGGTCCACTAGATGAAGCTTCATACCAAATATCAAAGTCCTGGGCCTTGCGGTTTCAGAGAAGAAGATTTTTAAAGATTTTTCCCTATATAAGCCTATGTAAAACCAAAGGGCCCCGGGGCGGGGGCATTTTTGGCCCCAGCACTATAATTTGAACAATCTTGGTAGGGGTCCACTAGATGAAGCTTCATACTAAATATCAAAGACCTGGGCCTTGTGGTTTCAGAGAAGAAGATTTTTTAAGTTTTTGGTGAAAAAAATCTATTTTTGGCTCCTGTGACCTAGATGTGCAACGGACCGGAACCATTTGAACAACTTTGAAAGGGGACCACCTAAGGATCATTCCTGTGAAGTTTGGTCAAAATCCGATCAGTGGTTTAGGAGGAGATGTCGTTTAAAGAAATTGTTTACGCACGCACGCACGCACGGACGCACGGACGACGGACGACGGACAAAAAGTGATTCCAAAAGCTCACCTCGTCACTACGTGACGGTGAGCTAAAAATGAAAGCACAGAGTGGCGTCCATGATTTAATAATATAATTGACAGTCACTTCAGTCTAGAATTGTTTCGTTTAAAAGCACGTGATTTACGTTTAAAGTTACCATTTTTCCTGGTGCCGTGAGATCTAGTTCTGCGTTTTCGACATTCCAGGAGTGAGAAAATATCAAAGTCCGGCATTCTGGAAATATTACCCTCATGATAAATGTTGTCATTAAATCCCAGTGGAAAAGGGGTCTGTAAAAATTTAATCCTTTTCAGTTCAGCTTCATGTCTTTTGATTATTTTGAATCTAGATGTAGAATTTGATCGTAATAAAGTTTTTCCACTGGTTGTATAACAATGTTATTTACAGAATGACCTGTACGTCGAAAGTGACGGTACAAGAAAGTGTCAGTTTTCTTAGGCTTACTCATTCTACGATAATGCTCGTTCAATCTAGTTTTAAGCATGCGGTTAGTTTGACCGACGTACTGCATATTACAGTTTGCAGCAATCCGAAAATCGATTATTTCCAACTATTTGAAATTTTGGCCACGTGTTGGAAAAATCACGTCCAACTTGAAAACATGTTTATACTTTCGATTCACTCGAGGGCAAACGATGACATTTTCTTGACGTCAGTAGAGTTCTGAATCTGAATCTGAATCGTTTCTGGTGACGCATCAAATGATATTTGATGCTTCCTGTCGCTTCTAATTGGGGGATCGTGAAGTGGGGCGGGGGGGGGGGGATAAAGTCATTTTACAATTTTGTACAAGAGTGAGCCTAATGTCTCCCCTACTTTTCTTGAGTTAACTTTAGTTGGTCAACTGAACTCGCTCAAAGCAAACTAGGTCATGACAAAGCTGCGAATCGAGACCAATTTGAACCATAGGGTTAATATTATGGCATTTTACTCTGAAGTTAGTTGTTTGTGTAATTGGCTTCCTCAGTTTGACAATCTGCATATCATTTTCACTTATCAAATGATACATGCGCGTCTATTGATAAATGTATGGAGGCTTATTTTGCTTGAAGCATCACCTTCTAATAAGTTTATATCAATTTCTTAATTAACCTACGATTATCCCCATGTCGTCGTGTTTTTTGTTCTTGCTAGACAGAACTCCCAACTACTAAAGCAAGCTTGATTGAACTCAAGTTAACTCTAATAGTGCGGCACGAGCCATTACCCGCGTGTTTTGGTGTAACTATAGTTAACTCTAGAAAGTCAACCGAACTCGCTCTTAATAACTAGGCCAGGTCAGCTGCGAAACGAGACCAATTTCAAATCTAGATCCATTTTATGACATTTAACTCTGAAGTTCATTATTTGTTCATTTTGCATCCACAGTTTATTTTTCAATCTGCATATTATTTTCACATATCAAATGATACAGGCGCGTCTCTTCACTGATTTATTAGGACCTATTTTTCTTGAAACAGAGGAGTGATGCGGTATCAAGGGAATTCTTTGGAGTGTTGCCATAAGAAGGTGAGACCTGAAAGGTCATCACCTTCTAAAAATGTGTCATAATAGAAGTCATAAACACACCACGATTTGAAACAAAGATAAACGCAAGAAGTTTTGTTTGTTCGTTTGTTTGATTTAAGGGTTAACGTCCCCGCCAACACTGTATGTCATTTTAAATATGTTGCTTCCAGTTTTGTGCGACTTTTACCCTACATTGAGATGAAATGACATCTCATCTCAAGCCCTGTCGCCCTAAGAAACCAATAGGGTTTATAAGCATGGACGGTCCGACTCGCACCGCTTTGCCTGGGTAGGCTTAGATCCTCTAATCGGTTTACCAGTACTCGTGTGCGGTCGGTTTCAGCTCTGCGTGGAAGCATCATGCAGCCCATCTATTTCTTCAAGCCCCGATGGGCGGGGGCCGAACACAAATTGTTATTAATAATATCTTTTTTAGACAGCAATGAAACTTCGAAGGATCAAACAAAGCTCAATATGACCGTGACAGTGTTGACTCGACCGTGAACTCCAAACAATTTTTGTTTGATTTGAGGTTTAACGTCCCCGTCAACACTGTAAAGGTCATTTTAGAGACGTTGCTTCCAATTTTGTGGGACTTTTACCCGACATTGAGATGAAATGACATCTCAAGCCCTGTCGCCCAATGAAACCAATAGGGTTTATTAGCATGGACGGTCCGCCTCGCACCCCGGTTCCAGGACAGGCTTAGATCCTCTAAGTGGTTTACCAGTACTAGTGTGTGGGCCGGATTCAGCTCTGCGCGGAAGCATCATGCAGCCCATATATTTCTTCAAGCCCCTATGGGCGGGGGCCGGAACTCCAAACAAACTGACCGAAGCTGCGAAAAGGAGACCTTTCGCGTAATCAGCCAGCAAAGACCGAGACGAACCTGCGCATAAGCACAGTCTCGTCAGAGCTCATGTTGCTCGCAGAAATACCAAGGACACCTTGCGGCAGTCCGGAACACCTCTGGAAAAACCAAACTTGTATGAAGAAAACTGGGGTTCACAGGGGGTAGTCGTGATTTCTCATATTTGTCATCACGAATACACGCCTATATAATTTAAACCGCCTTAAACCCCACTTTTGTACAGTAAATAAGGGGTTTACAGGGGTGTAAATTATTTTTCTTATTTCTACTTAAAAACATAGGTTCGGGTACTCGTGAGAACCGCCTCGTCGTTTTTTTGTTTTTTTTTTTCATGATTCAAGCCCCTATGGGTCGGTTCAAATAATATCACATGGTCTCTCGCCAGTCAGTGGAACTGTAAAACAATTCACTGTGATTGACAACCAAGGCATTAACATAAATCATTTTAAGCGTAATCGATATATATAATATAGAAGGCATTTAGTCAAGCAAATTTCTTTTGGTTTTGGTTCTTATTAATTTTCAATTTTAAAAAACAAACGTGCTTGAAATGGTGGATAAAACAATACTTTTTGAATTTTTTATGATTAAATTGTGTTTTGCAACAGTGCCTGTTTGTTTGAAGTTTTTACATCCCCGTCAACACTATATTTAGGTCATTATGGAGACATTGCTTCCAATTTTGTGGCACTTTTACCTGACAGGGAGATGAAATACCATCCTCATTACGATAACTCGCCCGCACGACATGGTGCATTTTTCACATCTCCAAAATGGCTACTTTTCTGATGAAAATCCTTGATATTTTGCTTATAAATGCTCAAAACATATGATGTGTGTGCTCGTTAGAACCGCCTCAGTGAGGCGGTTCTAACGAGTACCCACAACCTATGTCTTGGAGCAGAAATAAGAAAAATAATGAATACCCCCGTAAACCCCAGTTTTCTCTATATAAAAGGAGGTTTAAGGGGGTCTTCATTTCACGGACTTGTTCACGTGATGCAAACAAACCAAAAGGGCATATATCTAAGGACGGTCCGACTCGCGACAGTTTTGCCTTAGCAGGATTAGACCTTCTAAGCGGTTTACATTGTATCAGTACTCATGTGCGGTCAGCTTCAACTCTGCGTCTAAGTGAAAAAATAGACGGAACAAAACATAATTGAATTGGTTAAAATAATACTTTTTTCATGTGTAAAGCATTTAGATTTAATGCATCGGCAGAACAGGCATTCGTGGCCTAGTGGCTGTGAGCTCAGATTCAAACAACAGAAAAAGTAGAGTACTGACTCTTAATCGTTTGGGTCTCTTACCGCTGTGGTTCGAACCTCGCTCGGCCGTGAGACGCCCAGTTCTGGAACGGAAGGTAAGGTAGTTTTCTACCGGATACTTCGGTTTTCGCCCACCTCTGGCTATCGATTCAAAATAAGTGAACGAATCTTGAAAGCGCCGTACAACAAACGAACCAAAAACATGGGTGAAGTACAATAGCACATTTATACAGAATCTAAAAACATGTACATTATGCTTTATTTAACCATCTCCTGCAATTAAGTCACAGGCACTCGCCCATAGGGGCTTGGGGAAATAGATTGGGCTGCATGGTGCTTCCACGCAGAGCTGAAACTAAGCGTACATGAATACTTGTATCCCGCTTAGGAGGTCTATGCCTGCCCAGGTTAACCGGCCCCGATAGCTCAGTTGGTAGAGTGTCCGCTCCGGGAACGGGAGGTCACGGGTTCGATCCCGGGCCGCGACATACCAAAGTCGTTAAAAATGGTACTAGCTGCTCCTCGCTTGGCACTCAGATTTACGGGGAAGAGCTAGGACTGGTCGACCCAGTGTCAGGATAATGTGACTGGGTGTGGTATCATGTAATGTGTCTGGGACATGATACTTCAGTGAGGCAGCACTATAAAAGTGAGCATTGAGCTCCCTGTCGCAACCAGACACCGTCGTGATATGTCTGAAAAATTGTTGAAAGCGACGTTAAACCCGAATTCACACACACATGCCCAGGTTAACCAGGTTAAGTGGTGCGAGTTGGACCGTTCATGCATATAAATCCTATTGGTTTCATGGGGCGGCAGGGCTTGTGATGTCATTTCATCTCAATGTTTGGTAAAAGTCCCACAAATTTGGAAGCAACGTCTCAAAAATGACCTAAACAGAGTTGACGGGGACATTAAAACCTCAAATCAAACAAAATTAAGTCACACTCTGAATGGAGTATATCTAGCGACCCCGCCCATGGGGGCTGGGAGAAATAAATTGGGCTGCATGATGCTTTCTCACGGAACTAAAATCGACCGAACTTGTGTACTGGCAAACTGCTTAGGTCTAAGCCTGCCCAGAAAAAGCGATGTGAGTAGGGGCGTCCCTTAACCCTCAGCTGTTTTTGGTGGTAGGACTTGAGGTGTCATTTCATCTCAATGTGGAGTAAAGGTCCCACAAACTGGAAGCAACGTCTCCAAAATGACCTAAATAGTGTTGACGGGGACGTGAAACTTCAATTCAAATAATGACCTGAATACTGTTGAAGAAAGAAAAAATGGAGTATGTCTGACTTAGTCTACATATAAAAAACATCTTACTAGATATTTGAGCATGTGATATAATAAGAAAGAAAACAACACAGAAGGAAAAAAAGGACAGAAAGAAGATACAGTGGAAAGAAAAAAGAGAAGAAAGTAAAAGAATACTTTTTCAACATGGTAGACTCCTCGACAGTGATTCACAAGTTTGAGGTCGCCATTGATCTGGTAAGCCGCGGGAAAACGGGTTTTGGTCATTTTCCGAACCACAAAGGAAAAGATCAGCCTGCGCGAATGCGCAGACTGACCTCTTCATTTGTGTTCACTGCTTGAAAACTACAAGACTTTCTATGGTTTCCTTTTTCCGCTTCAAAAATAGACTTTGGGTGCTCATTAGAACCGCGGAAACGACGCGGTTTTGACGAGTACTTTTTCAAACAACAAAGGATTTGAGGAAGAATAAGAAAAATCTTCTGTATATAAAGTGGGGTATAGAGGGCCACCGCCCATCGGGGCTTCAAGAAATATATGGGCTGCATGATGTTTCCACGCAGAGCTGAATCCGACCCACACACTAGTACTGGAAAACCGCTTAGAGGATCTAAGCCTGCCCAGGCAAAGCGATGTGAGTGGCGGACCGTCCATGCTTATAAACCCTATTGATTTCATTGGGCGACGGGGCTTGAGATGTCATTTCCTCTCAATGTCGGGTAAAAGTCCTACAAAATTGGAAGCAACGTCTCCAAAATGACATTTACAGTGTTGACGGGGACATTAAACCTCAAATCAAACAAACAAACAAACAAAACTACAAGACGTTCTATTGTTTCCTTTTTCCGCTTCAAAAATAGACGTTGGGTGCTCATCAGGACCGCGGAAACAACGCGGTTTTGACGAGTACATTTACACACAATCAATGATTTGAGGAGTAATAAGAAAAATCTCCTTTATATAAAGTGGGGTTTAGAGGGTGTTCATTGCACGGTCATGTCGACGTTGAAACGATCGTTAACGTATACCGCCGCTGTTGTTTAGGAGATTACGGCGTGTCATAACAAAATAAAATGAATAAATAATCGACCATATTTATAGACGGTAACACATTTAGTACTAGTACTAATCTTCCATGTGGCCCTCTTTTCCTGGGTAGGAACCAGTACTAAGCAATATGGATAAAGTCTCTTGCTCAAGGAAACAACACTTGGCGATTGCGGGGATCGAACCGGCTACCTCTCGATCTCAAATCCGAAGCTTTACCACTGCACCACAGTGCTCCACATGAAAATCATATGACCACATTACGACAAGACACCAGTATGATAAAATGATAATATTATTCTAGGACTAACATTTTTGATTTTATTTATTTTATTTTTTGTAATGTTTTTGAATGAAATAGCCTCATATAATGTTGTTGCTCATTGAAACCGCCTCATCGAGGCGTTTCTAATGAGTACCTACAATTTGCTTTCGAAAGTGTTTAGGAAAAAATATTTATACACTCGGCAACAATCTTTCTAGGACAGTTGTCCGCTTCTGGCGAAAGAATGTGCGCTGTTTATCTGCTTTCGTATATATATATATATATATATAAGCCTGTCCAGGAAAAGTGTGGATCGGTAAACTGACCGGCTCAAAAATTACCTAAATAGTGTGGACTGGGCTATTAAACTCCAATCGTACAAACAAACAAACCACAATTATTTATAGACATGGACACGATTTTAGGGAATGCAAGGGTATTCATCGACCGGACTTTTTATTTTAGCGTAGCGACACGTGTAATAAATAGCACATGATTACTGGACGCCGTCCATGACAACTTATGTGTAATTTTGAAATCCTTGTCAACTTCTTAGACAATAGAATCCGATTTTAAATCAGACAGCATTTCGCGGGCGTGGTTCGTGTGTGTGTGTGTGGGGGGGGGTTCAAAAATATAATATGAACTAACCACCAGTAAAAGGTCTTTTGTTAATAAAATAACGAATTGATAATGAAAATAACAAAAATAAAAGAATAAACAGAATATATGTAAATAGGGATAAAAATAATTATTCGATGCATATCTCGTAGTTGTTCTGCCAAATATAAATGTTCAGTTTTAAATATAGTTAAGGTAGTATTGCTTGCTATCTACTATTCTTACTGACATGATATGTCTTTTTTCCAGATTAATGAAGTTCAACGTCAAGACAGAAAGGAAAATGCGTGTCATGTGAGTTTCTTTTTCTATGCGAAAAAAAAAATCCTAACCCCGTTGATCCTCACCAATCATTATCTTGTAAATTTACACATCAACAAAATCCACAAACATGAAATTCATTTCCATGTAATACCAGTGTAATGGCCCTTTTATTATGTACGTATGGATATTCTTATGACATGAAAGCCGCAACAAAGGAAGAAGCATGTCCTGAAAAAAAAACGCCTATTGTGGGATTCGGTCCCGGGCCGCTCGGGTGATTCTAATGAGTACACACAGCACACATTTGCAAGATAAAAGACTAAAATCTCCATAATAACCCCCCTATTTCTAATGTAGAGGATTTCGCTAGGGACTCAAGAACGGGTTCGACCAATCCATGGTAAACGAGCCTTTGGTGTTCGAGCCATCGAAGTTTAGCTGTATTTGCCGGATCCCGAGGTAGCTGCTTGAACTATAGAGGGCGCTAGGCCGAGTGTTCGGATAGCTTCAGGGGAACCAGGCAAATACTTTTGCAATGAAATACAGTGAAATTCCGCCATTAAGAGCACCTAAAATTAAGACAAATTCTGCTTTTAAAAGCTTATTTAGTAGGTTGCAGTTCGTTCTTTGTGTTTCCTGCACAAAGTGTCCGCTGGTCAGAGACAACCTTCGGAACTGTTCAAAAGTGGTCTTCAAGACCACTTTTGAACAGTCCCAAGGGTGGTCTTAATAGAGGAAATTTTTCTGTATCTATGGATAGTCGTAAGTCTTGCAAAACTGACGACTTCAACAGCAATTCGTGAGGAAAACGCCCCCAAACTCCGTAACATATAAACTCTCAACATCGACCGTAAAACCAACATGTCGCCCACTTCAGAACGTTGTTAACAATGACGTCAGTTCCGCAATGACCTTCTAACGTCGTCATAAAATTTTAAAATGCTACTTTCAGGGCGACAACGTAACGTCGCTCAGCTTTTACGCTTACAAAGCAAGGCCCATCTTGGGGTATCAAAACCCATGTTCAAACAGCACGTGAATTTCAAGATTTGAACATGGGTTTTGCTGTTTGACCACGGCTTCTTGCACATTCAAGATTAGCTTCAAACAGCCAAGTCCATATGAGCCCCGCCAAGCGAATTTGTGTCTTCGAGCATTCCGTCATGACAAATTTTAACTGCGCATGCCCAGCCATTCGGAGGGGCCAGGGGTATGGCTTTCTGTCTGAAGGTTCCTCTTGATTCACTGCTTGTATGAGCGAGCAGCGAAGGTTCTGGCGAGACTGCGCGGATGCGCAGGCTCGCCTGAACCTTCGCTGCTCGCATAGGCGATAAGTACCAAAATCGCTTGACGGGGCCCCATATGATTTTATGTTATCAGAATATGAGCGCGTAACTTTTTTCCGCGTCATTACCGTAGGGTATCTTCAGATGCAACGTCGCCTAACGCCGAGAAAGCATGCAATATCGTTAGCGTAGTGATATCTGATGAAAAAATTGTTCCACGGTTTTTTATCGCTCAATTCCAGCCATTCAAATTTAAATATTTACATTTCAAGTATAAAGTCTAATATAAACCTATATAAAACAATGTAGTTCGTGCTTCCCTGAACGCACCGAGTCACATAATTTTCAGTGACGTCAGTCTAAACCATGGTTCTCTACGGGTGTTGGTGACGTCAACGCTGTTCCGCTCTTTGTATAAAAAGCGTGTAAATGTTTTTCAGCTTTAAAAGTTTGTCATATAAGCATTTTTTTTCGCCCAGTGATGAGGGGCAAGGTATGTTGATATAAAAAATAAACTTAATTTTATGAAAGTATGTACCCAGCGGGTCGCGTGCAAAGTAAATGAACCACTTCAGCTGCGTTCATACTTACATGAACAGTAGAAAAATAAAATTCATTTCTTAATTGACTTTGTTCGGATTTAACGACATGTAAATCCTTATGGGTCATTTTGTGTCGTTTCCCAGAGAAAGGGACAAAAGAGGTAGAAGAAATAGTAGAGGGTAGGAAAGAACGCGAAGATAAATGGAAGGGTAGAAAGAAAAGGAATAACAACATTCCTCCTCTACCCGTACCTGTTGCAAGGGCAGCAGGTAGTGTCATTATATCTCCCCTTTCATATATGTAAGGGGAGCTATATTGTTTTCACTTTGCCATTTTCTGTCATAAGACGTTTTTTGGAGCTCAAAATTGAGCCGAACTGCTATACCTATCCATATAATGCTTATATCAAATTGTGAGTATTGATCTTGAATAGAACCGATTACAACAAAATGTTTCACTTTGTGGATAATTATCCAGTAATTAACGATTAACTGCTTCATTTAATTAACATTGAGCCGGTAAAATTGCTGCGGATTGTATTAGTAGGCGGGAACCAAACCATCGGTTTCCCAATTGACTCAGATCTATAAATAGCTCACGAGTCTTGCTTCGTTCATGTTCCCTACTTCCGTTAGGCTTGTAGAGGTTTCGATTCCTTCCGTCTGCGTCCGGTTGACGGCGGGCGCGGTCGAATGATTTACGGAGTACAAATATAGAATCAAGTCGAGAGCGCGTATTTATCTGAAAATCGGTGAGAGAAAATTATTCTTTATTTACAGTGTAAGAGCTAGATTTAACATGATTTGCCAAAGTATGGGGTGGGGGTGGGTAGGTAAGGGGAGATATCTGTATTCTATCGAATACTCCCTTCTAGTTTAATGTTTGTTTGACATGAGGTTTAACGTCCCCGTTAACACTGTAAAGGTCATTTTGGAGACGTTGCTTCCTTTATCCGACATTGAGATGAAATGACATCTCAAGCCCTGCCGCCCAATGAAACCAACAGAGTTTGTAAGCATGGACGGTCTGACCCAGCAGACATTTGACGTCTAATAGACGTCAGATTGACGTCAGACTCCAACGTCAGAATGACGTTGGATTGACGTTGATTTTGAAAGTTTTTCAGACGTCAGAAAACAGACGTCAATCTGACGTCAGAAAACAGACGTCAATCTGACGTCTTAAAACCAACGTTGATTTAACGTCGGGTTTCTGACGTCAGAATGACGTTGGATTTACGTTGATTTTGAAAGTTTTTCAGACGTCAGAAAACAGACGTCAAAAATCTGACATCCTAAAACCAATGTTGATTTAACTTAGGGTTTCAGACGTCGAATAACTCTTTCCAGCTGACAACATTTGGACATCTTTATGTCGTCTTTTGACGTTTCAATGATGTCTGTTTTAGGGCCCCACGCATAAGGAAAGTGTATATGTATCTCTCAATTAAAAGTTTCAATAAAACAGAATCTGGTATAATTTTCCTTGCTTCCAAAGGGTTGTTCTACTTTTTCATAATTTATCATGCTACATGTACATGATCATGATATGAAATCTGTACCACTCCAACACGAATGTTGGGCTTTAAGATTGTTCAGAGAACTCACTCTGCCACAACAAGTTGGCCAGAAGATGACAGCATCATATCATTTTGTTTAATACCAATCTGAAGGGTTTTGGAATCTGTAACACTCCACCATGAATGTTGGGCTTTAAGATTGTTCAGAGAACTCACTCCACCACAACAAGCTGGCCAGAAGATGACAGAATCATGATATCAGTTTGTTTAATAATGAAATCTGTACCACTCCAACACGAATGTTAGGCTTTAAGATTGTTCAGAGAACTCACTCCGCCACAACAAGCTGGCCAGAAGATGACAGAATACACATTTATTAAAAGTTTAAATTTCTGTGCTATATATTTTAGATTTAACAATAATGTTCCTGAATTTTTCGATACACTTGGGTAAACAGTGAAGACTCAATTAGCCTGCTTCTGAACTGGATCTTCACTGTTTGCCATTTTGTCTGAATCCTTCGCCTTTATTATTCCATGTTGAAATTTTAGGGTTCTAACAGGCAATATTAGGTGCTGATTTTTACATGTATAATTTTTTTGTAAAAAGAGATCCTTGGAAAAAACAAAGTTTTAAAACAGCAGACTCTGTTTTTTTAGTCTATTCATGAGAGATAATGAATGGTAGATGCGACAGACATGTACTTCGTCCAAAGCCTGACGACGTTTTAAGATGCAATTTTTCTTGGCAGCTAAAGGGTTAAATTGGTTATCATAGTTGTATAACATGATTAATCTATGATAAGCAAGTTCTGCATGACTGTTAATAGTAACATCATGCAACCCTAAAATGTTTCTGTTCTCCACGCATTTCATCCCATCCCTTCCATTCGCAGAATATGGCAGCCCAACTCGAACACCACTACTGTAACACTTTTTGTTGTTGTTTTTATTTTATATATGTCTTCTGGGCAGTTGGATGATATTGAAGTCCAGCTCAACTAGAAAAGACATAGCATACACTGTCTGATGTATAACTTGCCTTCAAATCAACTTATGTAATGAAATACGACGAATAAAACAGTCGATTTCAAAAACATAAATTAAAAATAATGGCTTTTGTTTTCAGGTAACAAACTGTATTAATATCAAATATCCCAGTTAGCATGGTTAGAATTATCAGATGAATCTGAATTATCTTGGAACAAGCTGTCAGTTGAATATTTCAGCATCTGGAGTTTTTGCAGAAGATCTGCAGATGAATTTTACTATAGAGCCAGTGCATCACACCATATGCACACCTATGACATGCTGAAAAAGATTAAATTAAGAAAATTATATATATATACAGTATGTACGTACAGGTCAGTCCTGTTATTACTATCCGGTTCCATGTGGATACGCCTAAAATGCAGAGTTTTATTAATGCCTCCAAGGCCCAAATTTTCTCTTCTGACTGTGAAAAAAGCTATCTTTTTCAATATTTCAAATTCTGTCTCCTAGTTTATTGTTTCTTATCTGTTTAATTCTGAAATGGTTTGCTTTTTCACAGGGTTTTTGTAACAAATGATGTGTGGGTGAATCTTGAGAGTACAAATTAATCTATTCAGCTGGACAATGGTTCAATGTGAGAAACAAGCCGCAAAATTATCCTTAAATAGGTCCAGATATATAAAGCACCTCTAATATAACATATTTTCAGTTTCATCAGGCCATGCAATGTACCATGTTGAACTTTTTCCTTCATTCGCCGGAAATTACCGAGTTGAATATCGATTTCCGTAGGAAATCGGCAGTTAAAGTTACCTGTATATTTTGAAGGTTTTTTATATTAAAATTATGAAGGAAAAAAATCTTAACTCCTCGTATCTTATTTATCCTTAACACTAGAAAAAAGTCACTGTTATCCTCATGTAAGAAAATTATTCAGTTTTTATTTGGTGCATTTCAAAGTGATGAATAATTAATTCTTATTGCTTCCATCTGCAATTTAATGTCATGCCTATATGCTCCATAGACGGCAATGTATTTTTTAAAAAAACGTTCAGATTTCCATGTTTGGTTGCCAATATTAAATAGAAATGATTTGTTTGGAATTAAGTCACTGTTATATACTGTTAGACTGTTGTTCAAAGTTTACGATGATATAAAGTTTATTTCTACTGAAAAATGATAAATTGCTTCCCCGAGAGCTTAAAAATCGTTTATAAGCTGTTTTTCAGTGGTGCCGTTCATGATGCGAAAATCGCTAAGTCCACATTATATGTACCAGAAATCGTATCAATCCTGTAAAGCGTTTTTGTATTAATTTTGTAATTACTAGTAATAAACAACATGCGGATAATATACTTGATACAGTGGTTATATTTCTCGGATTTCTTTATTTTATTTTGTCTCAGTTTTGTTACATTTTTGTTTTCATTCTTTATGAATGGGCGGCAAATATGTCAAAAGGACAAAAAATGTCGAAATCATTAACTGTGAAATGGCGATTAAATGGCGATTAAAACCACCATGAAAAGTTAATTGGCAGGCTGAAGCCAGTGACTGATTTTGTTTGTTTTTATTGGAGTTTAACGGCCTAGTCAACACTATTTAGGTCAGTTTTGAGCCGGTCAGTTTACCTGCCCACACTTTTCCTGAGCAAGCTTATACGTAAGCGGTTAACCAGTACAGTGCACATTCGCCTCATCGAGGGGGTTCAAACGAGCACCAACAATCTATGTCTTGTGCAGAACAAAACACTGTTTGCTAATCTGTTAATTTCTGTTAATGAGTTTCAACTCTGCCTGTCCGCACAGTTACTTTGCAAACAGTGTAGAGCATGGTGCGACTGCTCAGGATGAGCCGCCTTTTCTCCAGATCTACACTGTTTGCCATTCTGTTGATGACTTTGATTAAACCACCATCAATAAAAATGGAATTGTCTAAATTCACATTACGAAATCACGCCTATACTGACAAATTTTACCACAAAAAAAAATGAAACTGTTTAGATAGAAAATTCTGCTATTTTTCATACTTCTGTTCCAAAAATAGATTATAGGAACTCGTCAGAGCCGCCTCGGTGAGGCAGTTCTAACGAGTATCCACAATCTTTTTTTTTGATCAAAAATAAGAAAAAATAATGTATACTACTGTAAACCCCAGTTTTACTGTATAAAACTTATTTATCTTCACTGCAGCTGGTGCTGTGCCGTGTGGCGGCCGTAAAAAGTCTCCCCGTACATCCATCATAGTGCAGATTATTTTTTCTTGTCCTTTGGGATCATTGGGTTCATTTAGAATCATTTTGAAAATAGAGTTCTGCTTAAGCCGGTGCTTGAGGGCGTGGCCAGTGTCGCACATTTCAGTACTGGTCATGAACAGACTCAATAAAACCGAGTCTGCTATTTTCGTTTATTTGGTGTATTCTTTGCTTCCAAAGGATCTAACTATTCAGAACTTATTTATCTTCACTGCAGCTGGTGCTGTGCCATGTGGCAGCCGTAAAAAGTCTCCCCGTACATCCATCATAGTGCAGATTATGTTTTCTGGTCCTTTGACATCATTGAGTTCATTTAGAATCATTTTGAAAATAGAGTTCTGCTTAAGCCAGTGCTAGAGGGCGTGGCCGGTATTGCACATTTCAGTACTGGTCATGAACAGACTCAATAAAACCGAGTCTGCTATTTTCGTTTATTTGGTGTATTCTTTGCTTCCAAAAGATCTAACTATTCAGAACTTATTTAAGGATTTAAGGATTCACGATAATATAGGTGTGTATTTGTGATGAAAGCTGGATCAATCAATCAATCAAATATTTTATTCTCTCAATCTATCATACATAATTGCAATATAAGGCGATACAAACAATTGTTATATTAATTCAGAGATGAAAGAATCTACTTTAGTAGAAACCGTCCTCTATCCAAATTTTCCACTATTTTCCGCATATCAAAGGTATATCTTTTGTTTAAAGGTTAATAAAGGCATTTCTTTTGCTTGTTTGATTTGAGGTTTTAGAGTATTAGTCAAATAAATAATGTATACCCTTATAAACCCCAGTTGTACTATATAAAAGTGGGGTACACGTGGGTCAGAATTATATAGGTTTGTTATCGTGATGAAGAAGTTAACAAACGTGCTGAGTTGGCGCGTGCCCGTCGTCCTCCACTATGTGTTAATCTTTAAAGTGTCAATCATGTGTAACCCTTAAAGTGTCAATCATAATATTGAAGATAACAATTTGATTAATTAAATTAAATTAAATAAATAAATAAATAAATAAATAAATAAATAAATAAATAAATAAATAAATTAACAGTCTCATCATTGTTCACTTTTTGTGATTGATTTGATAGCCAATTTTTGTGGTGTCTTCATTTATGTACAGTTTTATTAACCCTTAAAGTGTAAATCATAACTAGTGCAGATGACATTTTCCAGGTTTTGAGTTGATTAATTTCGAAAACACGTCTATTAAAAAATATTGAAAATTTTACCACCAAAAAATGAAAGTATTCAGATAAAAAAATTGCTACTTTTCGTATTTCTTCTCGAAACATAAATTGATGGAATAAATATGCCGTATCTGTAATCACCTTCTGTGACCGACTTTTAAGGCACTTTTTATATCTTTCTTGAATTCTTAAAGTGTCAACCATAGCTCGACAAACAACATTTTTCGAAATTGTGTTAAAATTGTTTAGGACAAACATTTCAGCCAATTCAAATATGAGTGAAATGTCCTTTATAATAAATAAATAAATAAATAAATAAATAAATAGGCTAATCTGTGTTTACACATTATGTAACTTTTATGGCGTCCTTTCAAGTATTCAGGGAATATCTTATACAATATACTGTATATCGGTGTAGTGTTAACTCTTAAGGTGTCAATCATGACTTGGGAAGACAACATTTTTCAAAATGTGTTTACCTATAAGTTACTTTTTATGGCGTCCTTTTAATTATTCAGGAAATATCTTATACAATATACTGTATATCGGTGTAAGATATTAACTCTTAAGGTGTCAATTATGATTGCGGCAGACCATCACGAAAATTTGACCCCTATAACCCCTCTTTCATATGGTAAAACTTGGGTTTGCAGGGTATACATTATTTTTCTTATTTCTTCTTAAAAACCTAGATTGTGGGTACTCGTTAGAACCGCCTCGCCGAGGCGGTTCTAACGAGTATCCACAATCTATGTCTTGAGCAGAAATAAGAAAAATATCTTCTTTTTTTTTCATCTGAAAATTTTCATTTTTTTTGGTGGTAAAATTTACAAAGTATATGTATAGGCGTGTTTTCGTCATGGAACAAAATTGGGTTTAATGTAAGAAGTTTCTCATCTGAGTTCATCTCGGCTCCCGCCCATAGGGGCTTGAAGAAATATATGGGCTGCATGATGCATCCACGCAGAGGTGAATCCGGCCCGCACAATAGTACTGGTAAACCGCTTAGAGGATCTAAGCCTCATGTCAAGGAACCGCGGTGCGAGGCGGATGCTAATAAACCCTATTGGTTTCATTTGGCGACAGGGCTTGAGATGTCAGTTCATCTCAATGTCGGTAAAAGTCCCAAAAAATTGTAAGCAACGTCTCCAAAATGACCTTTACCGTGTTGACGGGGACGTTAAACCTCAAATCAAACAAACAAACAAAATCCGAGTTCATCTTGATCGAGTCTTATAGGCGTGTGTTCGTGATTGCATGGCTAACAATATTTTTCATGGCGTTATTTATTTAAATAAATAGATAAAATAAATGCATAAAAAGATCGGAGTCAAGAGATTTCACGTATCATATTTGACCTTAATCCTTATTTAAAATCACTGGACAAGAGACTGACAAGAGATATAGACCCAATATCCTACATGTCAAAAAAAAAAAATAAATAAATAATAAAAAAAAACAAAAAAAAAACACTACTACTACTACCACTACTATTGATAATTGTAATAATAATAATAATAATAATTATTATTATTATTATTATTATTATTATTATTATTATTATTATTATTATTAAGCAATTCTACATAATGTAGCTCTTCAATATGTTAAATATGTTCGTTCATACTAGATGGCTCGAAATGAAAAGGCATTGCTCCTTTGAATACCTACAGGTAGATCAAAGTGTCATATCTGCAGATATATGATTAATGATTGCCTGAGGTCAGCGACTGGAGAAAAAATATTGGCTATTCTTTACCTTGATCCCAGTGGTGTACAGGGAGATAACTCGAATATCTCGCCCAGATGGGTTTTAACGGAAATTCACGACTTATTCCGATCGCCGCCTATGAAGGAAAAAGTTCGGTATGTGACGTACCAGGTCAAATGAATATTTAAGACTGTTTCTGACATGAGAATAGTAAAAGATCAGGCAACCAGTCGGCTAAAGGGGTGTGGTATTGCTAAACTTATCCAGCATTTATTTCATTTACGTGTAGAATAAAGTCGGACAAAAATATCAAAAGGTCTTCTTCAGAGTGACAGTTACATGGACAAGGGTGGAAAAAAAAAACATGGCTCGACTGGGACTTGAACCCAGGGCCTCTTGCATACCATGAGAACACTCCACAGACTGAGCTACCAAGCCACATGGCCGACCTGGCTAATGAGATTCTTCCCTAATCTCTGTCCTATCCAATCCGGCTGCGCTACTTATTCTTCATACTATTTCATGCTCTCAGACGTGGTGCTGGACCCACACTAGGCCACCAAATGTCACAGGGGTTGGCAAAAGAACATGACTTGACCGGGAATTGAACCCAGGGCCGTGCAAAGAATCTACGGAGCGAGCTACGAGCCGTTACACGAGTATGTCTTGATTCTTAGTGTCGGACATTGGTATGCTATCTGTCTATCTTCTTATGCTGTGGTCGGTCATATTTGATCATAAATAGCTTGTGTACACACCAGGTTTGCAGGATGGAAGCCTACACATTGATTATGTAATTACGGTTGAGGTCTAAAGTTAACCTTCACAAGGGATGACTCTCTTTGCACAGGGGGGGGGGGGGGGGGGGTGCTCCAGTTAATGTTCCGAACCGAATGACAGTGTACATTTTTACATTCATCCCTGCAAATGATGCTAATGGAGCGTATTTGGACACCGAAATAACCACCGCTGTCAGGGATCAAACAGGGGGGCCTCTAGCATCAGAGGCAAGAGCACTAACCACTGAGCTCATGCTCCAATAGGCAATATTTTTATCCATCTGTCTATATAAATTTTTTTTTTTTTAATTTATGTTTAGTTCTGATGAAAGAAAATTTTGAATATAGACTTTCAGGGGCAGGGACACTAATTTTCTAATTTTCTGCATTGTTGATCTGAATAAAAAGGATTTTGCCTAAGGAGCAAATTCTTTCCTTTTAGAAAAAGCCCTCTTTTCGGAAGGGAAAACAATCAAAAACAAGTATATGTAAAATATATGTGATATATAATATGCAAATGACTAGTTAACATATCATGGTGTTGCTCCGACGTTAATTTTAGTGGCTGACAGAATTTTGAATAGTCAGATAGTCGCGAAAACATATGTCAATTGAGTAAATCTGCAATAGTTCCATTCATTTAAGACAAACTATTAAACAGATTACCTGCTGGTTGATTTTGAGATTACTTTGTCTGTTTTTTCTGATGCGTCATAATTACTAAAACACTCACAATGTGACATTTTACGCCCGTTTTCAAGTTGCAGATTTCTTCAACGTTGACCTCCCGCACGAAATCATGGCGCTCGATTTCAAATTTGTGTAAATACACAACAATTAGCTTTTTAAAAAAGCTTGAGCCTACAATTAGCACACAGGATTTTTAATCTATCTGTAATTAGAACTCGCGTGTTAGGACACTAAAACACCATTGATTTATTTTCAGTTGCAAAATTTCTATTTTTTTCTTTACTTTACCAACAATGTAGAGTAAAGTCGGGTATTATCGACCCTTTAAGGTTGAAATTAAGCTAGGATTAAAAATAACTGACGAATGATCCTATCGTGACTGATTTATGAAACTGTGTTCTTTGTTGGTCAGAACCAGCCAATCAGATACAATGTAACAAAGTGTCTTACATATTATAATGTCTGTTTGAAAATGTTAGTCAAGTCGTTAATTATCGACCCATAGAGGCAATTATCGACCCCCTTAGGGATTTTTAAAAAATAACACTCATAAACTCTAAGTTAAGAGACTTTACGCCTGGGTAACAAATATATATGCCTACCAGGAACATTGACAGATTGTTCATACCCTTAAACCAAATATACGCTCGAGATATAACCTGAGGCGCGTTCAACAATGTGGGCACACGTCGAGCGCTCACTTTCTTGCCTACGTTCCGTAAGTTAAAAAGTGGGCACTCCGCGGGCGCCCGCTTTGTTTAGTGCATCTCACATGTAGATATTACAAAATATGTAATAGATTTATTTACTATATGTTGAAACCGATAGCGATGCTGAGTTTGAGGAGGTGTGCCCAGGCTGTTACACTATAGTATCGGTAGCCGTTTTCAATGGATTGGGTGTGAGGCTTGTCCGTCTTGGTGGCATATAAATTGTGTCGATGGTGGGTCTCTTCGGGATATGTCTCCAGAAGAGAGGAAGAATCTAATTTTCATTTGTCCACATTGTAAATAAGTGTCTCGGAAAAACTTTGTGAATTGGCTTAGTATTCTACTGAAGCATTTACATGTAGACTATTGTTGAATCAATCTCTTGAAAACGTCATATTCTATAACTATTTTTATCAGTTACCCCCTATATATATTGCATTGCAACGCATTGACCTGATAAAGATATGCTATCTCAGGACAAGTGAGCTTTATCACGTCAACGTGACATTGCACTTTTTGAATAAACCGGACAACCGGAAAAATGGCAAAATGTTATTATTACTAGAAAAATCGAAAAAAAAAATTACATTGAAAATTATCAAAAGAAAATAACGGTCAGATGATAGTAAATATACTGGTCTATTATTTTCCGCACCGGAATGTTGGGACGCACTGAGGGCAATCGGTAAATGATCGAAAATTGACAATTTAAATGATTTACAAGGGGATAAACTGATAAATAGAATACAAAATTAGTGTCATTTGATATTTCTCCTAACAATGGCAAAAGGCGGAAAACTGCAAAATTATTGCCGTTTTTCAGTCTGTTGGAATCAATAAAAGAAAAGCAGTGGGAATTGTTTAGGAATTATTCAGTTTTTCAGCCAGTTGTAAATTGACGAAACACTCGCATTACGCGTCCGTGATTTGATCTATTTTACAATTGGCAGCAAAACTGTGATTTATTACTCAACTAATAACAGCTCATACTGATCAAGTACATTTTTTGAAATAGAAGAAAAACACAATACAATTGAGTATGAAGGCGTGTTCTAAAATATTTTATAGAAATAGCTGGATGACTCTAGGACTATACGCAGATCGTTGTCTTTGCCTTCGGTGCATTTGAAACCAATGCTTATGTTCTGCATTGGTCCGGTTCTGCATGAATAATGCTCAACCTTTGCCTTGGCTCTCACATAACAAAGACCACGAACAAGACCTTTTTCGAACAGCTTTGAAACAAAACAGGCATCTTCTCGTCTAATATAAGCTTTGATGTTTCTATGTTCTCTGTCGTCATATATAGGCACTGCATTTGCATCATACGGATTGTTTGTTTCAGGTTTGCAATAGTAAACTGGTCCGATTTCAAGCTCTTGGCGGCCATAATGATGCATGCCAACACCGTACAGGTTGCGAACAACAACGTTCCTCATTTTTGTCTGAAAAAGGAAGAATTTAGTAATGGTCTTTCGATCAGGTTCTAGTCTGATAACAGTTAAAGGATTCCGGAATTTATTACACGACGTTATCACATTCTCCGACTATGTCATGTGATAAAGTTCGTTCGTACGTACGTTCGTTCGTTCGTTAGTTAATTAGTTAGTTAGTTAGTTAGTTATCAACTCCATACGCCAACATCTGTACCTCAGACAAGGGCATAGGCCTACAGTATACCTTATCTTAAATCAGTCTTCCCCACTCTCAGCCTCATCTGCCACTTCTTTCCAAGCCTAAGAGCTCAGTCCTACCTTTGAATTAACTTCTCTAAGCTCATTTTGCCCCCTCACATGCCCAACCCACATCGCGGGTTATGCACTATTTAATTGCCCAGCCCCGTTCTACCGTGTCTCGCCCTGTTACGACTATACGTCCAGATAGTTGAAAAGTGAAATGATCAGTAACCGTACAAACGTACAAATCAATATCATATGAGCTAGCGCATGACAAAAACAACAATAAAGATCGGGCGACCAGCAAAGACTCGGATCAGCCTGCGCAGTCTGATCAGTCTTCGCTGATCACATGTGCCTACTATTGGCTACGATCTATGCAAAGAGACATTAGCAAAAGGTATTGTCCTAGTGGATGGGTGCGCAGGTTGATTGCAGTCTTCAATTGTCGCCTCTGTCTTGTTGTAGGTTTTGTCATGCGCCGGCTAATATATCATTTACGACGGTTTTGATGGTAAATTGGGTATCTAGACTACATGATAACACGTGTCATTCGCGGGGGTCGATAATTGCAGAGTGAAGACTTTTGCTCTGCTATTATCGACCCCCCACGTTATATGGCCGCTTTAGGTTTTGGCGCTCGAAACACAAGTGGAAAAACATTTAAGCATTGTAGGCCTTATGGAAACCGCAAACTGCGATCAAAATACCGAAATTTAATCAACAATGGAAGAAAGAGTTATACCTCCGTCCTTATCGGCGCTCGTAACACCACGACTTTTTGAAAATGGAATTCTGAACACCCGGGATTTTTTGCCCAACAGTCACACTATCCTAATCGGAGCGGAAAGGTTAATCGATTTTTATGACGATATTATGACGTAATATTTATCCCAGGCACCACCGCTTCCAAGAATCAATTAGTATTCGCATAAAACCAATTAAGACAGATAAGGGGTCGATAATTCACATGGGTCGACATTAGACTCTCTTACTCTAGTCGGCCCCCGCCCATCGGGGCTTGAAGAAATATATGGACTGCATGATGCTTCCACACAGAGCTGAAACCGACCCGTACACAAGTGCTGGTAAACCAGTTAGAGGATCTAAGCCTTCCCAGGCAAAGCGGTGCGAGTCGGCCCGTCCATGCTTATAAACCCTATTGGTTTCATTGGGCGACAGGGCTTGAGCTGTCATTTCATCTCAACGTCGGGTAAAAGTCCCACAAAATTGGAAGCAATTAAGTCACCAAAATGACATTTACAGTGTTGACGGGGACGTTAATCCTCAATTCAAACAAACAAAACCAACAAACCAACCATGTAGAGATGATAGGTATAAAATAGGTGTACTGGGCATTCCGGCAGGGGCTGGTTATTATAGCGACGCGGTAGAGTGTCTGTCACCCCGGTCGGTACATATCATGCATGCAAACTCGCATAGGTTGCAAAAAAGAAAAAAAAAAAAAAAAGAAACGTTAAACGACGTTTTAGTTTAGACGTTGAATTGACGTTTGTTCTGACGTCTGTTCAACGTCTAATCAGTACGTCTGACTGACGTCAGAATATGACGTCGAACCGACGTTATTTTTTGGTTGTATGACGTCGTGACCAAAATCCAACCAAAATCTGACGTCAAAAGGACGTCATGTGCCTGCTGGGGACTCTCGCACCGCTTTGCCTGGGCAGGCTTTGATCCTCTAAGCGGTTTACCGGTACTCGTGTGCGGGTCGGTTTCAGCTCTGCGTGGAAGCATCATACAGCCCATCTATTTCTTCAAGCCCAGATGGGTGGGGGCGAGTCTTTTAATGTATATCACTATAGCCGGATAAGCTAGATTTACTTTGATTTTTGTCCCCCACCGTACATTGATTTAGCTATCTCCCAATTCTTGGCACCCTCACTATCTATTATCATCTTCCATGTATATTTGTCGTGCATGTGGGTGTGCGAGTGAGTGAGTGAACTGTCCTACACTGCTGTTACACTATTTTTGTCTATTTCCTCGGATGTCATATTTGATACTGAGAGAATAAAGAGCTTTTGACTTGACTTGACTATAACAATACTTTTAACTTGTAGGATTCAGAGTCAGTGGGGTCAAAGGGCATCAAGAGTCATGAAGAAATGGAAGCGGTATCCACAGACCCTAGAAATGACAGTGAAAATAAAATGAGTATTACTCCGGGTCAAGTCAAAGGTACGTGTACAGCAACAATAACTTGCAGAACTTCAGATAATGATTTTATGTGACGAGGATAATTTTGGTATACATTTCATTATTTTTCTTCAAACACCTACATTAGGAAAACATGTCCAACATGGTGTCAGAAAATGATAAATATTAGGTAAAAATAATAATATCTTTATAATTTTTGCTTTCGACATAGATTGTGGGTGCTCGTTAGAACCGCCTCAATGAGGCGGTTCTAACGAGTACCCACAATCTATGTTTTTGAGCAAAAATAAGGCAGATAATGTATACCCCCGTAAACCCCAATTTTCTCTATATAAAGTGGCGTTTAGGGGGATCTTCGTTTCACGGACTTGCAAACACGCCCATATAATTTTGAGCCCCTTATACCCCACTTACAAAACATTCACCACGAAAACTTGACCCCCTTAAACCCACGTTTATATAGTAAAACCGGGGTTTACAGGGTATACGCTTTTTTCTTATTTCTGCTAAAACATTGCGGGTACACGTTAGAACCGCCTCGCCGAGGCAGTTTTAACAAGTTCCCAAAATCCATATTTTGAGCAGAAATATGAAATGTATCACAATTTTGGTGGTAAGGTTTCCAATATAATCGTATTTGAATAGGCATGTTTTCAAAAATTTTCATTTTAAAAATTAATATTTGTACTTACTCCAAACAAAGGCCGTGGATGTTCGTTAAAACCGCCTCCTTGAGAAGGTTATAACGAGAACAACAACCTATGTTTTGGAGAAGAAATAAGAATAAATAATGTATACCACGGTAAACCCCAGTTTTCCCTGTATAATGTGGGGTTTACAAGTGTGTTCGATGCACGGACTTCTTATTGTGATGGAGTCACATTATGAAAACATGTCCGTAAGAAATAATGGCGTCCAACATGGTGTCAGAAAATGATGAATATTCGGTAGAAAAATGATAACATCTTTATTATTTCTGCTTTCAACATAGATTGTGGGTGCTCGTTAGAACCGCCTCAATGAGGCGGTTCTAACGAGTACCCACAATCTATGTTTTTGAGTAAAAATAAGGCAGATAATGTATAACCCCGTAAACCTCAATTTCTCTATATAAAGTGGGGTTTAGGGGGGTCTTCGTTTCACGGACTTGTTATCGTGATGAGATTGGATCTGTTGCTCTATGCCGAAGGGAACGCCCAGAGTACAGCGGGCATTCATATGGACACAGAGGTTTCTAATCCGATGCGCAAACGAATGCTGAAACGAGCCTTTGCTGGTTGAAATTGCTATAAAACACATTGTCATATGCAGCACGTATAGCTATTGTGGAATTTCATGGGTCTGCTACCTATACTTTTGCTTTTGAGGCTCCCTCTTTAGCAGCTTAAGAATGCTTCTCGCGCCACTAGTTTCAAAAATGCATGTTGTGGTCACTGTCTTGCGACTTTCAGTAGTGTCGACCAACACCTATGCAAGCCAGACACCTATGCAAACAGTGCTGGCAATTCTAATGAATACGCACACCATACCTTTATTTTAATTTTTTGCTGTGAGTCCCAATTCAGGACAATGTTCGGCCCCCGCCCATAGGGGCTTGAAGAAATATATGGGCTGCATGATGCTTCCACGCAGAGCTGAATCCGGCCCGCACACTAGTACTGGTAAACCACTTAGAGGATCTAAGCCTGTCCAGGAACCGGGGTGCGAGGCGGACCGTCCATGCCAATAAACCCAATTGGTTTTATTGGGCGACAGGGCTTGAGATGTCATTTCATCTCAATGTCGGGTAAAAGTCCCACAAAATTTGAAGCAACGTCTCCAAAATGACCTTTACAGTGTTGACGGGGACGTTAAACATCAAATTAAACAAACAAATCAGGACAATGTTCCTAGCCTACACTCAGAGAAAATCGATCCACAAGTGCTGTCAGATAATTCATTTTATCTTTGCGGGTCTTTTCCAGAGATTGTCAGGAAATTTAAGTTATTCGATAGAAACAGGGACAGGAGCCTAGACATAGATGAAATGGCCTCCGTGTTCCGGGCTCTAGGTCAAAATCCCACCAGAAAGGAGTTACGAGCTATCATGGAGGAGGCGGACAAAGACGGTAAGGTTATGAGGACTGTTCAAATATGAATGCAACTAAGCACATAAAATGATTCCGTGATAGATTTCGATAAAAAAATTAAATTGTCCCCTCAAAGTATTCCCCTTTAACAGATATACAAACATTCAGTCTTCTGATCCAATCATTGAATTTATTTTGGTAGTTTTTTCGAGGTATACTATGAAGGCACTGGGATATTGCAGAACCGAGGTGTTTGCACTGTACAAATTTTCGACCAGAAAGGTATTTTTTCAGCCGCGGGAACAAAAAAGTCACACGGGGCAAGGTCAGGGGAATACGGGGGGTGAGGGAGTTCAACAACCTTTTCCTGCTTCAGACAGTCTTTCATGTAGTAATCTGACATTGTCCAAACCAGTTGCGGATCTTCGTTCTTTGAAATATTTCTTCAATTTTCGAAGAACTTTATTCTTGTAAAACTTCGCATTCACAGATTTGCCTTTAGGCACAGCAACCTGAATAGCTGGGCCCTGATTTGAAAAGAATATGGCATACATTACCTTCTTGACGCTCATGGTCCGCTTTGCAATGCATGGTCTTTTGCAATACTTTGTTGCCCATATTTTGTTCTGAATCTTTCGTTTTGGCTAAAAAAAGTGAACCCATGTCTCGTCACCTGTGACGACATAAGCAAAAGACCGTGCATTGTAATTTGGAAACTTTTTAGGCAACTTCTTGACGCACCGAACGCGTGTCTTTTTCTTCTCATCTGTCAACAGATGGGGAATCCATCTAGCACAGATCTTTCTCATTTTCAAATCCCGTTTCAGAATTGTATGAGCTGCTCCTAATGAGATGCCAACCATACTAGCTATTTGCCTAGTGGTGTATCGTGCATCGGTAGCAACTATTTCTTTCACTCTAGCAACCATCTTGGCAGATGTTGCTCTTTTCGGCCGACGATCATGTGGTGCATCTTCTTTTGAGCCTAGCCCACAGCTGAATTTCTTACACCAACGAAAAACTGTCGGAAAAGACATTTCATTATGCCCATAAACCGAACATATTTCATCAAAAATGTCTTTGCACCGTATACCAAGAATACAACGATTCTTAATATAGGACCGTATTTCAACGGCGTACTCTGACCTTCTTCCAACCATGTTTTGTATTAGTATACAAGAGAAGACAGTGTTTATCGAACGATATACATGGCTAAAGTGGACGGATTTTAACAGGTTTGGTATCAATGTATGGGTAAAATGTTTTTCTACGCTGTGATTTTTATTTCCAGGTGATTTTCGCATTAGTGCATGAGAAAACGTTCTACTTGCATTCATATTTGAACAGTCCTCGTATTCTCGCATATTCTCGTACAGAAACGTAGAGTCGAAACAGTCAAACCTTTACAGAATCAAACCTTCACATAATCAAATTTACAGAATCAAACTGTAACGTAAACTATTATACTTTTAGAAAATAAAACTTTACAGAATTAAACGTCTACAGAAATAAAAATTTACAAAATCCAACGTTTACAAAGTCGAACATTTACGGAATTCAACTTTTACAGAATTAAGTAAGTAAGTAAGTAAGTAAGTAAGTAAGTAAGTAAGTAAGTAAGTAAGTAAGTTCTTTATTTAAAGAGTGTAACTCGTTTGGTAAAACCAATCTTCCACAAGGCCCTCTATCTAAAACACAATGCAAAACATTTAACGAACAGTACATGGGTATTAACAAAAGTGATAACATAATGTGGAAAAAGAAGAAATGATTGAAGCATTCATATGTAAAACTTCGATAACTCTAATACAGATAATTAGTTTACTTTGGCTAATTCGAGCTCACTCTTGGGTCCCTTGTTTACATTTCTCCAGCTATACTTGTGTTATGGTGGGGGTTGTTTGGTGTTTACTTGGAAATGCATGTTATGTGTGCATCATTAGAATTGCTTTTTGAGGCGATTCTAATGAGCACACACAAAACATGTGTATTTTATAGAAAGTCGAAAATATGCCCCAAGATCATTTCTTTTATGTACTATTGGGTACCTATTTTTCAAAGTAAGTTCTTGGTCCAGTATGCATTTGAGATATCGAAGTTCGACTGTAGATGCAAAATGGTAATATGACATTTAAAAGTTCAAGGTGGCGGAGGCATACGCACGTTGCAATATATACAACAACATCAAGAGTTAATTAACAAGCTAATACAATTTCGTGAGAATGCATTATACGATGAAGAATTCTTAATTTCAGTTGGTATGCTATTCCAAATAATAGGACCCGAATATGATATACTGTTTTTGAAAACATTTATATTAGGTTTTGGAATTCTAAAATTTTGACCAGAAGTTGATCTCAGTGTTGTTTGATTTGATTGATCCCTTTTTTTCTCAAATAACTCACAAATATACTTTGGTAAGAGACTGTGCGTGACTTTGAACATGATTTTTGCCTTATTTACGAACATACTTTGCTCGAAAGAAAGGATACTTAGCCTTGATTTTGCATCTTCGAAACTTGAGTATTCATTGCCTAAGATTATTTTGCAAGCACGTTTCTGTAGTTTAACTATTTTTGACATATTATAATTTGATGAATTACCCCATATTATATTGCAATAATTTAAATGTTGATGAATGTACGCATTATAGAAAATAACTTTGTGTTCATAATTAATGAAGTGTTGGATCCTGGACAACAGCCAAATATAAGTGGATATCTTTTTGCAAATAAAGTTGAAATGTTCATTCCACGTGAGATTAGCATCGATGTTAACACCCAGTATTTTGTCAGCAGTAGTTAAGTTTAGTTCAGTGCCATTATATGATAAAGTTAAAATACTCTCATCTATATGTATTCTTTTTTGCCTTGTTGTTATTATCATAACTTTAACATTTAAAGAAATAAACTTTTACAGGATTAAACTCTCCATTATATAAACACGTCCGTGTAATGAACACCCCTGTAATTTCCAAATCCCACTAAACATGGGTTTACAGGGATATTCATTATTTTCTTATTTTTGTTTCAAGACATAGGCTGCGGGTACTCGTTAGAACCGCTAGGCTGTGGGTACTCGTTAGAACCGCCTCAATGAGGCGGTTCTAGCGAGCACCAACAACCTATGTTTGGAGTATAAATAAGAGTACCCGCGGAGAAAAACCACTTGGCCTTCCGTTGCAGAACTTGGCGTCTTACATATGACCAAAGCAAGGCTCGAACCGATTGCTTATCAGACTTGCGCAAAACCAACTTGGTGTCTTACATATCGGCAGAACAAGGCTCGAGCCTGCAACGGTTAGAGACATGACGATTAAAAGGCAGTGCTCTTACCCACAAGGCCATGGGAGCTAAATTGCATTTCATCACGAAAACACACCTGTATAATTTTGACCCCCTTAAACCACAATTTCATATAGTAACCCTGGGGTTTACTCGGGTGTATATTTTTTCGGAGTGGCTATAGCCGAAAAACGTTAAAATGGCTATTTGCAGTCAACTGTAAATAGCCAAAGAAGCGTTAAAATGGCTATTTGCAGTCAACTGCAGATTGTCAAAATACGTTAATGTGACTGCAATAGCCATTTTAACGTATATATTTTGGCAATGGCTATCTGCAGTTGACTGCATTTAGCCATTTTGCCGTTTTTAACGTTCCATATTATTTTCTTATTTCTTGCACACCGGACAAGGAAATCCGTAATTTTACCCTGGGATAGAAATTTATGTTCTGACCCTGGTGTTCCGACCCAAAATCGAATATAATCGCGTGTTTGATAAATGCACTGGTTGATTAAGACCTCGTATGCGCCGTCGTATTAAGGCTGACGTCACAGCAACGTCACTAAACATGCCTGCAGTGTCAACACAATATGGCGGACGTTGGTAACCGAAGTGACTGCAGAATTAAAAATCCGCTTTAAGAAATGGAAGGTTTGCAAGAAAAGAATCCAATATGGGTGTGAGGGGTGGATAGAAAAATCCGTCCCTCGGGATCACTGTCCGGCATCACTCGGCAAGCCTCGTGATGCCGGAGAGTGTCCCTCGGGACGGATTTTTCCATCCACCCCTCACACCCATATAAGATTCTTATATTCTGCTCAAAAACGTAAATAATGAGTACTCGTCAAGGCGGTTCAAACGTGTACCCACAATCTTTGTTTTGAACAGACATATGAAAATAACAGTTTTTTTTAATTGTAAATTTATCTGAATGGGCGTGTTTTGGTAATGTTATCTTCTTTTAATAGGGAATGGCAAAATCGACGAGAAAGAATACATTGGTCTCCTTATGAAGCACATGCAAACAGAGGAACAAGTTGAAGACGAAATGACAGAAGCTTTCAAAGTCTTTGATAAAAATAATGATGGCAAGGTTGATACACAAGGTAATCCAAGGTCTTTGGATGTTTGTTTTGTTTGTTTGACTTGAAGTTTAACCTCCCCGTCAACACTATGTCATTTGGAGACGTCGCTTGCAATTCTGTGGGACTTTTACCCAACTTTGAGATTAAATGGCATCTCAAGCCCTGTCGCCCAATGAAACTAATAGGGTTTATAAGCAAGGACGGTCCTACTCGCACCGCTTTGCCTGGACGGATCGGTTTATCGGAGCCCGAATTTTATAGTGACTAGTATATAAATTCAGAAAAATATATAACCGCAATAACTTCAGCACCCAATTTCATAAAATCATCTTCGATATAAAAAGATTGGGTACAACATAAATGTTATTCGACAGACTGCATGTATTGTAGTTAACCCAATCACGGTTGGCAACTTTGCTTTCTTTTTAATTTCACGCCGGTGGGTCAGGCCTCAGATTCTCTGACGGTTCCAGCGTACAGGCTTACTGAGAATTAGAAAGATCTAATTCTATGTATTGTTGGTTGGTGCCTGATGATGTGTCTCTGGTCGGACCCATCGGAGGCTAATTGTAGGTTTTCTTTGCTCCAACATTGCAGTGTTTTCTTGCTGTCGAGCCTCACCGTTGTTTGATCTCTGTGGTTGTTTGATATTTAGGGTTCACGGAGATGTTGCACTGATGAATTAGGAGGCCATCATGCGGACTGAACAAATAATTTTTCTAAATCGAGAAAGAAGTAAGGCCGAGGTTTGTGGCCACGTAAAATCGATATTAGCCCCCCCCCCCCCCCCCCCACCCAGTGGAATTCGTTTCACTGACCGTTCCAAGGCGGTTCTTCTGTCGCGGTTTATTTTTGTTATGATTTGTCTTTGAGTGTTTGCATCGCTTATATTATTTTGTTTTGATAGCCAGTTGGCCATTTTGTGGAAAGTAACTGTCCTTTTGGCTTTCTGCTATTGGTATTTCCATAAGGGTCTGTTGTTTCATGTTTGTGTTTCTTTCCCTTTGGTGTCTCTGATGGGAGCTGTGGGTTAATTGTATCGGTTCTTGATCTTTGCCTTCACTTCTGTTTAAAACCAATAAGCGGTTTATCAGTACTCGTGTGCGATCGGTTTCATCTCTGCGTGGAAGCATCATGCAGCCCATTTATTTCTTCTTTGGTTGTTATACCAGCATAAATTCGTAGGACAATGGGAAACGCTTATATACAAACTGTAGGGGTATAACAAAGAAATGTTTCTATGTAAGCTTTACCAAAGTTTCTCTTATGGAGATAAATAATCGCTATTTATTTTTTAAGTTTTACTTTTTTCCGGCCTCAGGCTAATACATGTACAGCAGACCATAGACCTGTAACTCGACACATACGAAATTACATGCCTAATAATTTTATAACATAATACAATGCCTTTAATTCTGGTTAAGTTGATTTCAGAAATTGATTCAAAGAAAGGCTAAACTTTTTGCAAACAGTGAAGGCCCTGATCAGACGCCGCGTTCTGCGGCGTCTGATCTGGGCCTGCACTATTTGCCCATGCCCCTTTTTGGTGGTTCCCGTGTCAGCTGGGTTAAACTTTACATCACCCCAGTTTTATATTTTTCCAGAGTTAGTAAGCATACTACAGATGTGTGGTGAACCACTGACACCGGAGGAAGCTGAAAAACTCATGAGTTTAATGGATGAAAATGGAGATGGATACATAGATATAAAAGGTGAGTATCCTAATATAAAGCAGCCAGCACAAAATTTGCATAACAAGGTTATCCTACGGCACCAAAGACTTCAACACACAACCCTTTTTCTGGACCAGACTAGATAGTTTCGGCCAATTAGGCCTCATCAGTGACGCTCACAATATTTTCAAAAATCCGCGGTAAAATCAGTGATCCCAAAGGACTAGAAAATAAATATGTTCTATAAAAGGGTTATCCTTTGGAAGCAAGGAATACACCACAGAACTGAAAAATATGGGGTGTATATGTTTTCTGGGCCAGACTATAGCTAGTTTCGGCAAATTAGGCCTCATCAGTGACCCTAAGATATTTTCAAAATTCCACAACTATGATGAAGGGCAGGGAGACTTTTACGGCGGCCACACATTCCATTCACACTACCTGTAGTGAAGTTAAATGTTCTATAAAAAGTTATCCTTTGAAAGCAATGACTACAGCTCAGAACTGAAAACCGTGCAGTGTTCAAGATTTTTTACGGGGCCAGACTTAGGTACAGTTGAACTTAATGGCTCGAACATCTTCGGGACCTCGACAATCTGTTCGAGAAAGGGGTAGTTCGAGCCACTGAGGTTACTGTTAGGGGGCATTCCGAAATACTTTTTGACATCTTTCCGCTGTTCTAGAATGAATATGTATGCTGTGTGTACTCATTAGAATCGCCTCATCGAGGCGATTCTAATGAGTTCACACAGCATACATTTGCAAGCTAAAAGACTAAAATCTCCTTAATTACCCCCCCCCCCCCCTCCCACTATTTCTTATGTAGAGGATTTCGCTAGGGGCTCAGGAATGTGTTCGACTCATCCATGGTAAACGAGTCATCGGTGTTCAAGCCATCGAAGTTCTACTGTAGTTCAGGCCAATTATCTTCAAAATATTTTTAAAAATCCACGGTGATATCAAAGATTCCAAAGGACTAGAAAATATAACCCACACTATGATGAAGGACAGGGAGACTATTACGGCCGCCGCACTTTCCCTTGACACTAGCTGTGGTGAAGTTAGATGTTCTGTAAATGCAAGGACTGCGACACAAAGCTGAAAACCGTAGAGTGTTCAGGTCTTTTCTGGGTCAGACTAGGTAGTTTCGATCAAATATAGATAAATAACCGGTACCTGGCTTTTGTACATGGTCAGCATTAGTCACGTGGACAAGTGCAGGTGGAAAGGTTTTGCAGTTAGTAATTTTGGGTCGATTGATAAACAATCAATGTTTATTTGAAGGCTCCGTTTATATGCAAAACCTGATCAGATAATGAATATATTGATATTGGCTACACTATCAGTTCACAAGAAACAGGGATGTCTTTTTTGTGAGGGGGTGGGTCTTTTTTTTAGATTTTACGTCCCCATCAACACTATTTAAGTCAGTTTGGAGACATTGCTTCCAAATTTGTTGGACTTTTAACCGACATTGAGATGAAAAGACATCTCAAGCAATGCAGCCCTAACGAACCAAAAGGGTTTTATATGTAGAGACGGTCCGCTTGGCCTGGACATGCTTAAACCCTCTGGGCAGGTTACCAATACCCATGTGCTGTCAGTTTCAGCTCTGCGTGGAAGCATCATGCAGCCCACTCGTTTTCTCAAAGCGCCGATGGGCTGGGGCCCTTCAGGAATATCTATAAATATATTGAATTTAAACGTTTTCTGTGGCGCTGTTTACGAAACAAAATATCGAGTACCCTTGAAGACTTCAATAACATCGCAAATCGGTAACGTTTATTTTTTGTCTAACTATTAATGTGCAAGTTTTTAAAAGAGCGTTTTGTGGAACTGTTAGTTATTTTCTGCCACTTTAGAAAATACATATCAGGACAATGTCCATGCTAATTTATAAATGGAAAGTAAAACTATATCTATATGGATGTACTCAGTGGGTGACCATATTTCTGGCAATAGTGTTACTTATGGTAACATTAACTCCTTAACTCTTCACCCAAAGGCAACATCGTATCGCTGTCGCCGACGCATCACGAAAACACGCCTATATAGTTCTGACTTCTGACCCCCTTGAACTCTACTTTTATATAGTAAAACTGGGGTTTACAGGGGTAAACCTTATTTTATTATTTCTACTCTAAAATATAGGTTGTTGGTATTCGTTAGAACCGCCTCGATGAGGTAGTTCTAACGTGTACCCACAATTTATATTTTGAGCAGACATAAGAAAAATATCACAAGTTTTCATCTGAAAATTTTCTTTTTTTTCGGCGGTTAAGGTTACAATTTATTTGTATAGACGTGTTTTTGTAATGTAAAAATGGAAGATCAGTTAACTGTATATGTCTAGAATATTGATGTATCCATTTGGTGATCACATTTCTGGCAATATTGTTACTTATGGTGGCATTAACTCCAAAAGCAACATCAGGTGGCTGTCGCGGCCTGACGTTGACCCGCTTTTGCGCCCTAGCTGGGTAAATGGATTTTAGAAAGTCACATAATTTACCTATCTATAATCATACATGGAAGCCATTCGGCCCCCGCCCATAGGGGCTTGGAGAAATATATGGGCTGCATGATGCTTCCACGCAGAGCTGAATCCGGCCCGCACACTAGTACTGGTAAACTGCTTAGAGGATCTAAGCCTGTCCAGGAACCGCGGTGCGAGGCGGACCGTCCATGCTAATAAACCCTATTGGTTTCATTGGGCAACAGGGCTTGAGAAGTCATTTCATCTCAATGTCGGGTAAAAGTCCCACAAAATTGGAAGCAACGTCTCTAAAATGACCTTTACAGTGATGACGGGGACGTTAAACCTCAAATCAACCAACCAACCAACCAACATGGAAGCCATAGAGGGCCACATGGAAGATAAGTTCTTGTACTAAATGTGTTACCCTCTATAAATAAGGTCGATTATTATTTTTTATTATTATTTATATACTTTCATAAATTAGAACAGAAAATGATTACTCCATTCTTGTTCTTTTGTTTTCAGAGTTCGTCAGATTTCTGTGCAAAGGTGAAAGAAGCAGTATGCCTAAAGTGAAGAAAATTGTTGGGACAAAGGCCAAATGATAGTCGCCATTAAAAGTTACCAAAAGGAAACAAATTAGTCCAATCACTAAATATTATAAGCACTCCCACGGGAACGTCTATTGTAGGGTTCATAACTTGTAAACTAGCAATTTTTCATTTTTTTTCTTATTTCTATTCCGAAAACAGATTGTATGTGCTCGATAGAACTGCCTCAGTGAGGCGGTTCTAACGAGTACCTACAAAATATAGATTGTATGTGCTCCTTAGAACCGCCTCAATGAGGCGTTTCTTAAGAGTACCTACAATCTATATTTTGAGTTAAAAAAGGGAAATTTTCATTGTTTCAACTCTCTCTCTCTCTCTCTCTCTCTCTCTCTCTCTTGTCCTCGCTCAGTCCCACCCATGAATAACAGTGACCAGAAACAGAGCCCATTCAGCGATATGTTTTAAAACAAGTCCATTATGCCTGTTGATGCAGGCCCGCACACAGAGTGGGGAGGGGCGCAAACGCCCCCTCCCCCACCTAGTTTTGGAAAATTCTTAAACTCAGGCAGTTTTTCACCCTCTGCAAAATACCTGAAAACTCGCACCCTTCCCCCCTTTTTCAGATTCTGCGTAAGGCCTGAATCATGTTCAAAACTTGCTGTATATATATGGCGAAAAGTGCCGACCCTGATCAGAAGGAATGTACTGTCTATCCGATGTGGGTCTACGCTGTATGTCTAATAATGATACCACCTTTAAAAGTCTGGGCTGCTCATTTTTGCTCTTAAAATATTTTAAGTTCTTAGCAGAAGTTTACTTTTTGTACAATCGACTTAAAAAACATTTTTATGAATGGAATGTTCCGAAAGTCATCACATGATAGCGTGGCCTAGATTAAGATATTGTTATTGTTTTCCTTTCATTACGTGAGCAACCTGGTATTCTTATACTGTTTCATTTAACCCGTAAATGTCACCAATTAAGCAAACAGTTTAGTCCCTGTGCAAATGGCTGAGCAGACTCCACATTCCGTGGCGTTTGAGCTGGGTATTCGGTGTTTGCCAAACCCAGCACACGATTCCTGTCCAGACTCTAAAAATAGCTCTGACCTGCATGTAACATCGATAGAAATAGCGTGACTTTTTCTATTATAACCGTAATATCGGTTTTCCCAAATCAGTGGTGGTCACGTGGATAACAGCATGATTTCTGCTTTTGCCATTCAGTAAATTAGGATCGATGGTAAGCAATCGACCCATAAACAAAAAACAAAACAAAAAAAAAAAAACAAAAAAAAACATGACAATATAGCGAAAATGGTGAGTAATAAAAGAATGGCCCCGATGGTTTTGGGTGGCTCTGAATATATTGGATCGGCTCTGTCTGAGGGTATGTATTAGCAAACCTTTTAAACGCCTTTCATGCCTTGATGCTATTCTTTTGACGTTATCAACTTAAATATTACGACACATCAATTTTAAACATCAAAGAAGCAAGAAATTTGATGACAATAATCACTGATTGCCTACTTAAACCTTAACCACTGAGTCTATTGTTGACTTTGAAAATATTTAAGGTCAATACATAACTGACAGAAACTACATAGACTTGCCCAGTATTCTTGATTTTACCTCAACTGGGCCGAAGGCTAAATGGGAGCTTATAGTACGGTATGTCGTTCGTCGTCCGTCCGTCCATCGTCCGTCGTCTGACCATCAGCACCATATCTATGCAGCCTGCAGACTGATCTCAGTCATTTCTTACCTGTAGCATGCCATGCTATTGATGACATAGAGGATCTTACATGAGTGTTCATGTTTTATTGAATTTATTAAACGAGTTGAGGAAAAGGGATAAAATGCGAGGCTTTGCCGAGCATTTTATCCCTTTTCCTCAACGAGTTTAATAAATTCAATAATACATGAGCACGAATGCAAGATTCTATTTATCATATGACATTTAAAACGCATTTTATTTACCGATTGTTTACAAAATGTCAATATTTCGCCATTAGTGAACGCGACGTCGTTAAGGACGTCGTACATGTAACGTTACGGGACGTATCTAGCTAATTTGCATATTTAATCCACTAGTGGATTATCGAAAATATTACATGGCGTTATTACACTCTCAGACGGGACGTCATATGATAAATAAGCTTTTTTTATCGTAATCTAATGGAAACTGTGGTTGCTATGAAACCACAAGGTCGCATAGGCTTACAATGGGAAAATACTTGCAATCAGCGTAGCGTCTTCAGTTTTGTTCGGATCTTTCTGAAATTTATGTAAGTAGGCAGGGGATAAACGCTCGGATGTGTTCGAAAACTGGCAAAGTCGGCCCATTAATCACATTGTTACGCCCCCTTGATTGCTGAAAATGCTTTATATTCAACTTGTCATCAATGTAGGCCCTTCTGGACTGGTCTGATCTTCTCACAACTTGCATATACGTAAGTTATGGATAAAAGCTTCAAAGAATTTGAAAACTGGCGATGTCGGCCAATTACTTATAAAGTTTTGTCCCCGTTTTTGCTTAAAAAGCCTATTTTTGACCTTTGTCATCACCACAGGTCCATTAGCTTTGATCGTATTACGCAAACACGCCTATACGAATACATTGCCACCTTTATCGCCGAAAAAAATGAAAATATTATGATGAAAAATTGTGATATTTTTCTTATTTCTGCTCCAAATATACATTGTGGGCACTCGTTAGAACCGCCTCATCGAGGCGGTTCTAACGAGTACCCACAATCTATATTTTAGAGCAGAAATAAGGAAAATAAGGTATACCCCCGGAAACCACAGTTTTACTATATAAAAGTGGGGTTCAAAGGGGATCAAAATTATATAGGCGTGTTTTCGTGATGGGATCTTTGTGAAACTAAAATATAAGTTGGTTGTGGATAAAACCGGGTGTGTTCGAAAACTGGCGAGGTCGATCGGTTTATCATAGAGTTAGATCCCCTTGATTGCTGGAAATGCCTTTTTGACACTGCCATCACCGTACGCCCTAAGTTTGGATCGGATCTTCCTGAAACTTAAATATAAGGAAGTCAGGGGTAAAAGCTCGGACGAGTTCGAAAACTGGCAATGTCGGCCTATGGCTCATAGAGTCATGTCCCCATCTTTGCTAAAAAAACTATTTTGGACCTTGTCACTAAAACAAATCATTAATTAGGTTTAATCAGATCTAACAAATAAGTCGGTTGGCAATTACATCTAAGATAAGTTCGAAAACTGTCTTTCATAGCGTTATGTCCCTTTGATTGTCGAAATACCTATTTTCGACATTGCCATCACAATAAGCCCATAAGTTTTGATCGGATCTTCCAGAATCTTATAATACAAATAGGTAAATTAAGGATTAAAGCTCGAATAAGTTCAAACACTAACAATGTTGGCCTATTATGCGCAGAGTTATGTCCCCTTCTTTGTTGAAAATGCCTGTTTTGGACTTTGTCGACACCATTAGTCCTTTAGTTGAAACTAACATATATGTTAGTTGGGAATAAAAGCTGGGATGAGTGCGAAAACTGGTGTCAGATATTGTCTTATCTAGCGTATAGTTACGTCCCCTTGGTTGCTAAAAATGCCTGTTTTGACCATGCCATCAGTATAAGTCCTATAGTTACGACCAGAACTCCCTGAAACATGCATATATAAGTAAGCTTTGATGAGTTTGATAACTGGTAAGGTCAGCCTATTAGTTATGGAGTCATGTCCCCATGGTTGATGAAAGCCCCTATCAATGACTTTGTCAATTGTAAATACAGTAGAACTTCGATGGCTCGAACACCGATGGCTCGTTTACCATGGCTGAGTCGAACCCGTTCTTGAGTCCCTAGGGAATTTCTGTACATAAGAAATAGGGAGGGTAAAAATAGGATATTTTCGTCTTTTATCTTGCAAATGTATGCCTCGATGAGGCGATTCTAATGAGTACACACAGCATACATTTTTCACTATGGCACACAGATACTAAAGTATGTCGTTATGCCTCCTGGCATAAACCCTCAGTGACTCGAACTACCCCTGTCTCGAACAGATTGTCATGGTCCCAAAGCTGTTCGTGCCATTGAAGTTTGACTGTAAACAAAACATTATTCCTTTCTGCCGTTAGCTCACTGAGAACGAAGTGCTCCAGTGAGCTATTGGGATCACACTGTGTCGGTCGTCCTTTGCCCGTCGTCAATGTTACCTTGTTCGTCCCTAGAGGCTACAATTTTGCTTCAGTCTTCATGAAACATTACCAGTATGTTTATCTTGATGTTATCTTGGTCAAATTTGAATATGGGCCATGTTAAATTAAAACCAAGGTGAGATTGGTAAAAAACCTTATTCACCCTCTATAGGCCAACGTTTTGCTTCACTCTTCAAAATATTTATCAAAATGTTTATCCCGATGACATCTTGGCCAAGTTTGAATGTTACACATGTCGAGTCAAAAACTAGGTCCCTACGTCAAATTGGTTTGAAACCGTGATCATCATGTGGAGGCCAGAGTTTTTGTTCTTTAATCTTCATGAATTCATGAAGCTACACAAGAATGGCTGTCCAGATAATACCTTGATCAAGTTTAAATATGGGTCGTGTCAAATAAAAAAACAGGGTCACATGGTCAGATTGCGTTAACATCCTGTTCACCCTCTAGAGACCAGAGTTTTGCTTCAATCTTCATGTGAAGCTGTACAAGAATACTTGTCTCAATGACATGTAGGTCAAGTTCGAATATGGGTCAAGTAAGGCAAAAAAAATAGGTCAGTAAGTCCAGTCGCTTTATCAAGTTTGAACATGGGCTATGTCAGATCAAAAACTAGGTCAAATTGCTTTAAAGCGCTGTCTACCCTCTAGAGGCCACAGTTTTTTTCAGTCTTCATTAAACTATATCAGAATGCATGTCTTGATGATATCTTGGTCAAGTTTAAATATATAACATAGTCATGTTATGCAGTCGGTATTATGCATAGGCATGTTTTCTATATGACTGAAATAGTATTGAAGGTACGTAAGACTGATGTGCTTGAATGAGTGTTGAGTAGGCAGTAAGCTTCTGCTTCTGTAGCATTACGGTTTAGGAAAGTAATAAGCATCAATTATAATTATGAAATAGCTTCATCTAATATCCTAAAATACCATTTCTATAACTTTGTATAAAATGCAGACATGAACCCATGTTGCACTTACATGTAACTTGGAAGCTGTTCAAATCAGTATTTCGAAATATCATATGACGATGATATTTACTTAAAGGTTATTTTCACATGCAGGTGGGACATAATTGCTTAAGTCAACATTTATTGAATATTTTAGGTGCAGTGATATTTAGATAGACCTTTCCAGAAGCTAATACCAGCATGTCAATTGAGTGTATGTTTATATGTCATTATCTAATTTGGACATATTATTTACATAGCATTTAGAATTTATTTACGTAATGGTTCTGCAGGTGCATGAAAGAATGTGAGAAAGCGTATATATACCGCCTCTGATCACGGCTTCGGGAGTTGTATTTTGTGTCACTCTAAGGTGCTAGACCATGCCAGTTAGAGTATTGGTCTAGCGGTATTTTAATGGAGCAGAAAGCTCTTGCATTCAATTAAACTTGAAAATGTTATAAAATGACTTTAGTTTTATTTGTTAGTAAAAATCTATACGATCACAGCCTTTAGGTGTGTGGCTATGTTACACGTCTAAATTTATTGTTGCCGTGCTGCGGATAAAAGAAAAAAGGAACCTGACGACAAGAAGAATGGACACCAAGGAAGGTGCCGTTTACTGTTACTTTTTCTGGTTTTGTGTGTTGCTTGTTATGACACCAATTATTATTCAGTAGGACGTAAAATTATACAAGAAAAATAAAATGTAGGGTTAAGAAAAATAAAATTATGATTAATTAGTTTATTTATTTATTTATTTATTTATTCATTTATTATTTTATTTAAACATGGCTCAGCAAGGTCAAGCTCAAGCACAAGCCCAAGCTCAAGCTCAGGCTCAGCAACAACTTGATCCGGCTGCGCAGGCTTTTGTTAACATACAATTAGAACTTACAAATGTTTCAAATGCCTTAACTGCGCAGGGAATATCAAACGCAGTCATTAAATTTGACGGGAACCCAAAAACGTATAGGGAATGGATAAGGTCAATAGAAAAATACGCGACCTTAGTAAATGTACCTGACGCACGGAAGAAGCTCATTGCTTACCAGTCGTCAAGTGGAGCGGTGAGTGGCTTCATTCACCGTTACATGCAAGCTAATCCTAATAATAATTGGGATCAGCTTAAACAGCAGCTTGCTGTACGATTTTCTGATGTGACAGACTCTCAAACTGCTCTGTCAATGTTGAGGTCCGTGAAGCAGAAGCCTGGTGAAAATATACAGGTGTATGCTGAGCGTATTCTTTCTCTAGCCGAGATTGCCTATGATAACCAGGGAGGCAATGCTATTGAGAGACAAATCATAGATATTTTTGTTGATGGTCTTACTAATGACCAATTAAAAATGAAAATATTAAGGGATGAGCCCGATACTTTGCAAGGGGCAGTGGCTATTGCCACAAATGAATAAAACTTGAGGACTAGAGTGTCAATGTCTCATCATAATTGGCAGGGGTCCAATACAAGAACAACACCTATGGAGGTTGACCTTTCACGAGGTCGACGTTATCCTCAGAATAGAAGGGTAAATAGTGCTAACAACAGACCACCAATAAAATGTTGGTCTTGTGGCGAAGAAGGCCACATAAGTAGGGATTGCAAGAAAAAAGATAAAAATAGAAGACCTATGGGGCATGGAAGAAGTAGGTTTCAAGCTTGTAAAACCCCAGGTCAGCAGGAAAACTGGGACGCTCATTGCATGCAGGGGTCGATGTAATGAGTAGTAAAGACAAAAGTAGACATTTACCTCATCAAAAATTTAGGATCAATGTTTCAGGCAGTCCAAATTCTTGTTTAGTTAAAATAGGTAAACAAAGATATAGAACTCTTGTAGACACTGGAGCTGAATGTTCATTAATGCACCGAAGAATATATGATCAACTTAAGAGTAAACCAAGGCTTACTCATAAGAAAGTTTGTTTACAATCTGCAAATGGGAGTGAACTTAAGTGTGACGGTTGCATTACTGTACAGTTTTGTATCGGTGGTACCGAAATGTCTCAAGATTTCTATGTGATAAGAGATTTAAATAGAAATTTGATACTTGGTTTGGACTGGCTCAAACAGAACAATGTAAGGATTTATTTTGATTTAAAATGTTTAAGAATAAATGGTAAACACTATGTAAATTTAGAGGAAGATATTCATATTGCTTCTACAGTTAGGATGAAACGAACATGTCTAATTAAACCAAATACAGCCATGATATGTTACGGAAAAGTAAGAGAAAATCCAGACTTACCAGTAGGTTCATCATATGAGGTTTCGCAAATAGATAAAGGGTTTTTAACAGATCAACCAGGCTTACAAATTATTAATACTGTTTCTACATCAGCAAAAGATAGATCTTTACCAGTGTTAATTGTTAACAGCACAAATAAATATATTAAAATTTATAGACATGGTTTGTTGGCTAAAATCTCAGAGATTCAAAATAATGCTACTCATATAGATTCAGTAATCCAAAATAACAGCTGTGAGAATAAATTAGACTTAAAAGACCTTGATGTACCTGACAAATATAGGTCAAAAATTGAAAACCTTATCTTGAAAAATAAAGACTTATTTGCAAGCAAAGATTCTGAACTAGGAAAAACAGACACAGTAAAAATGGAAATAGATGTAAGAGATCATGAACCAATTAAGATGAAACCTTACAGGACACCAATTAAAAACAGAGAGGTAATTGACAAAGCAATTAACGAAATGTTAGATGCTAATGTAATTAAAAGGTCAAGATCACCATGGTCATTTCCTGTGGTGATTGTTGATAAGAAAGATGGCAGTAAAAGGTTCTGTGTTGATTTTAGAAAATTAAATCTATTTACAAAGAAAAATTCCTTTCCTTTGCCTTTAATAGATGATATCTTAGCATTACTTGGTAGAGCAAAATACTTTACAGCTTTAGATTTAAAAAGTGGTTATTGGCAGGTTGCCATGGATGAAAAAGATAAAGAAAAGACAGCTTTCGCATGTCATAAAGGGTTATTTGAGTTCAATGTGATGCCCTTTGGTCTTTCTAACGCTCCTGCTGTATTTCAAGAACTTATGTCTGTTGTGTTGCAAGGTTGCAATGATTTTGCTACAGCATATCTGGATGATATATTAATCTTTAGCTCATCTTTGGAAGAACATCTAAGACACATTAGTCTGATCTTTGATAGGTTGAGACAGCATAATTTGAAACTTAAGCTTAAGAAGTGTGGTTTTCTTAAATTAGAAACTAATTATCTTGGCTTCGTTATCAGTGAGCAAGGAATCAAACCTGATGAAAAGAAGGTTGATGCTATTAGATCTTTACCTGTTCCAACTTGTGTAAAAGAAGTAAGGTCATTTATAGGTATGTGCTCATACTATTCCAAACTTCTCTAAGATAGCTGAACCAATTATCGCTTTGACAAGAAAGTACGCACATTTTAAGTGGTCAGACGTACACCAAACTGCATTTGAATTCTTGAAGGATAGTTTAACTGCTGTTCCACTTTGGTTTATCCAGATCCAAATAAACCATACGTTCTCTATACAGATGCTAGTAACTCGTGTATTGGTGCATGCCTTACACAAGAGTGTGTTGGTGATGAAAAGCCTATCTATTATTTGTCCCATAAACTTAGTAAGTCTCAATGTAAATGGTCTGTGGTAGAAAAAGAAGCATTTGCAATTCATTTCGCTCTTCAAAAGTTAGATTATTATCTTCACAATGCTCAGTTTGTCATTAAAACTGATCATAAGCCTCTGAAATACTTGCTTGAATCTCCTATGCAAAATAAAAAGATTCAACTCTGGGCTTTGAGTATGTCAGGCTATAATTGTACTATAGAATACATTGCTGGTACAACAAATACATGCGCTGACCTACTTTCTAGGCATCCAGATAATGTAAATAAACTTGAGGAAAGTACAGTTAGTGAAGACGTTGAAGTAGAAAAGGTACTTGATGTCAATGACAATTTGTTTCAAGTAAATGTGTTAGACTCTAATCAGTTTGATCCAAAAACGTTTGCTGGTTGTAGTTTGCCCAATGTACATACATTTGAAAAGTGTGATTGTTCTGACTTTACTAAAAGCGGCTTTGACATGAAAATTGAACAAACTAGGGATGATGATATTTCAGAAATCAGGTCGATGATTTTAAATGGGGAAGAGAGTAAAGATGTTCAAAAACATTATCTCTTGGTAGACGGATTGATATACTTTTTATCAAATGCCAATGATGACCCAAATTTAAGATTGTTTATTCCAAAACATCTTAGGTCTTTAGTTGTAACTCAGTATCATGACAATAATGGTCATATGGGGGTACAGAAAACTTTTAACTCCATTCGTCAGAAATACTTTTGGCCAAATCTGTTTAAAGAAATTCATAAGTATGTTTCTGATTGTATGACTTGTAGAACTAGGTCAATGCAGAAAACGAAACATCCATTACAAGAAACTGATATTCCTCCATACCCTATGGCAAAACTTAGTCTTGATCTATCTGGTCCTTACCCAACAACTTTGTCAGGCAATAAATATATCATCGCATTTGTTGATTGGTATAGTGGTTGGCCTGAAGCTTTTGCAGTACCAGATAAGACTGCTGAAACAGTAGCTGAACTGATCATTGGACACATTTTCCCACGTTTTGGTTGTCCTTTACAAATCGTGACGGACAATGGAACTGAGAATGTAAATAAGATGGTTAAAGAAACTTTGGAAAGACTTAATGTTGACCATATTTTGACAAGTGTGTATCATCCTCAGAGCAATGCCAAAGTTGAAAGGTTCCATAGAACTTTGCATGATATTTTAGCTAAAATGGTAGCTGATAATCAACAGAGCTGGGATTTGTATCTTTGTCAAAGTTTAGCAGCAATCAGGTTTAATGTAAGTGAATCTTCTAAGTTCTCGCCTTATTATTTGCTGTACAATAGAGATGTAGTATTGCCAGTTGACAATATATTACAACCTAGGAGAAAGTATTTAGGTGAAGATTTTCACGAAGTTGCTTTACAAGAACAGCACAGAGCTTTTGTACATGTAAGAAATTACTTACAGCAAGCAAAGAAACGTCAGGCTAAATATGCCGACAAAAATACCAAAGAGGTAGAATTAAAAGTAGGAGATCCAGTTTATTATCAGAATAAACAAAGAAAGGGTAAATTAGGACAGAAATGGAAACCTTATTATAGAATAATTGAGAAAACAGGGCCCGTATCTTTTATAATTAAGAATCAATTAGATGGCACAACAAGTAGAGTATATGCGGGTGATTTAATAAAAGCAAATGTATATGATTGGAATCTTTCCAAAAATGATAAATGTAGAAAACTAAGGGACGCAGCATATGTAATTCCACCTCAAGCCTCTGAGTCAGGGACAGAATCTGATTCTGACCCAGAAGAACAAATTCCCTTGGCTAAGTTAGTTAAGAGGTATAGGCAAGAAAGAGAACATTCTTCTGATGAAGATGATATTCCTTTGATGGAATTGCAGAAAAGAATTAAACACAGAGAAGCTAGGCAAAATCAAAGTGAAGAAACCGAGGTCAAGGACAGGGAGTGTAATGACGAGTTATTCTCCGATAATTCCTGTCCTATGCCTTTAATAGAAAATAATGATTTAGCTAGCGATATGGAAGTGAACGAAGTTTGTTCACAGCAGCCATTGTATAATAGTGTAGTCAGTGAAACAGTTAGGTCACAGAAAAAGAGACAAAAGAAGTCTCAAGATAAAGCAGAGAATATGAAACAATTTTTGAGGTTAATGTCTACTATGTTATAAAAATGACCTCGTAATACAGTGTTCTTTAATGAGGTAAAGGCCTCATGTATGTTAATAGAGGTGAATTGTAAATAAGTACCTCGCATTTAACAGTATAGTTATGCCCAGTATAGTTATGCCCGTTTTTATTTAATTTCAGATTAACAATATGATGATCACATTAATCTTGGGATCATTGGTTGTTAGCCAGGCATTCGGACTCTTTACATCCGAAAATGTTGTGTTTCAAAAGACTAATGAAGTCTTTATTAACGATGCACACTGGTCTGTAACATTTATTCATGATTTGAGACCGTTTAAAAATCTAATTTTAAAGATTCAAAACGATCTTGCTCGCACTGATGAAATTGTAAAAGCTATTACAATCTTTTATCAGAAATCAAATCTAACGGGATACGTAGAAACATTTCAAAGCTTACATGTAGAAGTTGACCTATTAACAGATACATATACTTCTGTTTATGAAAACTTTGATGAGTACCAGACACTTTCAGAAAACAAACATAAGCACAAAAGGTCATTACTTCCTATAGTAGGACAGTTAATGAGTACTTTGTTCGGTACTGTATCAGAAAGTGACCTTGAGAACATAGATAGAAATGTTAAAGCCTTGGCACTTAATCAAGAACAAATTATACATGGTCTTGATGTAAGTTTATCGGTATTAAACTTAACGAGAATGCAAGTAGCGGAAAACAGGAGATCTATAATGGATCTCATCATTGTTATTCAGAAACTAGATCGTAAAATAAGTTTGCTTGGAAGAACATTTGAACAACAGTTTGTTAGACTCGAACAATTTATTCATACATACTTACAATTTAAAATGATACTTGATGAAATTAGGCTTACAACTCAAGATGCCATATTTTATCTTGAAAGCTTAAAGTCTGAACTAAATATGTTATCAATGCATCACTTATCTACCAATACAATCTCTCCAAAAGATCTTAAGGAACTATTGATTGAAGTAGAAACAAAACTTCCCAATAACTTTGAGTTACCTAAAAATCCTCGTAAAGACATTTGGTATTTCTTCAAAACATTGACATGTATAACATACCTTGAAGATAATGAGATTAGGATTATTCTTAAGATCCCACTAATTAACACAAAAGAAGAATATGAAGTGTATAAAATATATAACCTACCACTACCTCTATCCACCAATAACGACACAGACGTATTATTAAAGTATAGCTTAGAAAACGAAATGTTACTGGTCTCAGAGGATAAAACAAAGTTTTCGCTTCTATCTGAAAGTACATTTCAGATGTGTAATAATGATCATTTCCAGTTTATCAATCCTGAAACAGCATTCTATCAGACAAATGTAAACAAATTCTGCGTTGTTGCTCTCTTTATGCGAAACCTGCATGACATTAAAAAGTACTTTAAACAAGTAGTTGTGTTGAATGAAAGGTTGCCAATTACGAAGTACTTGACATTTGGTATTTGGATTGTGGTCACAAATAAACCTCTGACATTTACATTAAATTGTCAGTCACATGAATCTGAAAATGTTGACATTAAAATCACACCACCATTTGGTATTATTCGGTTAAATAACACATGTAAAGCATCAAACAAATATTTACAGTTACCTGAGTATTTCGGCGGACATAGTAACTTTGAAAGGTCAGATCCGTTGCAAGCACTTTTAAAACTACATAATGTTTCGAACTTTTCATTTTTGATTGAAATTAAAACTAAACTAGGATCCAAACCAATACAGTTGCCACCACATTTGTCGAGTTTAAAAGAGATCCCTTTACAAAATCTACTTCATGAAACAAGACACTATAAGCCTGTCATGTTAGGTGAGAGTAAAGCCAGTACTAATTGGATACATGTTATGTTAATTAGCATTGCATCGATGGTTATAATTATTGTAATTATCTTAATGATCTTTCGTAAAAGAAATTTTGTGTATAAGATAATTGGTGTGGGACAGGTTAACTCACATGATCTTGAGAAGGTAAATGTGAAACGGTCACCGATCAAAGGTGATATAGAGATGTCCACTCTGATCGAAGAACAACACGTCAATGACGTAGAGGAAGGACAGAAGCCCTTCAGGTGGACTGATGCAAAGGCGGCATGGGCAAAGTAAAACGAGAAAAAGCTGTGCACAGTGATGTAGTAAAACAGATTTATTTATGAACAGTTTTAACAGAGAGTATTACATGTTATGTAATTGCTATATGATGCAATTGAACTTTATCGTACGATGTGTTTTCATTATGTATATAGTTCATGACTGTGAATCGTATTAGTACTTATAGTTATAGTACATTGACATTTAAGTGACATTTATATGAGACATTTATATGTGCCTTGTATAGTCCTGAAGACTATGCATGGACGAAGACCTAGTAAATAGAACTTTATTTAGTGACTTTATTAAAGTCCTGAGTATGCCCCTAAAGGTCATGCTTAGGTGAAGATTTACATGTGACATTAAACTTTATTTATTACTGTTACATGTGGGTTTACGGCGTCCCGCAAACCCCCATGCTGACAAGACAACCGAGCGTGATCTCTGACAGGTGTACGGGCAGCTGTGGGGTAAGGCACAAGAAAGATGTTAAATGAATGACATGAATTATTTACAGTATCTACATACAACACTTACTAACACAAAACATCACAAATTGTTGCTTCTGTAGCCAACTCACGACGTCCGCTCCGAAGGCAAAACACTGTTCTGTGCTCGGAACGGGTGACGTGAATACCTACAGAAGCAAACAACAAAAACAAGAAAAACAAAAAAAAAAAAGAATCAACACAAGACGCGACTGGCCAGTTTATAACTTAGGGTGAATCCCCCACTCGCGTGACACTTCCTCTCGCGAACTAGTAAAACTAGTCTATCAACATATTTGATAATCCTAGGATTAGCGATCACGTTTGCTGATCAGACGTTCAGTGATCGTCCAAATAAGGTAAGTTGACCTCTTCCATGATCACATTTGTTTACAACGAACAATGATTTAGAAGAATCTGCTTCTATCCTGGTAGGCGCTGATTACGGCGGTCTGTCCGCCCTTGCTGGACCCTAACGCCTAGCGTCGTACCAGTACCTGCTGCTATGAAGCAGGGAGCAGCAGGTCACACATTGTTATGCCTTTCAATATACTTTCTATTTCCCCGTCACAATGTTGTGTTCGCTCTTTACAACTTGACCTGCTGCTAAAGTGTCCGCTTTTTTCAGGGTTTATATATCTATGAATACTACCGGAAAATCATGCCTACTGATACTACCTTGCTCAATTCGTGGCGAGGTGGAGATACCGGCCACAAACAAAGCCAGATAGCAAAAATCGAGTAGATAATGGATTTGCGTTCAAATAGTATATTTCCCATAGGAAAAATTGATGAAACGACCCTATAATCAATGACATGACTCCTGTCAAAACGAACACCCACACAACACGTGACGGGAATAAAAATCATATATGGCACAATTTGGCGGTTGGCGATTTTTAGGCAAATTCTATAGGACTCGGCCTTTTAGCGGCCCCCTGTATTGTAAAAACAGCTCTCTATAAACCACTCATGCATACATCGTATGATATGTGCATGACTTGTTCATGGAGCCGCATAGTTTGCGTACCATATTTCACCTAAAATATTTCACTCGCACCGCCCTACCATATATCTACTAAAATAATTTAGATGTGCATAAGCACCAGAGAGGTTTCCTATTCCATCTCGTAACAAAGGTTTCCCCTTTTGGAGAAAAAACAATCAGAAATGTTTTTTCTTTGTGTATAGAGATGGAACAGGATGAACCTATCTAAACAAGACAGCTATTTACACAACAACCGTGCGAAGAATTACCTACTAAGGTAGTCTGCCCCCAAATTTTCTTTAGTAAAATTGCTATTAAGCTATGGTGGTTTGCCCCAGAATTTTCCTGTTCCCCTGACATTCTGTTTGTTAGCAAACGGATATCGTTTTAGTCTTACTGGTGGTGGCCTTTCTGGCTCAACTGATTTGATTGTTTTCACAGGTTCTGACATAAATGTGGTACATATAATTTGGTCTGTCTGACATGTCAGTCCTGCAAGGCGCTGTTCTCTCAGCCCTTCTGTCTCCTCACTCTCCACTGACGTTAGTGTGTGTGGGACGCTAACGTCACCGTCACTTTCGGGTTGCTCTGCAGTTTGAAAACTGCTGTCTTCAAATGAAGACTCGTCGACGTCATTTCTGTCATGACTGTCTGTCGACATAATTGGTTTAGAGATTAGACAATGAGACGTCACAGTCTGACGCTCAACATACTGCTTCAGAATGTTAGCGTGATATGTGTTAACATTTCCATTGACGTCAATCTTATAATCCATTCTGTTCACTACCTCAACCACTTCATAAGGACCTTTCCATTGAAGCAATAATTTATTACTGTCTGTCGGTAGTAACAATAGCACTTTATCGCCGACGTCAAATTTACGCGACCTCGCGCCTTTATCATAATAAGCTTTCTGCTTAATCTGAACCTTCTTTAAATTATCACGCGCTAATTTGCATGTCTGCTCTAACCGTTCCCTAAGCTCAATAACGTATTGATACGTCGAAAGAACTTGCTCATCGCGTACCTCCTCAGCCCATAATTCTCTTAATATTGCCATTGGACCTCTGACGTTACGTCCATATAACAACTCAAAAGGGGAGTATCCTAAAGACTCTTGTGGGACTTCCCTTACCGCAAATAATAAAGCTGGAAGATATTTATCCCAATCTTTTGGACGTTCAGCACACATGCGACGTAACATCTGCTTTAACGTAGCGTGGAAACGCTCTATCAGTCCGTTGCAAATTGGGTGTCTCGGACTACACGTTAACTGTTGAAGAGAAAGAAGTCTGCTGACTTCCTTCATTACCTCAGCAGTAAACTGTGATCCACAATCAGTCAACATTTCGTCAGGAATGCCAACCCTACTAAACATTTCAATAAGCGCTTCCGCGACACGTTCCGTCTCAATACTCGGTAAAGCTATCGCCTCTGGATACCTTGTCGCATAATCTATCATGGTTAAAATATACCGAGATTTCCTATCAGATCGAGGCTCAATTGGACCAACTATGTCCACTGCCACCCTCTTAAATGGCGTATCAATCAATGGCATTTTTCCTAGAGGCACTTTAGTGACCCGACCTTTCTGAATAGTTCTCTGACAAATATCACAAGATTTACAAAATCTAGCGACATCACCGCAAATACCGGGCCAGTAAAACTCAGTTACAACTCTATCCAATGTCTTCCTAATACCCATATGTCCAGACATAAGCGTTTCATGAGCCAGTTTCAACACCTTTCCTCGGAAACTTTGAGGGACCACAAGTTGGAAAGAGACTTTGTTACCCTTGGTGAACTCCCTATATGCCAAACCTTTTTTCTCGATAAACCTAGTTTCACCTCGGTTTAAACCACGACTCACAGTCTTGTTCCCAGATACAACCCTTTTCCTGATGTTTTCCAAAGTTGGATCATCAACCTGAGCTTGCTTGAAAGCCTCCTTGTCATCGTTAATGATCTGATCGGGAACCTTAAGTTTTCTGTAAGGCTTCTCATCCTGCCTAGTTTGAAACCTAGTTACAGCCGCAGCTGAGAAATGAGACATATCAGGAAGTTTTGATCCATCAATGTTACCGATAACCAAATCGTACAACGTATCATCCATACACAAAGCTTCAGTTTTCCCAGTGAAAAAAGGACAATCAATGTCAATCATTGCCAAAGGATACCTTTGTGTGGATTCATCAATCAACGTAACATTTGATTCCTTTCCTATTAACTGACTATCCGAAACCAAACTTCTCCGAACGACACAGCCTGTACACCCAGTATCTCTTAATACAACCACCTTTTTATTATTAACCAATCCTTGTGCCGTCGGTAACCTTGCCTTTAAGAAGTAACAGACACCTTCCCTAGTTTCCTTACTACACTCCTCCCTATCCGAAATCAAAGGATCACCAACCTTATTTTCAAAAATACTTCCAATCTCATCACCTTTCCTAGTTACTTCCGTTTGACAAAAACTAACTTGGTGTGCTGCGCCACGTGGTGTGCTATTATTTTTACCGCGTCCGCGAAAAGACCCTCTAAAATTACCACGACCACGTGTATAACCACGACCTACATTCTGCGTATTCTCATTCTTAACCTGAGAACCTTGAGTCTCTACGCGCGTGTTAAAATTTTCTTTAACACCGCTATCCCCCACTCCAGTTGCTCCTACCTCTGCGCTATCCAGTTGTTTCCTGTCGGGGTTCTTAAAACATTTAATTGTTAAATGCCCCTTACCGCATATGCTACACTTGATATCCGGTCTACCACTCGGTTTGTTCGAGTCAACTTTGTCCTGTTTACCCTGCGCTGCGCCTCTATTATCGCGTTGCCCCTTATTAATGCAACTATATACGCCCCCGCGCGCTTCTGCAAACAAATCTGCCTCCCTAGCCATTTCATCTAAATTACCAAACTGTTTTGGCTTCAGATGTACATACAGTTCTCTATTACATGACTCCAGGAACTGATCCCTTGCCATGAAATCACAGACAGCCGGAAAAGATTTTTCTATCTTTGCCATATTAAGCCATTTTTCTAAATAACTTCTCAGTCTACTACTGAACTGTATGAACGTTTCTGATTTCTCGGGCCTACTATAACGAAACTGTTTCCTAAATCCGCGCTCTGTCATGTCAAAATTCTTTAATAAAGCGTCCTTTAACTTTTCATAATCCGCCGCATCCTCATTTGACAACCGGTCATATACATCAAGTGCGCGCCCTTTGAGCAATGCACTTAAATACGCGGCCCAAACACTCTTATCCCATTTATTAGCCGTAGCATATTTCTCAAACCTAGATAAATAACTATCCATTTTATCTTTACCCTCTTCAAAATAAGGTAACTTAGGATCCCGGGCATGAGCCACCTTCTCAGCTTTTTGCTTTTCAAATTCTAGCTCGAGCTTCGCTCTCTGCATTTCTAACTGATTCCTTAATTCTTGGTGCTGTAGCTCAAACCCATGTTTTATTTTTTCTAAATGGGCCTCACTAATCTCTTTTGCCTCCCTTTCAGTCTTAATGCGTGCCATTTCAAGTTCCTTATTAACATTCAACATAGCTAGTTCATGTGCCCTTTCCTTTTCTTTTTCAGCCCTTTCCTTTTCCTTTTCCTCTAACTTAGCTAGTTCATGTACCCTTTCCTTTTCTTTTTCAGCCCTTTCCTTTTCCTTTTCCTCTAACTTAGCTAGTTCATGTACCCTTTCCTTTTCTTTTTCTTCAGACCTTAACCTTTCTAAATCCCTTTGCTCTTGCCTTTCTGCCCGCTCAATATCTTGCTGCTCCTTAACAAAACCTTGTAACTCCTTCCCCTCATAACCTAAGTCCTTTCCCATTTGCATTAAACGCTCCATTATTGATAACGTAAATCTCACGTTACTATCAAAACCACTATAAACTGATCAGTTATGATCAGTGATGATTGAATGGGCTTAACTAAAACGTTAAGATATGTGTTATACGCGTTAATCTAACTAAAACGTTAGTTATTTAAAGCACACGCGATTTGAAATGTCAAATGCTTTCAGCAAAGTATGACGTTGCGTACTAGTAGTCTAATATGACGTCATAAACTGACGACGTTTACAGTAAAATGCTACAATCCGAAGTTTCATCACATTACAAAACTCCGATCATAACAAGTCACCATTAATGTTTCTATTACGTCATACCTAACCTCAAGCCACAGCGTAAATATTAACGCTACCGTTATGTCAACGTCAGTAAATTGTTAACGTCACTACGTCAGAACCATGTGTGGGTAAGATCAATTAGTAGCTCCAATTCAACTTAGTAGAATGTCAGGTAACACAATTAAGTGGGGTCTACTTAAATTTTTCGTTACCAAGAAAAAGTGGGGTTTGCCTTGCCTTCCTGCTCAGAAATTATCGACTTGACAGTATCCATTCAGTTGAATACATGGGTTTCGCACTTCATCAACGCAGGAAGGAAGATTAAAGTTAATTTCTAAATGTGGCTGTCAATGCATTATTTTTTTTTTAAATTGATGATTCAGAGTATCAATGTGCTGTTCCACAGCCGGGAACACCAGCCAGAGATCAAATCCTCACTTCACTGACACCAAATGTTACATGTGGGTTTACGGCGTCCCGCAAACCCCCATGCTGACAAGACAACCGAGCGTGATCTCTGACAGGTGTACGGGCAGCTGTGGGGTAAGGCACAAGAAAGATGTTAAATGAATGACATGAATTATTTACAGTATCTACATACAACACTTACTAACACAAAACATCACAAATTGTTGCTTCTGTAGCCAACTCACGACGTCCGCTCCGAAGGCAAAACACTGTTCTGTGCTCGGAACGGGTGACGTGAATATCTACAGAAGCAAACAACAAAAACAAGAAAAACAAAAAAAAAGAATCAACACAAGACGCGACTGGCCAGTTTATAACTTAGGGTGAATCCCCCACTCGCGTGACACTTCCTCTCGCGAACTAGTAAAACTAGTCTATCAACATATTTGATAATCCTAGGATTAGCGATCACGTTTGCTGATCAGACGTTCAGTGATCGTCCAAATAAGGTAAGTTGACCTCTTCCATGATCACATTTGTTTACAACGAACAATGATTTAGAAGAATCTGCTTCTATCCTGGTAGGCGCTGATTACGGCGGTCTGTCCGCCCTTGCTGGACCCTAACGCCTAGCGTCGTACCAGTACCTGCTGCTATGAAGCAGGGAGCAGCAGGTCACACATTGTTATGCCTTTCAATATACTTTCTATTTCCCCGTCACAATGTTGTGTTCGCTCTTTACAACTTGACCTGCTGCTAAAGTGTCCGCTTTTTTCAGGGTTTATATATCTATGAATACTACCGGAAAATCATGCCTACTGATACTACCTTGCTCAATTCGTGGCGAGGTGGAGATACCGGCCACAAACAAAGCCAGATAGCAAAAATCAGGTAGATAATGGATTTGCGTTTAAATAGTATATTTCCCATAGGAAAAATTGATGAAACGACCCTATAATCAATGACATGACTCCTGTCAAAACGAACACCCACACAACACGTGACGGGAATAAAAATCATATATGGCACAATTTGGCGGTTGGCGATTTTTAGGCAAATTCTATAGGACTCGGCCTTTTAGCGGCCCCCTGTATTGTAAAAACAGCTCTCTATAAACCACTCATGCATACATCGTATGATATGTGCATGACTTGTTCATGGAGCCGCATAGTTTGCGTACCATATTTCACCTAAAATATTTCACTCGCACCGCCCTACCATATATCTACTAAAATAATTTAGATGTGCATAAGCACCAGAGAGGTTTCCTATTCCATCTCGTAACAATTACAGCCAAATGATGTTAGTGTTATGTAAGAACACTATACAAACTGCAAAGAACATCCGACTCACCCTACTTACTTGATGACAAATTCAAACCACCAAGAAGCGAGCACCAGCGACAACAACGATGGAAAACTAATACCAAACAAAATTCATCGTGTTCCAGTTATATCTATTCCACAACCACCGACAGTGTTAAATCTACGAGAAGAACAATGTGACTGTGCATTTTCACCACCAACAAAGAAACAGAAACTTAATTAAAACAGTGTGTTTTAATAAGCCCTACACTGTTTTAATAAGCCCTTTATTGGTCTAATATTTGTGTAGAAGTCGTCGTTACAAGTATATTGATTATCCTGGTAATTGGGAAGTCTACTAGATTAGAAGGGTTGATTAAAGGAAATGTTTAAGAAAACATTCTTTAACATTTAACGAACTTAATAACGTTTATCCTGGTCACATTAGTTTAAAATCCTGATCGTATAACATCCTAGTCAGTTATAAGATTATTTATCCTGGTCGCAAAAGTAGATTAAAATAAATATGGCAGTAATCCTGGTCATATGAAAAGATAATTGATTAATTAATGATCTTGGTCACTTGTACATGCTGATGATGTATTGGTCATCCTGATCATTATATTGAGTACTTATACATCCTGGTCACATCCTGGTCACTTGTATAAGTATATTATCCTGGTCACTAATGTATATACCCTTAAATCTTAGATACTTGTATGCATGAGTGCATATGCTCATATATGTTTATTCTGGTCACTTATATATACGATCAATTGTGGTTTATCCTGGTCACTTATATATACGATCACTTGCGGTTATTATGTTGATGAAACTTTATTCATTGATGCATGATGTTGTGTTATTGTGCATGAATATCATTGATACTATAACGATATATGTTTAACAATATATGTTTAAAAAGTTGTGATCAGAGAGAGTTATTAGGTAAATTAATTAAGGGGTTAATTAATTTACTTAAGAATGGGAGGTATATAACATAGTCATGTTATGCAGTCGGTATTATGCATAGGCATGTTTTCTATATGACTGAAATAGTATTGAAGGTACGTAAGACTGATATGCTTGAATGAGTGTTGAGTAGGCAGTAAGCTTCTGCTTCTGTAGCATTACGGTTTAGGAAAGTAATAAGCATCAATTATAATTATGAAATAGCTTCATCTAATATCCTAAAATACCATTTCTATAACTTTGTATAAAATGCAGACATGAACCCATGTTGCACTTACATGTAACTTGGAAGCTGTTCAAATCAGTATTTCGAAATATCATATGACGATGATATTTACTTAAAGGTTATTTTCACATGCAGGTGGGACATAATTGCTTAAGTCAACATTTACTGAATATTTTAGGTGCAGTGATATTTAGATAGACCTTTCCAGAAGCTAATACCAGCATGTCAATTGAGTGTATGTTTATATGTCATTATCTAATTTGGACATATTATTTACATAGCATTTAGAATTTATTTACGTAATGGTTCTGCAGGTGCATGAAAGAATGTGAGAAAGCGTATATATACCGCCTCTGATCACGGCTTCGGGAGTTGTATTTTGTGTCACTCTAAGGTGCTAGACCATGCCAGTTAGAGTATTGGTCTAGCGGTATTTTAATGGAGCAGAAAGCTCTTGCATTCAATTAAACTTGAAAATGTTATAAAATGACTTTAGTTTTATTTGTTAGTAAAAATCTATACGATCACAGCCTTTAGGTGTGTGGCTATGTTACAAATATGGATTATGTCGGATCAAAAACTAGGTCACTGGGTCGAATAGTTTTAAAACCGTGTTTGCTAGAGGCCACAGTTTTGCTTTAATCTTCATGAAACTATATCAGAATGTTTTTCATGATGATATCTTGGTCTAGTTTAAATATTGGTTATATCAGATGAAATCACTAGATCACTAGGTCAAATTTATTACAACCTTGTTCACCCTCTAGAAGCCACAGTTTTGTGCCAATCGGATTGAAGTGTAACCAAAATGTTTGTCGATGACAGGTTGAACCGGGTCAAAAATTAGGTCACTAGATAAAATTTCTTTACTACCTTGTTCTCCCTGTCTATACTTCAATCTTTATGAAACTTTACCTGAATGTCTTGATAATATCTTGATTGCAACTGAATATGAGTTAGATCGGGTAAAAAACTAGGACACTTTTTTCAAATTTCTATATAACCTTCTTCACCCTCAAGAGGCCACAGTTTTACTTCAGTCTTTTGAAACTTTACCAGAATGTTTTTCTTACTAATATCCAAAACTAGATTAATATTGGCCATATTGGGTCAAACTCTAGGTCAATAGGTCAAATTTCTTTTGAACCTCATTCTCTCTAGAGGCCAAAACATTGTTTCAGTCTTCACAAACTGGTAAGAAAATGTCACTCAGGACAGACCACAATCAAAGAACGCAATCATCTAAAATATGCTACAGAAAGTAAGCGACATATCGGCTAACACAAAAACTTCAGATGAAGGATGATTCTAATGCACCGGCGTATGTAACGCAACGTCTGATTTGCGACAATATTTTCTGCGATATACTGTCGGAAACCCGACGTCATCACGTAACGTACCTTTTAATTGGCTGACATTTGGTTTTACGCAGCTCACAACGCCTGCCGCTTTGTGCAAAATAGTACAATTTTTTAACAAAAAACCGAATAAGTGCATTAGAATGGGGATAACTGTATTGGCTCGAACACCTTTGGGACCTTGAAAATCTGTTCGAGACGGGGGTAGTTCAAGCCACTGAGGGTTACTACCAGGAGGCATAACGAGAAACTTTTAGACATCCTTTCGGTGTTCTGTAATGAAAATGCATGCTGTGTGTACTCTTTAGAATCGCCTCATCGAGGCGATTCTAATGAGTACACACAGCATACATTTGCAAGATAAAAGACTAAAATCTCCTGAATTATCCCCCACTATTTCTTATGTAGAGGATTTCGCTAGGGGCTCAAGAATGGGTTCGACACATCCGAGGTGAACGAGCCATCGGTGATCGAGCCATCGAAGTTCTACTGTATTTAAAACAAAAATTGTAGAACTCATTTCTAAGCTGTTTATTCTATATCGAATCTTTTTGTCATGCCTGCCTTAGTGATCTGGGTTTCCATCCATTCTCTTTTCCATCCGGCTTTCCGTCTGTACTTCAGCCAACTGTCAATATTTGCGTCAACACTCGCGCCATGTATAAGTCTTTAGCAAGTAGTCTATTTGGGGCCTCCACATTGTTACGAAAACACGCCTATTCATTTACCAACAAAATTTGGAACTTTTCAGATAAAAAAAAATTCTGATATTTTTCATATTTCTGTTCAAAACATAGATTGTCGATACCCTTTATAATTGCCACGGAGAGGCGGTTTTTACGAGTACCCACAATATATGTTTTTGAGCAGAAATAAGAACCAGAGAGGGCCATTATTGGCCCCAGGGCTTTAATGTGCATAATGTTGAGGGAGGTCTTAAAGGTGAAGCTTCATACCAAACATCAACAAAGGCTATAATTTGAACAATCTTGGCAAAGGTCCACAAGATGAAGCTACACATCAAATATCAAAGACCTGGGCCTAGCGGTTTCAGAGAAGAAGATTTTTGAAAGATTTTGCCTATATAAGCCTATGTAAAACCAAAGGGCCCCGGGACGGGGGCATTTTTTGCCCCAGCACTATAATTTGAACAATCTTGGTAGGGGTCCACTAGATGAAGCTTCATACCAAATATCAAAGTCCTGGGCCTTGTGGTTTCAGAGAAGAAGATTTTTAAAGATTTTCCCTATATAAGCCTATGTAAAACCAAAGGGCCCCAGGGCGGGGGCATTTTTGGCCCCAGCACTATAATTTGAACAATCTTGGTAGGGGTCCACTAGATGAATCTTCATACCAAATATCAAAGACCTGGGCCTTGTGGTTTCAGAGAAGGAGATTTTTAAGATTTTCCCTATATAAACCAATGTAAAACCAAAGGGCCCCGTGGCGGGGGCATTTTTTGTCCCAGCACTATAATTTGAACAATCTTGGTATGGGTCCACTAGATGAAGCTTCATACCAAATATCAAAGTCCTGGGCCTTGTGGTTTCAGAGAAGAAGATTTTTAAAGATTTTCCTTATATAAGCCCATGTAAAACCAAAGGGCCCCGGGGCGGGGGCATTTTGGGCCCCAGCACTATAATTTGAACAATCTTGGTAGGGGTCCACTAGATGAAGCTTCATACCAAATATCAAAGACCTGGGCCTTGTGGTTTCAGAGAAGAAGATTTTTAAAGATTTTCCCTATATAAGCCTATGTAAAACCAAAGGGCCCCGTGGCGGGGGCATTTGTCCCAGCACTATAATTTGAACAATCTTGGTAGGGGTCCACTAGATGAAGCTTCTGGGCCTTGTGGTTTCAGAGAAGAAGATTTTTTAAGTTTTTGGTGAAAAAAATCTGTTTTTGGCTCCTGTGACCTAGATGTGCAACGGACCGGAACCATTTGAACAACTTTGAAAGGGGACCACCTAAGGATCATTCCTGTGAAGTTTGGTCAAAATCCGATCAGTGGTTTAGGAGGAGATGTCGTTTAAAGAAATTGTTTACGCACGGACCAAAATTGTGGCCCCTAGGGTGTTCACAAGGTTTTTATATGATTTGACCCGCTGACCTACTTTTTAACCCGATATGACCCATATTCGAACTGGACTGAAATATTGTCACAATGGTCATTCTGAGCATGACCCGACGCTAGGCCCTTTTACAGCCAATATTTGGGAGTTGGCAAATAGTGCGGGCCCAGATCGGACGCCGCATCCGGACGCCGCGGGATGCGGCGTCTGATCGGGGTCTGCATTGTTTGCATAACGCTAGGCCATTTTCGAGCCAAGGTTTGGAAGTTGGTGCAGGCCTAGATCGGTGCAGGCCCAGATCGGATGCCGCAAGATGCGGCGTATGATCGCGGGCTGCACTGTTTGCATAACGCTTGGCCATTTTCCAGCATAAATTTGGTGGTTGGCAAGCAGTGTGGGCCCGGATTGGACGCTGCAGGATGCGGCGTCTGATCGGGGCCTGCATTGTTTGCATAACGCTAGGCCATTTTCCAGCCAAAGTTTGGTGGATGGCAAACAGTGCGTACCCAGATTGGACGATGCAGGATGCGGCGTCTGATCGGGGCCTGCACTGTTTGCATAACGCTAGGCCATTTTCCAGCCAAAGTTTGGTGGATGGCAAACGGTGCGTACCCGGATTGGACGCTGCAGGATGCGGCGTCTGATCGGGGCCTGCACTGTTTGCATAACGCTGGGCCATTTTCCAGCCAAAGATTGGTGGATGGCAGACGGTGCGTACCCAGATTGGACGCTGCAGGATGCGGCGTCTGATCGGGGCCTGCACTGTTTGCATAACGCTGGGCCATTTTCCAGCCAAGGTTTGGTGGATGGCAAGCAGTGCGGGCCCGGATTGGACGCTGCAGGATGCGGCGTCTGATCGGGGCCTGCAATGTTTGCGTAATGCTGTGCCCTTTTCCAGCCAAAATTTGGTAGTTGGCAAGCGGTTTGGGCCTAGATCAGACGCCGCAGCATGCGGCGTCTGATCGGGGCCTGCACTGTTTGCATAACCATAGGCCATTTTCCACAAAAAAAAAAAAAAAAATCGGTAGTTGGCAAACAGTGCGAGCCCGGGTCGGACGCAGCGGGATGCGGCGTCTGATCGGGGCCTGCACTGTTTGCATAGCGCTAGGCCATTTTCCAGCCAAAATTTGGTAGTTGGCAAGCAGTGCGGGCCGAGATCGGACGCCGCAGGATGCGGAGTCTGGTTGGGGCCTGCAGTGTTGGCCCAACGATAGGCCATTTTCCAGCCAAAATTTGGTAGTTGGCAAACGGTGCGGGCCCAGATCGGACGCCGCAGGATGCGGCGTCTGGTCGTGGCCTGCTCTGTTTGCAAAACGCTAGGCCATTTTCCAGCCTAAATTTGAAGGGAGCGCAATCTGACACCCCTGGTTTTCGGGATGAACTTCTGCTGTGTGTAGGGTGGAAGATTCTAATTGGTACAAAAGGGGTTTATATTGTAGTTTTTTATTATTACTGTTGTTGCTGTCGGAAATATTGTTCTTATTGTTAGATCATTTTATTATTGGTTCGTAGGTATGTTTCTCAGGTGTTCTCCAATTAGTGTAGATGTAAGTTTGCTTTAGTGCTGTGAGTGTCAGGGGGGGGGGGATGAGTTTGTTCCGTTCTATTTGTGGGCGAACAGCAAGGGCTCTGGCGAGACTGTAAAGATAAGCAGCCGCGACAGAGCCTTAGCTTTTCGCTTTGACATAAGGCATCACTGATAGAGTTACATGATTGTAGCAGCATTGATTTTCAATATTGTTCATGGGCCAGTTGTTCAGTTGGTTATTGGATCGCTAAAACTTTGATCATTTGTTGTGGCAGGTGTGCTAATAATTTTGCTGTAAAAATGTGAGCAGCTTTTTCGTATGCAAGGGCTGCTCGCAGTTTTTCAACCAAAAAAAAAAAAAAATACATATTAAACTTGTTAGAACAGCTAACAATATGACCACTAAAGAGCTTGTTGGACTACCGATGCTTTGAACAGCTGGTCCTAGGTTTTTGGCGCCAAACAGGGTTGCGACGTTATGATGTCGGGAATCCGACGTCATGACGCCGCGGCAACGTTTGGCATAACAAAAACATTAAATATGGTGGAAAGATGAATAGGAAAAATATGTGATAGCTTGAAAGAAAAATCCGTGAAAAAGGCTGTAAAAAGCCGAAACGTCTGGAGATTGTGAAGAATTATTGTGATAATAAATGTTATAAAACTGTTTGTGCGTCAAAGGCATTCTGAGCAAGTTTCATGATAATTGGACCAAAACAGTGGCCTTCAGAGTGTTCACAAGGTTTTTCTATGATTTGACCTACTGACCTACTTTTTGACCGGACATGACCCATATTCGAACTTGACCAAGATATTGTCATGATGATCATTCTGAGCAAGTTTGATTATGATTGGACCAAAATTGTGGCCTCTAGGGTGTTCACAAGGTTTTTCTATGATTTGACCCGCTGACCTACTTTTTAAGCCGACATGATCCATATTCAAACTTCACTAAAATATTGTCACAATGATCATTCTGAGCAAGTTTGATGATGATTGGACCAAAATTGTGGCCTCTCGAGTGTTCACAAGGTTTTTCTATGATTTGACCTACTGACCTACTTTTTTACCCGACATGACCCAAATTCGAACTTGACCGAGATATTGTCATGATTATCATTCTGAGCAAGTTTGATGATAATTGGACCAAAACTGTGGCCTCTAGTGTGTTCACAAGAAAAAGTTTACGCACGGACGACGCACGACGGACGACGGACGACGGACGACGCACGACGACGCCGGACATCTTACTGTCACAAAAGCTCACCATGACCTTCGGTCAGGTGAGCTAAAAATAAAGTATACCCTGTATACCCCAGTTTTACAATAAGGGCGTCAAAATTATATAGGCTTGTTTTCGAGATGTATAGTGAGTTTTTGCTATTTAGACAAGTTAAAATAATGTATGCTTTTGGAAGCAAATGTTAAAAATATGACCTAGTGACCTTATTGTGACCTGACATGACCCATATTCAATTCTTGACGTAGACAGCATCGACACACATAACCTGGTAAAGTTTACTAATGGCCGTCACAAGGCGGTCATTCTTTTTGCACTTGTCTCATTTGTTTATTGCCTTTGTGTCGTTGATTTAGGTGATAACTGTTTTCAAAATTGTGATTTGGGGAGGTAAAACGTAATTTGCGACCGTAAAACCGACGATTTACCTCCCCAAATCACAATTTTGAAAACAGTTATCACCTAAATCAACGACACAAAGGCAATAAACAAATGAGACAAGTGCAAAAAGAATGACCGCCTTGTGACGGCCATTAGTAAACTTTACCAGGTTATGTGTGTCGATGCTGTCTACGTCAAGAATTGAATATGGGTCATGTCAGGTCACAATAAGGTCACTAGGTCATATTTTTAACATTTGCTTCCAAAAGCATACATTATTTTAACTTGTCTAAATAGCAAAAACTCACTATACATCTCGAAAACAAGCCTATATAATTTTGACGCCCTTATTGTAAAACTGGGGTATACAGGGTATACTTTATTTTTCTTATTTCTGCTCAAAAACATATATTGTGGGTACTCGTAAAAACCGCCTCTCCGTGGCAATTATAAAGGGTATCGACAATCTATGTTTTGAACAGAAATATGAAAAATATCAGAATTTTTTTTTATCTGAAAAGTTCCAAATTTTGTTGGTAAATGAATAGGCGTGTTTTCGTAACAATGTGGAGGCCCCAAATAGACTACTTGCTAAAGACTTATACATGGCGCGAGTGTTGACGCAAATATTGACAGTTGGCTGAAGTACAGACGGAAAGCCGGATGGAAAAGAGAATGGATGGAAACCCAGATCACTAAGGCAGGCATGACAAAAAGATTCGATATAGAATAAACAGCTTAGAAATGAGTTCTACAATTTTTGTTTTAAATACAGTAGAACTTCGATGGCTCGATCACCGATGGCTCGTTCACCTCGGATGTGTCGAACCCATTCTTGAGCCCCTAGCGAAATCCTCTACATAAGAAATAGTGGGGGATAATTCAGGAGATTTTAGTCTTTTATCTTGCAAATGTATGCTGTGTGTACTCATTAGAATCGCCTCGATGAGGCGATTCTAAAGAGTACACACAGCATGCATTTTCATTACAGAACACCGAAAGGATGTCTAAAAGTTTCTCGTTATGCCTCCTGGTAGTAACCCTCAGTGGCTTGAACTACCCCCGTCTCGAACAGATTTTCAAGGTCCCAAAGGTGTTCGAGCCATTGAAAATCGACTGTAATAACATACATTTCCCACAGCAGCTGGCTAGCTTCCTGCGATTTCATTTGCCATCACCTGCAAATAAATTGGAATGTTTGTAAATGTATTCTAAATAAATTCCGTGAAAAAGGTGATTTTACTGCTGTCTTGTAGAGTTTTAGATGAAAACTGAGGTTTTCTACAGAGATCAGTACGAACAGGTTGAATCCGGCATCATTCTGATAGCAGAAATCTCAATAACACATAACCTTCGTTCGTCCCCGCACATCGGGGCTTGGATAAACAGATTGGGCTGCATGTTGCTTCCACGCAGAACGTCCAGTGCATATAAGCCTTTGGTTTCATTGGGTGGCAAAGCTTGAGATGCCGTATCATTTCAGAGTCGGGTAAAAATCCCACAAAATGTGAACCGAAGTCTCCCAAATTACCGTAATAGTGTTGTCGTTATACCGACATTTTGCATAACAACAAAAGTCATTAAAACGGAAAGCCCCCGCACATCGGGGATTGAAGAAATAGATGGGCTGCATGATGCTTCCACGCAGAGCTGAAACCGGCCGCACACGAGTAATGCTAAACTTAGGCCGCTGTCCAGTATAGGTCCCCGTGCACCCCCCCCCCCCCCCAGGACAAAATCCCATTGGTCCCAAAATCTTCCTTAGGGTTTACTGGATAGGAAAAAAATTGCCCCCAAAAATAAAAGCGTTCCCACTATGCATTACGTCACCGTTTCAATGGCAACCCATTATATTTCTAAATAAACTTGGGTATCTTGATACAATCAACCATATCTTGGTTATTATTAAAGATAAATCAACAAAATTGGTACCAAAATGTTCGGGAGACATTTTGCCTTGCTTTGATGTATGATATGCTAATCAGCTAATTAGCATATCTATGAATATTCATTAAAATAACATTTTTCGGTCAAAAAAATACACAAAAATCAAAGAATTTTCGATTTAGAGTGCACAACAAAGACTATGATAAACCTATTTTGATACGCAGGCTGGTCAGTCTTTGATGGGAGCATAGGCTTATTGTAGGAGATGCTGTGCCCCGTCTCCGAAATGGTAACGTCAAGGTATATCTGATATTATCAGATAGTAGCGGTGTATTTACCGGGCGACGTTATACCCAAAGAATCGCAGTAAATCTTTCATAACGTCAATTGCGCTCGTTCAGTAAACATCACTTGAATCTTTATGGTGAAAATTTACTTTTTGATCGCAAACGATTACAAGTAGTAATCCGTGTTGTTAAAACATTCCTATTACTTTTTCTAAATTGTGATTGTTATTATTGCCATTTTGTTATACTTTTTTTTCTTGCCAAATAAGTGCGAATAAAAATTTGAAAATTATTATTTACAAACTTCATATTGAAAAGGCATTAGTATAGTTCTGTCTGTCTGTCTGTCTGTCTGTCTTGTTGGCGACTAACTAAATTAATTAATAACGGGTTAACTAATCTAACTAATAGTAGCTCTGTATTCATTCATCTATCCACTGAAACATGAAGTCACTTATTTTAATAAGTCGACAGCCTCTTCTTGTTCTTCATCCATATCCTCATCGTCACTCTCAGCATCTTCAGTTCCCTGCAGAGCATCAATACAGTCAACCAGACGTGGAGGAAGATCTCCCTGAATCCACAAGGGTTCTAGGAGACCATTTACGTGTGTCCACCCGTGTTCCTCGCTGACATCTGGAATGTCTGGTTTGGCCAGGTGGGCATTTCTCCATATTGCCACCTGGAAGTTCACTCGACGTATGTGCTGTATTAAGCAACGTCTGCAAGGTGGCATGCTCCCCATGTCAATATTGCGAAGGGCATCGGTCGGTTTGTCTTCACACTTTTCCTTAATTACGAAAAGTCTTAAGTCATCAACTGCTGTGAATTTGGCTTTGCCGTACATGGCGCATACATGTGTATTCTTCTTTCTCCCTAACCAAATCTTCAGGTACATCCCATGACTTACCAAGCTTCGAAAAGGTTCTAGCAAATCGAGGCATTTTTCCAGGGTCTTTATTGGCTTGACATGGCCTTTGCCTTTGAAGGCACTTGTTGAATCACAGCCACAATATGCATGCAGACTAAGTAATGCTGCAGTGTAATCCTCTGTATAACCTCGGGAAAACTCTGTCATATTTACTAGTTTCCTGTTGTTTCCAGAACCAGTGTCGAACAGAACAGTGATGCCTTCAAGTTTATTCATATAGTTGAGAAGAATAAAGAATATATCACTGTCTGGGGTTTTCACTTGAACTGATTTGTATCCTTGCTCTTTTGCATACAAGCAGTAGACGACAATTCTTGTGTCAGTTTCTTCCTGTGTAGAGGCTAAAGACTCTATGTTCCTTCTAGTCGTTGTTTTACCATCTTCTGACGTGAAACAATAACCTTGTCCATCACAAATTAGGATAACTTTACTTTCATGAAGCCGTTTGGCGTAAGAATTCTTGTTCCACGAGTCCAACATCACTTGAACTAACTGTGTTTTGTTGTCCTCATTGCTGAGGAATGATTTCCAGTCTGCTGGTCTCTTGGTATTCTCACCTTGTATCAGTAGTTTTTCACCAGAACCTCTTCGCGCTCGTTCCATGGCTTTCACAGAATCAGGTTTGTACATATCAGTACTGAATATTACATCAGCCTTTCGTGGAACCATATTGAATAAGTTCTCTGATATTTGTCTAAAATTTCCCGGAACTTCTCGCATACAATAGAAGAGTGCGTTACCATCCTCTACTACAAGCAGTGTGCTATCATGTTCTGGTACGCCTGTCATTTCTGTACTTCTGTCAGATACTTGAAACCCTTTGACTTATCTGTTTCTGCCAAGCATCCATCAGCTGTGCCAATGCTGTATTGGACTGGAGTCAAAGGATACTTCATTAGATCTGCAAGATCTTTCTGTAACTCTGGCTTCTGAGACTGTACCAACAACTGAATGGCAATGTCCCCTTGCTGTCGGTATTCAACTACTTTATTCTTAGCCGACTTAACCTTAACTGTTTTACTCATGCCTTCCATTGTCTTTAGATTTTGTCTCTTGATTGGGTCAAAAATCTTCTCCTTCTTTTTTATTCTTTCCTTGATGAAAGATTCCTTAGCTACTTTACCACGGTGTTCAGCCAACAGTATGTCATTTTCAAACTTTTCTGACACACCAGAAGATATACAGTACAAGTGAGACTTGTCGTCAATGGCGAATGGATTATTAAATTCACTGATGGCATCTTTTGTCTCACATACTTCTTTATCTCCATTATGAACTTCTGCTGGTCAAAGTTCTCTATGCCAAGTGCTGGATTCTGTTTCGCCAAGTAACATATCTGCCATGTCTAATGTTGCCTCTACATACTTAGTTCTTTCATGTGTTGTGCGAACCCACCGCTGGTACGCATCATAGTTACTGGTGATACCAGTAACACCAGCCCCACTTCCTCCTGCTCCACTTCTACTTTTGGCATGTTTCATGAACGTCTCCTCCATGGTTTTCTCAACTGCGCATCTGTTTCCAGGTATGAATGACCGTGCAACACTCATCGCTCCTCGTTGCAACAGATCAGTGGCTCCAGGGTGAGTTTCGTCTATGTTGGCTATGAAGACAGAAAAGAATGTAAGGTACCGAGCATAATTCTGTCCATCAAAACTGAAGAACAAATCTGCCATCATATTTAGGCACTCAGCGTATTGCAAGAAATTGTTGGTCTTTACTGCCTTGATAAGACACAGCACTAGCCAAACATGTTCCATGTATGCTATCCAGAACTGAGCTGTTTTCCCTAGCTCACCACTATGGACTTTTTCGCGGTACTGGCAAGACTCTGTGATGTAAGAATGAACAGCATCATCTTTCACGGTCTCCTCGAGCGTATCCTTTGAGGGAAGATGAATCAGGTTTTGGACTTTCAGTTGAGCTGCTTCTGGCAAAGTGTCTAAAAGCTGATTTGAGTCTCTCTGGACGAGAAACTGCTCGAGCAAAAGTCTCTCCAGGCTCTCTAACACAATTTTATGGCAATGCATGGCTCTTTCATAATGTTTACCTGTTAGAACTCCCTGGATGGAACCAGTTCCTATTAAACCTGCCTCTAACATTACATCTGACAACCCAGAACCAGCCGTTTTCTTTCCAAACATCTTTAAGTAGGCACATACTAAGTGAAATGTTCCAATCATGACAATGTGATTGGCATACTTTTCAGGATTATTCCATATAAGTGGGAATGCTTTCATGCAAACACCTAGGTCAAATGTTGCTATGACATATGTTTATCCAACCTCTTTACTTGCTTCTTCTGCATAACGCAAACATTCATTGACTGTCTTATACTCTGTTATTGGTCGATGATAACAGGATAGTAGTCGATCGTAGTTAGAATGGTTGGCTTACTCCCTGTGATAAAAACAAATCCCGTCCAACCTGGTACTTCTTGTCCTGTTACAGACTTGGATGCCCTGAGGATCATCCAAATCATGTTTGACTCACTTGCTGTTTTCACTGTTCCTTCACTGCCTCGATACAATTTTTTGGTTGAAGTGTAGCTTGGACTTTTTCGCTGACGAACAAAACAATCCGGGAGTTCTTCTTCCACTCGCAACTTGAGTGATTTCTCCTTAGTTCTTGGAAGAGATGGTATATCTGGTACAGTTCCACCATATTCTTCCATATCACCGGTAAGTATTTCCTGCATCATGATGCCATGGGCGGTGTGGATAGATCCTGCACCTATTTGAGTGTTAATTAGCTGATCAAAGTTGTCAAATTCTGAATGAAAAAGCGATGGTACTTCTGGTTCTCTGATAATCTGCGTAGAGAGCAACGATGAAGTTTGTTCCAGTGCTTGGGCAATTGCAGTTTCGAGCTCTACTGAAAATGAATAACTCTCACAGTGTCCTAACCGGTTCAGCAGTGTAGTAAGCTGCCGGCTCCTGAACAGATGACGCAAAGTCATGCACACAAGAATATGTTTTGGGGTCTTCCACTCACCATTCGTAACGGCTCGACAAATATCTTGTCCTATTGAGCTCACTAACCTGTTTACTTGTATAGACGCATCCTTTGTTTTTCCAGACAACACATAGGTCAGAAAGGTGCTCAACTCTTCTGGTGATATGTCAATGTTACCCAACTGATCTGCAGTGGGAGGCCATTTTAATTCTTCTGAATGATTATATGCATTCTGGATTGACTTTCTCAAATAATCCGCAGCTTCTGTCAAAGGGTCTTTACTTCCCAGAATAAATGCACTTTGAATGGCTTCCTCGAGCTTAATGTGTGAACTGAACACACGCTGTGACATAAACTTGCCTTCGCTTTGTAACTGAGTGAATGCAATTTCCTTGCAATAGACACTTTCTAACTTTGCCTTCAATTTGGAACCCCTATATTCAGGATTAGCAAACTTTGTACCCTCTAGCACACTAATGTAAGTATTCACTAAATCACTTAACTTTATGACTTTTCCGTCCTCTACTACTTCTTGTGTAACTCTATCACAGACCTTGCGGAAAGCTTTCTCGTGTGCTTCTTCTAAAGCCTCTTGGTTAAGGATCGCTTCAGAATCTGAACTTCTCCAGTACTAAGGATCTTGAATATACTTTTTCCTACAGCTGTAATGAAAATGTGCCTCTGATGCAAATAAATCAAAACCCCTTATTCTCAGAAGAAGTTTTTCATCATTACGGTTCTCTGCACTCTCAAGGACAGATTTCCACGAATCTGACGCAAACTTACTAGTATCTTCTGTAGTCCGAACCCCAGACTTCTTCAAAGAAATTTTGCCTTCTTTATTACAAAAGATACAATCTTTGCCGAAAAGTGCAATTTTGTCGGCACTTGATCGCCTTTGTGCTACTCGTGTTGTGGAAGATTGGCTGGGTTCTTCCTTCGCCAGTCTATCAAGGTGTCTCGTGAAACGTTTATAACAATCACGGTGATAGCCATGTCCTTCGCTTACTGCAGAAGGTATCAGTCCACATGTGCTCTCCATTCTATCCTTCGAACCAGCTGGTTGTGACAGCCTTTTCTCGCGAATATCATGGAGGTCTTTTAATCTTTCTGCTGGATTGCTTAGCTCTGACATGAATGTAAAAGTCTCTGCTTTTGATTCCTCATAATGGAGAATACAAATTTGCTGTCGCTTTGAGGTTGAAGCTGAAGCCTCGTCTTCTGTTGTGCGCTTCTTAGGTCTACCTCTTTGTCTTAATTTCATTGTGACTGAAGTCCCCAACTAGACAGACAGACAGAACTATACTAATGCCTTTTCAATATGAAGTTTGTAAATAATAATTTTCAAATTTTTATTCGCACTTATATGGCAAGAAAAAAAAGTATAACAAAATGGCAATAATAACAATCACAATTTAGATAAAGTAATAGGAATGTTTAAACAACACGGATTACTACTTGTAATCGTTTGCGATCAAAAAGTAAATTTTCACCATAGAGGTTCAAGTGATGTTTACTGAACGAGCGCAATTGACGTTATGAAAGATTTACTGCGATTCTTTGGGTATAACGTCGCCCGGTAAATACACCGCTACTACCTGATAATATCAGATATACCTTGACGTTACCATTTCGGAGACGGGGCACAGCATCTCCTACAATAAGCCTATGCTCCCATCAAAGACTGACCAGCCTGCGTATCAAAATAGGTTTATCATAGTCTTTGTTGTGCACTCTAAATCGAAAATTCTTTGATTTTTGTGTATTTTTTTGACCGAAAAATGTTATTTTAATGAAAATTCATAGATATGCAAATTAGCTGATTAGCATATCATACATCAAAGCAAGGCAAAATGTCTCCCGAACATTTTGGTACCAATTTTGTTGATTTATCTTTAATAATAACCAAGATATGGTTGATTGTATCAAGATACCCAAGTTTATTTAGAAATATAATGGGTTGCCATTGAAACGGTGACGTAATGCATAGTGGGAACGCTTTTATTTTTGGGGGCAATTTTTTTTCGTAACCAGTAAACCCTAAGGAAGATTTTGGGACCAATGGGATTTTGTCCTGGGGTGGGGGGGGGGGGGGCGGTGCACGGGGACCTATACTGGACAGCGGCCTAACTGTTTAGAGTACCTAAGCCTGACCAGGCAAAGCGGTGCGAGTCGGACCGTCCATGCTTATAAACCCTGTTGGTTTCATTGATCGACGGGGCTTGAGATGTCATTTCATCTCAGAGTCGGGTAGGAGTCCCTCAAAATTGGAAACAAGGTCTCCAAAATTAGCTAAATAGTGTTGACGGGGACGTTAAACCTCAAATCAAATAAACAAACATCAAAAGGGAAATTTCAATGCCACGAATCTACAGCTCAAGGTGGGAGGGGGTGATGGATATATCCAATAATATTGTATCTGTTATTTCCAAAAAGAACAAGTTTTGTGGCTATTAGTCTGAGGCGATTCTAACAAATCTCCACAATATTTGTTTCTTGGAGTAATTGAGGGGGGTGGGGGAGGGAAAGGCTGAGTGGCGTCATTAAAAGCTACCAATTTAGGCCTATGACGTCACTCGTAGATTACTTGACGTAAGACAGTGTAACGTCACTTTCTCGCACCAAAATCGTTTCAAAAGGACATACAGTCGAACTTCGATGGGTCGAACTCGGTAGGCTCGAACACCACGTTTGGGTCGAACTGACTTTTCAGTCCCGGCAAAATCCCTATTCATTTTAACTAAACATACCACCCTTGGCTCGAACCACGATGGCTCGAACCCTCGAACTCTAAGCCTGGTCCCTAGAGTGCATTTTCTATGTAAAATCCCACCGATGGCTCGCACTAATTACCTTTTTAAAAATTCCAGTTTTATCGGTCAAGTCACGCAGTATCATAAGAAAGGTAACCTACGTGAAAGTGCGAAAGGTATACTACGTGGCTTAAATTATGACCGATAAATGTACCGGAAGTCACCAAAATCGCCGCAGCTATGATAAAAAATCATAGTACACAAAGATGGATCTTGCCGAGTTGGACTCCAATGGCTCGAACTACCGATGGCTCGAACTTTTTACGGCGGTCCCGGCGAGTTCGAGCCATCGAAGTTCGACTGTAAATGCATGTGTTACAGTCAATAACTTGTTCGCGATTTCTTCTCACAATGGCGAAAGGTTGTGAGAATTTGAAGGAAAGAACAACATTTTTGTCGATTTTCAGCGTGTTAGAATCGAAATACAGTCGAACTTCAATGACTCGAACACCTTTGGGACCTCGAAAATCTGTTCGAGTCACTGGTAGTTCGAGCCACTGCGGTTACGGTCAGGAGGCATAACGAGATACTTTTAGACATCTTTTCGGTGTTCTATAATGAAAATGTATGCTGTGTGTACTCATTAGAATCGCCTCATCGAGGCGATTCTAATGAGTACACACAGCCTACATTTGCGAGATAAAAGAATAAAATCTCCTTAATTATCCCCCACTATTTCTTATGTAGAGGATTTCGCTAGGGGCTCAACAATGGGTTCAGATCCAGATATGAAAGTTAAAACACTCTTCATGCTTAGATTCGGCCCCAGCCCATAGGGGCTTGAAGAAATATATGAGCTGCATGATGCTTCCACGCAGAGCTGAATCCGGCACACGCACTAGTACTGGTAAACTGCTTAGAGGATCTAAGCCTGTCCAGGAACCGGGTTGCAAGGTGGACCGTCCATGCCAATAAACCCTATTGGTTTTATTGGGCGACAGGGCTTGAGATGTCATTTCATCTCAATGTCGGGTACAAGTCCCACAAAATTGGAAGCAACGTCTCCAAAATGACATTTACAGTGTTGACGGGGACGTTAAACCTTAAATCAAACAAAACAAATCATGCTTAGATCCCCTGAGCGGTTTACCAGCACTCGTGTGCGGCCGGTTTCAGCTTCCTGCCCGCACACTCGGTTTTTATGAACGCCCTTGAAAAGCATTTCACTTTTTTAAAGCTACCTCTGTATATGAATGTGACTTAAAAAAGATAAAATATTTGTATAGAATCGGTGTATGCGATTCACGGGTGCTGGTCAACTCGAACCCACTCAGTTATTCCCCTTGAAAATGCTGTTTTAGATTTAAAATGGCGTTATTAGTCAGCACATTTTGGTATTATTAAGTAAAATTTGGCCATTCCTGTTTACCGTATTCATTCCGAGCTTCCAACGCCAAAATTCTAAAATCTGAAAGACTTGTGTTGGGGCTTATTTTTGGATGAATATACATGGGACCAAATTTGCAGACTTGAGATGGCTATGCAGAAACGTCTCCCTCTGCGAAGATAGTTCTTTTAAGAGGTTAACCACTTTATAGTACATGACACCATTTTAGGGAAAGTGGTAATTTAAGTCTAGATAAAAGATTTTTAACTTTCTTGAACTGAGGTACCGTATCTACTATAACTACACGGTAACTATTTGTTTCGTCATTCCTTTTTTGCAGCCGGGGTGGGGTTGGGGGATTTTGGGGTTGACCTCCTTTCGCTATTCGGCCCTATCTATTGAATTTGGACTGGAATCATGTTTTGGGCTTGGTAAACAGTGTTGGGCTTGGTAAACAGTGTTGGGCTTGGTAAACAGTGTAGACCCAGATCAGACGCCGCAGCACGCGGCGTCTGATCTGGGTCTACACTGTTTGCTTACTGTACACGAATTTCTGAGTTAAACGAAACAGTCTTAAGTTCCCAAGTTCCCCGTTCAGTACAATTCTCCAGCTCACACTCGGAGAGAATCGACCCGTCAGTGCTTATTTCGGTTAAATGTAGCGGCACAATGCGTCATTAAAATGTATTTGAAATTCACCTATCATTAGCTCAACTCAGTTCTGTTACAGTCATAGGGGCTTGAATCATGAAAAAAAAATGAAAAAAAAATTTTTTTTGGGGGGGTACTATATTAGAGACGTCTCTATTATAGTACAAAAAAAAATATTTTTTTTTTTTTTTTTTTTTTTTCAATTTTTTCATGATTCAAGCCCCTATGGTTACAGTAGTCCGCGATGGCTGGTTCGCCTGACAACCATACACCCGTGGACACAAAAGCGTTCAAACTCCTATGAAATAACTTTCAATGAATCTCTTTGCATCAAGTTAGTTTGACAAGCAAATGTCATTCATCAAAGAATTCTAAAACTAGATCAAGCAATTGATTGGTCTCATTTTGGAAAACACTTTCTCATTGACATTTGGGATGTATTTTGATTGGACAGTACAGGAGTCAGCAATGAAATGTACATCACCTTATGTTTTGGATTTATTTCTGTCTGACAGTTGACTGATATGATGTTAGGATATATTGAATAATGTTTCAAGTCAGAATGACATGAAGCTCATCAAAGTTTGAACGCTTTTGTGTCCACAGGTGTAGTACAAGTTCTGAACTGGGCGATAGAAGCCTCCGTGGTCGAGTGGTTACGCTACCCGCCTTGTAAACCAGGGGTCGCAGGTTCGATCCCGGGCTTCTCCAGACTTTCGGATGAGTCTTTAAACCGAGGTCCCGTCTCCGTATGACCTTAGCTGTTGGTGGGACGTAAAACTGAAACACTCACTCACTGAACTGGGCGCACTGTAGGGTCGATTGTCACTGTGTTTAGGCTGGAAAAAATTGTCCTGAATGGGGAACTTAAGACTGCTTTTCGTTTAACTCAGCCCCCGCCCATATGGGCTTGAAGAAATATATGGGCTGCATGATGCTTCCACGCAGAGCTGAATCCGGCCCGCACACTAGTACTGGTAAACCGCATAGAGGGTCTAAGCCTGTCCAGGAACCGCGGTGCGAGGCGGACCGTCCATGCTAATAAACCCTATTGGTTTCATTGGGCGACAGGGCTTGAGATGTCATTTCATCTCTATGTCGGGTAAAAGTCCCACAAAATTGGAAGCAACGTCTCCAAAATGACCTTTACAGTGTTGACGGGGACGTTAAACCTCAAATCAATCAATCAAAATCGTTTAACTCAGAAATTCGTGTACAGTACACAAACAGTGTAGACCCAGATCAGACGCCGCGTTCAGCGGCGTCTGATTTGGGTCCACACTGTTTTACAAGCCCAACTTCGTCAGCAATGGTCACGTGGACAAGAGGAGGTGGGAAGCTTCTGTAGATAGTAACTTTGCAGTGCTGTCAGTGCTTTGATACTTATGTGTGGTCCTAAACCTGGATTGATTTTAGAAGGCTCCGTGGTGTAGTGGTTATGCTACTCGCCTTGTAAACCAGGGGTCGCAGGATTGATCCCGGGATTCTTCAGACTTTCGGATGGGTCTTTAAACCGAGGCCCCGTCTCCATATGACCTTAGCTGTAGGTGAGTCGTAAAACTCAAACACTCACTCACTCACTGGATTTAATTTTAGAAGTCTCCGTGGTGTAGTGGTTATGCTAGTCGTCTTGTAAACCAGGGGTCGCAGGATCGATCCCGGGTTTATCCAGGCTTTCGGATGAGTCTTTAAATCGAGGTCCCGTCTTCGTCTGACCTTAGCTGTTGGTGGGACGCAAAACTTAAACACTGACCGACTGGTTTGATTTTACTCATTAGAACCGAATCATCGTGGCGGTTATGGTCATCTGGACAAAACGATGCTCAAAAACACACTGAAGTAGATTCCGTTTTAAGAACTTATTCCAAAATTATTTGAACCTGCGCATGACAAAACCTACAATAAGACCCGTGCTGTGGTCGACGACGCTGTTCAGTCGGCCCGCCAGATCAGCCTGGTCGAAGCATTCTTTTCTTGCCCTATGAATGGACCAGTTGCTATAGAACGCTCGTGCGAACAGCCAAGACTCTGATCAGACTGCGCGGATGCGCAGGCTGATCTATCCGCGCAGTCTGATCTGAGTCTCAACTGGTCGCCCAGGCCTTGTTGTAGATTTTGTCGTGCGCTGGCTCATTTGTAAGACAGAACGCCTTTGAACGCTGCATTATTTCCAGAAAGCGCAGATATCTTCCGTCTAGTGATAAATTTCTTTCATTGCCCTTTTTAGGCGCGCTGTATAAGAATTCCAAATTAACTGAGCCGGTGTGGGCCCCTGCCCATGACCTTGGAGAAATAAATTGGGTTGTGCAGAGCTGAAACTTACCGCACATGACATTACCTGAACAAGTCCGTGAAATAAAGATCCCCCTAAACCCCACTTTATACAGGGAAAACTGGGGTTATAGGGGGTAAACATTATTTTCCTTATTCATGCTCCTAGACATAGGTTGTGGGTACTCGTTAGAACCGCCTCAATGAGGCGGTTCTAACGAGCACCCAGAACCTATGTTCTGAGTATAAATAAGAAAAATATTACAAATTTTCATCAGAAAAATGACCTTTTTTGAGGTATGAAAGATGCTTTGTTTGTTTTGTTTGATTTGAGGTTTAACGTCCCCGTGAACACTGTAAAGGTCATTTTGGAGACGTTGCTTCCAATTTTGTGGGACTTTTACCCGACAATGAGATAAAATGACAGCTCAAGCCATGTCGCCCAATGAAACCAATAGGGTTTATTAGCATGGACAGTCCGCCTCGCACCGCGGTTCCTGGACAGGCTTAGATCCTCTAAGCGGTTTACCAGTACTAGTGTGCGGGCCGGATTCAGCTCTGCGTGGAAGCATCATGCAGCCCATATATTTCTTCAACCCCCTATGGGCGGGGGCCTATGAAAGAACGGATGTGTTGTCGTAATAAATACTCGTAAACCGTTTAGAAGGACTTAGCCTGCCCAGGCAAAGTGATGCGAGTTAAAGCGTCCAAGGTGTATAAACCCTATTGGTTTCCGTGGGCGGCAGGGCTTGAGATGTAATTTTATCTCAGTGTCGGGTAACAGTCCAATAAAATCGGAAGCAACGTCCTCAAAATGACCTAAATAGTGTTGACGGGGACGTTGAACTTCACTGAATTCAGACAACTAAACCGGTGTATTCATACTGAAAAAAATGCGTCTACCCCTTCTCCCTCATGATATGGGACATAAAGACTTTTGTAAAAAGTTGTCGCCCCTTAATGTGTATCCAAATTGTTTTTAGATGTTCATATATATTTTGCGGTGACCCTATTCATTCTCGCAAGTAAGCTTATCTGTTCCATTTTGCGTATCTATAAACTGCCGATAGCACAGACAGTGGTTCGATTTGTTTTTTGAAAAATGAAGGCTTTAACCATCTTTTGTTTCCTCGTCTGCATAGGTTGGTATTTTTTTTATTCAATAGAGAACATCTCCACGTAAGATAATGATATTTTTTATGTCGTAAAAAGGGCTTCCTCTAATGTTTGTGTTTAGATTTTTCTTATTTTTTTTGCTTCAAACATAGATTGCGGATGCTCGGTTGGTCCGCCTCGATGAAGTTGTGTGTGTGTGTTTTTTTTTCTTCATGCCAATGCTCGGTAGATCCGCCTCAATGAACGTTGTGTTTTTTGTGGGTTTTCATCATGCCAACAAACAGGAAATTAGATTTTATTTATTTTTTTTTTATTTATTTATTTTTTTTTTTTTGTCATGCCAACAATTGTATTTGAATGCCAAAAGAAGTATTTTCACTCGTGGCTTCGTCACTCGTGTAAATACTTCTTTTGGTGTTCATTCGGTGAAATAAAAATGTCGTGAAGATCTTGTTTTGATCATCCATGTATTTACATGTGTTTGGGCGTCGTACATGGAAATTACACATATCGAGTGGTAGTCCCGCATGCAGTTTACTAAGTCACAAACTGCATTCTGGAAACAGTCGCTTGCCAAAATATCTTAACCGAACAAGGCTGAAATTGCTCTCTGTCGTCGACTGGCATATCACATATCGATTACTTCAAGCAATCTGTGGAGAGTATCGTCTTAGCTTGCTGAATATTCATTTAAGCCACACCCATTTCTGTCTATCAACCAATCAAATTACCTGATGTAATTTCGGCCCCCGCCCATTCGGGCTTGAAGAAATAGATGGGCTGCATGATGCTTCCACGCAGAGCTGAAACCGACTCGCACACGAGTACTGGTAAACCATTAGAGGATCTAAGCCTGCCCATGCAAAGCGGTGCGGGTCTGCGCGTCCAAGCTTATAAACCCTATTTGTTTCATTGGGCGGCAGGGCTTGAGATGTCATTTCATCTAAATGTCGGGTAAAAGTCCCACAAAATTGGAAGCAACGTCTCCAAAATGACCTTTACAGTGTTGACGGGGACGTTTAACCTCAAATCAAACGAACAAACAAAAACCTGATGTAATTTATTGCTACAAATTCATAAACTGAATGTCAAACAGTGTAGATCCTGATCAGATGGCTTCTTCAGAAGCCATCTGATCTGAATCTACACTGTTTGTAAAGAAAAGGGTTGTCGTGAACAGCAGGATAAGAGTTAACTTCTGCAATACTTATAAAATTGTCAAACCAGTGTATAATGCGAATAATTTGACCTGAGACTGACCTTTATGAAAGGAATAAATCAGTCAATGCTATCGCCGAATACGTCGGCTTTCGAAAACTTCTCGTGAATTTTTAGACTTATATAAGTCCTAGATGTTAATAGGTGTGCTCATGCATTCCATATTATATATTATGCCACCATGCAAGGCCAGATTTTATTTTATCCTGGCTCAAACATCTAGTGATGAGAGCTCAAGAGAGAGATTTGAGGAAGGGGTATATATTTTCATCTAAGGATTACTTTTTAAAAGAAATTATAGATTATCGAATTTTAGTACATGTCGTTATTACAGTCCTTTATAATTCCCCGGGAAGGGACATGATTTTTTTTTAATATGTTGTGCGAACAAGATATTAAGTTGTGCGAACAAGATATTATATTGTGCGCACAAGATAAAATCTTGTTCGCACAACTTCCCAAGATCTATGTTGTGCAAACAAGATAATATGTTGTGCGAACAAGATAATATCTTGTGCGAACAAGATATTAAGTTGTGCGAACAAGATATTATCTTGTGCGCACAAGATAATATGTTGTGCGGACAAGATATTACCTTGTGAGGACAACATAATTTATGTTGTGCGGACAACATATTATCTTGTGCTTACAAGATAATATCTTGTTTGCACAACTTAATATCTTGTGCGCACAAGATATTATCTTGTTCGCACAACATATTATCTTGCTTGCACAACATAGATCTTGGGAAGTTGTGCGAACAAGATATTATCTTGTGCGGACAAGACATTATTTTGTTCGCACAACATATTATCTTGTGCGCACAAGATATTATCTTGTGCAGACAATGTAATATCTTGTGCGCACAAGATATTAAGTTGTGCGAAGAAGATAATACGAGGGTAGGCTGAAAAGTTCTGAGCCTGACCAAGAAGCAGGCATCGAACAGCCATGAAATTTTGTGTTCATTAAATCCAAACCTTTATTACTTGATCTGACTCAAATGAGTTCAAGTCTACCTGCAATAACATAGAAATTCTAGGCTTTGAAAATTGATACTAGCACGTTTTTGACAAAATGGACAATATCTAGCATCGTGGTGTCATCAAGTACCTCAATAAAAAGGGGTTAGCTCCTAAGGACATTCATGCCGATATGGTTGCTACATTAGGGGATGATGCTCCTTCGTATGCAACCGTGAAAAGGTGGGCAGCAAATCTTAAGATGGGCAAGGACAGCCTTGAAGATGATGACCGGTGTGGACGACCCACAACGGCAACAACTGAGGAAACCATCAGCCAAGTGCACAGGGCCGTGATGTATGACAGGCGTTTAACTGTGAATCTGTCAGCTAACACTGTTGGCATCTCCCTTGAACGAGTGGAGAACATTCTACACAGTGAATTAGGAATGTCGAAGGTTTCCGCCAGATGGGTGCCACGGCTTTTGACACCTGACCAAAAGTTGACTAGACTGAACAACCTGTCACAAGCCAATTTGGCTATTTTTGAAGCAGACCAAGATGGTTTTTTTTACCGTTTTGCCACTCAGGATGAGTGTTGGGTTCATCACTTTGAGCCAGTGACCAAAAGACAATCCATGCAATGGAAGCACCCTGGCTCACCCCCTCCAAAGAAAGCAAAGGTTGTCTCCTCTGCAGGGAAGGTGATGGCATCAGTGTTCTGGGATGTATAATATTCATAGATTACCTTCAAAAGGGCAGAACAATTAATGGGGAGTATTATGCAGATCTGCTAAAACAATTGCAAGAAGCAATTAAGGCTAAACGACCCGGAAAATTGACAAAAGGGGTCTTGTTCCATCAGGACAATGCGCCTGCTCATAAATCGGTTGTCACAATGTCTGCTGTGCATGACTGTGGCTTCACACTTGTCGATCACCCTCCGTATTCACCTGATCTAGCTCCATCAGATTATTTCCTGTTTCCAAACATGAAAAAGCACTTGGCTTGGCTGCATTATCGGTCAGACGAGGAGGTGATAGCTGCTGTGGAGGAGTTTTTCAGGGACCAAGATGAGACCTTCTATTCCACTTGGATTCAAGGACTCCAGCATCGCTGGAAGAAGTGTGTGGACAGGAAGGGAGACTATGTTGAAAAATAAGGCACTTTCAGCATTGACAAACCATTGGATCTTGGTTAGGCTCAGAACTTTTCAGCCTACTCTCGTATCTTGTCCGCCCAAAATCTATGTTGTGCGGACAAGATATTACCGTGTGCGGACAACTTAACATCTTGTGCGCACAAGATAATATGTTGTGCGAACAAGATATTATGGTGTCTGCACAAGATAATATCTTGTGCGAACAAGATAATATCTTGTCCGCACAAAATAATATAAGATAATATCTTGTGCGAACAAGATAATATCTTGTCCGCACAAGATAATATGTTGTCCGAACAAGCCTTTTCAAGATATTATCTTGTTCGCACAACATAATAATAATAAAAAAAGTCATGTCCCTTCCCGTGTTCCGTAGTCCTTTGATGAATATCGTATTTTCAGCCCTGGTGGTAGCAGAAAATTGCGAACAGGATAGTGACTGTCGTATAACGACGTGCACCGGACACGGACAACGAGTAGACTGTGATAAGAATGAGTACCACAATGAATTTGGAGAGAAAATAGAGGAACATACTTGCACATGTAAAAAAGGTATATAAACTATGCTTGACAATGTGTTATATGATTTTGGTTTTACGGCAATTTCAAGAATATTCCAGTTCCCGGCAGGCAGATGACGTCAATTCTGACGTCAAATCAACGTCCGTGGAACGTCATGATGTATATGCAGCGTCACATCTACGTTGCTCTTTGAACCTCTGTAGCGTTAAAATCCGATTTAAAATCGTTATAATTGAGCCCCGCCAAGCGATTTTGGTACTTATCGCCTATGCGAGCAGCGGAGGTTCAGGCGAGCCTGCGCATCCGCGCAGTCTTGCCAGAACCTTCGCTACTCGCTCATACAAGCAGTGAATTAAGAGGAACCTTCAGACAGAAAGCCATATCCCTGGCCCCTCTGAATGGCTGGGCATGCGCAGTTAAAATTTGTCATGACGGAATGCTCGAAGACACAAATTCGCTTGGCGGGGCTCATATGATTAACAGAATCTTACGCGCGTGGTAGTTTCAAATGAAATTTATGAATCGAGTGATAGGCTCATTTCATATAAATTGACCACTCGTGTAAGATCCTCTATACATTATACTTATATGCTATTATGATAGCGCGCCCCCGCCCATCGGGGCTTTGAGAAACAGATTGGGCTGCATTGAGGCGGTTCTAACGAGCACCCACAATCTATGTCTAATGCGGAAATAATAAGGATGTTATCATTTTTACCTGATATTTGTCATTTCTGACACCTTGTTGCAGCCATTATTTGCTGGTTCCTAGTCTGAATGTTTGCAGTGTTGTAAAAACAGGTAACCAGACCCCCCTGACCTTGAAAGGTCAGGGGGGTCTGGTTACCTGTTTTTCCAATATTGACAATGTGCAAGCTGGGAGCCAGCAAATAATGCAAATATGGTGAATAGATTTTCCTGCTTCTCTTTGCCGGTATAAAAATATGAGCATGCCATGCTTTCTTTACAGCTTTTTAGCCTTAAAGACGGGTACTGTTTTCTAAATGTTCATATCCCTTTCATTGACAAAAGTATCGATAACGAGTGTGCAAAACAATATCTCTCAGTTTGTTTAAAGAAAACACAATGCAGGCTAATGTAACGTTTGCATACTTAGCTATGAAAGACAAACTCTTTAACAGATTTTCATCAAAACATTTATTTTAATAGGGCCTTTTCTGCAGTTTTTTTTTTTTTTTTTTTTTTGCTAGTTTGATATGCAATATGCGATATATTTGATAAAAAAATGCATTCGTCGTCTATAGATTTTTCTTATTTTCACATACGTGAATATTATGTATAGCTCGAACAATTTGACATGAGACTGACCTTTATGCATGGAATAAATAAGTCTATGTTATCGCCTAATACGTCGGCTTTCGTAAACGTTTCGTGAATTTTCGGCATCTCGTGAATTGCGACCCGTTTACCGACCTCTATGTATTGAATAACAATATCGCCATTTTCGGGAGACGGCGAAGATAAATACAGTAGACCTTCGATGGCTCGAACAACGATGGCTCGTTTACCATGGATGAGTCGAACCGTTTCTTGAGCCCATAGCGAAATCCTCTACATAAGAAATAGTGGGAGATAATTAAGGAGATTTTAGTCTTTTATCTTGCAAATGTATGCTGTGTGTACTCATTAGAATATACACAACATACATATTCATTATAGAACACCGAAAAGATGTCTAAAAGTATCTCGCTATGCCTCCTGACAGTAACCTCAGTGGCTCGAACTACCCCTGTCTCGAACAGATTTTCGAGGTCCCAAAGGTGTTCGAGCCATTGAAGTTCGACTGTACATGCATTCAATCGGGTGTGAAATTATGTTAATAGAGTTAACCAGTCTCAGGTCAATTTGTTCGAGCTATAATAATAATAGATATACTGTATGTATATGAAATAGGCATGAAATTTCTCCCTGTTGCCATGCAACTCCATGGTTGAAGTAATGCAGAATAAGTTACACGTCTCCAAAATGACATATACAGTGTTGACGGGGACGTTATACCTCAAAACGAACAAACAAATATACCCCACCCCAAATACAAATGATTAAAAAAAAACGCTAAGATATTGTTTAAATGACAATTACAAGGATCGTATCTTCTTTATTGCTCATACGTTTGCTTTCTTAATGTGATATGAATCCAACTCTTTCATCTGAAATGAAACACACTTTCATTTATACGCTTTAGGGTGTAAAAAATTGATTTTTCTGGCCAAAAATGCATTTTCTGATATTGTCATATGTGCTATTTGTTCAAGTTTAAAGTATATAAAGCCATTACCATTGTTGCAGATGGTAAAACAATGGTAGATGATGACATTGGAAAGATTATTGGACATTTTATCTTACTTGCCAGTTTATTACCCCACTCCCTAAAGCAATAGGTTGAAATTGAAAAAAAAAATGCATATTGATGCAAAATATCTAAATTTCTTTTTTCCCGTTTTAGTTCCTGCCAAAGTTAAAGGGAAAGTAGAAAAACTACTAGTAAATGTTTGACTTTAAAATTCGACAATTTGTTCATGCCATATTAGCTGAAAAATTATTTAATTATTTATTGCCTTTTATGAAAACCGTGATTTGTAAGGGAGGCGAGATAAGTTATCCAGTTACTTTCGGACAAAAGATGGAAGTGAAGGCAATGATCAGGAATCGATACCATTACTTCACACCTCCCATAAGATACACCAAAGGGAAAGAGACACGGCATGAAATAACTAGACAGTAATGGAAACATCGCTTGGGAAAAGCCAAAAAGACTTTCCCACAAAATGACTATTTGGCTATACAAAGCAAAAAGATAAGCGATACCCAGTTAACATGATGAACTCTTCTAAAGGCCCCGTGGCGCAGTGGTTACGCTACTCGCCTTGTAAACCAGGGGTCACAGGATCGATCCCGGACTTCTCCAGACTTTCGGATGAGTCTTTAAACCGAGGTCCCGTCTCCGTATGACCTTTGCTGTTGGTGGGACGTAAAACTCAAACACTCACTCACTCAAATCGACGCAAATGATCGTGGAAAAAGTTTGTTCCCAGCGGTAACGACTGACGCTTTAAATTGCATTATTAATTACAGCTATAGTAGTCGCAGATAAGATTGACTAGGCGGAGCTTTCGCTTGTGCCTGCCTCAGGAATATTCCATTAACAAAAAGGTAAACCAAGTCATTCGATTGTGTGAATTCAACTGTAACACAAGCATAGCTGTGGCGTATATGACCATTTCGTCCGCTTGTAGAAAGCGTGCGAAAGGCACTCTACCGAATCATCTGATGGACTCAGCGAATTTGACATATATTGACAGCACTTGAATAGCTCCGCCTAGTCAATCTTATCTGCGACTATTATACATATAAGAAACAGCATTTTTTTCAGTGTAAGATCGATTTTTATTTCACCGAATGAACACCAAAATAAGTATTTTCACTCGTGGTTTCGCCACTCGTGAAAGTACTCCTTTTCGGATGAAAATCGATCTTAAACTCGACTAGCATAGGTTCCGGCGGACTTTCCCATAAGCATTCTAGCAGTTTAATCAAAGTCTTCTCGTCGAACATTGCTTTTGCAGCCTTTTTTCCAAATAAAAAGGGCAAAACTCGAAGACTCTGCATGGCCAGACTTACGATCATGCACAGTTTAATCTGAGACTGCGTTGGACGCACATGTGTTAATGATGGTCGTTTTGTCATGCGCAGACTCATCACGTGAACATGTCCGTGAAATAAACACCCCCGTAAACCCCAATTTATATAGAGAAAACTGGGATTTACGGGGGTATTCATTATTTTTCTTATTTCTGCTCCAAGACATAGGTTGTGGATACTCGTTAGAACCGCCTCAAAGAGGCGGTTCTAACGAGCACCCACAACCTATGTTTGCAGTATAAATAAGAAAAATATCACGGATTTTCGTTAGAAAAGAAGCCATTTTGAAAATGTGAAAACTGCACGGGTGTGTTATCGTAGTGGATAAGTTTATCTCCTTCTTTTTTTTCCAGATGATGACAAGTAGCACCCATACATGGCACACAGCGTTGACTCAACGTTAAATCAGCGTTGAAACAACGTTTTCAACGTTGATTCAACGTTGTGTGCCTGCTGCGCCTTCAGACTATGCAACAGACAACAGAATATATGCAATATATCGTACAACGTACTTTCCTTATGATAATAATAAAAAGACGAGTATGCTGTGTAGTTTTCATTCCTTTACTGTGCTTTTCCCGCCCCCGCTCACCGGGCATGGTGCTTCCGCGAAAAGCTGAAACCGACGAGACATAAGAGAACTGGTGAACCGCTTAAAAGGGTCAAGCCTATCCAAGCAAACCGTCTCTTAGACCGTAGCGGTTTAGTGTTGACTTCAACACAAAACGAAGAAAAAATACCTTTTATCAAATCGTATGACCACACGTGTAATAACACTTTGGCGGGTTTAAGTAACGTCATGACGGCGTCTATGTCAACCATGCATTTTTTGTGGAAAATTTGTCAAGTTTAAAGGCGAAAAAATCGATTTTAAAGTGGCCATATGATAAACAGAATTTTACACTCGTGGTCATTTCATATGAAATTTATGAAACTCGCCAAAGCTCGTTTCATAAATTTCATACGAAATGACCACGAGTGTAAGATCCTCTATTTATTGTATACTTAGCAGTGAGATCAATGAATATCTGAAACAAATAACAGTGATATTTTCAGAGTGAAAACTGACATGACCATGTTATTGGGACTATTTTTGTTTGTTCTTTATATAAAATTAAACGATTTTTTTCGATAATTATAGGTTATTGACTTTATATCTCGAAATATTCGACGAAGGTTAGAAGCCCCCGTGGTGTAGTGGTTATCCTACTCGCCTTGCAAACCAGGGGTCGCAGGATCGATCCCGGAATTCTCCAGACTTTCGGATGAGTCTTTAAACTGAGATCCCGTCTCCGTATGACCTTAGATGTTGGTGAGACGTAAAACTCACTCACTCACTCATATGACGAAGGACGCACGATCTTACGAGTGCGTCTCCACCATATGGACGAGTACCGAATGTTTCACAATATAAAGTCAATAACCTTTTTATCCCCCCGACCAAATAGGTTTGGGGGATATGGCGATCAGTCTGGCGTCCATCCGTCGGTCCGTCCGAACGTCCGTCCGTCCGTAGACGCAACCTTGTGATGGCCATAACTCCTATACCATTTGAGATTCATTGATGGTTCTTGGCACAATTGTTCACAAGGCTGAGACGGCGTGTCATGCACAAGAACCAGAACTCTGGATGTCATTCTTTTTTAGTTATCTCCCCTTCTAATAAAATAGAATGACTACTTTGTGATGGCCATAACTCCACTACCCTTTGAGATATATTGGTGATACAAGGCTGAGACGGCGTGTCATGCACAAGAACCACAACTCTGGTTGCCATGGTTTTTTAGTTATCTCCCCTTCCAATAAAATAAATTGACTACCTTGTGATGGCCATGACTCCAATACCCTTTAAGATATATTGATAGTACCTGGCACAGTTGTTCGCAAGGCCGAGACGGTGTGTCATGCACAAGAACCACAACTCTGGGTGCTTTGGTATTTGAGTTATGCCCTTCCAATATAACAGTATGACTACCTTGTGATCACCGTACCCCCAATACCTACCCTTTGAGACATATTGGTGGTTCTTAATGCAGAAGCAGGTGTGTCATGCTCAAGAATTACAACTCTGGATGCTCTGTTTTTTTAGTTATCTCCCTCACAATATAACCTTGTGATGGCCATAACTACAACATCCTTTGAAGTATATTGAAGGAACATGGCGCAATTGTATACAAGGTGCAGAAGGGGTGTCATGTACAAGAACCACAACTGTTGGTGCTGTGGTATTTGAGTTATCTGCCCTTCCAATATAACAGTATGACCAGCTTGTGATCACCATATCTCCAATACCCTTTGAGACATATTTTAATGGTAATTCGTACAGAAATACATGAGCTTAAGCAGGCATGTCATGCGCAAGAACCACAATTCTGAGTGCCCTGGTTTTTTAGTTATCTCCCCTGACAGTATAATCTTGTGATGGCCATAACTCCAAAACTTTTGTGATATATTGCTGGTTTAATTCTGGTGCACTTTCTGTTGGTAAACAATCTTCTGAAGGCCATATTGGCTTTTGGTCGGGGGATTTGCCATCTCTTCCGATGGCTATTTTATTATATACCCAAACCTTGGGTTGTCTGCCAGAATTCAAGATTGCCTGGCATAGAATTCCGAACGTAAAATCAGATTCTAACACAATGCGCCTATATAGGCAATGGAAAGTAAATGTGTTTTATTCTACAACAAATCACGGCAAGGAAGAGCGTGAGGAGTGACGTCATTAAAATAACTGTAAAATTATAACGTCACTAGTCGATTTCCTTGACGTTAGACGATGTAACGTCATATTCTCGCATTGAAAACGTTAGAAAAGGATGTAAATGCATGTGTTTCAGTCAATAATTTTAGCGGGATTTCTTCTAACAATGGCGAAAAGTTGTGAGATTTTGAAGGAAACAACAGCAATATTGCCGATTTTCAGCCTACTAGAATCGAAATAGATCAGCTCTAGTTTGTGATTTGTTGAGTAATAAATCACAGTTTGTCGGTCAGTTGTAAGTAGACAAATCACGCGCGTAGCGCGCGTGATTTGTCTACTTACAACTGACCGACAAACTGTGATTTATTACTCAACAAATCACAACTAGAGCTAATCCATTTCTTAATTATAAATCAATCAGTGTCTATCTACACGTTGAAAACCACCCCCAGTGACGCCAAATTGAAGATGATGTGACCGTTAGTAAATGTAACGTCATGAAAAACATTGACGCAGGGCGTGTCCGTTTTATTTCTTTCAAAATACTCCTGATTTCGTAAAAAGAAATTGTTGAATATCTAAACGGTCATATTTGCCAGCATAAAATGCACAGTCTAAATTCGTTTAGTTTAACGTTCTATCACAATAAGATAACACACCCGTGCGACATAGTGCATTTTTACATCTTCAAAATGGCTACTTTTCTGATGAAAATTCGTGATATTTCTCTTATTTTTACTACAAACATAGGTTGGGGCGGTTCTAACGAATACCTACAACCTATATCTTGGAGCAGAAATAAGAAAAATTGTGTATACCCCCGTAAACCCCAGTTTTCTCTATATAAAGTGATGTTTGTTGGGGTCTTTATTTCACGGACTTGTTCACGTGATGAGTCGATACGCACGACAAGATGGCTGCCGATTTTTTTGTATCGAAATGGACAAATTTGAAAGAAGTTCTATTGTTTTGTTTTTTGTTTGATTTGAGGGTTAATGTCCCCGTCAACACTGAATAGGTCATTTTGGAGATGTTGCTTTCAATTTTGTGGGACATTTACCTGACATTTGGATGAAATGACATCTCAAGCACTGTCGCCCAATGAAACCAATAAGGTTTATAAGCATGGACGGTCCTACTCGCACCGCTTTGCCTGGGTAGGCTTAGATCCTCTTAGCGGTTTACCAGTACTCGTGTGCGGCCGGTTTAGGCTCTGCGTGGAAGCATCATGCAGGCATCCTATTTCTTCAAGCCCCAATGGGCGGGGACAGATAATTCTATTGTGAATGAGACTGCTTATCTACGGGCAATATGCACTTGACAACGGGGAATATACAGAGAATACAAGGTGAGTGTCTTTTGATACCAAGTTTATCAGGTAAGGCTTCGAGAACGCTTGTAGAATCGCGAGGCTTGCCGAGCGATTCTGATGCGTAAGCCAAGCCTGATAAACTTGACATCAAATGACACGAATCTGATATTCTAATTATCAGTTTTCCCTTGTAAACTCTTTAAATCGACAATTTACGATCACTTACCGATTGTCCTCGGTGCGTCCTAACATTCTGGTGCGGAATATAATCGTTCAGTATATCAGCTGACAGTTAATTTTCTTCTTTGATATTTTTGATGTAATTTTCCATTTTTTTTTCTAGTAGTATAGCTATAATAACATTTTAGCCTTTTGTTCCGGTAATCCACTTCATTAATAAAAGTGCAATGTCACGTTGACGTGATAAAGCTCACTTGTCCTGAGATAGCATATCTTTATCAGATCAATGCATTGCAATGCAATATATATAGGGGGTAACTGATAAAGAAAAATGTTGACCGGTAATTTCTGTACAAACAAGCCGGGACATTTTTCTGGGTGATATTTCATGTGTTGAAAACATATTTCATCGAGTGTGTTGAAAGCAACATAAATTTTCACGAGTGAGAAGCATGGTACGAACAATACATCGCCAAAGTTACGTACAGTCGAACTTCAATGGCTCGAACACCTTTAGTACCTCGAAAATCTGTTCGATACAGGGGGTAGTTCGAGCCACTGAGAGTTACTGCCAGGAGGCAAAACGAGGTACTTTTGGACATATTTTCGGTGTTCTGTAATGAAAATGTATGCTGTGTGTACTCATTAGAATCGCCTCATCGAGGCGATTCTAATGAGTGCACACAGCATTCTAATGAGTACACACAGCATACATTTGCAAAATAAAAGACGAAAATCTTCTTAATTATCTCGCACCATTTCTGATGTAGAGGGCTTCCCTAGGGGCTCAAGAACGGATTCGACTCAGCCATGGTGTTCGAGCCGTCGAAGTTCTACTGTATAAAATAAAAAGAAAATGTACTTTTTTTCGATAAATACCAAAAAACATTTCATCTTGTGTGTTGAAATTTTCACTCGTGGAAGTTCTGGTGTTTGCAACACATTAGATGAAATATTTTTGGTTTTCATCTTATGATAGAACCGTCAACTAAGGCTGGCTAGTCGGAGCTGAAAAGATAATCGATTAACAGTCCTGTCATTGCGATCGATAATCGATTAGTAATCGCTAAGGTTTTTGTCATAATTTTACCTGTCTGGCTTTCTGTCTGAGCATGATTCTTACCATATGTTCCACTTTACCATATGTATATTTGAACAGACAGGCCTGAGCAAACAGTGTAGTCCCAGATGAAACGCCACAGTATGCGGCGTCTCATCAGGGTCTGCACTGTTTGCCACTCATCCAGCTATTATAGGCATAACTTAAATTGTAGTAAATTGTACCTATCAAGTAATCGATTAAAAGCAAATCAGATATGATAATTATTTTTGTGGAATTCATCAATCGATTATACGATTAATCGTGTCAGCCTTACCGTCAACCGTACACATCATTACGTTAGCTTTTCTATGCACTATTATCTGGATAGGACACGATGTATAGGCATCTAACGAACTTTTTATAATAGAATCCCCGCCGATCGGGGCTTGAAGAAATAGATGGGCTGCATGATGCTTCCACGCAGAGCTGAAACCGACCCGCACACGAGCCTGCCCAGACAATGCGGTGCGAGTCGGTCCGTCCATGCTTATAAACGCTATTGGTTCCATTGGGCGGCAGGGCTTGAGATGTCATTTCATCCCAATGTCGGGTAAAAGTCCCACAAAATTGGAAGCAACGTCTCCAAAATGACCTTTACAGTGTTGACGGGAACGTTAAACCTCAAATCAAACAAACAAACAAACAAATAAAAGAATAGAATACTAGTTCGACTTGTAGTTATGTTAATTAAAAACAAGCGCGAAGCGCGAGTGATTCCAACCGACAAACAGTGACTAAGGGGATTGGGAACACCTGGCAGATTTTCCGCATTTTTTTCAAAGGGAGACAACTTTCGTGACTTCCTGTTCGCTTTCTATAAGCCCTGTCCCACTGAAAAAAGGGGGTCTACTCTTGAAGGAAAGAATTTGCTCCTTAGGTGACGTTGAGATGAATTGACATCTCAAGCCCTACAGCCCAAAGGTTTTAGTGTTTACATGCAGGGGTTGTCTGACTCGCACCACTTTGCCTGGTCAGACTCAGACACTCCAAGCGGTTTACCAGTACTTAATTTCGGTCGGTCTCATCTTTACGATGAAGCACCATGCAGCCCAATCTATTTCTCTACGAGTCAATTATTTAACAACCTTTACCGTTACCGACTGACAAATAAATCACTGGGTGGAAGAGCGTGACATGAAAACCCACCGTTTTATGGTATCAGGTACGGTTCATTCTCAAAGAATGAACCGTACCTGATGCCATAAAACGGTGGGTTTTCATGTCAGGCTCTTCCACCCAGTGATTTATTTGTTGCAGAATAAATCACTGATCCTTTTCATTGCCTATGAGCCGGGACACAGCATTTCCTACAACTTACATGTGCGCCCAGCGAAGAATCAGATCAGCCTGCACATCCATATAGTCTAACAAGAAACTTCTCTTGCGGCATGAAGGAGCATTGGGTCCTTAGCTATACTTAGAGTTCACAATGAAGACTCAGATCAGACTGCGCGGTTGCGCAGGCTGATCTGGGTCTTCGTTGGGCGCACATGCCTTATTGTAGGTTTTATCGTGCGCTGGCTCCTATATAGACGCGCTGTAGCCCCCGACCATCAGGGCTTGGAAAAATAGATGCTGTATGATGCTTCTACACAGAGTTGAAACCGACCGTACATGATAAGTGGTAAACCTCTTAGATGGTCTAAGTCTGTCCAGGCAGTGATACAAGTCGGATCGTCCCACATATAGACACTTTTGGTTTGTTTTGGCGGCAGGACTTGAGATGTCATTTCATCTAAATGTCGGGTAAATGTCCCACAAATCTGGAAGCAACTTCTCCAAAATAGTGTTGATTGGGACGTAAAACCTCTGTTAAAACAAACAAATATAGGTTCGCTATGTTAGAATCATCAATATGATTGTATACGACTTTTTGGACGACTGTTTATCAATCGAACCGAAGTTACTTAACGCAACTTAACGCAACACCTTTACCTTGTTGATGTCAAAGTGACTATCACTGAGTTGTACGAAATCAAGGTAACGCTTATTTATAGCCGATCTGTTCTTATTGGTATGAGGTCAGTGTTGTGGAAAGATAGTTTTTTTTTGTATTGAAACTGGGTCGTATTGGGCAAACAGTGCTAGGAAAATGGACCTGTATTGGTGATTTGACTGTTTTTTTTTTATCCCTTTAACCCTTATCTTGCTCTTCACAACAACCCCTATCTTTGCAAACAGTGTAGATCCATATCAGATCCATCTGATCAGGATCTACACTGTTTGGCGTTCAGTTTATGAATTTGCAGCAAAAAATTACATCAAGTAATTTGATTGGATGATAGACAGAAATGGGTGTGGCTTAAATGAATATTCAGCAAGATAAGGGTTAATTCTTGTGCTGTAAACAAATAATGTAGACCCCAATCAGACGCCGCGTTTTGTGGCGTCCAATCTGAGTCTTCGCTGATTGTCGAACCCAACACATGAGTCGAGTCCAGATTCGATAGATAACGATCTTACTCAACATTCTGGCAGGTAAGCGACAAAAATAGTCGGCTAATTTCTACAAATAAGGTTTACCTGGATTTCGTACGAATCAGTGATACATGAAGTCACACGGACATCAGCAACGAAGAGCTACTGTGCTTGACTGGCAATCGGCCAAAGAACGGGCTGTCAGCGAAAACTTGACCAAGCCTGCGCAATCACTAATTTAGATTGTAGTCTTCTTGGACTGAAAGAAGAAACTTGCAATACGGAAACACGCCTATACAAATACATTGTGACCTTTACCGCCGAAAAAAAATGAAAATTTTAAGATGAAAAATTGTGATATTTTTCTTATTTCTGCTCAAAATATAGATTGTGGGTACTCGTTAGAACCGCCTCTTCGAGGCAGTTCTAACGAGTAGCCACAATCTATATTTTAGAGCAGAAATAAGAAAAATAAGGTTTACCCCTGTTAACCCCAGTTTTACTATATGAAAGTGGGGTTCAAGGGAGTCAAAATTATATAGGTGTGTTTTCGTGATGGGATCACACCGCACCTATACCGTGTACCCTTATAGTGCACAGTACGGGGTATGATAAGACCACGATGATGCGCAGAGACTAATCTGAGTCTGCGCCCCGTGCTAGGAGACCCAGATTTTTGTGACTCTAATCTTGCCATTTTTATTAGCTATAAATGAAAGTGTGTGATATTCTTTTTTTTATTTCGCCTTCTAAAAGGTAAAATAATGTACCAAGTTTTGTTTGTTTGCATTGAGGTTTACCGTCCACTTCAATAATATATAGGTCATTTATAAGGCGTTTCTTCCAGTTTTATGGGATTTTTACCCGGTATTGAGATGAAATGACATCTCAAGACCTGGCACCCAATGAAACCCAAAGGCTTATATCCCCAATTGACGGTTTGACTCACACAACTTTGCCTGGGAAGGCTTAGTCCTTCTAAGCAGTTTACCAGTACTCATGTGTGGTTAATTTCAGCTCTGCGTGGAAGCACCATGCAGCCCCATCTATTTCTCCAAGCCCCGATGGGCGGGGGCGAGATGTACTAAGTACCTTTGAAAACCACTTTTGTGTATACAGAGTGGGATTTACAAGTGTGTTTATTACATGGACTTGTTAACATTTTGTGATTTTGGGTCGATTGTTTGACAATCGACCGAAAGTGATGTCAACGTGAGAACCACTGATTTCTATGAAATCCAGGTTACGGTTATTTATAGAAAATAGCCGCGCTAGTCTTATCACTGTGAGGTTAGAGTGTTGAGTAAGAGGATAATCAGTAGAATCTGGAATAAAATCATGCGCTTGGTTTGGCAAACAGTGCAGACCCAGATCAGACGCCGCAGAACGCGGCGTCTGATCAGGGTCTACAGTGTTTGCTTACAGTACAGGAAATTATGGGTAAAACGAAACAAAGTCCCAACTCAGCTTTCATTCTTTGTTTCTTTCTACTGATACTGTCGGGTAAAAGTCCCACAAAGTTGGAAGCAACGTCTCCAAAATGACCTATACAGTGTTGACGGGGACGTTAAACCTCAAATCAAACAAACAAAACTGATACTGCGATCGGTCACATTTGACCATTGCTCGCAGGTGTACATTACATACACTCATGGTTTGCAGGATGAAAGCCTACACAGTAACCATGTACTATGACCTGGACAGGGGGTAGTTCTATCTTAACGTCCCGATCCGAAGGACGGCTGCACTTTGTGACATACATCCATGCAAATGATGCCAGCGGCGCATGTTCGGATACCGCAATTTTAGTACCGCTGCCGAGAATCGAACCGGGGCCTCTAGAATCTTGGGCAAGTGCACTAACCACTTATCTACTACGCCCAGAGCGGCCCCCGCCCATCGGGACTTGAAGAAATGGATGGGCTGCATGATGCTTCCACGCAGAGCTGAAATGACAGCACGCAAATACTGGTAAACCGCTTAGAGGATCTAAGCCTGTCCAGAGGTGCGAGTCGGACCGTTTTTTGATTGATTGATTTGAGGTTTAACGTCCCCGTCAACACTGTAAAGGTCATTTTGGAGACGTTGCTTCCAATTTTGTGGGACTTTTACCCGACATTGAGATGAACCTGTCGCCCAATGAAACCAATTGGGTTTATGCGAGTCGGACCGTCCATGCTTATTAATCCTATTGGTTTCATTGGGCAACGGGGCTTGAGATGTCATTTCATCACAATGTTGGGTAAAAGTCGCACAAAATTGGAAGCAACGTCTCAAAAATGACCTTTACAGTGTTGACGGGGACGTTAAACTTCAAATCAAACAAATTGCATGCACTCTTGATTTGCAGGATGAAAGCCTACAAAGTAATCATGTACTGGATGGTTCTGCCTGCACATGGGAACCTCAAATTTACGTCCCGATCCGAAGGACGGTGTACTTTTTGGCATTCATCCCTGCAAAGGATCATCGCGGCCAGCGGAGCATGTTCGGACACCGCAATTTTATTACTGCTGCCGGGAATCGAACATGGGCGCCTCCAGCATCATAGGCAAGTGCACTAACCACTGAGCTAAAACGTCCAGAGACAATCGAACGGTCGGTGCCGTCAGTGCTTTGATTTTATTTAGATTCTGTTAGAGATGTATTCTTCTTTCATTTGGCAAACACTAGCTGCAATATGGAACAAGTTCTTTTATCTTTATCTAAGTCAAGGACCGCCAAACCTGTTGTCAACATGTCGTGACTTCCTTATCTCCCAGAACACAGCCACTTTACAGGAAACTGAGGAAAGCGTAGCCATCCTCACATACACTCAACGCTGATTCAACGTTAAAACAACGTTTTTAATATAGAAGCTTCCGTGGTGTAGTGGTTACGCTACTCGCCTTGTCAACCAGGGGTCGTAGGATCGACCCTGTGCTTCTCCAGACCTTCGGATGAGTCTTTAAACCGAGGTCCAGTCTCCGTATGACCTTCGCTGTTTGTGGGACGTAAAATTCAAACACTCACTCACTCACGTTTGTGATATAGGGATCCTCCATGGTTTTTTCATGCAGTAACGTTTGCCGGGATCCGAGGAATAGGCCGCTAGGCCAAGTGTTCAAATATATTCCGAGGAAACTGGCAAATCATCACGAAAACACGCCTATATAATTTTGATCCCCTCGTACCCCACTTTTATTCAGAAAAAAAAACTGGGGTTTACAGGGTAAACTTTATTTTTGTTATTTCTGCTCTAAAATATAGATGGTTGGTACTTGTTAGAACCGCCTCGTCGAGGCGGTTCTAACAAGTACCCACAATCTTTATTTTGAGCAGAAATAAGAAAAATATCACGTTTCATCTTAAAATGTTCGTTTCGGCGGTAAAGTTTACAACGTATTCCAATAGCCGTGTTTTCGTAATGGTCATTGCAATGAAATAACCAGTGATGATCGTTGATCTTGCAAAACTTACAATTCAAACGCCAAATATTGATTTGTTTGTTTGTTTGATTTGAGGTTTAACATCAACCCATCAACACTGTAAAGGTCATTTTGGAGACATTGCTTCCAATTTTGTGGGACTTTTACCCGACATTGAGATGAAATGACATCTCAAGCCCTGTCGCCCAATGAAACCAATAGGGTTTATAAGCATGGCCGGACACTCACGCCGCTTTGCCTGGGCAGGCTTAGCTCCTCTAAGCGGTTTACCAGTACTCGTGTGTGGGTCGGATTCAGCTCTGCGTGGAAGCATCGTGCAGCCCATATATTTCTTCAAGCCCCGATGGGCGGGGGCCGCCAAATATTGATGGAAACGCCCCAAAGCTCCATATAAACTCTTGAAATGCGACCGGAAAATCCACATGGTGGCTAATTCAGATTGTTGTTTGCAATGATGACCCTCTGGTGTCATCAAAAAATTCTAAAATGCTACGTTCAGGGCGATAACCTTACGTTCTTCAACGGAACGTAAACAAAGCAAGGTCCATCTTGTGAAATTTAAAGTTCAAAATCCATGTTCAAACAGCAAGGGACTTTCATGATGTGAACATGTTTTTCTTTTTTTTTTTTTTTTTTTTTTATGAACACGGCTTCTGGTCCATTGAGGAATAGTTCCAAACAGCTACGTTCATAGGAGTTTATGCAAGGACCTTATAACATTGGATGAACCTTGAGAAGACGTTGATTGACCAGATCATTTTTTGAAAGAAATTTCTGTAGAAATACAAAAAGACAGCCGGCTCCTAATATTAGTTTATGAAATACATAAACGTATATAAGGCCTAAAAATACCTCTGTTTCCGCTAACCCGACGGTATTTTTATCATAAAAAATAAAAACACCGACTCTATACATTTTCAATTTCCGACCCTACCCAGTGTCGTCTTTGCATATTCCCATAGTATTTACGCGTTTTCAGTAAATTTTGTAGTGTTTGGCATTTAATACCTTCCAAAATACAGAGTTGTCTTCTTTTTTGAGCATCTATAATGAATAATGATATACAGTACAAGTCTCAACATTACAATTTTAGTTACAAAAACATGTACAAAAACAAAAACACATAAAAATACAGGCCCGACACTACTACTTACCCACCAAAATTTTTTTTAGCGTGTTAGTAGAAACACACATATTTTTTTTATTTTTATTATTTTTATGCCTAACATAATATTCTATAGTTATACCGCTTTTACGCTAAACGAGCGCAGCCAGGAGAAAGGGCTGTGTTTTATTTTATTTTTTTTCAAATGGAGAAAATATGGGGATGAGGGACAAGATACAGGCCAGCCTTTTTTGCCCTCTATTCATTAACCCTTCCCCAAACTCTCTTGCATTTACAGAAGAAGTTACCCAGCGGGCCAACGTCAGTGCGTCAGCGGTACGACGTTGCCACGTCGTATCGCTGACGGCCCGACATTGGCACGTCAGTCATTCTTTAGGCTCAAAGACACTGTCAAACAGTGGGCCAACGTCGAGCCGTCAGCGATACGGCGTTGTCACGTCGTATTGCTGACGGCCCAACATTGGCATGTCATTCTTTGCTGACTGGGCAAAAGGATCAAACACCAGGGGCCAGTTGTTCAAAGCATCGTTAGCTTAACGAGCTCGTTAGTGGTCATACTGTTAACTCTTCTAGCAAGTACAATATCGTAAATTTTGGTATTTTTGATAAAAAAAATGTGAGCAGCTTTTGCGTCCGCAAAAGCTGCTCGCATTTTTTCAGCAAAAATTTCAACATATTTGCCATATTTATTGGTCAAAGTTTTAACGATACGTTAACTAACAACATCGTTAGTTTTGAACAACTGGCCCCAGATCAAACAGCAGGCCAACGTCTGGCCGTTAGCGATACAAAGTTGCCACGTCGTATTGCTGACGGTCCGACATTGGCACGTCGTTCTTTTCTGAGTGAGTCAAAGGATCAAACACCTTGAGACCATGAAAACTTGTTCCAGACAGGTATCGTTCGAGCAACTGAGGGTTATTCAGAGTGCCTGATAAGCAGGCGTAAGGGGAATGGATACACGTGGGAGATTTTTTTAGCAATTTTTCAAAGGGAGACAACTTTCGGGACTTTCTGTAACTCTGTCCCATGGAAAAATGGGTCTACTCTTAAAGGAAAGAATTTGCTCCTAAGGTCTACACTAAAGGAAAGAATTTTCTCCTCAGAAGCAAGTTCTTTCCTTTAAATGTTGGTCCCTATTGACTTGGGGACAAAAATACATTTGAAGGCGTAACCATTCCCCTTAATGTTTTTATTTATTTATTTATTTATTTATTTTATTTTATTTTATTTTTTTTTTTTTAGGTTGACGTCCAAGTCAACACTGTTTAGATCATATCAAGCCGACCAGTTGACCTAACAACACTAAATGGACAGGATAATGCATAAACGGTTAACCAGTACATATTCTTTCGCCAGAAATTTACGACTGGACTTCTTGTATCAGCGGACAGGTGGGAATAACCATAAAAAGATTCCGTGATCATTATCCACGAAAGTATGCAGCCAACTCGGCAGGTATTGAACCCGCGACCTCCTAAATGTGCTACCGGCGCTGCCAGGCATAACGGGGAAAATTTTACCATTTGTTAAATAAAGGCATGCTGTGTGTACTCATTAGAATCGCCTCAGTGAGGCGATTCTAATGAGTGCACACAACATACCTTTACAAGCTAAATTCAGAAATGTGAAAATGTGATCCCTTGGTAAATTGTTGGCAGTGGCTAGCCGTCCGGTACCGGACGACCAGCCTACGAGTCTGTCAATGTTATTATTTCTATCTTTATATCATTTTTATTCTATTATTGAAAATAGAAGTCAAGTCAATGATCAGGAACCGATACAATTAACCCACACCTCCCATCAGAGATCAAAATCTGCAAAAGTTTGTTCGATGTTGGCCTTGTTATTAATCGTGATTAACATTCAATTTGTTGAGCACATTTACCTAACCTATCAGTTCAACAGGATATGTACAAAGAAATATTAATTGGTGAATTATCTTGTTAGCAGGGCACACATAAAGGCAAAAATTATTTCGATGTTTCCGAAACACGATGAGTAGAGCAATTACCGTAATGATCATATAGGCTTCAGAAAATGCAATCCTAGATCAGTCAGCTCCTGAAGCAGGGTCTGTACTGTTCTACTTCTTCTACTTCTACTGGATACTCCCAAAACTGGATCAATTGCTGGCTATTATTGGGAGGCGCTGTCGTGAGATCAAGATGAAAATGAGTAAAATGGTTGTTGTTTGGCTATGATGAATGTTTGCCATACCATCTGCACCTTTTGGACTCTTTGCTGGCTCGTGAAACAATTTTGTTAAACTCTTAGAAGAATAACTACAAGTCACCAAGATCCTAATTTTTATTATTTGTACGGCACTGCTCACTTGCTATTATACAGTTGTTTTTCGCGACGCTTGGATCAAACGTTTTAGTACCTTTAAGCCGTACATGTAATTACATAAAGAAATGAAAGGTAAAATATATAAACTGATAAGAAATGATAAGTTATATTACCGATTGTTAATTACTTATAAATATATTATTGATAATAATGCTACAGCTTTTATTATCACAGGTTCTTTATTTTTTCGATAATTATGCATTACCGATACGGTTGTGTATATTTGCCTTATTGTTAATCAGAATTGTTACTGGTGTTACGTCAAATGACATTCATACACCAAGATGTATGGACGAGGAAAATCCCAATGATATTTACTTAGTCTCAAAGTAGGAACTCACTATAGCATCCAGTACTCCAGAAAATAATACAAGTGCTATTCAGCATTCATACCCGATATGAAATGAGAGACTAAAATTTACTACCGGGCGATTAGCCATTCCTACGTGGGTGGCAGACTCTTTGGCTGGTCGTCCGGTACCGTACGGGCAGACTCGAAAGCTGGTCGTCCTGTATCTACCTAAATTGTTAGGTAGGCGGGTAGGTAGGTGGAGGGAGAGCATGGTTCGACTAAAGCTTGAGCTCAGGGCCTCTCACATACCGTAACAACCCTCTGCAAACTGAACTGGTTGGTAGTAGCTAAGCTCCAATTGGACGCAAGACTCTCAGAATTGTTACTGGTGTCACGTCAAATGACATTCATACACTAGGACCCGTGATGTTAGCTCTAACCAAAAAGGTAAATTTAGCTACACAATCATCAACACTTTCTGCTGTCGACAAAATCGAATCGGGAAGGGCATTCCAATCTCTAATGGTTCTGGGGAAGAACGACTCTTTATAAAATGTCAGTTCTTGCGGTGAGGGTCTGAAATGCAAACAAATGGTGATCTCTACAGCGCCTAGCTGTTCTCCTTATAAAACTTACATTTATTTCTATATATACTGCAGCACCCCTTACGAGAATAACGTGCAGGTGTACATTACATACACTCCCGGTTTGCAGGATGAAAGCCTACAGTTATCATGTAATTACGGTAGGGTTCTCCCTGCACAGGGGGTGGGGGTACTCCAGTTTACGTTCCGATCCGAAGGACGACGATACTTTGTGGTATTCATCCCTGCAAATGATGCCAGTGGAGCATGTTCTAGCATGATAGGCAAGTACACTATCTACTGAACTGCCCCGGTTGGGGTCTCGGGTCGTTTCGCCCGTGAGTCGTTTCGCCCATGAGTCGTTTCGCCCGTGGGTCGTTTCGCCTTGGGTCGTTTCGCCCTGGGTCGTTTCGCCCATGGGTAGTTTCGCCCTGATTAGGTGGGTCGTTTCGCCCTTATTTTTTTTCAAGCCCTATTGATTGAGGTTATGCTTGTTTCGGTATGTATATGGGTTGATGGGGTATTGGGAGTTCCGGAAAATATGGTTTTGCCCTCGTTTAGTGCAGCTGGACGACCTACTGACGACTTCTACTTCAGGTTTGAGCAACTGCGCTACCACCATTTTGAGAAAGATATTCAAGCTCACATAAGGTTCACAGGGACTTGTAGCAATAAAGTATATAGTCTATTATTCAGTGAATACCTATATAATATACAAATTCTTAAAAAAAATGCTACAAGTCCCAGTGATAAGGTTAACAAGTCTTTGCAATAAAATGGGATTTATGGCTGTGAAAATGACTGTTTATATTAAAAAATGTGACATATTTTTCTTTCTGCTCAAAACATAGATTTTTGGATTAGAACCGTCTAATTGTCTACGTTCTAGAATCAGAAATAAAAGAGATAAAGCATATGCGAAAATCCATTTTTCACTGTATAAAGTTGGGTTTAGCCGGGACGTTTTTGTATAGACTTGCTAACATGATGTTTATTTACTTATCAGTTGTTCTTTCAGCACAAATAGTGACGTGATATAACTTGTTACATTATTACGTTAATTGTGTTGACGGGGACTTTAAACCGTTAAACCTCAATTCCAATAAACAAAATATTTTTAAACAGTGGTGCCTTCCTGGAACGTCGGCCGCTGTACGCCGAAAGAGACAAAACGTTTAATTAACAACCACAATTATTCTCACCTCGGTTAATGTGTGATTATAAGTGTTTAAGAATTATATTATCGTGGTGGATTAGCGCCTTTGTCAAAGCAAATGACGAAGTAATTAATGTGCACTTGTTTTCACACTTAACTAATTATTTTGACTGCCAAAAACGACCACATCTCTCTCTCTCTCTCTCTCTCTCTCTCTCTCTCCCTCTCTCTCTCTCTGTATATATATCCGAACTCTGAAACGAGCCCGTCCATACATCACCCATCCGTAGGTGTCATTTGACGTGTCACCATGAACAGTTCAGATTCAGATCCGTTCGTCCGTCCGTGCATCTACACAAGCATCACTTCATTCATTCAATCATTCCTTTCCGTTTGTCCATCTGCCAATATATACTCTCCATTCATTCATTCATTCATTCATTAACTTATCCATCTCCGTATATTCATAATGCCGTCCGTTCATCCATACGTCCGTCCATCTACCAACGCACAACTCCATTTACCCATTTATATAAATTGATTTATTTATTCATTCATCTGTCCATTTACTCATCCATTCCGTTTGTCACTCCCTTAAAATATAATTGCGGCGAAACGACTCACCAGGTAAGGGCGAAACGACCCACCCCCAAAATCAGGGCGAAACGACTCAGGGCGAAACGACCCACGGGCGAAACGACCCACGGGCGAAACGACCCGGAACCCCGGTTGGTATTGAACCGGGGAGTATCATGCCTGACGGTACCGCCAGATATCACAAAGGGTGGTTCTGTCACGTGACATTCAAAATGGTGGACGACCCAGTCACTGGGAGTGTGAATTTGATCATTTTGTTGTTTCGTTGACTACGAAGACATATTTATCCTATTATGGTAAATTATCAATCTAATAGGCAACTTGTCAAAGGAAAACATCTGCTTCATCTTAATAAACAATCGGACGATCGGCCTATAGGAGGTTTTAGGAATTCCGTTTATGACGTCATTCTTGCGCATGCGCAAAATACTGGCCGTCAATTGAAACGGCCATCGCTATTCAAATGTATTGGCGCAACTTAAAATGGTAACAATATTCAGACATTTTGAGAGAAAATATACCCGTTCACATTGAAATAATGCCTCGAGAAGTAAAGAATGATATTTCGCTTTTATTACCGAAATTCATTTATCCTAAATCCGTTTTTAATTGATGAAAATCTTTTCGTGAATGAGCCATGTCAATGGCTTGAGATACCGTTATTCACGAAAGCTTACTTACAAAATAAGTTTTTTACGTAACTTTCGTTTTATTCGCTATCCAAGTATATCTATCTATCTACATGTATATCTATCTTTCTTTCTTTCTATCTTTAGAAATCTGTCCAACGATATGTCTAAATGTGCAATTTAAATGTCCATACTGACAGTCGAAATAAACTTATGAGTGGACTGACGGAGGGGCGTTGAGTCAATGTTGGTTCGACGTCATGCCGTCGACACCCACTCCAACTCACTTCACTGTCACATGACCGTTGGCATGGGTGAGAGAGAGAGAGAGAGAGAGAGAGAGAGAGAGAGAGAGAGAGAGAGGTTTGACTGACAAACTGACAGTAGACAGACAGACGACACACAGACCGACTGACTGAATGAATGACTGACTAACAGACGATTGGACGGACTGTTAGACAGACAAATAAACATACTGACAGTCCAAAAAAACAACAACAACCAATGAGTGGACTTACACACGGGCGTCGAGTCAACGTTGGCTCGACGTCATGCCGACGATAACCACTCCAACTCACTTCAATGTCACGTGACCGTCGAGATGAGAGAGCGGTTGGACTGACCCATGTATCAAAGAAGCCCATAACCCTTTTTGTAACAAATGGAATCTTCCTCCTTATATATAGCAGGAGTCATTTTCAAAATTTAAGGGTGTCAGGTTGTGATTTCTTCAAAATTTATTTGGAAAATGGCCGAACTTTTTGCAAACAGTGTAGGTCCCGATCAGACGCCGCGTTCTGTCGCGTCAGTTCTGGGCCTGCACTGGGTGTCACTTACCCCTTTTGGGGTTTCCGGTACCAAATAGGTTAATGTAGATCTAAGGGCTGGGCTGGGCAGGTTGAACCAATCTACAAATCTACCAGATTTTACTGTAAAATCTTGCACTTGCGAAGGAGTGTTTCATTTTTATGCACTGAAAGGGTGTTCTACGTTTGTTTTGAATTAAATGTTCCAATCCCACTGAGTCTTGATGGGTCCGAGCACTGGGCAAATGACATTTTTGTAAGCAACGCCGTATTATCGCCAACGCAACGTTCTGACGTTTCATCGACGTTGCAATGTCAAATTCAAAGCATCGGTTTGAAGGGTTTGATGTTGACACGACGTTGTTGACACGCTACATGTCGATTGATGTGGCGTCATTTAACGACAAACTGTGATTTACATTTGCCTGCGCTCGCTAATTGGTGGTGCGCTGTGAGAGAGAGAGAGAGAGAGAGAGAGAGAGAGAGAGAGAGAGAGAGAGAGGACCCTGTTGGGTCGTATGTAAAATATATCATTTTCGTAATGCGAAATTTCATATCTGGCAGCATATCGGTGTTTCTCCCTTTATCTTACATTAGAATTCGCCGAAAGTTTAAAAGAATTCCACTGTTTTACGTTGTAATTAACACTTTATCTGTCCCACTGCCTTTGAAGCAATACGACAGATGACGGCCAGGGCTTTTCCCGTTCTATTTTTAAAACCGGAAGTACGTCACGAAAAAAGCTCCTATTGTTTATAATGGAGCTGAAAGTAGCCCGGTTTCCCATGGTACCAAGGTAGTTAATGTTAAGGTATAAATATTTCACAGTTAGAGCTATTCAGCACTAAAATAATTTTATGTTAATTTTGTATAGGGTCTCTTCTTACAATTAAGGAGGAGTAATGATCACAATACTTCAGCGTGTATTTACAAACCTGGCAGATATGTAACCAGGCAGAATTTTCTCATGCCAACAAGCATTCCCATGGTACCAAGGCAAATAGAAAAGTGACAAATGTAGAAAACTGATTCGATTAAAAGTACATGTGATGGCTTTTCATATTACTTAAAACAATAAACATCAGTATTTCAAATAGGGAAAACTGCAAAAATTGATGTAAAATAATTTTTGACTGCTTTTAATCTTGCAAATGGTACAATAAAGTAAGCTACAGTTGAGACACAGGGGTACAATTCATCACGAGGGTTGTATGAAAGACAAGCAAGTTTGATTCATCATTTAACTTTACCTTCTAAGCTTATACTCAGAGGTGTCATTGGGGCACAGAAACACTGGGATAGTTTAAAGTGTTTTAAAGAATGCATGCATAGACTGTCTGTGCACTTTAGGCTAAAATTCACTTTCAATACTAAAAGAATACCCATGCATATAGAAGGCAGTATATATCAACATGAAACACACAGGATAGTTATTCCATGTTTCAATTTATAAGACCTACCTGAGTAAAACTTAAGCCACAAAAGAAAAATCATAGAGTATTTTGAAAATAAATAAAAGACAAATTTAGCAACCAGGGGGTGAACAGAAAATGTGAAAAATCAGATTTCCCCTGCTTTTTAACTTTCCAGATATTTATCAAGATATTTATCACACAAATGTAATGAAATACATACCAGTGTAAAGATATGTATCCCACTTCATTGATGTGAGAATATCAAGCCCATATGAATTGTACAAGATTCAAAATGCAGTAAAATATTGTTTACCCCGGTACCATGGAACCCTTGGTACCATGAGAAGCGAGTATACTTGGCTGGCGGTCACTGGAACAGAGGAGGGCTGATGCTCGCCTCTGTATGTTATATAAAATATCACACGGCATGGTTGCCATTCAAATGCCACCGTATTTCCAGCCGCCAACAAGAGCTACCCGTCAAAGCCCGGTGAGTCGAAAAACCCAAATCTACCCAAATCCACTGTATTTACCCAAATCCACCTGATAATTACCCATATCCATCTATAGCTGGCCAACTTAAAGTCATATAAGTTGTTTTTAATGTTTATATGATAGAATATATCACTTAGGACAAATAAATAATCAAATTTAGTAACTCGTAACAATTTAACACGCACTATAGATACTCGTAAACGGGGTACGTTTACTAACCGGAATGGACCCAATAACCGGAACGGACCTGGAATAACCGGAACAGACCTTTATTTTAGTCATAAGTTAGAGAATTATATGTCTTTGGTCATATGTATTCTGCTATTAAGTGTAGGATGACTTTAGAAGTATGCTAGACGCTTTAGGAAATACTGGCTTTTACCCTGGAATAGTCTTGACCTAGTCCAGTGATCCTGACCAGATAAAAATTGAGTAATCTTACATGCCTACAGTCTAAATGACTTTACTATATACCAGAATCCCGGAGAGTGTATGCAAGAAAAAGATTCTTTCATTGTTTGGGAACTAGACAGAAAAAATATGTCCTGCAGTACCAATGTCCAGCATCACTGAAGATGTTGGACTGCAACGCTATTGACGGAATTCTCTTTAAAATATCTGTGTGATATAATGGTACCTCTTAATGGACCATAACTAACTTTTTTTCAGGCAAATAACTGATTTCTTTTTCTCCGTATTTTTTGCACCAAACAGATAGTGGGTGCTCGTTAGAACTGTCTCAACAGATGCGGTTCTAACAAGTATCCACAATCTATGTTTTGTGCCAGAATTCAGAAATAAATATATACCATTGTAAACCCCACTTTTCTCTATATCAAGTGGAATTTACAGTGTTCACATATTCAAGTATTTCTTGAATCCAAGGTATTCGTATCATGTGTATTTGTATGGAAGACAAATGACCAAAAACGAAAGGTATAGTAATCTATGTTTATAATTTGTTTGCACAGTTGTCACAATTGAACATTGCCACTTTTACTGATATAATTTAATGGTTTTACTAAGAACATACAAATATATTTACATTCATTTTTAAAAAAAACTCTGTGTTGTTTTGGTAACGCTACTCGTCTCATAAATCAAACAGATTCTAGATGCTCGTTAGAACCGCCCCCACATTGGCGATTCTAACGAGTGCCCACAATCTGTATTTTTTTCAAGAACACAGAAATAATGTATACCACTGTGAACCACACTTTTCTCAATCTAAAGTGTAATGAGTGAATGAGTTTTTCAGCTTTACGACTCACCAACAGCTACGGAGACGGGACCTCGGTTTAAAGACTCATCCGAAAGTCTTGAGAAGTCATATAAAGTGTAATTTACAGGTGTTTAATAAGAACATAAAAACATATTTACATTTAATTAAGAATAAGTTCTGAATAGCTAGATCCTTTGGAAGCAAAGAATACACCCAAATAAACGAAAATAGCAGACTCGGTTTTATTGAGTCTGTTCATGACCAGTACTGAAGCCTCTGTGGTGCATTAGCAAAGCTACTCATCTCATAAACCAAACAGATTGTGGGTGCTCGTTAGAACCGGCCCCAACATTGTGGTTCTAACGAGCCCATCGGAGCTTGAAGAAATATATGGGTTTATAAACCCTATTGGCTTCATTGGGCGACAGGGCTTGAGATGTCTTTTCATCTCAATGTCGGGTAAACGTCCCACAAAATTGGAACCGACGTCTCCAAAATGACAAATACAGTGTTGATGGGGACGTTAAACCTCAAATCAAACAAATCTAACGAGTACCCACAATCTATGGTTTTGTGTAAGAATAAAGTCCCATCTCCATATGACCTCAACTATTAATTGTTAGTGGGACGCAAAACTCAAACTTACACTGTACCGCACTCTTATATTGCTGGGTAAGCTATTACAAAATAAGTTAGCTGAAAATGCCAAGTGAGACTCGGTGAAAGATTATGGGGAGTGTGTGAACTTGGCTCGTGATTCGCGGCTTGGAATATCGATTTTGCGTAACATTCGCTAATATTTTACTTTACTTTACTACTACGGAATAAACTGAATTCCAATCTCCATACTCCAGACTCCAAGCCAACTTCATACACTTGATTATGGGTTTATCTATCTATCTATACATCCTGCAGCACCCTCTCGCGAGGATTATGTGCAGCTACGCGCGTCAGAAAAAGAAAAGTGTGATAGAAGAAAAAGTATTAGATTTTAGGAGAATTGAAAGTAAAAACAGTGTTAGTAAAGTAGAGATTAAAAGCAGATAAAAACAATGTTTCACGGTTCATGGCATTGGGTGATGGAGGGTGCATATGGTCGATCTGAAAGAATCCAGATCGGAGCACACAACAGCATGAGGAGGAAGGTGATTCCATTGTACCACAGCCAAGGGGAAAAAACTGTATTTATAGTAACTGGCAGTAGTAGGGATTTGAATATAGTGCATAGTATGCATGTTTTTAGTAGTTCTGATTGGATGTCGGATGTATGTAGGGAGCGGAATCTCGACAAGACCATATACTATCTTGTAGAACAATAGGAGGCGAGCATCTGCCCGCCTCTGTTCCAATGATCTCCATTCCAGGGTATTAAGCATCTGGGTCACACTACTATATGAAGAGTAGTCATGTTTGACCCATCTAGCTGCTCTTCTTTGGACTCGCTCAACCTTGTTTATATTTGACTGGGTATATGGGCTCCACACAGGGGAGGCATACTCAAGCTGGGGCCTAACAAGGGTATTATAAGCTGTTTCAGGTATGCCTTGATGTTTGGTGCGTATATTCCTACGTATGAAGCCCAGGGTCCGATTTGCTTTGGTGGTCACGTTATGAATGTGGGTGTTCCAAGTTAAATCACGGCTAAACTCAAGGCCCAGGTACTTGGCATGATCAGCCTCCTGGAGGACTTCACCGTGGAGAATGTAATTGTGTCTAATGGGTTCTTTAGAACGGGAAATGTGTAGGACCTGGCATTTACCCGGGTTAAATTCCATTTCCCAGTTCTTTTCCCAAGTTTCAAGCTTTTGGAGGTCCCTTTGCAATAAGGTACAGTCAGCATCACTGCGGACAGCCAAATATATTGCCGTGTCATCTGCAAAAAGTCTGACCTGTGAGTGGATCTGCTCTGGTAGGTCATTGATGTATAAAAGAAACAGGATCGGTCCCACTACTGATCCTTGGGGAACCCCAGATGTGACCGGAATTTGGGATGAGGTTCCCCCTCTAGGGCTACACGTTGAGTACGGCCAAAAAGGAAAGCTTTGATCCAGTTTAGGGTGTTTGAGGTTATGCCATGTTGGTGCAGTTTGTGGAGTAATTTAATATGGCTAACCTTATCGAATGCTTTACTAAAATCCAGGAGCAAACGACGATGAAACAAACGAGATTATAAATATAGCACATTTTACATAGTAGCACATCAAAAGCGCAACACAGACAGGATACAATGGTATTAGAGGACTGACGGTAATGTAATGTTCAGCACTTTCTGGAGAGATATATCATTAAAATTAAGGATAAATAGGAATTTAAGTGTAGCACTAATGAGTATTTGATTACTGATTGAAATTTTATGAGCTTTTACTATGCAAATAAGATGTGACCGTCCCTACCCAGCCGGGCTTCTCAACATCGAGAAACGGGACCCCCTTGAACCCACTTTTACATTGTAAAATGGGGTTTACCTGGGTAAACATTATTTTTCCTAGTTTAACTTTCTACACTTTTCCGGGCAGACTTGTACGTAAGTGGTTATACTAGTAAAGTGCACATTCTTTCACCAGAAGCTGACAACTGTCCCTCTTTTATCAACGGAAGTAAGAGAATGACCGATGAAAACATTCCCTGGTCAATCTTCACGAAAGAATGTTGCCGACCACCAGTCAGACGCCGATCCGACAGAGGTACCGAGGCCGGCGCGCACATAACGTCGATTAAACATCGATGCAATAGGGTTACGTTGCATCGACGTTGCTTCGACGTTGCCTTAATGTCATGTACCCGCTGGGAGAATTGTCATGCCATACCTATCATGAAAACCCATCCTATACGATCATGAGCAGGACATCTCTATTGAAAACAGAAAACAAGAAGAAATTACCTTCAGCTCCCCTTTACAGAAGTTCCTGAGATGAGAGATATAGCTATCCCCAAAGAGGGCGAAACGTACCATGATGTATATGGACGTTGTTGTGTCTGTGTGACATGAATCAACATAAGCCTTAGGCTTTATATAATATGAATTATTTAAGTTAACAGTGCCAAAGTTATCAATGCTTTTTAATGAGCTTGGGTATTGAACATTTCCGCTTTCGGGGCATAGCATGTGATACTTGCTCGCCAATAAATACCTGTAAGTGCTCACTAATTAAGACCAGATGTTTGCTCCTGAGCATTGACCAGTGATATCTTTAAATCTATAAAAATTAAATAGGCTTCATGGTGCTGTTTACAAACGCCTGGTTTAATCTAGGCTTAATTTTTAGCGCCTTTGAGTGAGTATAATACAGAATCTTTCATCCAAAATTGCCTCCTCTCATTCTTAATTTCCCTACTACCTCATATATTCAGCATATTCATTTGATAATTGGATAAAATAATGATTTTAAAGGTCCGTTCCGGTTATTCCAGGTCCGTTCCGGTTATTTGGTCCATTCCGGTTAGTAAACGTACCGTCGTAAACGCGTGTAGTGTGACGAAACATCTTTCAGTTGGTTGCCTAGAGTTACAACTATAATAATCATAGTTCACACACGTTTATTATAAATAATGTCAGATAAATTGTAAACCTAAAAAAAATATTTATTTATTTGTTTATTTATTTATTAAGAAAGGAAGAAAGGAAAGAAAATAAATAGGCAAGTGAATGTTTGACGGTTGAGTGGAAAATAAAAAAAATAAAAAATGCAGAATATACCGCAGAATATACGACCTTATTAAACACAACTTTTTATAACGTATTAGGCTTTGGTTTACAGGGGAACATATTATTTTTATTAGTTCTGCTAAAACAACACAACTTTTTTATAAAGCAAGGTTTTGGTTTACAGGGCAACGCGAAATAGCCCACTAAAATAAACAGGATAGAAAAAAAAACAACCAAAAAATAAAATATTTCTGATAGAAAATCTGATATTATCCATATATGTGGGCCAGCTTGCTTTTCTGCATCAAGCAATTATGTACATCATTCCAACTGACATTTAATTAAGCAAGTCCATGTAATGAGTTACCAAAAGGGTAAAGTGGTTTGTACGTGCGCACACATGTACATGATAGTTGATGTCTGTTCAAGAGTAGACCGGTTCTCTTTAGAATTGCTTCATTGTGGCTCATTAGATAAGTCTAGAAGAGTGTTCTTGTGGCTAACACGAGCAGAAATAAGAACCAAATATGTATCTAAATTTTTCACCCAAATCTCATGTACAGAGGCACTACATAACCCCGTATATAGGCGTATTGGCCTAATTGGCTATGCACAGAGTTGGTATCCACATAATGAAAGCACGCCTATTCAAACACATTGAAAATATTAAATTTTATTGCCTAAAAACGAACGATTCCAGATAAAAAAAAAAATAAAATATTTTTCTTGTTTCTGCACAAAACCTAGAGTATCCCTCCACCCCACCCCCGTTTACTATATAAAATTGGGGTTCGAGGGGGTTAAAATATATAGGCATGTTTTCATGATGAGCGTCCATGCATAATATGAATAGACTGCTTGGACGCTCATCATGAAAATATGCCTATACAGTATATTCATATATATAATTAGGCTGCGCATCCATGCATATTATGAATAGACTGCTTGGATGCGCAGTCTGATCCGAGTCTTCGGTGGCGCACATGTAAGTTGCAGGAATATAGAGTGACTGCAAATAGTCATTTAAATGTTTGTTTACTGTATTTATGGACTGCATAATAACAAATCCCAAAAACAAGCAAAATACGCCGTGAAAACATGAAAATAATAAAATTCAGCATATTAGCAATTCAGCATTTAAGACCCATTAAGCTGATCAGCAGGTCGCTGAATTCAGCAAGAAATTCAGCGTTTTAGACCGGCCCAGGAAAACACGCCTATATAATTGTTACACCCCTTGAACCCCACTTTTATATAGTAAAACTGAGCTTTACAGTGGTATACCTTATTTGTCTTATTTCTGCTCTAAAATATAGGTTGTGGGTACTCGTTAGAACCCCCTCGATGAGGCGGTTCTAACGATTACTCACCAGCTATATTTTGAACAGAAATGATAAAAATATCACCATTTTTCATCTTGAAATATTCGTTTTATCGGTGGTAAAGTAAATAATATCTTTGTTTTCGTAATGATGCCTATGCTCGGGTTATATGAAATGCTACTGCTGAGTGGGTGAGGGACATCTCGGACGCTATCAAAAATTATTAATAAAATATTAAATTGAGAGGGACGGGTAATTCACATTCACTTAAACTGTTAGTCTATTGGCCCTTGCAGTGCCAGCGGGGCGTGACTTGACACATTTTCTTTGGGTATGCAGCGTTCTGATTGGCGGGGAATTTTGTTCGAATAAACACAGCGCTTGACAACTGGGCGTGACTTAAAACTTTCTAAATGTCTGAATAAACAGGCTTTTTATAAAAAAGATAATATAGAAAGAAGGACATTGTTCATTTATATTTTAAACATGCGTCTTTATAAATAAAAAAAAACAAACAAACGAACAAAAAACAACATACAAACAAACATACAAATAAATAAATAAATAAATAAAACGATAATAATGAATTCCAATACTACTTCTACTACTACTACTAATAATAATAATAATTATAAAATATTCTTTCTTGACTATAGACGTATCTTAGTTTTATTTCTTAGCCTTTGACCTTACTGTTCAAGTGACAGTGCGTATTTAAATATTGAACAGCCTAGAAAAGTTAGACACATCATGAAAACAGGCCAAAATAATTTTGACCCTCTTTAAGTCAACTTTTATATAGTTAAACTTGGGTGTTCAAGGGTAAACATTATTCTTCTTATTTCTGCTAAAAAATGAATTGTGGGTACTCAGTAGAATCGCCTGTCGAGTCCCCGCAAACTAATTTTTGAGCAGAAATAAGAAAACTATCAGAATTTTTTTATCAGAAAAAAAAAAAAACATTTGGTGGTAACTTTTTTCTATACATTTGTATAGGCATGTTTTCAACATGGATTTCAACTAGCAGCCCTGTTTAGTGTTTACCTCACATTATGAAGAGAAAAGTTGAGTTTACAATGTGTTCTTTATAATCCAAAATATCAAAATTGTACAAGGTTCCTCTTACGGGCACCTACAATCTACGGAATTAAAAGAACGAAAATAAAAATAAAAAAAAAAATAAAATAAATAAATAAATAAATAAATAAATAAATAAATAAATAAATAAAATAAAATAAACCGGCAAAATTCAAATATTAATTCAAGAGACTTCTGAATTCACAACAGCAATTTCAGTTTTGATTGTTTGAGATGAGGTTTTGCATCCCCGTCAACACTATTAAGGTCATTTTGGAGACCTTGCTTCCGATTTTGTTGGACTTTTAACCGACATTGAGATAAAATGACATCTCAAGCCCTACCGCCCATAGTAACCACCAGGGTTTAATGAGCGGTCCGACTCGCAACACTTTTCCTGGGCAGGCTTAGACCTAAGCTGTTTACCAGTACTCCAGTTCGGTCGGTTTCAGCTCTGCGCGGAAGCACTGTGCAGCCCAATCTATTTCTTCAGGACCTGATGGGCGGGGGCGCAAAAGCAATATCAGGAAAAGTTTTTGAAGCCGGGGCGTGAAGTCAGTTTTTGTTCGATAAATATTTTTTTCATATTTCTTCTCCAAACAAATATTGCGGGAACACGTTAGAACCGCCTCGATGAGGCCGCTTTAACGAGTACCCACAAATAATGTTTTTCAGCAGATGTCACATGGACATTCAAAGCAAAAGTCTTATGTGCTTAGTAATGTTGGGTTGACTAAAAACAACCTAAATGGGTCGACTGGCAACAATCTAACCAACCCATAACATGCGTCAAAAACTACATGTGAAAGGAACTTTTGTTGACGAGAACGTAGAACTTAGAGGCAGGGGTGAAGAGGCAGGTGTTCATCTTTCTTGCTTTCGTATTGCTGCTCAAAACCAGTTTCGCCTTAAAACCCAATTATACTATATAAAAAGATAGGAGTGTTTCCAGAATGCGTTTAATCGATGTCCGTTTATCTCCCAGTTCTTTCTTTCTTCCTTCCTATTAAACGTATCATGTATGCCCTCGTGTATGTATTTATTTTAGCATTCTTTATTTCTTTTGAATAGCCGGCGGCCCCGATAGCTCAGTAGTCGGATGCGCGTCTGACTTTTGATCAGGAGGACTCGGGTTCGATACCTGCCGGGTTCGGCAACATTCTTTCGTGGAGATTGATAATGAAATCTTTTCTACGGTCATTCTCTCCCTTCCGCTGATTCAAGAAGGGCAGCCGCAGTTGCTGGCGAGATGTGCCCTGTAGTGGTTAACCGCTTACGTATAAGCCTGCCCAGGAAAAGTGTGAATAGGTAAACTGGCCGACTCAAAAATGATCTAAAATAGTGTTGACTGGGCCGTTAAACTCCAATACAAACAAACAAATTTCATTTGAATAAGAATCAAACTGTAAACGAGGGCGTTACAACCTTGATGCAAGGAAGCCGGTAACTGCATCATTCTTTCTTTTGTATAACGGGCTCAAAACATATATTTAGGATGTGGGCACTCGTTAGGACCGTCTTGGTTATGCGGTTCTAACGTGTACATCTGTTTTGAGCGGAAGTAATACAACAACGCAATCGGCAAGTTAGCAATCGGTCCTCATCCAGACGTACTTTTGATGTTGTTTGAGACGAATATCAAATACGTGCCGAAAGCTTTATTGCACCGTTTTGAACTTTCCATCACGTGCTTCTGGACCGGTATTTGAGATGATTGACAACCGTCTTTGGACGTTTTAAGCGTGGGCGGGACAATAGCGCTGTCAGTTACTGTTACAATCGATTTTAATACTTGTTTGTTTGATTTGAGGTTTAACGTCCCCGTCAACACTGTAAAGGTCATTTTGGAGACGTTGCTTCCAATTTTGTGGGACTTTTACCCGACATCGAGATGAAATGTCATCTCGAGCCCTGTCGCCCAATGAAACCAATTGGGTTTATTAGCATGGGCGGTCCGCCTTGCACCGCGGTTCCTGGACAGGCTTAGAGCCTCTAAGCGGTTTACCAGTACTAGTGTGCGGGCCGGATTCAGCTCTGCGTGGAAGCATCATGCAGCCCATATATTTCTTCAAGCCCCTATGGGCGGGGGCCGGATTTTAATACTGCTCAAAAGAAGATTGTAGATACTCGTTAAAACCTCGAAGCGGTTCTTACCAGCAGTACCCACAATCTATAGTCTGCTCAAAATAAAAATTGTGGATACTCGTTAAAACCTCTAGATGGCGACAGGGCTTGAGATGTCATTTCATCTCAATGTTGGGTAAAAGTCCCACAAAATTGGAAGCAACGTCTCCAAAATGACCTTTACAGTGTTGACGGGGACGTTAAACCTCAAATCAAATCAAATCAAATATTCTCCTCAAGGCAGTTCTAACCAGCAGTACCCACAAGCGAATAAATATTCTCCTCAAATTGTGGCCCCCGCCCATAGGGGCTTGAAGAAATATATGAGCTGCATGATGCTGGCACGCAGAGCTGAATTCGGCCCGCACACTAGTACTGGTAAACAGCTTAGAGGATCTAAGCCTGTCCAGGAACCGCGGTGAGAGGCAGACCGTCCATGCTAATAAACCCTATTGGTTTCATTGGGCGAAAGGGCTTGAGATGTCATTTCATCCCAATGTCGGGTAAAAGTCCCACAAAATTGGAAGCAACGTCTCCAAAATGACCTTTACAGTGTTGACGGGGACGTTGAACCTCAAATCAAATCAAATATTCTCCTCAAAACAGACTGTGGATACTCGTTAAAACCTCGAGGCTGTAGCAGAAACAAGAAAGAACAATGGAGAACCCCTGTATATACATGTATGAAAGTGGCCGAGCCGGCACTGGACATTGAATCAAGCGTGGTATCTCAATGGTATAGTGCACCTGCCTGTGATGCTAGAGGTCCCCAGTTTGATTCCCGGCAGCGGTAATAAAACTGCGGTGTCCGAAGATGCTCCAGGTGAATGCCGCAAAGTGCATGGTCCTCCGCATCGGGACGTTAACTGGGGACCCCCTGCACGTGCAGGGAGGCCCATTCTGTGCAGGTTAAAGATCTATTCGTTATTACTTTTTTTTTTTGGTTTGGGTTTTACGGCCCTTTCAAGATTATTTCACTCATATCGAGCCGATCGTTAATCATAGGTGGGCGAAAACCGGAGTACCCGGAGAAAAACCACCTGACCTTCCGTTGCAGAACTTGGCATCTCACACGTGACCCGAGCGAGGCTCGAACCCACGGCGGTGAGAGACCTGCTGACTAAGAGTCAGCGCTCTTATCCATTAGGCCACGGAGGCCCGTTCGTTATTACATGATTACTGTGTATGTTTTCATCCTGCAAACCTGGATCGGCAATGACCGATCACACTAGAATTGAAAACGCTCCAATGTTGATTCGACCGATATACATTTTAGATAGAAATAGTAGAAAAAAATGAATTGGAGAGGAGCAAATTCTTTCCTTTAAGAAAAGAAAATAAATAAATGAAAAAATTCAGAAAATAAATAAATAAAAAAAATATTTGTCACTTAATTGCTCGACTCGATGGTTACTGATTTTTGCGTGCCCCCCCCCCCCCCCCACCCCCCATATTTGTCACTTAATTGCTCGACTCGATGGTTACTAATTTTTGCGTGCCCCCCCCCCCCCCCCCACCAGGAGACCTGTTTGGTCCACACTTTTAAATTTTGAAATCGTCCTGCACAACTTCATTTTCATATCTGTCTAGTGGTTCCTGAGAACTTATCGGGACAAAAATTGGGCGGAAAAAAGAGAAGAAACCCAGAAAAACTAATGTCTCGTTTTGGAGACTTAACCCTTATCCTGCTGAATAAATTAATTTAGCCACACCCATTGCTGGTGAGACGCCAAGTTCTGCAACGGAAGGTCAGGTGGTTTTTCTCCGGGTACTCCGGTTTTCGCCCACCTCTGATGAACGATCGGCCCGATATGAGTGAAATAATCTTGAAAGGGCCGTAAAACCCAAACCAAAAAAAAAACAAAAAAAAAAAACACCCATTGCTGACTATCAAAGCATCATGCAGCCCATGTTTTTCTTCAAGCCCCGATGGGCGGGGGCCGCAACACTGTACAGGTCATTTTGGAGACGTCACTTCCAATTTCGTGGGACTTTTACCAGACATTGAGATGAAATGACATTTCAAGCCCTGTCGCCCAATGAAACCTATAGGGTTTATATAGATGAACGGTCTGACTTGCAACACATTTCCTAGGCAGGCTCAGAACCTCTAAGCTGTTTACCAGTACTCGTGTTCGGTCAGCTCTGCGTGGAAACATCATGCAGCTCAGTCTATTTCTGCAAGCCATGAAACCAGAAACAGTAGGAAGTTCCAACGTTGAGTGGTAGGGGTTAAAATTAAAAAGGTTTGTTTTTATGGTTCGTATCAACTTCGAGACTATGAAGATGTGCAGGCTTACTTATAATCACAGTGTTGGGAACAGAACTTTACTGAGCATCAATGATGGGAAATGCCGAATCCGGCGTATTTTTACGCCAGATTTTGCGTAAAGTTTCCAGGCGTGGCCAGTATTTTTTCTCCTGTCGCGTTCGTCTTTGTAAATGACAGCGAGTGCTCAATTGATCAAAGGTCTGTAGGCTGGTGTGTATTGCCAATCGCGACTGCGGAAAAAATGACAGGTCCATCTCGGGACACTCGGGTGTGCTGTGACAAATCAAGCATGTGGCTGATTAACACTTACTGAATGTTTTGCTTCACGGATTTTTGTACACACACTTGGATTATCGGTAATTTGATTGTTGAGAAAATGTCGGGGCATAATTAAAGAAAGCGATAATTACCTATATTATGATAAAAAAAAAAAAAAAAAACAGAATCGTCGATATTGCGATTCCCTATCTAACACCATTATCCATACCATCAACAAATAACAAAATGCGTTAAACTGGCAAATAAAATCAATTTTTGGCTAAAGAATAACCAAACTAATCATAACTGAAGTTTATTTTATCAGATGCATTAGTTTGAACTTTAAAAATTGATTCGAAAATGAACAATTTTTATGTGGAAGTTCGCCATTGCGACTGACCGGAGAAATGACCCGAATTACATATGATTCAAGCCCCAAAGTCTTTCGGATCCTTACGAGACACATGTTCATGGTGCTGCCTGACACAACAGCCTATAATACTGGCACAGCATGCAAAGCTTCAGATGTCTGTAAACTTTAGCCATAAACTCCCAAAGCCTGCCCCGGCGAGTAGGACATGCAAGGCTTCAGATGTCTGTTAACTTTAGCCATAAACTCCCAAAGCCTGCCCTGGCGAGTCGGACCATCCGAGGATATAAACCATATCGGTTTAACTGGGCGGCAAGGATTGAAATGTCATTTTATCTAAATGTCGGGTAAAATTTCACACAAAACTGGAAGTAATGTCTCCAAAATGACCTAAATAATGTTAATGGGGATGTTAAACCTCAAATCAAGTAAACAAACAATCTAACAGAAAAGCAGAAATATTGGTCAATTAAAGGCTGTTATTGGTCACATGAAATCTGACGGGAATGACTTGGCAGATTTTTCACATTTTTCAAAAGGGTACAACTTTCGGAACTTCCTGTTTGCTTTTCTATAAGCTTTGTCCCACGAAAAAGGGGTCTACTCTTAAAGGAAAGAATTTGCTCCTTAGGAGCAAATTCTTTCCTTTAAGAGTTGACCCTTATTGACATGGGAGAATAAAATACGCTTGAAATAGTTGCCTCCCCTGAAGGTGTATGCATTCCACTGAAAGTCTGAAAAAATATATTTGTTCGACTCGACGGCTAGTAAAATACTTGGGTGGATTTTTGCGTGTTTTTTCGTGATTCTATGGGCCCACCTTTTTAAATTTTGAAACCTTCCTCACAACTGAACAAAAAATAGGCGGGAAAAAAGAGAAGAAACCCAGAAAAACAAATAAGTCTTAACCCTTATCCTGTTGAATATATACATTTAGCCACAGCCATTGCCGAGTGTCAAACAATAAAATTTCACAAGCTGCATGGCAAACAGTGTAGGACCTCATCTCTGTTTGCAAAAGTAGGGGTTGTTATGGGTTAAATATACACTAAAGCCACTTTATAACTGAGCCTCCTGTTGTGCCCATTTCTGTTTGTTTGCTTGATTTGAGGTTTAACGTCCCCTTCAACACTGTATTTTGGAGACGCTGCTTCCAATTTTGTGCGATTTTAACCCGTCATTGAGATGAAATGACATCTGAAGCCCTGTCACCCAATGAAACCAATAGGGTTTATAAGTATGGGCGGGCTGCCTCGCATCGCTGTGTATGGGCAGGCTTAGATCCTCTAAGCGCTTTACCAGTACTCGTGTTGTCTGCTTGGTAGCCTCATGCAGCCCATCTATTTCTTCAAGCCCCGATGGGCGGGGGCCGACCATTTCTGTATGCATTGGAATTACACAAGGAGGATAAATTACAAGGATTCGTGTCAAAAATACATTGTGTATAAAGAAGTTGTTTTGTTAAAGCAAAATGTGGAACAAAGGGTTAATTCTTTCATGGAGGTTTAAAATATTAGGCAATAGTAATTATATATCAGTTCTCAACAAGCTGTTGTATGATAAGCGCTAGGACGCCACCGAGTGTAGGCTGGGAAAATAGTCCCGGACTGAGATCCAAACTTTCGTTAAAGCCCTAAATTCCACTTTCAATGTAAACAGTGTAGACCCCGATTAGACGCCGCGTTCTGTGGCGCCTGATCTGAGTCTCCATTGCTTGCCAAGCCTCTCACAGCGAACAATCTCTACTGAAATCATATACGCTAATTGGCGATTGATTTTTTACATGACCCGTGGCGTCATGCAGTAGATTTTTGACAATCGCTTAGCTCCGCCCATTCCTGTGGGTTAACCGGTATTGGATGGTGATGTTAAGTATTGATTACGGTCAGTTTGACATTCTTGTCACTTGATACACCTATTCTGGTGTAGCTTGTCAGTGTTTTTTGACGTATCTGCTCTTTAATGAACCGACGGGATATGGCGTATTGCTAACTTGCTGGGTGCGCGGTTGTAAATAAATAATGTTTATCCCCACAACCCGTGTTGGGGGTAAAAAATTGCAGGTTCGTGCTTGCAAAATTTGTTCGTTCATTTGTTGAAAAATCTTTTCATTCTTTTATTCTTTTTATCATTTTTTCTTTCTAATCAAACATCATATATTCGTTTATTTACTAATTTTGGCATTCATTCGTTCTTATTTTATTTTCTTTCAATATAAGTAAAGTTTTGTTGACTTGGGTGGAAAACCAAAATGCACAGAAGCGAGTAAATACTTTCTTTTTTCATCCTTTCTTTTCTTCCTGTGTAACGGCTAAAACGTAGAATGTGGGTACTCATTAGAACCGACTCGACGAGGCAGTTCTTTGGTGTATCACAATCAATGTTTTTGATCAGAAATAAAAAAAAATAATCTTTGTTCATGTGAACCCCAATTTTACTTTATCATAGTGCGGCTCTAGCAAAATTACATAGGCATGTTTCCGTGATGCTTTCGATCATCTTATTTCTTTCTTTTCTTTCTTTCTTTCTTTCTTTCTTTCTTTCTTTCTTTCTTTCTTTCTTTCTTTCTTTCTACCATCATACAGTATTGTTGTCGAGGATGCGGAACTTAAAAGAATAAGGCAGGTTTACTTTCTTTCTCTTTCTTTCTTTCTTTCTTTCTTTCTTTCTTTCTTTCTTTCTTTCTTTCTTTCTTTCTTTCTTTCGTATTTGCTTGGTTATAATCTAAAATAAAGAAATAAAAAGACAGGTAATGGTGATCTCTGTGCGTGCTATGATTGCCTAAGGCAATCTGTGTATTCTGACTTTAAGATGTTTTGTCGCACTACACCTGCCTATATAGTAGGTGCGTATCTTAAAAAAAAGATAACACGGATAAATGACATTTTATTAATTTAATCGTCAATAGTTTATCAAATTAAATTTGTATTGTTTAAGACCTGTTTATTTACACATTGAGTTCAAACCCTTTCAATATCAGCAACAGAAAATTGATTCATATTCATGAGCGAGGTGAGGTATGTGCGGTAAATAGTTATTGTGTAATTATCATCCACCCAAATATCAAAGTTACTAAATTTGATTATTTATTTGTCCTAAGTGATATATTCTATCATATAAACATTAAAAACAACTTAAATGACTTTAAATAGGCCAGCTATAGGTGGATATGGGTAATTTATCAGGTGGATTTGGGTAAATACAGTGGATTTGGGTAAATACAGTGGATTTGGGTAGATTTGGGTTTTTCGACTCACCCGTCAAAGCCTGCGCCATCCCTTTGTGTATCGACAAATCCATACCTCAACCGATTATTACAAGTATTCGTTTTTCCCTTTGGCTGTTGTGCAATGGAACAGCTTGCCATCTTCCTTGGTCATGCTGCCAACACTGAATCAGTTCAGTGTGGCAGTTCGGTCTCTTGACCACCACTTACCCTAAACAAGGGTTCGTAGAAGTACCGGAACACACCAAAACACCGGAACACACTGGTAATTACCGGAACACACTTGAATTTTTTATTTTCTTTTATTAGAAATGTTATTTTTGACTTATTTGCATTGTTTTATTGTGCATGGTGTTGTTGAAAACATTTCTGATATAAAAAGCTTAAATTAATTAATCTTAGTTCAGTGTTTATCAAATGTGTTCCGATCCTGTGGGTCTGAATATATACAAGTAATTATACTGAGCAGTTTATATTTAGATTTGCTCTCTCTGATATAACTCATTTGATGACCAAAAGAATACATCTTGACAATTTTTCTAGCCACAAAAAAAAAAGATTGACATTTCCAGCATAGTGTCACCATTGGGAAGAAAAACATGAACTGTCAAAAACGTTAGCTCGGAAAAATTTCATTTTTTTTTATATATATCAGATTTTTACAAAGTTTGCTAAGTGGCAACCATGTCTGTGCCAATTTATTGTTTTTTTTTATTATAATTTCTGGCCCAGTCAACAGCTTAGATCAGTCCGGTCCATACTGCATTGGTTTCTTGGTTTAATTCTTAGCAGAGAATGAAATATGACAATTGGTAATGAAATACATAACAAACCATGTTTTAATATTGCACAGTTTTAAATTATTTCAAAATTCATCAATTCATTGTAATTATGTTATATAACTCTCTCTCTCTCTCTCTCTCTCTCTCTAAAAACATCATAAGTATATAAAATACAATGTATATTCAAAAATCAAATAGCAGTCTGATACATGCCATGTCATTGAAAAACATGTCTACAAACGTATGTTGTTGCCAGCAAACGTATAGATCCGATGGCGGAGTCTGATCGTGGTTTTCTCTGTCTGCTAAGAAGACTCACGTTATGGTAACACATGTTCAAACACATGTTCAATAAGGCACCGTTCATTACTCTTGTCGTGATATTGTTCGTTTTTTTTTTCTAGTTCAGGTATAGGTTGCAGGTGATCGTTAGAGACCCCCAGCCTATATAGAAATATGAAAAAAATATTCCATGAAGTATGAAAGACTGAAGTTTTAATGACAAGTGTTACCGTAAATTGTGTCTGTTAGCAGATAGTGAAGAGACCTCCATCAGACTGCGATTTGGCTATTGTGTGAATGTTCAAAGACGCATTTTCCTTTGACACACATTTCATTTAAGGATGTGTAATACATAATGAAAGGAAATGAGCCGGGACACAGCATTTCCAACAACTTACATGTGCGCCCAGCGAAGAATCAGATCAGACTGCGTATCCATAAAGTCTAACCAGAGCCTTCTCTTGTTGCGGCCCTTAGCTATCCTTAGACCGCACAACGAAGATTCTGATGCACAGGCTGATCTCAGTGATCCGAGCCTTCGTTGGGCGCACATGTCTTATTGTAGATTTTGTCGTGTGCTGACTCAAATAAATTGATTCTGATCATTGATATTCTGCCCTTGATATTCCCTTTCGGGGTTTAATACAAACAAAAACCATAATTTGAGCCCCCGCTCATCGGGGCTTGGGGACGTAGGCAGAGGTGCGAGTCGGGCCGTCCTTGCATATCAAACTTCAGTTTCATTGGCCGGTAGGGCTTGAGAAATCATCTCATGTGAATGTAGGTAAAAATCACCCAGAATTGAAAGAAACGTCTCCAAAATGACATATAAAGTGTTCTGAATCAGTGTTGATGGGACGTTAATCCTTCAATAAAAAAATGAAATAACACAACTAATTACCACCGTAACAGTTATTCTAGGTTTAAATAACATTGTTCGACGTTTAATGTATTTCTTATACATGATGATAACTTTCGTATGCCTAACGCATCATGACAAAAATATACCGGATCACATTGCCATAAACTATTTGATGCGTCACTGGGCTAGGGTTTATAAAGTATGTTTTTGTGTTACATTTGGTCAATATAAGGCATATCAAATGTATATTATAGTATATTCCCCTTAAAAACATTTATTAAGCCAGGTAAAAAGCTTTTTTTTTAGTGTGTTCCGGTAATTACCAGTGTGTTCCGGTGTTTTGGTGTGTTCCGGTATTTCTACGAACCGCCCTAAACACAACAGACCTGTTTTTAACCTAATTTTAATCTCATCTTATTAACTAACACTTTCACCTGTTTTTATTCATCTCACTATTGCACTTTTATTCTCACTATTCATTCTACCTTTTTTCTTTAGGCGCGCAATCACCTACACGTTATCCTCGTCAGGGGGTGTTGTAGTAAATCTAGATAGATAGAAGCTCAGTGGCACTTGCCTCTGAGCCAGCCTCGGTAGCTCAGTCGGCTGCGCGTGTGACTGGTCAGGAGGAAGTGGGTTCGATACCTGCTTGGGTTGGCAACGTTCTTTCGTTGAGATTGATCCTGAAATCTTTTATATGGTCATTCTCTTCCTTCGGCTGTTTCAAGAAGGGCAGTTGTCAGTTTCTGGCGAAAGAATGTGCACTGTACTGGTTAACCACTTTTGTATAAGCCTGCCCAGGAAATGTGTGGATAGGTAGACTGGCGGGCTCGAAAAAGACCTATATGGTGTTGACTGGCCCATTAAACTCCAAACCAAACAAACAAAGCACTTGCCTGATAAACAAACAAAGCATCTAATTCTGATGAACAAACAAACAAAGCACTTGCCTTTGATGCTAGAGGCCCCTGGTTCGATTCAGGCAGCGGTAAAAACATTCAGTGTCTAAACATGCTCCATTTGCATCATTTGCAGGGGTGAATGCCACAAATTTCACCGTCCTTCTGATCTGGAAGTTAACTGGGGCCCCCTGTGCATGGAGAATCAAGCTTAAAGAGTGTGATAACTCAGTGGTTAGTGCACTTGCCTCTGATGCTAGAGGCCCTCGGTTCAATCGCCGGCAGGGACAATAAAATGACTGCGTCAAAACACTCTCCATTGGCATCATTTGCAGGCCTGAATGGGTTTCGGGTCGTTTCGCCCGTGGGTTGTTTCGCCCTGGGTCGTTTCGCCCTGATTAGGTGGGTCATTTCGCCCATATTTTTTTCAAGCCCTATTGACTGAGGTTATGTTTGTTTTGGTATGTAAAGGGATTGATGGGGGTATTGGGAGTTCCGGAAAACATGGTTTTACCCTCGTTTGGTGCAGCTGGACGACCTACTGACGGCTTCAACTTCTGGTTTGAGCAACTAAGCTACTACCTTTTTGAGAAAGATATTCGAGCTCACATAAAGTCTGTGCAATAAAATGGGATTGACGGCCGTTAAAATGACTGTTTATATTTAAAAATGTGACATATTTTTCTTTCATCTCAAAACATAGACAATAAGACTGTTCTAATCCAAAATCTATGTTCTAGAATCAGAAATAAGAGAAAGAAAGTGTATGCGAAAACCCATTTTTCACTGTATAAAGTTGGGTTTAGAGGGGACTTTATTGCATAGACTTGTGAACATGATGTTTTATTTACTTATCCATCATCATCATCATCAACGGATTTTTGATTAACGTGCAGGTACAGGGGCAGCGTCCACATAAGTGGGCCCCCTTCCAGGTAGCTGGCTTGCTGCACGCATGGCAGATCTTACACCAGTCTTTTATGGGTGGAGTAAGTTAATTTTATCAATTCCTGATCTTTGTTTTACTTCTACTTTGTCTATCATGAGAATCGATAGCAGAGAGCTTCCATTCTCTGCAATCTCTTTCTGTTAGCTGCTTCCAGGTCATCTTTGGCCTTCCTGGCCCCCGCTTTCCACCTACCTGTATGTCACAGGCAGTCTTGACTGCACTGTTGGAGCGTTCCACATGTCCATACCAGCGAAGTCTTCTCTCTTTCAGGATGAGATCCAGATCCTCAATGCCAAGACGCTCAAGTAACTCACTGGACCTGATGGTGACAGTGTCCTGTGGCTTGACATTGCAGATCTGTCTGATCATTGCCCTGTCATTTCGCTGTAGACGTTGGAGGTTTAGCTTTGTCAATGGCCATGTCTCACTGGCATGGAGCATTGCGCTCCGCACACAAGAGATATACACACGGCCACGTGTCTTGAACGAGAGGTGGCGGGAAGAGAGAACTGGTAGCAACTCCTTGAATTTCTTCTAGGCTGTTATCACACGTGATGTAGTTGAAAGGTCGCAACCACCCGCTGCAGAGAGCATATCACCTAGGTAGCAGTTGCTCTTTCTGCACAAATAGTGACGTGATATAACTCGTTACGTTATTACGTTAATTGTGTTGACGGGAACGTTAAACCTCAATTCCTGCAAACAAAATATTTTAAACAGTGGTGTCTGAATAAAAGTTAACAAAAATGTCACTTAAAGAGTTAAAATCAATATTACACATTAAGTGCCATTTTGGTTTAACTTTTATACAGACTCTACTGTAGCTCAACCTGGGTAGAAATAGAAACATAACGTTTTATACTTTCTTTTCATTTTTTCCTCTTAATTTTATGCATAACAGAACACATACATGTATTTTACATTATAAATATATAACATTTATTTATTCATCCATCTGTCCAGTTACCGGCCCCCGTCCATTGGGGCTTGAAGAAATGTATGGGCTGCACGATGCTTCCACACCAGTACTGATAAACCGCTTAGTGGGTCTAAGCCTGTCCAGGAACCGCGATGCGAGGCAGACCGTCTATGGTAATAAACCCTATTGGTTTCATTGAGCGACAGGGCTTGAGATGTCATTTCATCTCAATTTAGGGTAAAAGTGCCACAAAATTGGAAGCAACATCTCCAAAATGACCTTTACAGTGTTGACGAGGAAGTTAAAACTCAAATAAAACAAACCAAAAATCTGCCCATTTATGCATCCATTACGTTTGTCACTCCCTTTTAATATAATTGCGGCGAAACGACTCTCGGGCGAAACGGCCTGGAACCGCCTGAATGCCACAAAGTGCACCGTCTTTATAGAAGCCTCCGTGGTGCAGTGGTTACGCTACTCGCCTTGTAAACCAGGGATCGCAGGATCGATCCCGGGCTTCTCCAGACTTTCGGATGAGTCTTTAAACCGAGGTCCCGTCTCCGTATGACCTTAGCTGTTGGTGGGACGTAAAACTAAAACTCACGCACGCACGCACGCACCGTCTTTCGGATTGGGGCTTTTACTGTGGGCACCCTGTGCAGGGAGAATCATCCTCAGTGCAGGGTAGATATCCCTACCATATTTACATAATTACTGTATAGGCTTTCGTCCTGCAAACACTGAGTGTATGTAATGTACACCTGCCAGTAATTGTCAAATGATTATGGAAGAAAGTCTTTAGTATTCGAAGAGGTCAACTGACCCAAGTCTTCTCTGTCTGTTCAAAGCACAGATGCTTGGGGTCAGGTCACTTGGCAATGTTTTTTTTTTTTTTCATCAAATAACTTTTGCAAAAACTGTTAGCAAGTGACATAAATTGGTGAATACCATGCCATATAAAGTACGGCTAGAGCCAAGATATCACTCAGAACAGGGTTCATACGTGTCAGGGAAATGTCAGGGAAATTTAAGTTTTTTCAAGGTCAGGGAATTTTGTGCTGATTCAGGGAAACTTGAATTTTTGCTAAAATGTCAGGGAACTGTCAGTGAATTTTACAATTCCAGTCCTGATGGATAGAGAATATCAGAAATAACAGAAAACGATTAGGGCATTTTCTTTTTCTTGGAAGTTTGGACAACAACGGAATTATATTGATAGCATATGAATTGCTACTGAAGGGTTTGACACCCCTTGTCTCCTCAGCAGCCTTTCATTTAAGATACCTGGATGACATTTTAAAGCATTAGTAAACTGCTATCATGCATTTAATATTCAGGTGCATATTTGCATAAGCTTGAATTTATTACAAAACGTCGATGAAAAGGATCCATCAGTGTTGCTAGCATAGGCTTTAAGCTTTGGCTTGGTTGTATTTTGGTTTTGTTCAATGCTTTTTTCACTCAAAGCTTTGCATAGGGTCCATAGTCTGTCACTCTGATAAGATCTTGAAAAGTCCTTATTGCCAGCCATTTATTGTTTCCATGAGATTTCAAACTACCCAAACATCTATTCTGTTTTCCACAGGGGAGGTGATTGAAATGCTCAAAGAGAACATAAACTAGGCGCTCAAGGGATTACACTATCAAATCAATAAAACACACCCACGGACTAAGAAACGGCCACTAACAGATAGCGTCTGAAGAAATAGTTTGGGCTGCATAATGCATCCGGACAGAGCTGAAACCAACTGCACATGAGTACTGACAAACCGTTTAGATGGTGTAAGCCTGCCCCGGAAAAGTTGGACGAGCTGGGTTGTCCATGCATTTGAACAGTTAAGCCTATAATTTAAATTGAGATGTCAGCAAGGTCTCGAAAGTGACCTATATAGTGTTGAAGTGGACATTCAATTCAAACAAAAACTGATTTAGAATGTTTGGCAGCATCAGGGATGGGAGAGCTGGTGGTAGAGTTGTTGATATTCAATTTAATCATCAATAAAAATTATCCGATCACAGTTAACACTTATCCTGCTGAATATTCAATTAAGCCACACCCATTTCTGACTTTGAACCAATCAGATTACTTGATGTTATTTACTCTAAATGTCAAACAGTGTAGATCCTGATCAGCAGGATCAGATTGTCGTGAACAGCAGGATGAGGCTTAAATTAAAATCAAAATAAAGAAGCTGGTATAAATAGAAAAAATATGAACTGTCAAGTGTCCTGTACACGTGAGAATAATTTTTACATGAATTTTATAACAAATGAAGCTGCTATATGTTTCGTATCTTAAAAGAGGCAGGATTCAGGCTTTTAAAGTAGAAGTAAAACAAAGATCAGGAATTGATACAATTAACTTACTCCACCCATAAAAGACACCAAAGGGAAAGAAATACAAACATTAAGCGATCAGACCATAATGGAAACCTAAACAAAGGAAGGCCATAAGGACAGTTACTTTCCCACAAAATGGCCATCCAAAATTAAAAGACACAAGTGATACACACAGTAAGTAACAAACAACACCATAAATAAACCGCCACAGAAGAACCGCCTTGGAACGGTCAGTGGAAAGATTTCCACTGGGGGGGCTTAAATCGATTTTACGTGACCACAATCCTCGCCCTTACTTCCGTCGCGATTTAGACAAATAATTTGTTCAGTCCGCATGAAGGCCTCCTAACTCATCAGTGCAACATTTTAAGTCTGAACCAGAATATAAACTGGCCCGCGATGCGAGGTGGACCGTCCATGCTAATAAACCCTATTGGTTTCATTGGGCGACAGGGCTTGAGATGTCATTTCATCTCAGTGTCGGGTAAAAGTCCCACAAAATTGGAAGCAACGTCTCCCAAATGACCTTTATAGTGTTGACGGGGATGTTAAACCTCAAATCAAACAAACAAACAATAAACTGGCCAAAAGAAGTGAAGCCCGACCCAATGATTTGCAAATAACAATACAAAATCTAAAAAAATGATTGGTTGTAATCTTTTATTGGGTCTAGATTTTCCACATAACATTTTAGTGAGGAAGCATAAATCTTGTCTTAAAATCTGTTGTGTATGAAACACATTGCATGACTGTCTTTAATTTTTAGAGAGCTCTGTATTGGTCCTGTTTTCTACCCTATCATTCCAAAAATTGTCAAACTTTAAAGCCCCAGCAGCTTGTTTAGTACAATACCATAGATTCCTCAAAATGACTGTCAATTATATTATTAAATCATGGACGGCACTCTATGCTTTCATTTTTAAGTTCATTACCCGTTTCTGTTTTACGTCTTCTGGACACCGAGGCGAATAAATTCTACGACAGTTCTCATCAGTTATATGATGCAGCTGTCTTAACTAGAGGCTATACTCAGCATACTCTCCGTCCTTACATTGATTCTGAAATTAATCATAAACGCCATTTCTTCAAAATTTCCTTCATTAATAAGGGTATGGATTTTATAGATTTTCCCAGTATCATCCGTGAGAGATCGGTGCTTTCTTCCATTCCTGCTTATTTGCAAAATACTGAAACACCTATAATTTGCTATAAATATAACAAACCTGTTAGATCTATCCATTTTTAATTTCAATAAGCTTGTTTCAGATCTTGATATTGATACTAATACTCCTGATTCATGTGATTGTAAAAACTCAGTGTATTGCTATCCTGCTGCTGGTCATGTAATTACTGGCAATTTGAAAATTATTCCTGATTCTAGGATAAGGAATATAATTTCTAAAGGACCGAAATATCGGTTTCCTTCTAAAATTGATTTCAGTAAATGTAGAGATGAAATCGCTGCTTCCTTGAATGAATTCGGCAATCGATGGTGTAAGCGTGAGTATGTTGAGCATAAAAAAAGTAGAAGTAAAACAAAGATCAGGAATTGATATAATTAACTTACTCCATCCATAAAAGACACCAAAGGGAAAGAAATACAAACATTAAGCGACCAGACCATAATGGAAACCTAAACAAAGGAAGGCCATATGGACAGTTACTTTCCCACAAAATGGCCATATTGCCATCCAAAATTAAAAGACACAAGTGATACACACAGTAAGTAACAAACAACAACATAAATAAATCGCCACAGAAGAGCCGCCTTGGAACGGTCAGTGGAAGATTTCCACTGGGGGGCTTAAATCGATTTTACGTGGCCACAATCCTCGCCCTTACTTCCGTCACGATTTAGACAAATAATTTGTTCAGTCCGCATGAAGGCCTCCTAACTCATCAGTGCAACATCTCCGTGAACACAGAAATCAAAGAACCACAGAGGTGAGACAACGGTGAGAACTCGACAGCAAGAAACCACTGAAATGCTGGAGCAAAAGAAAACCAACAGTTAGACTCCGATGAGCCCGACCAGAGACAGAGCATCAGGCACCAACCAACATTATCTCTTTAATTTTCAATAAGCCTTTACGTTGGAGCCGTCATAGAATCTGAGGCCTGACCCACCGGCGTGCAATTAAAGAGGGAAGCAAAGTTGCCAACCGTGATTGGGTTAACTACCATGCATGCAGTCTGTCGTATAATATCCATGTTGTACCCAATCTTTTTATATCGAAGAATGATTTTACGAAATTGGGTGCTGAAGTCATTGCGGTTATATATTTTTCTGAATTTATATACTAAGTCACCATAAAATTCGGGTTCCGATAGACCTTGTTGCAGAAGAGATTTAAGTCCAATATTGAATTTTGAAATTAAATCAGAATGGCGTCTATAAAATTTTGAAAAGGCTTTGCGTAGTTTATGGTACCGATAACCCTGATTAAGAAGTTAAGCCGTTAATAATTTATTACGAGTGTTGAAGTCAGTTACATGACTACACACTCTAGCAAATCGAATTAATTGTGAAATATAAACGCCATAGGATGGCGCACGAGGAACATCACCATCCAAAAAAGGAAAATTTACAATCTCAAAATCAAAGTCATCGCGTTTATCATAAATTTTGCACGAAACAAATCCATCTACAATAGATAGATGTAAATCCAAAAACGGGGCCTCGGTATCAGAAGAATTTGCTTTATTTAACTGAAGTTCTAGGGGGTAAATCTGACTGATCAAACCATCAAAATAGGTATTATCAATATTTAATAAATCATCTAAATATCTAGAAGTAGAGCTAAAAGCTTCAATAATTTCAGATTGGTTATCAATGGAAAGCGACAAAATGAAGTCTCTTTCATAACAATACAAGAACAGATCAGCCACAAGAGGTGCGCAATTAGTACCCATCGGAATACCCAAAATTTGTCTAAATAACTTAGTACCGAATCTAATATAAATATTGTCAAGTAGAAAGGTGAGGGCATCACACACTTTCTGACATGACCAAAGTGTATAATTCTTATGCTCTTTAGAAGTGAAAAATGCATTTCTGACATTACATGCAAGATAGAGAGAATCTTCTCTGTGAAAAGCCCATTCAATTAAATCATTAAGCTTTTCTTTTATAAGATTATGAGGAAGTGTAGTGTAAAGAGTGGAAAAATCGTAGGTAGACAGACTAGAAGCATGAAACTGTCTAGATTTCAATTTATTTAAAACCTCATTCGAATTTTTATAGACCAAAACAGATTTCTTCCTGATCTTTCAAAGACTTTATCACAATATTTAATTACATGCGTTTTAATAGCAGTAAGACAGGAAGTTAATAATTTAGAAAGTTCAGTGGTAGTGCAAGAACTAGAATTTGCAATAAACCGTGCTTTGTAAGGTTTTTTATGAAGTTTTGGTAACCAGTATAGCGTAGGAAGCTTGTCTTGGCCTTCGTTAACACACACAGCAAACTTGGTGGCTGAAAGACAAACATGTTTATCTACTATAGCTCTCTCTTCAGCCAAAGGCTGAAGTTCATAGGCCTTAGTACCACCAAGCTCCTGCTTAAGCGTGTTAACATAGTGGAGCCGTCACACAACGACGACGTTGTTAGCGACCTTGTCTGCAGGGGCCAAAACAAACTTCTTATGAAATTCTTGAATACCTAGTTTAAGATGACGTAAAGACGTCTTGGGCTTAGGAGGTAATAAGTTAGTATTTTGAGAATAGAAAGAAATGCGTTTATTCACTAGTCTTAAAATGCTAAGTTTCCAGTCCTTTAGGGCTTTATACTCAACATACTCTCGCTTACACCATCGATTACCGAATTCATTCAAGGAAGCAGCGATTTCATCTCTACATTTACTGAAATCAATTTTAGAAGGAAACCGATATTTCGGTCCTTTAGAAATTATATTCCTTATCCTAGAATCAGGAATAATTTTCAAATTGCCAGTAATTACATGACCAGCAGCAGGATAGCAATACTTTGAGTTTTTACAATCACATGAATCAGGAGTATTAGTATCAATATCAAGATCTGAAACAAGTTTATTGAAATTAAAAATGATAGATCTAACAGGTTTGTTATATTTATAGCAAATTATAGGTGTTTCAGTATTTTGAAAATAAGCAGGAATGGAAGAAAGCACCGATCTCTCACGGAAGATACTGGGCAAATCTATAAAATCCATACCCTTATTAATGAAGGATATTTTGAAGAAATGACGTTTATGATTAATTTCAGAATCAATGTAAGGACGGAGAGTATGCTGAGTATAGCGTCTAGTTAAGAGAGCCACATCATATAACTGATGAGAACTATCGTAGAATTTATTCGCCTCGGTGTCCAGAAGACGTAAAACAGAAACGGGTAATGAACTTAAAAATGAAAGCATAGAGTGGCGTCCATGATTTAATAATATAATTGACAGTCACTTCAGTCTAGTATTGTTTCGTTTAAACGCACGTGATTTACGTTTAAAGTTACCGTTTTTTCTGGTGCCGTGAGATCTAGTTCTGCGTTTTCGACATTCAAGGAGTGAGAAAATATCAAAGTCCGGCATTCTGGAAATATTACCCTCATGATAAATGTTGTCATTAAATCCCAGTGGAAAAGGGGTCTGTAAAAATTTAATCCATTTCAGTTCAGCTTCATGTCTTTTGATTATTTTGAATCTAGATGTAGAATTTGCATCGTAATAAAGTTTTTCCACTGGTTGTATAATAATGTTATTTACAGAATGACCTGTACGTCGAAAGTGACGGTACAAGAAAGTGTCAGTTTTCTTAGGCTTACTCATTCTACGATAATGCTCGTTCAATCTAGTTTTAAGCATGCGGTTAGTTTGACCGAAGTACTGCATATTACAGTTTGCAGCACGTCAAGTAATTAGATAAATTAAATCTGTAGACTGTCATGTCAAATCAGACATGTTAACTACAGAGAAGCGTCTACCGTTTACAGATGAAGTAACGGTAGACGCAGTGCTTAAATGCGAATAACATCTGCACTTCTTGGCATTGCACTTAGAAATACTAGGATACATTCCACTTCTTTTCCACGGATTAGTATATTTTCGAAGGATGGGTGATTTGAGAGGAGATAGTCTTATACGAAGACTTCTCCCAAAAACATTGGTATTGCCTGCTCCTTTGAGATTAACTGAAGTTACAGAAGACAAATTTAAGGGTCTAACCAATACCGAAGGCAACATAGTATTAAAGTTCTTAATAGAATGGGGAATCCGTACAGAAGAAGCAGAGTGTAACCTAAGGGGTGATATTGATATTTTTAAAGCCCTTAAGGACTGGAAACTTAATATTTTAAAACTAGTGAATAAACGCATTTCTTTCTATTCTCAAAATAATAACTTATTACCTCCTAAGCCCAAGACGTCTTTACGTCATCTTAAACTAGGTATTCAATAATTTCATAAGAAGTTTGTTTTGGCCCCTGCAGACAAGGCCGCTAACAACGTCGTCGTTGTGTGACGGCTCCACTATGTTAACACGCTTAAGCAGGAGCTTGGTGGTACTAAGGCCTATGAACTTCAGCCTTTAGCTGAAGAGAGAGCTATAGTAGTTAAAAATGTTTGTCATTCAGCCACCAAGTTTGCTGTGTGTGTTACCGAAGGCCAAGACAAGCTTCCTACGCTATACTGGTTACCAAAAACTTCATAAAAGACCTTACAAAGCACGGTTTATTGCAAATTCTAGCTCTTGCACTACCACTGAGCTTTCTAAAATATTAACTTCCTGTCTTACTGCTATTGATTAAATATTGTGATAAAGTCTTTGAAAGATCTGACAGGAAGAAATCTGTTTTGGTCTATAAAAAATTCGAATGAGGTTTTAAATAAATTGAAATCCAGACATTTTCGAGCTTCAAGTCTGTCTACTTACGATTTTTCAACTCTTTACACTACACTTCCTCATAATCTTATAAAAGAAAAGCTTAATGTTTTAATTGAATGGGATTTTCACAAAGAAGATTCTCTCTATCTTGCATGTAATGTCAGAAATGCATTTTTCACTTCTAAAGAGCATAAGAATTATACACTTTGGTCATGTCAAAAAGTGTGTGATGCCCTCACCTTTCTACTTGACAATATTTATATTAGATTCGGACCTAAGTTATTTAGACAAATTGTGGGTATTCCGATGGGTACGAATTGCGCACCTCTTGTGGCTGATCTGTTCTTGTATTGTTATGAAAGAGACTTCATGTTGTCGCTTTCCATTGATAACCAATCTGAAATTATTGAAGCTTTTGGCTCCACTTCTAGATATTTAGATGATTTATTAAATATTGATAATATCTATTTCGATGGTTTGATCAGTCAGATTTACCCCCCAGAACTTCAGTTAAATTAAGCAAATTCTTCTGATACTGAGGCCCCGTTTTTGGATTTACATCTATCTATTGTAGATTGGTTTGTTTCGTGCAAAATTTATGATACACGCGATGACTTTGATTTTGAGATTGTAAATTTTCCTTTTTTGGATGATAATGTTCCTCCTATGGCGTTTATAGTTCGCAATTAATTCGATTTGCTAGAGTGTGTAGTCATGTAACTAACTTCAACACTCGTAAAAAATTATTAACGGATTAACTCCTTAATCAGGGTTATCGGTACCATAAACTACGCAAAGCCTTTTCAAAATTTTATAGACGCCATTCTGATTTAATTTCAAAATTCAATATTGGACTTAAATCTCTTCTGCAACAAGGTCTATCGGAACCCGAATTTTATGGTGACTTAGTATATTAATTCAGAACTAAAATACTGTCGATGGCGCGCCATCGCAAATCCCCACGTTTTCTACAGAGGGGCCAAGTACCGAAAACCCCTCACCCTGGGCCCTAATTTGATTCCATGGTCAAAATATTACCTGTATTATATTCTACTAATCATGCCCTTCAATTTCATATGCCACATGACTATGTTCCAAAAAACTTAAATTTTGACCCTTTGACCCCTCTCCCAGGGCCCCAATCTGACCCCAGGGTCAAAATTTTTCTTGTAGTTTATTCTACCCATTATCCCCTCGCATAGATATGCAACATGACTATGTTCTGAAAATCTTTAATTTTGACCCCCGACCCCCCCCCCCCCCCCCAAGTCCGACCCCCAGAGCGTGACCTAGGGGTCACAGCCAAAATCCCGTTCAATATGTTTTACTTTTTTCATAACTAAGTACATGTGCAAAGTTTGGCATCAAGATCTTCAAAATTGACTTTGTAATTGAATTTTATTGATATTTGACCTTTTGACTCCTCCCCAGGGCCCCTGGGGGCGGGGACATAAAAAATGTGCTCTTGCGCAAGCCATTCATGTAAGCAACTCGCATACCAAATTTGGTTGAATTCCGGCTAACGGTTTAGGAGGAGATAGCCGGACAGACAGACGGACAGACAGACGGACAGACGGACGGAGGCGATAACAATATCCCCACTTTTTTTAAAAAACGTGGGGATAAAAATATATAACCACAATGACTTCAGCACCCAATTTCGTAAAATCATTCTTCGATATAAAAAGATTGGGTACAACATGGGTGTTATACGACAGACTGCATGCATGGTAGTTAACCCAATCACGGTTGGCAACTTTGCTTCCCTCTTTAATTGCACGCCGGTGGGTCAGGCCTCAGATTCTATGACGGCTCCAATGTAAAGGTTTATTGAGAATATGAGAGATCTAATTCAAGGTGATGTTGGTTGGTGCCTGATGCTCTGTCTCTGGTCGGGTCCATCGGAGTCTAACTGTTGGTTTTCTTTTGCTCCAGCATTTCAGTGGTTTCTTGCTGTCGAGTCCTCACCGTTGTCTCACCTCTGTGGTTCTTTGATTTTATTTGTGTTCACGGATATGTTACACTGAATAGTAAGGAGGCCTTCATGCGGACTGAACAAATTATTAGTCTTAATCGCGACGGAAGTAAGGGCGAGGATTGTGGTCACGTAAAATCGATTTAAGCCCCCCAGTGGAAATCTTTCCATTGACCGTTCCAAGGCGGTTCTTCTGTGGCGGTTTATTTATGGTGTTGTTTGTTACTTACTGTGTGTATCACTTGTGTCTTTTTATTTTGGATGGCCATATGACCATTTTGTGGGAAAGTAACTGTCCTTATGGCCTTACTTTGTTTAGGTTTCCATTATGGTCTGGTCGCTTAATGTTTGTGTTTCTTTCCCTTTGGTGTCTTTGATGGGTGGAGTAAGTTAATTGTATGGATTCCTGATCTTTGTTTTACTTCTACTTTTTATATGGCTTGCAATAGGTTTAAGATAATTGTCACACTGAATGCCTCTTATCATTATCTTTATTGTGTCCATGTTTAATGTTGTGTAAGTAGATGAATACTTATAATTTCAAGTAAGTCATACAGCTTAACAATTACTAGTAACTGTAAGAACTAACTTCATCCTTCTACTTCATTTTCTAAAATCCATGCCCTTTTTCATGGCAACACCTTTAACAGAACTTAATCAGTATAGCAGTGTTTAGTAATAAAATTGGAGGTTATATTCTTGCTTAGTAGTATATTTCTCAAAACTTTGCAAGTTATATTCTAAACATTAGATAAATGCAGGACTACAGAAATTGAAAACAATAGCCATTCTGTTGTAGCTTTTGCAGTGAGATATTCCACTTCCAACTCTGAAAAAAATGCTAGATGCTCTCCTCTATATTCTGTTTGCAACATGAGTGGCTTAGGTTTAAAAAGCTGTATGGGAGGTTTAAAAGCCAAAATCAAAATTCTGAATTTTAAACAGAAGATAGCAGTTTACGTGTTGTTATTACAATATCTTTTTGCATAAATCAGAATAATCAGTATTGATATAAAACAGAGCTATTTGCTATAGATATACATAAAGGCTTGAATAAAAACATGTTTCTGTGATGGCCATGTATACATGTATGTCAGGGAAATTTTGATTGCCGTCAGGGAAATGACATGGAATTGTCATGGAATTTTGTTTTCTCCAGTCTGTATGAACCATGAGAATCTGTAATCAGGTAGTTGGTATAACAAGGCCAAGGAAACCACTTTAGTCTCCCTATGCCCTCCATAGTCAGGTTTTTGAAACAAATATCAAGGTAACCATTTCCAAGTCTGAAAAACCTGAACTGGAATGCCCATATAAACAAAATTACTGCAAAGGCTAAAAGAACCCTCAGCTTTGTCAAATGAACTATACATGTACAAAACTTTCAAGGGGTTGGTTTTTAAAACTATACATGTACGCCCTCAGGTTGAATATGTTGAATTAGGGTCACTAAAATATAGATAGACGGGTATTAACATGCTAGAGGTGCGGTACTGGACCTCTAGGCTAGATTACCGTATACAGGAGTTTACCATTTAAGATGTCAGCTAAGTATAAAACAGATGGACAAAAATAACAATACAGTAAAACAGTTGTGAATAAAATGCTTTTTAAATGTCATCTAATAGATAGAATCTTACACTCGTGTTCACGTATTATTGAATTTATCAAACTCTTTGAAGAAAAGAGATAAAATGCTCGACAAAGCCCCACATTTTATCCCTTTTCCCCAACTTGTTTAATAAATTCAGTAATACATTCATGAGCACTCATGTAAGATCCTCTATATAAAATACAAGCTCTTCAATAAACACAAGCACGGCAACAGATAAGGGAAGTATTATTAGCTCACCTGACCGAAGGTCATGGTGAGCTTTTGTGACAGTAAGATGTCCGGCGTCGTCGTCCGTCGTCCGTCGTCCGTCGTGCGTAAACTTTTTCTTGTGAACACACTAGAGGCCACAGTTTTGGTCCAATTATCATCAAACTTGCTCAGAATGATAATCATGACAATATCTCGGTCAAGTTCGAATTTGGGTCATGTCGGGTAAAAAAGTAGGTCAGTAGGTCAAATCATAGAAAAACCTTGTGAACACTCGAGAGGCCACAATTTTGGTCCAATCATCATCAAACTTGCTCAGAATGATCATTGTGACAATATTTTAGTGAAGTTTGAATATGGATCATGTCGGCTTAAAAAGTAGGTCAGCGGGTCAAATCATAGAAAAACCTTGTGAACACCCTAGAGGCCACAATTTTGGTCCAATCATAATCAAACTTGCTCAGAATGATCATCATGACAATATCTTGGTCAAGTTCAAATATGGGTCATGTCCGGTCAAAAAGTAGGTCAGTAGGTCAAATCATAGAAAAACCTTGTGAACACTCTGAAGGCCACTGTTTTGGTCCAATTATCATGAAACTTGCTCAGAATGACCATTGTGACAATATTTCAGTCCAGTTCGAATATGGGTCATATCGGGTTAAAAAGTAGGTCAGCGGGTCAAATCATATAAAAACCTTGTGAACACCCTAGGGGCCACAATTTTGGTCCAATCTTAATCAAACTTGCTCAGAATGATCATCATGACAATATCTCGGTCAAGTTTGAATATGGGTCAAATGGTTCCGGTCCGTTGCACATCTAGGTCACAGGAGCCAAAAACAGATTTTTTTCACCAAAAACTTAAAAAATCTTCTTCTCTGAAACCACAAGGCCCAGGTCTTTGTTATTTGGTATGAAGCTTCATCTAGTGGACCCCTACCAAGATTGTTCAAATTATAGTGCTGGGGCCAAAAATGCCCCCGCACGGGGGCCCTTTGGTTTTACATAGGCTTATATAGGGAAAATCTTTAAAAATCTTCTTCTCTGAAACCACAAGGCCCAGAACTTTGATATTTGGTATGAAGCTTCATCTAGTGGACCCCTACCAAGATTGTTCAAATTTGAGTGCTGGGACGAAAAATGCCCCCGCCACGGGGCCCTTTGGTTTTACATTGGCTTATATAGGGAAAATCTTTAAAAATCTTCTTCTCTGAAACCACAAGGCCCAGGTCTTTGATATTTGGTATGAAGCTTCATCTAGTGGACCCCTACCAAGATTGTTCAAATTATAGTGCTGGGGCCAAAAATGCCCCCGCCCCAGGGCCCTTTGGTTTTACATAGGCTTATATAGGGAAAATCTTCAAAAATCTTCTACTCTGAAACCACAAGGCCCAGGACTTTGATATTTGGTATGAAGCTTCATCTAGTGGACCCCTACCAAGATTGTTCAAATTATAGTGCTGGGACAAAAAATGCCCCCGCCACAGGGCCCTTTGGTTTTACATTGGCTTATATAGGGAAAATCTTTAAAAATCTTCTTCTCTGAAACCACAAGGCCCAGGTCTTTGATATTTGGTATGAAGCTTCATCTAGTTGACCCCTACCAAGATTGTTCAAATTACAGTGCTGGGGCCAAAAATGCCCCCGCCCCGGGGCCCTTTGGTTTTACATAGGCTTATATAGGGAAAATCTTAAAAAATCTTCTTCTCTGAAACCACAAGGCCCAGGTCTTTGATATTTGGTATGAAGCTTCATCTAGTGGACCCCTACCAAGATTGTTCAAATTTTAGTGCTGGGACAAAAAATGCCCCCGCCACGGGGCCCTTTGGTTTTACATGGGCTTATATAGGGAAAATCTTTAAAAATTTTCTTTTCTGAAACCACAAGGCCCAGGACTTTGATATTTGGTATGAAGCTTCATCTAGTGGACCCCTACCAAGATTGTTCAAATTTTAGTGCTGGGACAAAAATGCCCCCGCCACGGGGCCCTTTGCTTTTACATTGGCTTATATAGGGAAAATTTTTAAAAATCTTCTTCTCTGAAACCACAAGGCCCAGGTCTTATATATTTGGTATGAAGCTTCATCTAGTGGACCCCTACCAAGATTGTTCAAATTATAGTGCTGGGGCCAAAAATGCCCCCGCCACGGGGCCCTTTGGTTTTACATAGGCTTATATAGGGAAAATCTTTAAAAAATTTTCTTCTCTAAAACCACAAGGCCCAGGACTTTGATATTTGGTATGAAGCTTCATCTAGTGGACCCCTACCAAGATTGTTCCAATTTTAGTGCTGGGGCCAAAAATGCCCCTGCCCCGGGGCCCTTTGGTTTTACATAGGCTTATATAGGGAAAATCTTTAAAAATCTTCTTCTCTGAAACCACAAGGCCCAGGACTTTGATATTTGGTATGAAGCTTCGTCTAGTGGACCCCTACCAAGATTGTTCAAATTATAGTGCTGGGACAAAAAATCCCCCCCTGCCACGGGGCCCTTTGGTTTTACATAGGCTTATATAGGGAAAATCTTTAAAAATCTTCTTCTCTGAAACCACAAGGCCCAGAACTTTGATATTTGGTATGAAGCTTCATCTAGTGGACCCCTACCAAGATTGTTCAAACTATAGTGCTGGGGCAAAAAATGCCCCTGTCCCGGGGCCCTTTGATTTTACATAGGCTTATATAGGGAAAATCTTTAAAAATCTTCTTCTCTGAAACCACAAGGCCCAGGACTTTGATATTTGGTATGAAGCTTCGTCTAGTGGACCCCTACCAAGATTGTTCAAATTATAGTGCTGGGACAAAAAATCCCCCCCTGCCACGGGGCCCTTTGGTTTTACATAGGCTTATATAGGGAAAATCTTTAAAAATCTTCTTCTCTGAAACCACAAGGCCCAGGTCTTTGATATTTGGTATGAAGCTTCATCTAGTGGACCCCTACCAAGATTGTTCAAATTATAGTGCTGGGGCCAAAAATGCCCCCGCCCCAGGGCCCTTTGATTTTACATAGGCTTATATAGGGAAAATCTTCAAAAATCTTCTACTCTGAAACCACAAGGCCCAGGACTTTGATATTTGGTATGAAGCTTCATCTAGTTGACCCCTACCAAGATTGTTCAAATTACAGTGCTGGGGCCAAAAATGCCCCCGCCCCGGGGCCCTTTGGTTTTACATAGGCTTATATAGGGAAAATCTTAAAAAATCTTCTTCTCTGAAACCACAAGGCCCAGGTCTTTGATATTTGGTATGAAGCTTCATCTAGTGGACCCCTACCAAGATTGTTCAAATTTTAGTGCTGGGACAAAAAATGCCCCCGCCACGGGGCCCTTTGGTTTTACATGGGCTTATATAGGGAAAATCTTTAAAAATTTTCTTTTCTGAAACCACAAGGCCCAGGACTTTGATATTTGGTATGAAGCTTCATCTAGTGGACCCCTACCAAGATTGTTCAAATTTTAGTGCTGGGACAAAAATGCCCCCGCCACGGGGCCCTTTGCTTTTACATTGGCTTATATAGGGAAAATTTTTAAAAATCTTCTTCTCTGAAACCACAAGGCCCAGGTCTTATATATTTGGTATGAAGCTTCATCTAGTGGACCCCTACCAAGATTGTTCAAATTATAGTGCTGGGGCCAAAAATGCCCCCGCCACGGGGCCCTTTGGTTTTACATAGGCTTATATAGGGAAAATCTTTAAAAATTTTCTTCTCTAAAACCACAAGGCCCAGGACTTTGATATTTGGTATGAAGCTTCATCTAGTGGACCCCTACCAAGATTGTTCCAATTTTAGTGCTGGGGCCAAAAATGCCCCTGCCCCGGGGCCCTTTGGTTTTACATAGGCTTATATAGGGAAAATCTTTAAAAATCTTCTTCTCTGAAACCACAAGGCCCAGGACTTTGATATTTGGTATGAAGCTTCGTCTAGTGGACCCCTACCAAGATTGTTCAAATTATAGTGCTGGGACAAAAAATCCCCCCCTGACACGGGGCCCTTTGGTTTTACATAGGCTTATATAGGGAAAATCTTTAAAAATCTTCTTCTCTGAAACCACAAGGCCCAGAACTTTGATATTTGGTATGAAGCTTCATCTAGTGGACCCCTACCAAGATTGTTCAAACTATAGTGCTGGGGCAAAAAATGCCCCTGTCCCGGGGCCCTTTGATTTTACATAGGCTTATATAGGGAAAATCTTTAAAATCTTCTTCTCTGAAACCACAAGGCCCAGGACTTTGATATTTGGTATGAAGCTTCGTCTAGTGGACCCCTACCAAGATTGTTCAAATTATAGTGCTGGGACAAAAAATCCCCCCCTGCCACGGGGCCCTTTGGTTTTACATAGGCTTATATAGGGAAAATCTTTAAAAATCTTCTTCTCTGAAACCACAAGGCCCAGAACTTTGATATTTGGTATGAAGCTTCATCTAGTGGACCCCTACCAAGATTGTTCAAACTATAGTGCTGGGGCAAAAAATGCCCCTGTCCCGGGGCCCTTTGATTTTACATAGGCTTGTATAGGGAAAATCTTTAAAAATCTTGTTCTCTGAAACCGCTAGGCCCAGGTCTTTGATATTTGATGTGTAGCTTCATCTAGTGGACCTTTGACAAGATTGTTCAAATTTTAGCCTTTGTTGATGTTTGGTATGAAGCTTCACCTTTAAGACCTCCCTCAACATTATGTACATTAAAGCCCTGGGGCCAATAATGGCCCTCTCTGGGGCCCACTTGTTACACTATGGATCAGGTGAGCGATCCAGGGCCATCATGGCCCTCTTGTTTAATAACTGAAGGGTAGCTTTGGTCAATTCTCCATAGAAACCTATGTTGTGGTATTCGTTAGAACCGCATTGGCAAGGCGGTTCTAATGAGTACCCTCAACATAGGCTTTTATGGAGAAACCAGGAAAATTATTCATTAATTATCACAAAATACTTACCTTATCTTGCACAAGTTAGCTATTTATCCCTCATTATCACAAATGGGTATTGATTCATGTTAGTGTGATCTTTTACACTGTTTCATTTGCGATAGACTGAAAAGTCTTGCATTCTGAATTGGTGTAAAATATACATGTACTTCTTATTGTATAATTATTGCTCACGTCCTCCCAAAATATGCTGTCCAAAAGCACATCTTTGCTTTATTTGTCTTATTATACCCCCTGCAAATGAAGTTTGTTCGTTTGCGGGGGGTATACTGTTTTCACATTGTCCGTCCGAAAGTCCGTATGTCCGTAACACTTTGATTTTTCCTGCATAGCCTACATAATAATTTATTTAAGGAATGTCATCATATTTTGCATAAACATTGACATTGATGAGCTGCTTATGCTACAGAAAAATAAGGTTCTAGGGGCGAGTGTTTTTAGAGTTATTCCCCTTTGTTATATTTAACTAATTGTTCTGGCCTATACCCAGATGTGCATGTACGGTGAACTTAACTTCTCCCACAGTTTCTGTCTAAGCAATCTGATTCTTAGCATACACTTTCTAGATATATTGAGTATGTGCATGAAGAAGTTTTATGTTGGAATTTTATTTTTTGACAAAATAATTGCTTTTTGAACTTAGCCATTTTTGTGCAATTCTTGGTATTGTACCCAGAATATGCATGTACGGTGAACTCAAACCCTCCCACAGTTATAGTCTAAGGAATTTGATTCTTAGCATACACTTTCTAGATGTATTGGGTATGTGCATGAAGAAGTTTTATGTTGGAATTTTATTTTTTGACAAAATTATTGCTTTATGAACTTAGCAATTTTTATGCAATTCTTGGTATTGTACCCAGAATATAAATTTAAGGAATGTCACCATATTTTGCATAAACATTGACATTGATGAGCTGCTTATGCTACAGAAAAATAAGGTTCTAGGGGCTAGTGTTTTTAGAGTTTTTCCCCTTTGTTATTTTTAACTAATTGTTCTGGCCTGTACCCAGATGTGCATGTACGGTGAACTCAACTCCTCCCACAGTTTCTGTCTAAGCAACCTTTTGTTTGCGGGGGGGGGGGGGGGGGTGGGGATCTAATAAGCAGTGTTTATTCACTTTTTTCATTCAAATTGCATGGAGAAAGGAAGTGTGTAATGAATAAGAGCTGCATACTCCCAGGTTTGCTTCAAGTGCCTTCTCTCCTTGACCTTCACATTCCACCAGGTCCTTCTCTCCCAAAATGATTTTTTAATATATTAGGATAACACATCGTGTGATATAGGGCATTCTTGTATACCTCTAAAAAGGTCATTTTTTAATGAAATTTTTTATATTTTTCTAAGTTTTACCCCAAATATTGGTTTGAGGCAGTTCTAACGAGTACCCACAACCTACATGTATAGATGTATTGGAGCAGACATAAGAAAAAAATATGTATAACCCATTAAACCCCAGTTTCCTCTTTTTAAAGTTGGGTTTAGGGAAGTGTTCATTTCACAGACTTGTTCACGTGTTGTATATATCCATGCACAACAGACTGAGTGATTTTTTGTAACATTTTATTCCAGGAAGATGACAGTCACACACTAGTGGTTTAGATTCATTCACAAGATGGCATCAAACAATGGTTGTGATGTGGATGGGAGCGTGAGAAGATTTAACAGACTTGACATTGGTTCAAAAGAGCGTGAGTGACAGTCACACATATGAATCAGTTTGTAACAATATTCAGTATAGTGTGATTTTATATGCAATGTATAACAGGTGAACACATGAAGACAAGAAACCTGTGTGACAAACTGCTCAAACTGATATTTTTCTGGAAAAAAAAATGAATATTTTCTGACATGCATATTTGCTAGGAACACAGATTGTGGTTGCTTGTTAGACATGTTAGAACTGTCTCAAAGTGTACCTATCAACAATCAGTGCTTTTGTGCAAGAAATAAGAAAATAATGTATACTTTTGTAAAGTACTTAGTGGGCTGGTGTGATTATTCGTAATCAATTAATCAATCAATAAATTCCACAAAAATGAATGTAGTTACTGATTTGATATACTAATCCATTATTTGATACATGTAAGTACAATTTACTACCAAAATGTTATGTCTAAAATAGCTGGATAAGTGTAGCCCCGCCCATTGTGGCTGGAAGAAATACAGTCCAGCCTGTATTAAGCAAGCATCTATGGGATAATCAAAAAGTGCTTGCTTAAGACAGGTGGTTGCTTAACACAGGTGAATTTTAATACATTTTCCTTTTTCGGGAAATGAAAGCCTGCTTGCTTAAGACAGGTTGCTTGCTTAATAGAGGTTGCCACTAAGACAGGTTTTACTGTAAATGGGCTGCATGATGCTTCCGCGCAGAGATGAAACTGATCCACACAGAATACTGGTAAACCAGAGGATCTAAGCCTGCCCAGGCAAAGCGGTGCAAGTTGGACCGCCCATACTTATAAACCCCATTGATTTCATTGGGCGGCAGGGCTTGAGTTGTCATTTAATCTCAATGTCGGGTAAAAGTTCCACGAAATTGGAAGCAATGTCTCCAAAATGACCTTTACAGTGTTGACGGGGGACATTAAACTTCAAATCAAACAAAGCTTGATGAGTGACAAGCTATGCAGTCCCTGATGAGGAGCCACATTCTGCAGCGTCTCATCTGAATCTTCATTGTATGCTCAGGCCTGTCTGTTCGATTAAATACGGTAAAGTACATTATAACAGTGGTATGAGTCATGCTCAGACAGAAAGCCTGAAAGGTAAAATTATGACCAACTATTCAGTGGTGACTAATCGATTATAGATAAAACGAATCATAGACGGAATCCCCCGGCCCGTCCCGAACATAATCCCCCTTTTTGTAGAGGTGGACAAAATCCCCCCCCCCCCATCTTTTGTTGGGGCGGACAAAATCCCTCCTGACAGAATCCCCACTGCAGTTTATAATGGTAGATGAAATCCCCCGCCTCCACATGCACAATAACAACACTGAATTATAATTATATACATGTGTCGTTTTGAAAATTGCAGATTCCAAGCAATTCTATCATAGCTATATTAGTGCTCACTGAGAAATTATTGCAGCAAGCAGGTAGTACTGCACAAGTACAGCAAGTGGTAAAATACAGAACATTGAAATAATTTTAGCAATGAATAAGTACATCACAAATGAAACAAACATACTTATTAGCTCGGCTGTTTTCGAAGAAAACAACGAGGTGTTGTCATAGCTCTGGCGTCGTCGTCTGCGTCGTAGTTGTGCAAAAACTTGGACATTTTGTAATATCTCTGTCATTACTGAACATATTTATTTGAAACTCGGACTAGTTTATTATGAAAAGGGGAACTCATACCAATAGGTGAGGTAACCCTCAAAATAGTTTTGGCACAGTTATGCCCCTTTTTTCGACTTCGAATTTCGTGCAAAAACTTGGACATTTTGTAATACCTCTGTCGGTTGTTCATTATGAAAAGGGGAACGCATACCAATAGGCGAGGTAAACCTCAAAATATTTTTGGCACAGTTATGCCCCTTTTTCGACTTAGAATTTTTGCGGCTTCGTTGTGCAAAAACTTGGACATTTTGTAATATCTCTGTCATTACTGAACATATTTACTTGAAACTCGGACTAGTTGTTCATTATAAAAAGGGGAACTCATACCAATAGCTGAGGTAACCCTCAAAATATTTTTGGCACAGTTATGCCCCTTTTTCAACTAAGAATGTTTGTTTAACTAAAAGAAACTGCAGCGTAGAATGTTTGTTTAACTAAAAGAAACTGCAGCCGAGCGTTGGCACCCGCATGCGGTGCTCTTGTTAGCTCACCTGTCACGTAGTGACAAGGTGAGCTTTTGGGATCACTTTTTGTCCGTCGTCCGTCGTGCGTCCGTGCGTGCGTGCGTGCGTGCGTCCGTGCGTCCGTCCGTAAACTTTTCTTCAAACGACATCTCCTCCTAAACCACTGATCTGATTTTGACCAAACTTCACGGGAATGATCCTTAGGTGGTCCCCTTTCAAAGTTGTTCAAATGGTTCCGGTCCATTGCACATATAGGTCACAGTAGCCAAAAATAGATTTTTTTCACCGAAAACTTAAAAAATCTTCTTCTCTGAAACCGCAAGGCCCAGGTCTTTGATATTTGGTATGAAGCTTCATCTAGTGGACCCCTAACAAGATTGTTCAAATTATAGTGCTGGGGCCAAAAATGCCCCCTCACGGGGGCCCTTTGGTTTTACATGGGCTTATATAGGGAAAATCTTTAAAAATCTTCTTCTCTGAAACCGCAAGGCCCAGATCTTTGATATTTGGTATGAAGCTTCATCTAGTGGACCCCTACCAAGATTGTTCAAATTATAGTGCTGGTGCTAAAAATGCCCCCGCACGGGGGCCCTTTGGTTTTACATGGGCATTATATAGGGAAAATCTTGAAAAATCTTCTTCTCTGAAACCGCAAGGCCCAGGACTTTGATATCTGGTATGAAGCTTCATCTAGTAGACCCCTACCATAATTGTTCAAATTATTGTGCTGGGGCCAAAAATGCCCCCGCACGGGGGCCCTTTGGTTTTACATGGGCTTATATAGGGAAAATCTTTAAAAATCTTCTTCTCTGAAACCGCAAGGCCCAGGTCTTTGATATTAGGTATGAAGATTTATCTAGTGGACCCCTACCAAGATTGTTCAAATTATAGTGCTGAAGCTAAAAATGCCCCCGCACGGGGGCCCTTTGGTTTTACATGGGCTTATATAGGGAAAATCTTTAAAAATCTTCTTCTCTGAAACCGCTAGGCCCAGGTCTTTGATATTTGGTATGAAGCTTCATCTAGTGGACCCCTACCAAGATTGTTCAAATTATAGTGCTGGGGCCAAAAATGCCCCCGCACCAGGGCCCTTTTGTTTTACATAGGCTTATATAGGGAAAATCTTTAAAAATCTTCTTCTCTGAAACTGCAAGGCCTAGGTCTTTGATATTTGGTATGAAGCTTCATCTAGTGGACCCCTACCAAGATTGTTCAAATTATAGTGCTGGAGCTAAAAATGCCCCCTGCACGGGGGCCCTTTGGTTTTACATGGGCTTATATAGGGAAAATCTTTAAAAATCTTCTTCTCTGAAACCGCAAGGCCCAGGTCTTTGATATTTGGTATGAAGCTTCATCTAGTAGACCCCTACCAAGATTGTTCAAATTAAAGTGCTGGGGCCAAAAATGCCCCCGCACCAGGGCCCTTTTGTTTTACATAGACTTATATAGGGAAAATCTTTAAAAATCATCTTCTCTGAAACACAAGGCTTAGGTCTTTGATATTTGTTATGAATCTTCAGCTAGTGGACCTCTACCAAGATTGTTCAAATTATAGCCCTGGGGCCAAAAATGCCCCCGCTCCGGGGCCCCCTTTGGTTTAACATAGACTTATATAGGGAAAATCTTGTTTTACATAGACTTCTATATGCAGGGTAAACCTTTAAAATCTTCTCTGAAACCAGAAAGCCCAGGTCTTTCATATTCGATATGAAGCTTCATCTTGTGGACCTCTACCAAGATTGTTCAAATTTTAGCCCTGGGGCCAAAATTGACCCTGCCCGGGGCCCACTTGTTATGCTTTGGATCAGGTGAGCGAACCAGGGCCCTCTGGGCCCTCTTGTATTTTTAATACCCTGGCTCAACAACAGTGGTATGAACTCTTTCCCATGCTCCATGAAGTCCTGATAATTTGAACAGGCTCTGGCATAATGTATAAACAAAATGCATAAGAGTCTGTATCTTTACTGGTCTTAACAGGGCTTGGAGAAATAGATTGGGCTGCATAGTGCTTCCGCACAGAACTATAACTGACTGAACTTGAGTATATGTAAACCGCTAATGTCTAAGCCTGTCCAGGGAAAGTGGTGCAAGTTGGACTACTGCTTTACCCTAATAGTTTCTTTGGGTGTTAGGGCTGGAGATGTCATTTCATCTCAGTATCAGGGAAAAGTTGCAAAAATTGGAAGCACTTTCTCCAAAAATGACCCAAATACTGTTGATGGAGACGTAAACGTAAAAAAACTTTTTATGCTTCAGAGGGTACAGATATTGCCAAACTTGTACAGGACTTGTCTCCCACCACCCAGCAGTCTCTAGGTGTGTTACTTAGCAGCATTTCTAAAGGAGATGGTAAGTCAGCCTCATATGACATCCAGATACTGGTATAGGCGGGTACCATTATGTTCCTAAGTATTTGGACAGACAGGACTTAGCAAACAGTGCAGACCCAGATCAGACTGCTCCTCCAGGAGCAGTCTGATCAGAGTCTACACTGTTTGCCATTCTGTCTGCATTTTGGATTGCTTGTTAAAATTTTGGGACAATTATAGCAAGTACTTAAGGTGTCCGAATTTTCAGGATTTTTATGGTAACTGTTTTAACCCATTTTGTACTGAATAGGATCTTCCGCCTTATATGTAGCAGAAGTCCATTTCTGTAAGTTTGTGTGTGTGTGTGTGGGGGGGGGGGGGGGGGGAGGATAGTGTTAGGTTGAGTTGTTGTTTTTAAATTTATTCACACAATCAAAATTTTCTACAAATATTGGAGTACTGATGGCCAAGCTCCTATGCCTTGTTCTGAGGTTATAAAACTGTTTTTATACTCAGCTTCCTTGAGCATGAAATTTGTCCTGCTCATTGTTGGCATTTTAAAATTTATAAGCAGGACAAATAACAGTGTTAGCTGATCTGAGCAGACAAATTTCCTCAGTTTTTTGTTTTTCAATGTTTTAATTATAATGAGCATTTCAAATTTCATTTCAAGGGATTTGAGCACGGAAAATGTTTTATTCCGGTAACCTCGGGGCCTGATCTGGTCCTACATAGTTGGGTAATGTCATATGTAAAATGAATTAAAATTTTTTATCATATGACGTCGCGTCTGAGAATGTAATAACGCCATGTATTATTAGGGCCCTGCACTGAACTGAAAGTGTGGGTGCCCTATAGTAATCACTGTCTGTCTGTCTGTCCGTCCGTCTGTCCGTCCACAATTTTTTTTATCCTCCATGACTTTCTTATTCCTGGATGGATTTAAATATTACTTGACAGAAATGTTAACCATAATGTGATGGAGTGTTGCGCGCAAGACTCAGGTCCGTACCTCAAAGGTCAAGGTCATACTTAGAGGTTAAATGTCAAAAAAGGGTCTTTCCTGTGTCCAATAACTTTGTTATTATTCCTGGATGGATTTAAATATTACAGTCGAGTCCGGTAACATTGCGCGGCCGTTTACTTTGCGCAACCTGCATTCAGATATCAATAACTTTAACCCTCACAATTTCTACCACCACTACCTGTGCATCTGCATTAAGTTTTAACTTAACCTTGAAAACATGAGGTTACACGTGCAGATGTGACACTTTCGCGGAATTTTTCAAATTTGCCAAAATATGAAAAGGCCGAAAATTTCCAAACCCAAGACTGAGTTTAAAAATAGGCAAAGGGACACACTTTTTGTATCTAAATTTACTGCATATAACAACATTGCATAATATCTAATGAACAACTTGTTACAGTCAACGTTCGTGTTCAACCAGCACAAAACACTTATTGTGCGCAATGTTGGGCAACAAAATTGGTAATCAAATTTCAAGGGGTATCCCTTTCCATAGAATTATATCTCCCGCCAGTTAAAAATTCAGAGGCCAATTTCTGTTGCAGCAAGTAGATAAGGAAGTGTTGCAATCATTCTGATTGTGATTGTTTGAAGGGTGGCTTTAACAAAGTCACACCAAGGTATCAAAACCTTATGTGCGCAATGTTACCGGACTGCATCGTACTTGGCAGAAATGTTAACCATAATGTGACGAAGTGTCACACGCGGTACCTCAAAGATCAAGGTCATACTTAGAGGTTAAAGGTCAAAAAAGGGTCTTTCCTGTGTCCAATTAATAACTTTGTTATTATTCCTGGATGGATTTAAATATTACTTGGCAGGAATGTTAACCATAATGTGACGAAGTGTCACACGCGAGTGTGGGTGCCCTATAGTAATCACTCTGTCCGTCTGTCTGTCTGTCCGTCCGTCTGTCCGTCCACAATTTTTTTTATTATTCCTCCATAACTTTCTTATTAGGGCCCCGCACTGAAAGTTTTGGTGCCCTATAGTAATCACTCTGTCCGTCCGTCTGTCTGTCTGTCCGTCCGTCCACAAATTTCTGATAGCGCTGCCGGGGCCCTAGTCAGTTTCACTGACAGCTCTAGTTTTCGATAATCCACTAGTGGATTAAATATGCAAATTAGCTAGATACGTCCCATAACGTTACATGTACGACATCCTTAACGACGTCGCGTTCACTAATGGCGGAATATTGATATTTTTGTAAACAATGGTGAATAAAATACGTTTAAAATGTCATATGATAAATAGAATCTTGCATTCGTGTTCATGTATTATTGAATTTATTAAACTCGTTGCGGAAAAGGGATAAAATGCTCGACAGAGCCTCGCATTTTATCCCTTTTCCTCAACTCATTTAATAAATTCAATAATACATGAACACTCATGTAAGATCCTCTATTTATCATATGACGTCGCGTCTGAGAGTGTAATAACGCCATGTAATATTTTCGATAATCCACTAGTGGATTAAATATGCAAATTAGCTAGATATGGCCCATAACGTTACATGTGTGACGTCCTTAACGACGTCGCGTTTACTAACAGTGGAATTTTGACATTTTTGTTAACAATCGTGAAATAAATTCGTTTTAAATGTCAAATGATAAATAGAATCTTGCATTCGTGCTCATGTATTATTGAATTTATTAAACGAGTTGCGGAAAAGGGATAAAATGCGAGGCTTTAATTTATTAAACTCGTTGAGGAAAAGAGATAAAATGCTCGGCAAAGCCTCGCATTTTATCCCTTTTCCGCAACTCGTTTAATAAATTCAATAATACATGAACACTCATGTAAGATCCTCTATATCTTCTATTATCCTTACTGATTGTAGTCTTTCCAAATTAAGAGTAAAGGCCTGGTTACTATTAAAACCTTAAAGGTCATGGCCCAGTTGTCCAAAGCACCGTTAGCTTAACTAGCTCATTAGTGGTGAAATTGTTAACAGTTCTAACAAGTACAAAATCTAATTTGATCATGTCAGGGTTCGCACTAGCGGTCGCCAAAGTCGCCAAATGCGAAAACAAAATAAATCTGGCGCAAATCTGTGTCAATTGGCGAAAACTAGTGGCGAAAAAAAAAACTATAAAGAAGAAAGTCCCATCCCAGTTATTGCCGACTTAAGCCGTTTACTGACACGTGTATTTTACACCTTTTCTTCCACTCACTCAACAATTAACACCTTTGACTATTGATCAGATTAGCAAAATACCCGGTGTTAGACACCCGATAGACTTTGCGGTCAAGGTTGATCAATAAAGAAATGGGCGACAAAGACGGATGATGTAAAATGTAGAAGTTGATCAGGGCTTCCGTAAGGCGGACGTACGGCGTATATTACGTCCTGAAATCGCTTCCGGACGCCAAAATTAAACATCAAAGGCGTTCCGCGGACTCCCGAAAATTTCACTGCACGGCCGGAAATCATTACCGAGACGTATAAACCCGCCCACTTTTAGCGGTTTGTAAAAAGTTTGCTATCTATCTATCTATCTATCTACTGATACTGCGTCGGTCACATTTGACCATTACCGCAGGTGTACATTACCTACACTCCGCCTTCTTAGCTGAAACCGCCTTCTGTGTTTATTGAGTACTAAGGGCGTCCCATTTTCTGCCTGCGCGGTATTATATTGACAGTCAGAATCACGTGCGTCGGCACACCTTTGATCGTCATCGGTGTGTGAAAAACGTGTCGAGGTGATTGCTCGGTGTTTGCATATAAATAAACGGATTAGTAGTCGAGGATAAACTAATTATCTCATTGACGATAAGTGTTTTTTTAACTCTGTAAACTTGTTAATGTTTAAATTAAAGCGGATCGTAATTTAGGTGTTTGGAAGTGAGATTAGCATTAGCGATGCAAAGTGTGACAATAGTTTCAAAGATAGATACACATTTTTTTTCTTGAGTAAATAGCAGGTGTTCACTAGGTGAAATGACAAAATAATTTATAAAATCCGAAAATGTCGCCACGTTTTGTATTTAACGGCCCAGTCAACACTATTCCAGTCATTTTTGAGTCGGCCAGTTTACCTATCCACACTTTACTAGCCAACTAAAAGAATATACAGGTTATTAAAAATGCAATCAAGAGATTCATAGATTTGAAGTGTGACCGAGTTGGTTTGATCGAAAACCTGGGGTCTATATGCGCATCTACTCTTGAATAATGGACCATTACACACATCCATAAAGGCCACAAAAGGACAGTATGTGCATTTAAGGCTTAACCCTTTAAGTGCCAAGGAAAATTGTAGAGCAGATGACAATCTTTTTTATCACTGTTCTGCATTTTACGAAGAAGTTTCTACAACTGGCTCAGGTTTTAAGATTTTGGCACAAAAAAAATTAGATTGGCGAAAGTGATGGCGAAAGAAAAATAAATCCTAGCGCGAACCCTGCATGTGTACTTAGAAAATATAATAGGAAGTGTCTCCTGACAACCGGTTGTCAGGCTGGCAAAAATGTGAGTAGCTTTTGCAAATGCAAAAGCTACTCACATTTTTTTCAGCAAAAATATTAGCATATTAGCCTCATTAGATGATAAAAGTTTTAATGATACGTTAGCCAATTCAAAAGCTACACACACTTTTTTCTGCAAATATATTAACATATAAGCCACATTAAACAAGCAAAGTTTTAATGGCATGTTAACTAACAACGTCATTGGTTTTGAATAACTGGCCCCTGTTCACTTTAGGTAAGGCTTAGACCAGAACTTTGAGTGAATTCAATAACCGACAACTGCTGATGTCCTCCATGGATGTTTTGCTTATTTGGAAGAAAGAAAGAAATTGAAACTTCAAGTGCCATTCTCGAATCATAAGAAGGGAAGTACTATCACAAGGAAATATTTCGAAAACAGTATATTATGTAAAATGATATTTCTGGATCTGGGAGTCATACTAGTGGCCTTCTGATCACTTCTTCCAATGCTCAACCAGGCTCTTCCACTGGCTAAATAACAGAAAAGACGTTGTTTCCAAGAGCAAGTTCAACCTTTTCAAAAAAGCCTCCTTTATCAGAAGAACAAAAGGAATGAGGAATATCATATCATGTTCACCCTCTTAAACCCCGCAAAAGTGGGGTTAATGGTGCAGTGTAGTTTATATTTAGTTTATATTTTCTTGTCCTTTGGGATCATTGAATCCATTGTGGGATTGTGAAAATATTTGAGGGTCACTGATGAGGCCTAAATGGCCGAAACTAGGTAGTCTGGCCCAGAAAACATGTACACTCCATATTTTCCTGTTCTGTGGTGTATTCCTTGCTTGCAGAAGATAACCCTTTCTAGAACATATTTATGGGGACGTTCAGCAGACTTGTTAATGTACAGAGAAATGCCTTTTTCATCTGACATTTTTCTTATTTCTGCACGAAAACATATGTCATTGAGGCGCTTCTAATGATTACCTACCACATATGTTTTGTATAGAAATAAGAAAAATAATTTTTGGATACCCCTTTGTATCTGGGGCAATCGATACAGAGAAAATGTTTTTCTTTTCCAGCATATATTGATTATGATGCTCAGGGTAAACAAGTGATTGAATATAAAGAAGTTAAAAGGTATGTTCGTATTGGAACAAGATTTTATACTGTGAAATATATGGCTTTAGGGGTTAACATTCTTGGCATGGCTGTCCTCAAGTTTTCCGTCCATCTCTGACTAATAATCGGTTTGAAATAAGTGAAATACCGGTAATTTTCAAAAGGCCTTAAAACTAAAGCCAGAAAAAAAATATTAATGGCATGTCTGAACTACACCAGTTAATACTATAATCCCAACACCAGTTTTCAGCTCCAGCATCTGCAGTTGGCTAAAGCTAACCTGCAAGCTCTTTATCTGGAATAACTATATGCCTACATTACCAAAACAAATAAAAATCAAAAATGAGTAAGCCTGAGTAAAAATGTACAAGCCTGTACAAATACATTGTAAATTTCACTGCCGATAAAAAGAAAATTTTAAGATGAAAGATTGTGATATTTTTCTTATTTTTGCTCAAAATATAGATTGTGAGTACACTTTAGAAACACTTCATTGAGGCGGTTCTAATGAGTACCCACAATCAATATTTTAGAGCAGAAATAAGAAAAATAAGGTTAAGCCCTGTAAACCTCAGTTTTACCATATAAAAATGTGGTTCAGGTGGGTTAGATTTTTATAGGCATTATTTTGTGACGTTCAAGATAGAAGTGAAGGCAATGATCAGGAATATCAATACAATTAACCCACAGCTCCCATCAGAGACACCAAAGAGAAAGAAACACAAACATGAAACAACAGACCCTAAAGGAAACATCAACAGCAGAAAGCCCAAAGGACAGTTACTTTCCTACAAAATGTCCAACTGACTACCCAAAACAAAATAATATAAGCGACACAAACACCCAAAGACAAACCACAACAAAAACAAACCCTGACAGAAGAACCACCTTGGAGGGTCAGTGAAACTAACCCCACCGGGGGCCCAATTCGACTTCACGTGGCCACAATCCTTGCCCTTGTTTCCATCGCAATTTAGACAAATAATTTGTTCAGTCTGCATGAAGGTGTCCTAACTCATCAGTGCAACATCTCAGTGAACACAAAAATCAAACAACCACAGAGATGAAACACCAAGTTTGAAATATTTCAAGTGGAGAGAAGAACTTCAAACTGCTTCATTAATATTCATGAAGTATTCTATGATGTCATAGTTGACTTTAAATTGTTTGAACTTTTTAACAATCAATATATCTGGTGTTTTATAATCATCAGAGATTACTTAGCCACCTGATAATATTAATGAAATTGATCTCAGTCAAGACTCGAAAACAATTTCTTCTAATTTCAAACCTAAGGTTGGTTGGTGGGTTGATTTGAGGTTTAACGTCCCCGTCAACACTGTAAAGGTCATTTTGGAGACGTTGCTTCCAATTTTGTGGGACTTTTACCCGACATTGAGATGAAATGACATCTCAAGCCCTGTAGCCCAATGTAACGAATAGGGTTAATTAGCATAGACGGTCCGCCATTGCACCGCCGTTCCTAGACAGGCTTAGATCCTCTAAGCCGTTTACCAGTACTAGTGTGCGGGCCGGATTCAGCTCTGCATGAAAGCATCTTGCAGCCCATATGTTTCTTCAAGCCCCTATAGGGGGAGGGGGGGGGCGTTCAAACCTAAGGTATATAAATTAAGATTCAATTAATATATTTAAATAATCTAAATTTGAGATTACTTGTTTGTATATAGATCAAATAACATACAGTGATAGGTTATGTTTTGAGAAGACATTCAAAAAGCATTTTTATTAACTTAACTAAAGCATTTATAAATGAAATGTTTGTTTTTAACAGTTTAAAATTTCATTTAAAACTTAAACGTTTTAATTCTGAAATGAAATTTCAAATTTATATCGAAAGTCATTAATTAGATGCACAGCCATCAGTGGACATAAGAAAAATGTGTAATAAAATCATAGAAATTTAAACAATGTCAGTTTTAAAGTTGATTCAAAAAAATAAAATCCACTATGATGTCACTAAATACTGCATTGTGGGTCTAAATCAACCAAAATTCAAGGGAGGTTACACTAAGTGGAAAATAGGTATGTATCAGATATAAATGAGCATAACTTTGAAACGAATGGGTATTTTCTCTTGCAGTTTTTAATAAAATGAGCTTCTTTATGTATTCTTTAAGTATTCTTGATATTAGAAATATGTAAATTTTCGTGACAAAATAGAAGTAGAGGCAATGATCAGGAATCAATACAATTAACCCACAGCTCCCATCAGAGACACCAAAGGGAAAGAAACACAAACATGAAGCAACAGACCCCAAGGGAAACACCAACAGCGGAAAGCCAAAAGGACAGTTACTTTCCCACAAAATAAAATTATATAGGCGAGACAAACACCCAAAGACAAACCATAACAAAAATAAAACGCGACAGAAGAACCGCCTTGGAACAGTCAGCGGAAACGGATTTCCACTGGGGGTCTTAAAACGATTTTACGTGGCCACAATCCTTTAAAGCACTGATGAATGCACAGGAGAATTTGACGGAAACAACAAAATCATTGCCAATTTTCGGTGTTAGAATTGAAACAAATCAGCTCTAGTGCATGAATAGTTGAGTGATAAATCACAGTTATTTAGTCTGTCGATCGGTTGTTAGTAGACAAATCTTCACACAGTTTGCCACTCATCCAGCTATTTCTAGACACAACATCGATTAGTAGCTTGTATTTGTTCAAATTTGAGAACATGTATGGTAAGGCATTGAGATGTCAGAATATTGGGGCTAAATACAGTCTAACTTCAATGGCTCGAACACCTTTTGGACCATGAAAATCTGTTCAAGAGAGGGATAGTTCGAGCCACCGAGGGCTACTGCCAGAAGGCAGAAAGGGGATAATTTTGGGACTTCTTTTCAGTGTTCTATAATATGATTGAGGCGATTCTAATGAGTACACACATCATACATGTGCAAGATATTAGAAGAAAATATCCTCAATTTTCCCCTCACTATTTCTTACATGTATGTAGAGAAATTCCCTGGGGACTCAAGAATCATCCATGGTATATGAGCCATCAGTGTTTGACCCATCAAAGTTCTACTGTATGGTAGAAGTCTCCTTGGTGTAGTGGTTATGTTACTCGCCTTGTAAACTAGGGATCGCAAGATCAATCCCGGGCTTCTCCAGACTTTCTGATGAGTCTTTAAATCGAGGTCCCGTCTCCCTATGACCTTAGCTGTTGGTGAGACGTAAAACTCAAACACTCACTCACTCTACTGTATGGTGATCAACAAGTTAGATTTGTCCTCTACATGAACAGCACAGCCTTTTGAAGAACTTTTGTTCTAACTACATGACCATCAGTTTAATCATTGTATATTGCCAGGAATAAGTTCTATGATGCTTCCCAAGCTAATGTTATTGCAACACCCAGAACAGATGATGAAGTGAAGTTGAAAATTGATGCCTGCTTGGAGCTAGTCAAATATCTCAAGTCAGAGAAGCCCCCATCTGGTGTACTGCTAGACAAAACTAAGGTAATACACTTTAATTTCTTTGTCATATACACTGTAGATCCAATATATCGCGGTGTTTGGGGTTAAAATTCCATTGGCGTGATATATCCAGATCGCCATATAAGTAGCGGTAGTTTGCCGAGATGCCAATACAAGTCGCGGTGATAGTTTGGTGAGATAACGTTTATCAATCCACACTAATGGCTGTCAGTAATGCTCTCGGCCGTATTTCACCATTAAAGTAGGTTCAAATTACTCTATGACAGAACAAACAAAGGGGACTTTGTCTACCAATTAACTTACATTCGGGAACAGCTGAAAATCTGCGTTTGAAAACCTGTGATCGCTAAAATGTCAACACAGGACGCCGTTTTGGATTTGCGGGTTCCCCCGGTTGCCTGTCACGGTGATGGCCAAAGGGCCCAACTAACGTAAGCGCAAAGCGCTTAAACAATTTGAGTTGTTTCCCTTGGCTTGCCAGGTCAGAATCATTAAAAGTAGCGGTTGAAAAAAAATTATTTACCGTCTACCACAGGCTGAAAAACTATACAACAACAAAACTATCATTTTATTGTGTTTTGATTTCTTTCATTTTATTTTCACGTGGAAGGCATGATAGACCATGATTAGGATGCTCTGCATGAGGGCGCACGGAAATCGTTGTCTGATCGAGCATTGGGTGGATTACTCAGTTATGACACTAATTATGACAAGTTTGGGGATTAAGATTAATTGTTCGCCAATACCTGTCCTAACTGACACTAACTGGATTATTTGGTCATATTGTGTGAACTGAAGTGATTTCGCATCTGAATATGTGGGAAAAATCAGTACTGAAATCACAGTCAGTTATATTATTTTCTTCCAACTATAAAAGTGTCAGCTCTGAACAAGTCATTTAGTTTAGTGTGGACTGATAAACGGCATCTTAGCAAATAACTACCGCGACTTATATCGGCGTCTCGGCAAACTACCGCCACGATTATATTGGTGTCTCGGCAAACTACCGCCGCGACTTTTATACTGATCTGGACTTTTTTTTTTTTGCTCAAGGTAAATTTTGGGTCCATGGAAAATTCGTGATATACTGGATTTCGCGAAATAATGGACCGCGAAGTATTGGATCTACAGTGTACCATTGCTCTTATTTAGTGGATAAAATCATTTCTTGCACACCAGATATGGAAATCCATGCTTTTAGCCTGGGATAGAAATTCTGTGCTCACCCTGGTGTTTTTACCCAGGCAAACTACACAAGTATAGCATGCTAAAAACAAGCGTTAAATAAAGTTAAATGAAAATTTTCGATGGTGTTGTGCAAGAAAAAGAATCAAATATGGTGTTATGTTGTAGATGGAATCCATTGATGTTTCCAACTCTCGGGATAACCGTGCTGAGCGGAACCTCGACGTAGCCTCGGTTCCAAACAGCATGGTCATCCTTCAGGTTGGAAATGTCCATCTTATGCAGAACCCAATATCAGATTCTTATAGTCTTCAAAATACACAAATGTAATGTGACTATACATGTAATAAGAGATGGTTACTGGCGACAAGCATTGACAACCCTGTTTTCTATTGAAATTCTTTTGAACTTCTTTTGCAATAAAATTTTATTTGAAATTGTTATATAGTAAACAGAATCTTACAATTTTATAGTCTTTTCAAATGAAATTTATGAACCTCGCCAGAGGCTTGTTTTAGAATTTAATGTGAAATGACCACTCATGTAAAATCCTCCATTACTATTGGAAACACCTGTCAATTACTATCAAGTTAGGTAACTCTTCTATATCTGTTGTTAAAATACTCTTCAATGCTAGAGTTACTGTTACTGATTATTAGCTCACCTGAGCCGAAGGCTCATGTGAGGTATTAGTATACCACGAGCCGTCGTCCGTCGTCCACACTTTCAACGAAGTATATCTCTGGAACCAGTGGGCCGGCCTTGATCAAATTTCATATGAACCATCATCAGGTAGGGGGAAAAGCTGTATTAGGTTTTCGTGCAGATCGGATGAGAACTCTGGTTGCCACAGCAACAAAGAGCTCTCATAGGCTTAACATAGGAAAAAGCTTGTCATCACTCTAGCTCCGTCAATTTTTTTCTGATCGACTTCATTCTTGCAGATAACGAGGACAGGCATGAAATCTCGATCAAGTTCGATTTTGGGCTGAATCGGATTATTCACTCAGGAGTTACGTGCCCTTGAGCGTTGAAAAAATTGCCTATTGACTTAACATGGGGAGAATGTTGTCATCACCGTAGCTGCTTCAATTATTTCCAGATTGGCTTTATTCTTGCAGATAACCAGCACAGCCATAAAATCTCGGTCAAGTTCGATAACTGGCAGAATCGGATCATTCACTTAGGAGTTACCTGCCCTTGTGTGTTTTTGCATTAGGGTTAATGGGAATTTCAAAAATGTATATCTTAAACACTACTTGGCCAACTTTGATCAAATTTCATGTGTCGCATTATTGGGCAAGTGGAAAGGCTTCATTAGGTTTTCAGGCAGATCTGAGTGGAACTCTGGTTGCCATGGCAACATCTAGCTCCCATAGACTTCACATAGGAAAAAGCTTGTCATCACTCTAGCTCCGTCAATTTTTTTCTGATCGACTTCATTCTTGCAGATAACCAGTACAGGCATAAAATCTCGGTCAAGTTCGATTTTGGGCCGAATCAGATAATTCACCAAAGAGTTACGTCCCCTTGAGCGCCCGAAAAATTGCCTATCGACTTAACATGGGGAAAATGTTGTCATCACTGTAGCTGCTTCAATTTTATTCGGATTGGCTTCATTCTTACAGATAACCAGCACAGCCATGAAATCTCGGTCAAGTTCGATAATTGGCAGAATCGGATCATACACGGATCATGCCCTTGTGCATTTTTGCATAAGGGTTAATGTGAATTTCAAAAATGTATATCTTGAAGACTACTTGGCCGACTTTGATCAAATTTCATGTGTAACATTATTGGGCAAGTGGAAAGACTGCATAAGGTTTTCATGCAGATCTGAATGGAACTCTGGTTACCATGGCAACATATAGCTCCCATAGACTTAACATAGGAAAAAGCTTGTCATCACTCTAGCTCCGTCAATTTTTTTCTGATCGACTTCATTCTTGCAGATAATAAGGACAGGCATAAAATTTCGGTTAAGTTCGATTTTGGGCCGAATCGGAATATTGACCTCGGAGTTACGTGACCTTGAGCGACAAAAAATTTGCCCATAGACTTAACATAGGGAAAATGTTGTGACTACGATAGCGACTTGAATTTTTTCCAGATCAGCTTCAAACTTGCAGGTAATGAGGACAGACATAAAATCACGGTTAAGTTCGATTTTGGTCCGAATCGGATTATTTGCCTTGGAGTTACCTGCCCTTTAGCATGAAAAAATACGTTGTGACCACGATAGCAACTTTATTTTTATTCAGATCAGCTTCAAACTTGCAGGTAACGAGGACAGGCATAAAATCCCGGTTAAGTTCGATTTTGGGCCGAATCGGAATATTGACCTCGGAGTTACGTGACCTTGAGCGACAAAAAATTTGCCCATAGACTTAACATAGGGAAAATGTTGTGACTACGATAGCGACTTGAATTATTTGCAGATCAGCTTCAAACTTGCAGGTAACGAGGACAGACATAAAATCTCGGTTAAGTTAGATTTTGGGCCGAATCGGATTATTTGCCTTGGAGTTACCTGCCCTTGAGCATAAAAAAATACGTTGTGACCACGATAGCAACTTTATTTTTATTCATATCAGCTTCAAACTTGCAGGTAACAAGGACAGGCATAAAATCTCGGTTAAGTTCGATTTTGGGCCGAATCGGAATATTGACCTCGGAGTTACGTGACCTTGAGCGACAAAAAATTTGCCCATAGACTTAATTAGGGAAAATGTTGCGACTACGATAGCGACTTGAATTTATTTCAGATCAGCTTCAAACTTGCAGGTAACGAGGACAGACATAAAATCTCGGTTAAGTTCGATTTTGGGCCGAATCGGAATATTTGCCTTGGAGTTACCTGCCCTTGAGCATAAAAAATACGTTGTGACCACGATAGCAACTTTAATTTTATTCATATCAGCTTCAAACTTGCAGGTAACGAGGACAGGCATAAAATCTCGGTTAAGTTCGATTTTGGGCCGAATCGGAATATTGACCTCGGAGTTACGTGACCTTGAGAGACAAAAAAATTTGCCCATAGACTTAACGTGGGGAAAATGTTGTGACAGAAATAGCGACTTGAATTTTTAGCTCACCTGAGCCAAAGGCTCCAGTGAGCTGATAGTATACCAAGGCTCCGGAGTCCGTCGTCTGTCGCCCGTCCATCCGTCGTCCACACTTTCAATGAAGCATATCTCAGAAGGCAGTCGACCAATCTTGTTTAAATTTTATGTGTAGCACCATTGGGCAAGGGGAAAGGCTGCATTAGGTTTTGGAGCTAGTCTGGTTCATTTGTTCCTTCATTCTTCTTTCTCTCCATATAGAGATAATAGACCAATGTTAAATTTTTAATCAAAGATTTCTCAGGAACTATAAAAGCTAGAAGCATCAAATTTGGTATTCAATAGAATAATGATGACTTATTTTGTGTAAGAGACATTGGGCTTTCTCAGCTTATTTGTTCATCTGTTCTTTCATTCTTCTTTCTCTCCATTTTGACCAATGTTAAATTTTCGTCAAAGATTTCTCAGGAACTATAGAAGCTAGAAATCTCAAACTTGGAATGCAATGCAATAATGATGACTTATATCCTGTAAGGGTCAATGGGCCGGATTCTGTTAGCAGATTTAGTAGTCAAGTCTGTGAATTGTTAAATCTTAAGTTCCTCAGGTGAGCGGTTTAGGCTCATTGAGCATCTTGTTCTTAACTGTGACGTCACGAACGTCATGGAAACGACGTAACGTCATAGAGTTATGGTATGCCCACCATTGTTGTAAATAAAGTGTGTTGCTACTTGTAAGAAGTTTTCCTGATGTTTAACAACACCCCTAATCAAATATATTGAAAATTTATCCACCAAAAATGAAAATTTTCAGACAAGATATTTCTGCTCAAAACATGGCCTCATTGAGGCTGTTCTAATGAGAACCGAAAATATATGTTTTTAAGTAGAAATAAGAAAAATAATGTATACTTCTGTAAACCTCAGTTTTACTATAAAAAAGTGGGGTTTATGGTGTTTTTAGATGCTTTTTTCTATCTATACTAACTTACAGGTAGTAAAGTGTTAAATGATATGGCAAGTACAATATCTAAGGCATGTATATTTTGCTGAAAAAAATGTGAGTAGCTTTTGCATTTGCTTCTGGGCTTCTCCAGATCTTGTGATGAATCTTTAAACCGAGGTCTTGTCTCCATATGACCATAGTTGCTGGTGGGTCATAAAGCCCAAACACATAGCGCTGTCAGTCATTTGATCTATTCTTTTATGCTCTAGCTATTTATCATATGACATCATATCTAAGAATGTAATAACGCCATGTACTAAATTTAGTATTCCACTAGTACCTTAAATATGCAAATTAATTAGAGATGCCCTCTATCATACAGGTACAACAGCCTGAACGACATCACGTTTACTAATGGTGGAATATTGACATTTTTTTTTTTAAAAATTATGAATAAAATGCGTTTTAAATGTCATATGATAATAGAATCTTGCATTTCTGCTCATGTATTATTAAATTTAATTATTAAGTCATTGAGGAAAAGCGATAAAATGCTCGGCAAAACCTCGTATTTTTATCCTTTTCCTCATCTCATTCACCAAATTAAATAATACATGAACACTCATATATAAGATCCTCTATTTATTCAGATATATATTATTATTTAGATCCATGTCCCTCCGTCCAAGCAATACCGAGAAGGCAGTGAGTTTGAGAAAACTAAACAAGTTCTGGGCTCTGGAAACTCAGCAGGAGATATTATTATTGTTAAAGATAAAAAGACTGGCTTTGAACATGCTCTGAAAACTGTAAGTATAATTTCATACAGAGAGAAAACATTTGTGTCCTTTTGGCTTTCCGTTGTTGATGTTTCCATTGGGGTCTGTTGTTTCATGTTGGTGTTTCTTTCCCTTTGGTGTCTCTGGCGGGAGCTGTGGGTCAAATGTATCGATTCCTGATCATTGCCTCCACTTCTACATGTATTTTGTTGATGGGTGTAGGTACTTTATCAGAGGAGGAAATTCATATAAACTATTTTGTTGCTTATATAGTATGACACATATTCCCAGATAAGAGGAGGTATCCACATATTATATTTCTTATTTCTGTACAAAAACACATGTTGTTGGTACTCATAAGAACTGCCTCAGCCACAGGCCCACGCTCATCGGGGCTTGAAGAAATAAATGGGCTGCATGATGCTTTCACGCAGAGCTGAATCTGACCGCACACGAGCACTGGTAAACCGCTTAGAGGATCTAAGCCTGCCCAGGCAAAGCGGTGCGAGTCAGACCGTCCATGCTAATAAACTCTATTGGTTTCATTGGGCGACAGGGCTTGAGATGTCATTTCTTCTCAGTGTTGGATAAAAGGCCCACAAAATTGGAAGCAACAACTCCAAAATGATCTATATAGTGTTGACGGGGACGTTTAACATCAAATCAAACAAACAAACTGCCTCGCCCAGTCGCTTCTAATGAGAAACAACACATATATTGTCTTACCTTTGCATGAAACATATGTAATGGGTACTCATTAGAAACACCTCGCCAAGTACTTTGGGGGGGGGGAAAAAGCCTTATCTGGAGCTGTGATAATTAAACTTGTTTGAGTGCTAAGTTAGGAGGTAACTGCCCATGTTTACACTCCCAGTGCATTTACAACAAACCCATATAGCTATCTTTTGGTAAGGCTGACACAATTAATCGTATAATCGATTACTCGATCGATTAACTCCACACAAATGATTATCATTGCTGATTTGCTTTAAATCAATTACTTGATAGGTACAATTTACTACCCAAAGTTATGCCTAAAATAGCTGGATGAGTGGCAAACAGTGCAGACCCTGATGAGACGCCACAAAATGCAGCGTCTCATCTGGGTCTACACTCTTTGCTCAGGCCTGTCTGTTCAAATATACCGGCACATATGGTAAAGTGCAACATATGGTAAGAGTCATGCTCAGATAGAAAGCCAGACCTGTGTAGGTAAAATTAAGACAAAAACCTTAGCGATTACTAATCGATTATCCATCGCAATGACAGGACTGATAATCGATTATCTATTCAGCTCCGATTAGCCAGCTGTATCTATTGGGTTGTAATATTGATCATACTTCAATGAATACATAGAGGATCTTACATGAGTGTTCATGTATTATTGAATTGATTAAACAAGTCGAGGAAATGGGATAAAATGCGAGGCTTTGCCAAGCATTTTATCCCTTTTCCTCAACGAGTTTAATAAATTCAATAATAGATTAAAAGCCGAGCATTTTGTCCCTTTTCCTCAACGAGTTTAATAAATTCAATTATACATGAGCACGAATGCAAGATTCTATTTATCATATGACATTTAAAACCCATTTTATTCACGATTGTTTACAGAAATGTCAATTTTCTGCCGTTAGTAAATGGGATGTCATTAAGGACGTCGTACATGTAGCTTTACGGGACGTATCTAGCTAATTTGCATATTTAATCCACTAGTGGATTATCGAAAATATTACATGATGTTATTACACTCTCAGACGCGACTTCATATGATAAATTGAGGATTTATACTTTTTTGAGGTGAATACCAAAAAAACATTCCATCGTGTGTGTTGAAAACATCAAAGTTTATACCAGTGCTCATGTATTAAGTTGATGAGGAAAACGGATAAAATGCTCGGCAATACCTCGCATTTTATTCCTTTAATAGTAGAATTTGCACTGTTTTGGTTAAACATTTATGTACAGGCCTGAATTGGCCTTATTGCTTTTCTTGTAGAATTTGCACTGTTTTTGGTTAAACGTTTATGAACAGGCCTGAATTGGAAGTGTGGTTTACTAAACTGACTGGCTCGATATAACTTAAATAATGTTAACTGAGCTGTTAAACTCCAAACAAGCAAACAAATAAAAACTAACAATTTGACTGGTAACGAGCTTATTACTCAGGAATGAGTTCTCATCAGTAAAAAATTTTTGCTGAAAAAATGTGAGTAGCTTTTGCAAGTGCAAAAGCTACTCACACTTTTTTCCAGCAAAAATAGCAGAATATTAGATATTGTGCTTGCTAGAACAGTTAACAATTTGACTGCTAACAAGCTCGTTAAGCTAATGATGCTTTTGAACAGTTGGGTCCATCTGTACTTATCGTTATCTTTTTCAGATGATGATCTCAGTTTTTCGTGAAGATGAGATCCTCTGTTGGGCAGACATTACTGATAGTGGTTATGTCCCTTCCCTCTACCTCTTCAGAATAGAGAATAATAAAGTTTCAATACATATGGAAATTTTACGGAAAGGTACATTGCTAACTGCTTCATTTGCAGGGGTCATTGGCATTCCGCCTCAATAGGAGAGACCTGGGCATTATTTAGGGGATAACTATATTCAAAATTGTCATTTGGGAAGACAAATCTGCAGTTTTACAGTTGGAAATTTTGTTTAAAGGTGCATTATTGAGCTATCTGGAAAAAATGCTTCCAAAAATAAAATACATATAGCCGGAATTTTTCTTTAAAACAATACAAATGAATGCATTTTATGCAAAAATGCGAACAATTATAATGACAGGTAAACGAGTTTGAGAGGGATTCCCTAACTAGGTTTTGAACACTAGTTAGATCTATTTTTAGTTTGTTACAAAAAAAGAATCCCCATATATGACGTTATGCGACGTTCATTTTTGGCCTTGTTTGCTTAGGCCATGCCTGAATCGGAAAAAAATATGACGCTGAATACCATGCCATAAGTAATGACACTCAGAGACGATACTGTCGCCATGTATGTGTAAAGTGACAGCTTTATTTCTAGAACAGAAATTCCGAACACATGTTCAGAGCGAAGGGTAAACATGAATGAAAACGACCACTTTCACAAAGTTCTGAAGCTGTATTTGGCTCCAAAAGTGTACACATGACAAAGGAGTATACATTGAAGATAAAATCCAGAAAAATTTTTTTGAGACCCGGTAGCTCAATAATGCACCTTTAACAGCAACAAAAATTTTGACGGTCTATCAAATTTTTTTTTTTTTTTTTTTTGTCGAGGCATCATCTGACAGATCACTTATTCTTAAACCAAGAATTAACCCCTCCATCCCAATGACAATTTTCAATACAGTTCTCCCCATTCTAATGCAATAGTTTTTTTTTTAGCTCACCTGAGCCTTTAGGCTCATAGGTGAGCTTATAGTATAGTCATGGTCCGTCGTCCGTCCGTCCGTCCGTCCGTCCGTCCGTCCGTCCGTCCGTCCACCATTTTCAAAGATCTTCTTCTCCTATACTGCAGGGCCAATCAAAGCCAAATTTCATATGGAGCCTCAGTGGGATGGGGGAACGAAAGTTTGTGCGCGGGGTCTGGATCACATGACCAAGATGGCCGCCATGCCCATATATGGTAAAAAGCCTTCAAAAATCTTCTTCTCCAGAACCAAAAGGCCAGTGGCCTTGAAACTTGGCATGTAGCATATGGTACTCGGGCCCATCATGGTTTGTACAAATGGTGACCCTGGGTTGACCTTGACCTATTTTACAGCAATGTCAAATTTGTCGACTTAGGCTTTTGCATGGGGCAAAGTGAAAATAATGGATTTATAGGAAACCATTGAAGACAGTGTCACCAAAATTTGTAGATCAGGTAAAGTAACTGAATACATGATGTATATCGATCACAAAGGTCAAGGTCATTCATTGGCCTTGTTCGCGTGTCTGGATCACATGACCAAGATGGCCGCCATGCCCATATATGTTAAAAAGCCTTCAAAAATCTTCTTCTCCAGAACCATAAGGCCAGTGGCTTTGAAACTTGGCATGTAGCATATGGTACTCGGGCCCATTATGGTTTGTACAAATGGTGACCCTGGGTTGACCTTGACCTATTTTACAGCAATGTCAAATTTTCCGACTTAGGCTTTTGCATGGGGCAAAGTGAAAATAATGGATTTATAGGAAACCATTGAAGACAGTGTCAACAAAATTTGTAGATCAGGTAAAGTAATTGAATACATGAAGATCTATGGGTCAGAAAGGTCAAGGTCATTCATTGGCCTTAGACCAAGGTCATTCAGGATCCATATTTCAAACATTTTTTTCTCCAAAACTGCTGAGCCAATTTAAGTAAAATTTAATATGGAGCCTTTGTGAGTTGAACAAATGAAAAAATGCCAATACGGTCTAGATCACATGACCGAAATGGCCGTCATGCCCATATATGGTAAAAAGCTTTAAAAATTCTTCTCCTCCAGAACCGTAAGGCCAATGGCCTTGAAACTTGGCATGTAGCATATGGTACTCAGGCCCATCATAGTTTGTACAAATGGTGACCCTGAGTTGACCTTGACCTATTTTACAGCAATGTCAACTTAGGCTTTTGCATGGGAAAAAGTGAAAATAATGGATTTTTAGGAAACCATTGAAGACACTAGTCACCAAAATTAGTAGATAAGGTAAAGTAGCTGAATACATGAAGATCTATGTGTAAGAAAGGTCAAGGTCATTAATTGACCTTAGACCAAGGTCACGCAGGTTCCATATTTCAAACATTTTTTTCTCAAAAACTACTGAGCCAATTGAAGTGAAATTCAATATGGAGTCTTTGGGAGTTGAACAAATGAAAAGCTGCCAATATGGTCTAGATCACATGACCAAGATGGCCACCACCCCCATATATGGTAAAAACACTTCGAAATTCTTCTTCTCAAGAACAGTAAGGCCAATGGCCTTGAAACTTGGCATGTAGCATATGGTACTCGGGCCTATCATAATTTGTTCAAATGGTGAACCTGGGTTGAACTTGACCTATTTTACAGTAATGTCAAATATGCTGACTTAGGCTTTTGCATAGGAAAAAGTGAAAATAATGGATTTTTAGCTCACCTGAGCCTTTAGGCTCATAGGTGAGCTTATAGTATAGCCATGGTCTGTCGTCCGTCCGTCCGTTCACCATTTTCAAAGATCTTCTTCTCCTATAATGCAGGGCCAATCAAAGCCAAATTTCATATGGAGCCTCAGTGGGATGGGGGAACTAAAGTTTGTTCGCGGGGTCTGGATCACATGACCAAGATGGCCGCCATGCCCATATATGGTAAAAAGCCTTCAAAAATCTTCTTCTCCAGAACCATAAGGCCAGTGGCCTTGAAACTTGGCATGTAGCATATGGTACTCAGGCCCATCATGGTTTGTACAAATGGTGACCCTGGGTTGACCTTGACCTATTTTACAGCAATGTCAAATTTGCCGACTTAGGCTTTTGCATGGGGCAAAGTGAAAATTATGGATTTATAGGAAACCATTGAAGACAGTGTCACCAAAATTTGTAGCTCAGGTAAAGTAACTGAATACATGAAGATCTATGGGTGATAAAGGTCAAGGTCATTCATTGGCCTTAGACCCAAGATGGCCGCCATGCCCATATATGGTAAAAAACCTTCAAAAATCTTCTTCTCCAGAACCATAAGGCCAGTGGCCTTGAAACTTGGCATGTAGCATATGGTACTCGGGCCCATCATGGTTTGTACAAATGGTGACCCTGGGTTGACCTTGACCTATTTTACAGCAATGTCAAATTTGCCGACTTAGGCTTTTGCATGGGGCAAAGTGAAAATAATGGATTTATAGGAAACCATTGAAGACAGTGTCACCAAAATTGGTAGATCAGGTAAAGTAACTAAATACATGAAGATCTGTGGGTGAGAAAGGTCAAGGTCATTCATTTCTTTTGTTTCATTTGCTTCTGTATACAGTATACCATTTATGTCCAATGGACAGTTCCTCATATTTTCCCTTTCTGTGAGCCAGGCACCGAGGTTATAAAACTTTTTCACGCTCAACTCACTTCAGCATGAAATTTACCCTGCTCATAAGTTTTAAAATGCCAACAAATATTGAGATGGCATTTTAAAATTTATGAGCAGGGTAAATGACATTTTCTGCTGATCTAAGTAGGAAAATTGTCACCAGACAGGTGAGCGGTTCAGGACCACTGGTCCTCTGGTTTTAACTTGAACTATTTTAACCCTTATCTTGCTGAATATTCATTTAAGGCATACCTATTTCTGTCTATCAACCAATCAAATTACTTTATGTAATTTATTGCTACAAATTCATAAACTGAATGCCAAACAGTGTAGATCCTGATCAGATGGCTTCTTCAGAAGCCATCTGGATCTACACAGTTGGCAAAGATAGGGGTTGTTGTGAACAGCAAGATAAGGGTTAATAAAGCGATGAGCTGCGTAACCTTGAATGCCAGCCAGTGAAAAAGAATGTTATGTTATATTGATTATCTGACAGTATATTGCAGGGTATACCGTCACAAATTTATGAAGTTATCCGATCAGATGTCACATTACATACACAAGTACATTAGAGTTACAGCTTACAATGTTGGTAGATGAAGTACACCGCGACCTCTTTATAACACTATTAATGAGGTCCAAAGCAAAAACCGTGTTAGTTAAACAACCGTGTTATATTCAAACAAAAATGTATAGATTATATAGAAAAATGACCATATTTTTCCATTACACTTTCATGTTATAAAGAATTTGCCACTTTAAAGAATCCGAGTAAGGAGTTGTCTGATTGGTAATAAAATGTCACTTTTCTTCAATTACTTCAAGAAACAAATGTTGTGGACATTTGTTTGAATCATCTTGCCGAGGTGACTCTAACAAATATCCTCAAATATCCACAACATTCGTGCCAAGGCAGTGACCGGCTCTATATGTTCTAAATCTTGTTGACTGAGCCGTTAAATACCAAAACAAACATTGAATTTGTCGTTGTCACAAGATTTGTCATTATATGAAATGTTGGTATAAAGAGGGTTACCTCTATTTTAGTATTAATGAGCATTACAAACTTCATGCTCCGCTGAGTTAAGTGTGAAATATTTTTATAGCCTGGATGCTGGCTTATCCATCAAGTTAACAAGTCCGTGAAATGAATACCCATGTAAACCCCACTTCATATAGGGAAAACTGGGGTTTACATGGGTATACTGCCCCCGCCCATCGGGGCTTTAAGAAATAAATGGGCTGCATGATGCTTCCGTGCAGAGCTGAATCTGACTGCACACGAGTACTGGTAAACCGCTTAGAGGATCTAAGCCTGCCTAGGCAAAGTGGTGTGGACCGTCCATGCTTATAAACCCTATTGGTTTCATTGGGCGACAGGGCTTGAGATATCATTTCATCTCAATGTTGGGTAAAAGTCCCACGAAATTTGAAGCAACCTCTCCAAATCAGGCAAAGGGACCTATATAATGTTAACGGAATGTTAAACATCAAATCAAACTAAAACTAGTGAAAGGATAACAACCCTTCTTGGGGTTGGGGGCCTTGTGATAAGGTAATATAACTTGGTTGAGTGCCTAGGTGATAGGATAATTAATCTAGGTGGAGGACCCTGTTGATAAGTTAATGTTACTAGGTGGAAGGCCATGGTGATAGGATAACACTAGGTATAAGGCCTTGGAGATAGGATAGTATCTCCAGATGGGGGCCCTGATGATAGGATAACACCTGTAGGAGGGAGGGCCCTGTTGATAAGATAATGTCACTTGGTGGAAGGCCATGGTGATAGAATATCATCACTTGGTAGAAGGCCTTGGCGATAGGATAATATCACCAGATGGGGGCCCTGGTGATAGGATAATATCACTAGATGGGTGTTGGCTGTTGGATATTATCACTAGGTGGAAGGCCTTGGTGATTTGTGATAGGATGTTATCACTAGGTAGATAGCCCTGGAGAAGGAATGAGATCACTAGGTGCAGTGCTTGGTGATAGCTTGGTATCACTAGATGGAGGGTCCTTGTGATAGGATAATATCACTAGGTTCAATTCTTTGGTGATAGGCTGATAGCACTAGATGGAGGGCCCTGTTGAGAGGATAATATCACAGAGGGACATGGTGATAAGGTAATATCACAAGTGGTAGGTCCCTAGTGATTGTTCAATATCACTATATATGCTATATAATTTGGGGTATAAAATAATAGAATTTTCAAAACTACCAGGATTTTACATTATTTATACCCCCGGCATACGAAGTATGCAATGGGGGTATATAGTTTTTGTCTTTTCCGTCTGTCTGTCTGTCTGTCTGTCCGTAAACAATTATTTTGTGTCAAAGATATCTCAGGAACTGCTTCACATAGAAACTTGAAATTTTGCACACATGATCAGTATGACTACTTGTATTGTGGGAAAGAAAATAAGGGCCAAGGGGTCAGGCCTTTTAGAGTTATTTGCCTTTGTAGTTCTTGCTGTTTAATAGTGTATATTTTTATTTTGTGTCAAAGATTTCTCAATAACTACTGTACATAGAAACTTGAAATTTTGCAAACATGATCAGTATGACTAGTTGTATTGTGGGAAAGAAAATAAGGGCCAAGGGGTCACGCCTTTTAGAGTTATTTCCCTTTGTAGTTCTTGCTGTTTAATAGTGTATATTTTTAGCTCACCGTCACGTAGTGACGAGGTGAGCTTTTGGGATCACTTTTCGTCCGTCGTGCGTCCGTCCGTGCGTCCGTCCGTAAACAATTCTTTAAACGACATCTCCTCCTAAACCACTGATCGGATTTTGACCAAACTTTACAGGAATGATCCTTAGGTGGTCCCCTTTCAAAGTTGTTCAAATGGTTCCGGTCCGTTGCACATCTAGGTCATAGGAGCCAAAAACAGATTTTTTTCACCAAAAACTTAAAAAATCTTCTTCTCTGAAACCACAAGGCCCAGGTCTTTGATATTTGGTATGAAGCTTTATCTGGTGGACCCCTACCAAGATTGTTCAAATTATAGTGCTGGGGCCAAAAATGCCCCTGCTCCGGGGCCCTTTGGTTTTACATGGGCTTATATAGGGAAAATCTTTAAAAATCTTCTTCTCTGAAACCGTAAGGCCCAGGTCTTTGATATTTGGTATGAAGCTTCATCTAGTGGACCCCTACCAAGATTGTTCAAATTATAGTGCTGGAGCCAAAAATGCCCCCGCTCCGGGGCCCTTTGGTTTTACATGGGCTTATATAGGGAAAACCTTTAAAAATCTTATTCTCTGAAACAGCAAGGCCCAGGTCTTTGATATTTGGTATGAAGCTTCATCTATTGGACCCCTACCAAGATTGTTCAAATTATAGTGCTGGGGCCAAAAATGCCCCCGCTCCAGGGCCCTTTGGTTTTACATGGGCTTATATAGGGAAGAGCTTTAAAAATCTTCTTCTCTGAAACCGTAACGCCCAGGTCTTTGATATTTGGTATGAAGCTTCATCTAGGGGACCCCTACCAAGATTGTTCAAATTATAGTGCTGGGGTCAAATATGCCCCCGCTCCGGGGCCCTTTGGTTTTACAAGGGCTTATATAGGAAAATCTTTAAAAATTTTCTTCTCTGAAACCGTAAGTCCCATGTCTTTGATATTTGGTATGAAGCTTCATCCCACACGGCCATGGTCCTTCTCTCCCCCCCCCCCCACTCTGGGGCCCTTTGGTTTTAAATGGGCTTATATAGGGAAAATCTTTAAAAATCTTCTTCTCTGAAACCGCAAGGCCCAGGTCTTTGCTACTTGGTATGAAGCTTCATCTAGTGGACTCCTACCAAGATTGTTCAAATTATAGTGCTTGGGATAAAAATGCCACCGCCCCTGGGCCCTATGGTTTTACATGGGCTTATATGGGGAAAATCTTTAAAAATCTTCTTCTCGGAAACCCCAAGGGCCAGGTCTTTGCTATTTGGTATGGAGCTTCATCTAGTGGACCCCTACCAAGATTGTTCAAATTATAGTGCTAGGGCCAAAACTGCCCCCAACCTGGGGCCCTTTGGTTTTACATAGACTTATATAGAGATATTCCATAAAAATCTTCTTCTGAAACAGCATGGCCATGGTCTTTGATATTTGGTGTGAAGCTTCCTCTAGTGGACCTCTATCAAGATGGTTTAAATTATAGCCCTGAGGCCAAAAATGCCCCGCCTTGGAGCCATTTGGTTTTATATAGGCTTATGTAGGGAATATCTTTAATAAAAATCTTCTTCTCTTAAACCGCAAGGCCCAGGTCTTTGATATTTGGTATGTAGCATATCTAGTGGACCTTTGCCAAGATTGTTCAAATTATAGCCTTTTTTGATATTTGGTATGAAGCTTCACCTTTTTAGACGTCTCTGAACATTATGCACATTATAACCCTAGGGTTAATAATGGCCCTCCCCGGGTCCCACTTGTTACTCTATGGATCACGTGAGCGATCCAGGGCCATCGTGGCCCTCTTGTGTTTTATATTAGGATCACTTTTTGTCTGTCATCCGTGCTTAAACAATTTCTTCAAACGACATCTCCTCCTAAACCACTGATCGGATTTTGACCAAACTTCACAGGAATGATCCTTAGGTGGTCCCCTTTCAAAGTTGTTCAAATGGTTCTGGTCCGTTGCACATATAGGTCACAGGAGCCAAACATATATTTTTTCACTGAAAAATTAAAAAATCTTCTTCTCTGAAACCGCAAGGCCCAGGCCTTTGATATTTGATATGAAGCTTCATCTAGTGGACCCCTACCAAGATTGTTCAAATTATAGTGCTGGGGCCAAAAATGTCCCCGTCCCGGGGCCCTTTGGTTTTACATGGGCTTATATAGGGAAAATCTTTAAAAATCTTCTTCCCTGAAACTGCAGGACCCATGTCTTTGATATTTGGTATGAAGCTTCATCTTATGGACCCCTACCAAGATTGTTCAAATTATAGTGCTGGGGCCGAAAATGCCCCCGCCCTGGGCCCTTTGGTTATTCATGGGCTTATATTGGGAAAATCATTAAAAAGCTTCTTCTCTGAAACCGCAAGGTCCAGGTCTTTGCTATTTGGTATGAAGCTTCATGAAGTGGACCCCTACCAAGATTGTTCAAATTATAGCCCTGGTGCCAAAAATGCCCCCACTCCGGGGCCCTTTGGTTTTACATAGACTTATATAGGGAAAATCTTGAAAAATCTTCTTCTCTGAAACAACAAGGCCTAGGTCTTTATATATGGTATGAAGCTTCATCTGGTGGACCCTTACCAAGATGTTCAAATTATAGCCCTGAGACCAAAAATGCCCCCGCCTCGGGGGCCCTTTGGTTTTACATAGACCTGTATAGGGAAGATCTTTAAAAATCTTCTATGAAGCCATAAGGCCTAGGTCTTTGATATTTGTTGTGAAATTTCATCTAGTGGACCTCTATCAAGATTGTTCAAATTATAGCCCTGGGGCCAAAAATGCCCGCGCCCGGAGACCCTTTGGTTTTACATGGACTTATATAGGGAAATCTTTAAAAATCTTTTTCTCTGAAACTGCAAGGCCCAGGTCTTTGATATTTGGTGTGAAGCTTCATCTAGTGGACCTCTATCAAGATTGTTTAAAATATAGCCCTGAGGCCAAAAATGCCCCCACCATGGGGCCATTTGGTTTTACATAGGCTTATGTAGGGAATAACTTTAAAAAAATCTTCTTCTCTCAAATCGCAAGGCCCAGGTCTTTGATATTTGTTGTGTAGCTTCATCTAGTGGACCTTTGCCAAGATTGTTCAAATTATAGCCTTTGTTGATATTTGGTATGAAGCTTCACCTCCCTCAACATTATGTACATTATAGCCCTGGGGTCAATAATGGCCCTCCCCAGGGCCCACTTGTTACTCTATGGATCAGGTGAGCGATCCAGGGCCATCATGGCCCTCTTGTTATTTTGTGTCAAAGATTTCTCAATAACTACTGTACATAGAAACTTGAAATTTTGCAAACATGATCAGTATGACTAGTTGTATTGTGGGAAAGAAAATAAGGGCCAAGGGGTCACGCCTTTTAGAGTTATTTCCCTTTGTAGTTCTTGTTTTAAAATGTGATTTACGACCAAAACATTTTATTTCACTTTAAACAGTTTCCTGTAAATGCTAACAGGTATACTGAAAGCTGATTTCAGATGTTCATCACGGTTTGAAGTTTTTCTTTTAAGACTTCTAAAAAGTTTGATATGGTGTATTTGATATGGAGTGTAAACTTATGACACAATCTGTGATAACCCTGTGTTTTCTATTGGAATTCTTTCATACTTCTTTGGCAATACCATAAAGATCCTTAAAATTTGGACACCTTGAGGACTTACTGAAATTCTCCAAAAAATTTAACAAATTTGTTTCAAGATCCAGCAAGGAGTCTGAGAAGTGCAGAATAGCAAACAGCGTATACCCTGATCAGGAGCAGTCAGATCTGGGTCTGAGCTGTTTGCCTAGGCCTGTCTGTCCCAATACTTAGGTTCATTATGGTAGATTTAAAATCAAGGTCTTTCATGTGAAATGTATGAAACTCTTCAGATGCTCATTTCAGAAATTTCATATGAAATGATCACTCATGTATGATTATCATGTATGATCTTCTCTAGCTCACTCTTTCTCTCTATATATAAAGGATCTTACATGAGTGTTCATGTATTATTGAATTTATTAAACGAGTTGAGGAAAAGGGATAAAATGCTAGGCTTTGCCGAGCATTCTATCCCTTTTCTTCAAGGAGTTTAATAAATTATTGATATAGAGGATCTTACATGAGTGTTCATGTATTATTGAATTTATTAAACGAGTTGAGGAAAAGGGATCAAATGCGAGGCTTTGCCGAGCATTTTATCCCTTTTCCTTAACGAGTTTAATAAATTCAATAATACATGAGCACAAATGCAAGATTCTATTTATCATATGACATTTAAAGCGCATTTTATTCACTATTGTTAACAAGAATGTCAATATTTCGCCGTTAGTAAACTCGACGTCATTAAGGATGTTGTACATGTAACGTTACGGGACGTATCTAGCTAATTTGCATATTTAATCCACTAGTGGATTATCGAAAATAATACATGACGTTATTACACTCTCAGACGTGACATCCTCTGATAAATCTTTTTTCTTCTTTCAGCCATTACATTACGTAGCATAATAGATGAACATATGTGTAATATATATGAGAAGGACAGAAGTCTCGTAAAGCCATTTTCTTTGTATGTATTGAAAGGAGTACTTGATGCTGTTTCTACACTACACGCGAAAGGATGGGGACATCATGATCTTCACGGTCAGTATAAGGCAATACACCATAACCTCGTTATAACAATGTTCATTATATTATAACACAGTTTTCGATATAAGGCTGTTCCAAGATGGATCCCAAAAATGTTTAGATTATATAGAAAAATGACCATAAATGGTCATTTTTCTGTATAATCTATACACCAAAAATGTTTAGATTACAGTAAAACCTGTCTTAGTGGCCACCTCTATTAAGCAAGCAACCTGTCTTAAGCAAGCAGGCTTTCAGTTCCCGAAAAAGGAAAATGTACTAAAATTCACCTGTGTTAAGCAACCACCTGTCTTAAGCAAGCACTTTTTGATTATCCCATAGGTGCTTGCTTAATACAGGTTGGACTGTATATAGAAAAATGACCATAAATGGTCATTTTTCTGTATAATCTATACATTTTTTGTTTTTATCTAACAGTTGTTTAACTGACATGGTTTCCGCTTTGGACCCCATTAATTATACCCCCGGCGTATGCCATGGGGGTATATAGTTTTTGTCTTTTCCGTCTGTCTGTCCGTAAACAATTATTTTGTGTCAAAGATATCTCAGGAACTGCTTATCATAGAAACTTGAAATTTTGCACACATGATCAGTATGACTACTTGTATTGTGGGAAAGAAAATAAGGGCCAAGGGGTCAGGCATTTTAGAGTTATTTCCCTTTGTAGTTCGGCACTGGCCGGGGGTATACGTGCCCCACTGGGCACTTTTGTCTAGTTAATAATAGTATTTTATCATATGACGTCTCGTCTGAGAGTAATAACGCCATGTATTATTTTCGATAATCCACTAGTGGATTAAATATGCAAATTGGCTAGATACGTCCCGTAACGTTACATGTACGGCGTCCTTAACGACGTCGCTTTTACTAACGGCGGAATATTGACATTTTTGTAAACAAACATGAATAAAATGTGTTTTAAATGTCATATGATAAATAGAATCTTGCATTCGTGCTCATGTATTATTGAATTTATTAAACTCGTTGAGGAAAAAGGATAAAATGCTCGGTAAAGCCTCGCATTTTATCCCTTTTCCTCAACTCGTTTAATAAATTCAATAATACATGAACACTCATGTAAGATCCTCTTTATAAAGAATTTGTGTTGTAATTCATGTTTGACTTGCGCTAACCTTGGCATTGGCATCTAGATTTTTTAAAATAGATTTTTTTTCCATGCTCAATAGAGGAAAGAGAAATACTGTAAAAAGTAACACAGACCTCGTTTTAGAGTACAAAAATTTGGAACAGTTAGCAGTTAGGAGAAGTAAACACTTTACATTTAGTCCATTATGCCGTATAAAGAAACAATTTAAAACCTTAGAATCCAGGTTTGTGCCTGTAGCTGTCTGTAAGATACTGTTATTGATTATAATTGAGCCAGCACATGACAAAACCTACAATAAGACATGTGCGCCCAATAAAGACTCAGATCAGCCTGCGCATTTGCGCAGTCTGATCAGAGTCTTCGTTGTGCGCTCTTAGGATAGCTAAGGGCCTAATGTTCCTTCATGCAGCAAGAGAAGTCTCAGGTTGGATTATATGGATGTGCAGGCTGATCTGAGTCTTCGATGGGCACACATGTCTTATTGTAGGCTTTGTCGTGCGCTGGCTCAAAATGAGTCATATACATGTACCTGATATTCTAACACAGCGCGCCTATATAGACAATGGAAAGGAACTGTGAATTATTATGCAACAAATCACAGCTCAGAAGAGCGTGGTAGGTGACGTCATTAAAATCTCCCAATTTATGACGTCACTAGTCGATTTCCTTGACGTTAGACGGTGAAACGTCATTTTCTCGCATCGAAAACGTTAGAAAAGGATATAAATGCATGTGTTCCAGTCAACAATTTCAGTGGGATTTCTTCTAACAATGGCGAAAAGTTGTGAGATTTTGAAGGAAGCAACAACATTATTGCCGATTTTCAGCCTGTTAGAATCGAAATAGATCAGCTCTAGTTTGTGATTTGTTGAGTAATAAATCACATTTTGTCGGTCAGTTGCAAGTAGACAAATCACGCGCGCTACGCCCTCGTGATTTGTCTACTTTACAGCTGACCTCCAAACTGTGATTTATTACTCAACAAATCACAGCTAGATCTGATCTATTTCATAAATAAAACTGCTGTCTACTACCAGTTTTCCCACACAAAAATGCAGACTAACGTATCACACTACTCACGTTTTCCCATTCAGTGTCAATGTCCTTGCTAGCTCTAAGCTCCAGCATTTGTTGTGACATTAGTAGGCAGCCATGTGTAACCCGGAACCAAATGTGTGAAATGAAGACTTCACTTACACGCAGAGCATGATGTCAAAATAGAAGTGAAGGCACGGGTCAGGAATCGCTTCAATTAACCCACAGCTCCCATCAGAGACACCAAAGGGAAAGAAACAGAAACATGAAATAACTAGATCCTAATGGAAACATCAATAGCAGAAACCAAAAGGACAGTTACTTTCCCACAAAATTGCCAATTGGCTATCCAAAATGACAAAATATAAGCGATACACACACTCAAAGACAAACCATAACAAAAATAAACCACGACAGATGAACTGCCTTGGAACGGTCAGTGAAAAGAATTCCACTGTGTGTCATAAATAATTTTACACGGCCGCAATCCTCGCCTTTACATCCGTCGCGATTTAGCTCAGTCCACTTGAAGGCCTCCTAACTCATCAATGCAACATCTACAAGAACACAAAAATCAAACAACTACAGAGATGAAACAATGGTGAGGACTCGACAGCAAGAAACAACAGAAATGCTGGAGCAAAAGAAAACCAACAGTTAGCCTCCGATGGCCCGACCAGAGACAGAGCATCAGGCACCAGCCAACATTACATAAAATTAAATTCTATTCTTATTCTCAGTAAGCCTTTACGCTGGATACGTGAATCTGAGGCCCCTCCAGCAAAGTTTAATCAACATCGAAAGAAGTATTTTATAAGTGGCGAAGCCACGAGTGAAAATACTTCTTTTGGTGTTCATGAGTGAAATAAAAATTGATATTACACTGAAAATCAAATTTTCTGTTTCTTTCTTGCTTTAAATTGTAATTTGTAATGCAATTTCATTTAGACACAGGTTCGATACCTGCCCAGGTCGGCAACATTCTTTCATACAGATTGATCATGAAATCTTTTCTACAGTCATTCTATCCCTTCTGCTGATTCGAGAAGGGCAGTTGTCAGTTTCTGGTGAAAGAATGTGCATTGTACTGGTTCACTGCTTACCTATAAGCCTGCCTAGGAAAAGTGGAGATAGGTAAACTGACCGGCTCAAAAATGACCTAAAACAGTGTTAACTGGGCTGTTAAACTCCAGTACAATCAAACAAAATTCAATTTCAAAGCGTCAGCCATCATCGCAGAGAACAAACTTTTTCCAGGGTGATTTATCGTCGATTTAGGTGCTCAGTATGTTAACTGGGTGTAATAGTGTGTGCAAACTAAAAAGTTGAAAACAGCTTGGAATGTAACTTTATCAAATGGTTTACTTGAAATTTGCATTTAGATAAAGTCTGCAGTTGCTAAGCATTGTGTGCATTATTTACATTGCGTAGGTGCAAAAAGTTACATCATCAACGTCAGAATGATGTGAAAACGTGACATAATTTCTGTCACACATAAATAACGTTTAGCTGATTGTCTTTTCACAAACAGAGAATATATATGTTATATATTTTTAGGATACATCGAATTCACAAACAGTGAAAAATAACAAACGTATTTTCACTGTTTGAAATGTAAGAAAACATGGTTGTTTATCTAAAAGAGTTTCTGCTTTGGACAAAAGAGGCTGTACCAGTAGTTTATTTAAAATTCTCGGTCTCTCAAGCACAACCACCTTGTTTTCAGTTATAAAACTACATTTTATACAGTCAACCCTCTTTATGCCAACATTCGTATAACGTCAAACCTTGTTATAACAACAATTTCAATGTCACAAATTCTTAGAGCAATACGAAGCGGATAAATGCAGATTTTAAAGAATCAAGAATATTGTAATTATTTAATGCTCAAGCCCCCGTCCATTGGGGCTTGACGAAATAGATGGGCTGCATGATGCTTCCATGCAGAGCTGAAACCGACCCGCACACGAGTACTGGTAAACAGCTTAGAGGATCTAAACCTGCCCAGGCAATGCGGTGCGAGTCTGTCCGTCCATGCTTATAAACCCTATTGGTTTCATTGGGCGGCAGGGCTTGAGATGTCATTTCATCTCAATGTTGGGTAAAAGTCCCGCAAAATTGGAAGTAACGTCTGCAACATGACCTTTACAGTGTTGACATGGACGTTAAACCTCAAATCAAACAAACAAATACTCCAGCAAATGGTGTGGATATTTGTTAGAATTGCCTCAGCGAGGTGATTCTAACAGATGTCAGCAACTTTTGTTTCTTGGAGCAGTTAAGGAAAAAAAATGTTTTACCTGTTGACCCCTTATTAGGGTTCTTTACAGTAAATTCGCTACAGCAGCAAATTGTTAGGGAACAAAAACTGTCATTATAGCAAGAGTCCTATGTGGTGTTGTTCTATATTTATCTTTTCTTTCAGCTGGGAATCTAATGTTACAGCATGACACTGACAGTTCATTAAATGTAAAAATCCTTGACTTTGGTCTGGCAAAACAATTTCAAGGGCCTCTCGGCCTAGATTTTGAAGGATTTCGTAAAGATATCGGAGAAGTCGTGAGACTCTTCTCAGCCCTTTACACTGGTGAAGAGTTTAATAATGTTCGGGATATACGAAATAATTGGAAGACAAAGCTCAAAGAAGTGAGTATGAAAAAAATGACCATTCCTTGCACATTCTTGTAATTTACACATTTTATATGGAAAACCCCAAAGAGTATCATTCACTCCATTTCAAAACACAATATGACATAAACAGTGTTGACTGGGCCATTTTGTGCTGAGACCTTATGTTGTTCATACATAAGTAAATACCTTTACTCATCACTCATTCACTAATGCCACATCATATGATCACTAAGTGACATCAAAGTAAACCATGGTTCTTTCCAATATGATTGGACAATGTTGACGTTATGACAACAGCGTTGTTCTGTTGTTAACCCATTGTATACTGGTGGACTCTTCCACTGCTATGAATGAGGGTTTGAGTTTTACATCCCACCAACAGCTAAGGTCATACGGAGATGGGACCTCGGTTTAAAGACTCATCCGAAAGTCGATCGATCCTGTGACCCCTGGTTTACAAGGCGAGTAACCACTACACCACAGAGGCTTCTATCTTCCACTGCTATATGTTGGAAAAGTCTATTCAGGGCTTCCATTAACTCCCAAATTCAGGAAGTCCCAGACTTCCTACCCTTGAAATCAGGAAGTCCCACTGGAAAATTCAGGAAGTCCCAATTTTGAAGCAAGGTGTTTGCGGATCGTAAAATTGTTTTGATGAAGAAATATATATTATTTAATCTATGAATCTCTTGTTTGCATTTTTAATCACCTGTATATTCTTTTAATGGTTGGTAAAGTGTGGATAGGTAAACTGACCGGCTCACAAATGACTTGAATACTGTTGACTGGGCCGTTAAACTCAAAACAATCAAGCAAAGCTCTGTGAGGAAGTTAAAACTACTCATAACTATGTGACATACATGCGGTCAGTACAGTGCAGAGGAGTGCATACAAAAAGAAAACTATTTTTTCTTGGCCTGTATAAATTTTATAACTCGCCCCCCCGCCAATAAATAAATAAAAAGTAAAGAAAACAATTGCATTACCCATCCCCATATATGCCTAGTGGCCCTTTTTGAGTCATTAGCAAATCGTGTAGACCCAGATCAGACGCCACAAAACTTAGCGTCTGATCTGTCTACACTGTTTGTGGAACTGCACACAAATAAAACAAACCTGACACCCATTGTCATATATGGTTTAAAAAGAAATAAAGAAAAATTCTTTTGCAAAGATTTTTGCCAAACTTTGCGAGCCTTCATTGTACTTTCAACACTCGGAACTGCTTCAGACAAACAGGCAGAAACACGTGCAACTTTGGTCAATTAGAGCAGACTTAGACGAGTCGGCAGTATTTTATTTATTTATTTATTTATTTTTTTTTTTTTTGGCTAACAGACAGAACAGACTGCAGCTCGAACCCTGATAAACCGGCCTGGTCACATTCGCCGGTTTTACGTATTTTCGAGACGCCAAAATCAAACGGGGATTGCGGCAACATTTTTAGCTCACCGTCACGTAGTGACGAGGTGAGCTTTTGGGATCACTTTTCGTCCGTCGTGCGTCCGTCCGTCCGTGCGTCCGTGCGTGCGTCCGTAAACAATTCTTTAAACAACATCTCCTCCTGAACCACTGATCGGATTTTGACAAAACTTCACAGCAATGATCCTTAGGTGGTCCCCTTTCAAAGTTGTTCAAATGGTTCCGGTCCATTGCACATCTAGGTCATAGGAGCCAAAAATAGATTTTTTTCACCAAAAACTTAAAAAATCTTCTCCTCTGAAACCACAAGGCCCAGGTCATTGATATTTGGTATGAAGCTTCATCTAGTGGACCCCTACCAAGATTGTTCAAATTATAGTGCTGGGTCCAAAAATGCCCCCGCTCTGGGGCCCTTTGGTTTTACATGGGCTTAGATAGGGAAAATCTTTAAAAATCTTCTTCTCTGAAACTGCAAGGCCCAGGTCTTTGATATTTGGTATGAAGCTTCATCTAGTGGACCCCTACCAAGATTGTTCAAATTATAGTGCTGGGGCAAAAAATGCCCCCACTCCAGGGCCCTTTGGTTTTACAAGGGCTTATATAGGGGAGAGCTTTAAAAATCTTCTTCTCTGAAACCGTAAGGCCCAGGTCTTTGATTTTTGGTATGAAGCTTCATCTAGGGGACCCCTACCAAGTTTGTTCAAATTATATGGCTGGGGCCAAAAATGCCCCCGTCCCGGGGCCCTTTGGTTTTACATGGGCTTATATCTGGAAAATCTTTAAAAATCTTCTTCTCTGAAACTGCAAGGCCCAGGTCTTTGATATTTGGTATGAAGCTTCATCTAGTGGACCCCTACCAAGATTGTTCAAATTATAGTGCTGGGGCAAAAAATGCCCCCACTCCAGGGCCCTTTGGTTTTACAAGGGCTTATATAGGGGAGAGCTTTAAAAATCTTCTTCTCTGAAACCGTAAGGCCCAGGTCTTTGATTTTTGGTATGAAGCTTCATCTAGGGGACCCCTACCAAATTTGTTCAAATTATATGGCTGGGGCCAAAAATGCCCCCGTCCCGGGGCCCTTTGGTTTTACATGGGCTTATATCTGGAAAATCTTTAAAAATCTTTTTCTCTGAAACTGCAAGGCCCAGGTCTTTGATATTTGGTATGAAGCTTCATCTAGTGGACCCTTACCAAGATTGTTCAAATTATAGTGCTGGGGTCAAATATGCCCCCGCTCCGGGGCCCTTTGGTTTTACATGGGCTTATATATAGGCAAAATCTTTAAAAATCTTCTTCTCTGAAACCGCAAGGCCCAGGTCTTTGATATTTGGTATGAATCTTCATCTAGTGGACCCCTACCAAGATTGTTCAAATTATAGTGCTGGGGCCAAAAATGACCCCGCCCGGGGGCCCTTTTGTTTTACATGGGCTTATATAGGGAAAATCTTTAAAAATCTTCTTCTCTGAAACCGCAAGGCCTAGGTCTTTGATATTTGGTATGAAGCTTCATCTAGTGGACCCCTACCAAGATTGTTCAAATTATAGTGCTGGGGGTAAAATATGCCCACACTCTGGGGCCCTTTGGTTTAACATGGGCTTATATAGGGAAAATCTTTAAAAATGTTCTTCTCTGAAACCATAAGGCCCATGTCTTTGATATTTGGTATGAAGCTTCACCCCACAAGGCCCAGGTCCCCCCCACCTATGAGCCCTGGGCCTTTTGGTTTTACATGGGCTTATATAGGGAAAATCTTTAAAAATCTTCTTCTCTGAAACCGCAAGGCCCAGGTCTTTGATATTTGGTATGAGGCTTCATCTTGTGGACCCCTACCTAGATTGTTCAAATTACAGTGCTGGGGCCAAAAATGCCCCCGCCCCGGGGCCCTTTAGTTTTACATGGGCTTATATTGGAAAAATCTTTAAAAATCTTTTTCTCTGAAACCGCAAGGCCCAGGTCTTTGTTATTTGGTATGAAGCTTCATTTAGTGGACCCTTCAAATTAGAGTGCTGGGGCCAAAAATGCCCCCGCCCCGGGGCCCTTTGGTTTTACATGGGCTTATATAGGGAAATCTTTAAAAATCTTCATCTCTGAAACCACAAGGCCCAGGTCTTTGATATTTGGTATGAAGCTTCATCTTGTGGATCTCTAACAAGATTGTTCAGTTTATAGTCCTGGGGCCAAAAATGCCCCCGCTCCGGGGCCCTTTGGTTTTACATAGACTTATATAGGGAAAATCTTAAAAAATCTTCTTCTCTGAAACCATAAGGCCTAGGGCTTTGATATTTGGTATGAAGCTTCATCTAGTGGACCTCTACCAAGATTGTTCAAATTATAGTCATAGGGCCAAAATGCCCCTGCCTTTGGGCCCTTTGGTGTTACATAGGCATATATTCAAAATCTTTAAACACCTTCTTCTGTGAAACCACAGCGCTTAGGTCTTTGGTATTTGGTGTGAAATGTCATTTAGTGGACCTCTATCAAGATTGTTCACATTATAGCCCTTGGGCCAAAAATGCCCCTGCCCCATTGGTTTTACATAAGACTTATATAGAGATAGTCTTTGAAAATCTGCTTCTCTGAAACTGCAAGGCCCATGCTTTTGATATTTGGTATGTAGCTTCATCTAGTGGACCTCTACCCGGACCCTTTGGTTTTACATAGGCTTATAATATATAGAGATAATCTTTGAAAATCTTCTTCTCTGATACAGCAAGGCCCAGGTCTATTTGGTGTAAAGCTTCATCTAGTGGACCTAGCCCCGGGGCAATTTGGTTTTACATAGGCTTATGCAGGGAATATCTTTAAAAAAATCTTCTTCTCTGAAACTGCAAGGACCAGGTCTTAGAAATTACTGGACCTTTGCCAAGATTGTTCAATTTATAGCCTTTGTTGATCTTTGTTATGAAGCTTCACCTTTTTAGACCTCCCTCAACATTATGCACATTATAACCCTGGGGTCAATAATGGCCCTTTCCTGGGCCCACTTGTTACTCTATGGATCAGGTGAGCGATCCAGGGCCATCATGGCCCTCTTGTTAGCTCACCTGTCACGTAGTGACAAGGTGAGCTTTTGGGATCACTTTTCGTCCGTCGTCAGTGCGTGCGTGTGTGTGTGCATAAACTTTTTCTTCAAATGACATCTCCTCCTAAACCGCTGATCGGATTTTGACCAAACTTCACAGCAATGATCCTTAGGTGGTCCCCTTTCAAAATTGTTCAAATGGTTCCGGTCCATTGCACATCTGGGTCACAGGAGCTAAAAATAGATTTTTTAAAATAAAACTTTAAAAATCTTCTTCTATGAAACCGCAAGGCCCAGGTCTTCGATATTTGGTATAAAGCTTCATCTAGTGGACCTCTACCAAGATTGTTCAATTTATAGGCCTGGGGGCCAAAATGCCCCCGCCCCGGGGGCCTTTGGTTTTACATAGGCTTATATAGGGAAAATCATTAAAAAATCTTCTTCTCTGAAACCACAAGGCCCAGATCATTGATGTGAAGCTTCATCTAGTGGACCTCTACCAAGATTGTTCAAATTATAGCCTTGGGGCCAAAAATGCCCCCGCCCCGGGGGCCTTTGGTTTTACATAGACTTATACAGGGAAAATCTTTAAAAATCTTCTTCTCTGAAACCGCAAGGCCCAGATCTTTGATATTTGGTGTGAAGCTTCATCTAGTGGACCTCTACCAAGATTGTTCAAATTATAGCCCTGGGGGCCAAAATGCCCCCGCCCCGGGGGCCTTTGGTTTTACATAGGCTTATACAGGGAAAATCTTTAAAAATCTTCTTCTCTGAAACCGCAAGGCCCAGATCTTTGATGTGAAGCTTCATCTAGTGGACCTCTACCAAGATTGTTCAAATTATAGCCCTGGGGGCCAAAATGCCCCCGCCCCGGGGGCCTATGGTTTTACATAGGCTTATGGAAAATCTTTAAAAAATCTTCTTCTCTGAAATTACAAGGCCCACATCTTTAATATTTTGTGTGAAGCTTTAACCTTTGGTTTTACATAGGCTTATACAGGGAAAATCTTTAAAAATCTTCTTCTCTGAAACCGCAAGGCCCAGATCATTGATGTGAAGCTTCATCTAGTGGACCTCTACCAAGATTGTTCAAATTATAGCCCTGGGGGCCAAAATGCCCCCGCCCGGGGCCTATGGTTTTACATAGGCTTATATAGGGAAAATCATTAAAAAATCTTCTTCTCTGAAACCACAAGGCCCACATCTTTAATATTTTGTGTGAAGCTTTACCTAGTGGACCTTTACTAAGATTGTTCAAATTATAGCCTTGGGGCCAAAAATGCCCCCGCCCCGGGGGCCTTTGGTTTTACATAGGCTTATACAGGGAAAATCTTTAAAAATCTTCTTCTCTGAATCTGCAAGGCCCAGATCTTTGGTATTTGGTGTGAAGCTTCATCTAGTGGACCTCTTTCAAGATTGTTCAAATTATAGCCCTGGGGCCAAAAATGCCCCCACTCTGGGACCCTTTGGTTTTTCATCGGATTATATAGGGAAAACCTTTAAAAATCTTCATGTCTGAAGGCCCAGGTCTTTGATATTTGGTATGAAGCTTCATCTAGTGGACCATTACCAAGTTTGTTCAAATTATAGCCCTTGGGCCTAGAATGTACTGGAGACACTAATTCTCAGGTGAGCGATTCAGGGCCCTCTGGGCCCTCTTGTGTTTAATATTAGGATCACTTTTTGTCTGTCAGCTGTGCGTAAACAATTTTTTCAAACGACATCTCCTCCTAAACCACTGATCGGATTTTGACCAAACTTCATAGGAATGATCCTTAGGTGGTCCCCTTTCAAAGTTGTTCAAATGGTTCCGGTCCGTTGCACATCTAGGTCACAGGAGCCAAAAATAGATTTTTTTCACCGAAAACTTAAAACATCTTCTTCTCTGAAACCACAAGGCCCAGGTCTTTGATATTTGGTATGAAGCTTCATCTAGTGGACCCCTACCAAGATTGTTCAAATTATAGTGCTGGGGCCAAAAATGCCCCCGCCCCGGGGCCCTTTGGTTTTACATGGGCTTATATAGGGAAAATCTTTTAAAATCTTCTTCTCTGAAACTGCAAGGCCCAGGTGATATTTGGTATGAAGCTTCATCTTGTGGACCCCTACCAAGATTGTTCAAATTATAGTGCTGGGGCCAAAAATGCCCCCGCCCCGGGGCCCTTTGGTTTCACATGGGCTTATATAGGGAAAATCTTTAAAAATCTTCTTCTCTGAAATCACAAGGCCCAGGTGATATTTGGTATGAAGCTTCATCTTGTGGACCCCTACCAAGATTGTTCAAATTATAGTGCTGGGGCCAAAAATGCCCCCGCCCCGGGGCCCTTTGGTTTTACATGGGCTTATATAGGGAAAATCTTTTAAAATCTTCTTCTCTGAAACCGCAAGGCCCAGGTCTTCAATATTTGGTTTGAAGCTTCATCTAGTGGACCCCTACCAAGATTGTTCGAATTATAGTGCTGGGGCCAAAAATGCACCCGATCCAGGGCCCTTTGGTTTTATATGGGCTTGGGCCAATAATGCCCCCGCCCCGGGACCATTAGGTTTTACATAGGCTTATATAGGGAAAATCTTTAAAAATCTTCTTCTCTGAAACCGCAAGGTCCAGGTCTTTGATATTTGGTATGAAGCTTCTACTTGTGGACCCCTACCAAGATTGTTCAAATTATAGCCCTGGGGCCAAAAATGCCCCCGCCCCGGGACCCTTTGGTTTTACATAGACTTCTACAGGGAAAATCTTGAAAAATCTTCTCTGAAACCACAAGGCCTAGGTCTCTGATATTTGGTATCAAGCTTCACCTAGTGGACCTCTACAAAGATTGTTCAAATTATAGCCCTGGGGCCAAAACTGCCCCTGCCCCGAGACCATTGGGTTTCACATAGGCTTATATAGGGAAAATCTTTAAAAATCTTCTTCTCTGAAACCGCAAGGCCCAGGTTTTTGATATTTGGTATGAAGCTTCTACTTGTGGACCCCTACCAAGATTGTTCAAATTATAGCCCTGGGGCCAAAAATGCCCCCGCCCCGGGGCCCTTTGGTTTTACATAGACTTCTACAGGGAAAATCTTGAAAAATCTTCTCTGAAACCACAAGGCCTAGGTCTCTGATATTTGGTATCAAGCTTCACCTAGTGGACCTCTACAAAGATTGTTCAAATTATAGCCCTGGGGCCAAAACTGCCCCTGCCCCGAGACCCTTTGCTTTTACATAGACTTATATAGGGAAATATTTAAAAATCTTCTCTGAAACTGCAAGGCCCAGGTCTTTGATATTTGGTATGAAGCTTCATCTAGTGGACCCCTACCAAAATTGTTCAAATCATAGTGCTGGGGCCAAAAACGCCTCGGGGCCCCGGGCCCTTTGGTTTTACATGGGCTTATATAGGGAAAATCTTAAAAAATCTTCTTCTCTGAAACCGCAAGGCCCAGGTCTTTGATATTTGGTGTGTAGCTTCATCTATTGGACCGTTGCCAAGGTTGTTCAAATTATAGCCTATGTTGATATTTGGTATGAACCTTCACCTTTTTAGACCTCCCTCAACATTATGCACATTATAGCCCTGGTGACAATAATGGCTCTCCCTGGGGCCCACTTATTACTCTATGGATCAGGTGAGCGATCCAGGGCCATCATGGCCCTCTTGTTGGGATTTTATAAATTATTTTCGTCATTTCACCTTGTGAACACCTGCTATTTACTCAAGAAAAAAATGCGTATCTACATGTATCTTCGAAACTATTGTCACACTTTGCATCGCTAATGATAATCTCACTACCAAACACTTAAATTACGACCCGCTTTAATTTAAACAGTAACACGTTTACAGGATTAAAAAACACTTATGTCAATGAGATAATTATTTTATCCTCTACTACTAATCCGTTTAACTATATGCAAACACCGATCAATCACCTCGACACGTTTTTCACACCCCGATGACGATCAAAGGTGTGCCGACGCACGTGATTCTGACTATCAATATAATACCGCGAAGGCAGAAAATGGGACGTCCTTAGTACTCAATAAACACAGATAAGAAGGCGGAGCAAACTTTTTACAAACCGCTTAAAGTGGGCGGGTTTATACGTCTCGGTAAAGATTTTTGGCCGTACAGAGAAATTTTCGGGAGTCCGCGGGACGGCTTGATGATTAATTTGGGTGTCTGGAAGCGATTTCAGGACGTAATATACACCGTACGTCCGCCTAACGGAAGCCCTGTCTATTTGTCATTTAACGGATGTCAGGCTTATTTTTTCGTTTGACCACAAATGCAGTTAGCAAACAGGGCAGACCCTTATCATATGCCGCATTCTGTGGCTCTGATCGGGGCCTGCACTGTTTTTCCAGGGTACCCATTTGGGGGTTTTCTGCCTGAGATGGGCCGACCTCGGGAGCTCGGCTGGATGCGCGTCTGACTGGTGATCAGTAGGACGTGGGTTTGATACCTACCGGGGTCTGCAACATTCTTTTGTGGAGATTGATCATGAAATCTCTTCTGCAATTTTACATCTCACCAACAGCTTAGGTCATACGGAGACGGGACCTCGGTTTAAAGACTCATCCGAAAGTCTGGAGAAGCCTTGGCTCGATCATGCGACCCAAGGTTTACAAGGCCAGTAGCATAACCACTACATCATGGAGGCTTCTAAAATCAATTTATAAAGCATATTTTCTCATGGTACAGGTAGTCTGGCCAAATATTAAAACCCATTTGGTACCGGAAACCCCAAAACGGGTACCCTGGCAAACAGTGCAGGCCTAGATCAGATGCCGCAGAATGCAGCGTCTGATCAGGGCCACCACTGTTTGCAAAACGTTCAGCCATTATCCGACTAAATTTTGAAGAAAACACAACCTGATATCTCTAAATTTTGAAATGGACTCCTGGTATATATAAGGAGGAAGATTCCATTTGGTACTAAAAGGGTTAAGTGTGGTTAGGAAACTAACTGGCTTGATATGATCTACCGTAATGAGCCTAAATACTGGAACACACTGGTCTAAGCAAACAGTGCAGACCCAGATCAAACTGCTCCTGTGATCAGGGTCTACACTGTTTGCCATTCCATCTACGTTTTTGCATTACTTGCTGGATCATGAAACAGTCATTTAAAATTTTAGGAGAATTAAAACAAGGTCTCAGCCAGCCTGGATAGCTAAGTAGGATGCGCGTCTGACTGGTGATCAGGAGGACCCAAGTTCGATACCTGCCAGGGTCGTCAACATTCTTTAGTGGAGATTGATCATGAAATCTTTTCTATGGTAATTCTCTCCCTTCTGCTGATTCAAGAAGGGCAGTTTTCAGTTTCTGGTGAAAGAATGTGTACTCTGCTGGTTAACTGCTTAAGTATAAGCTTGCCCAGGAAAAGTGTGGATAGTTAAACTGACCCGCTCAAAAATGATCTAAAATAGTGTTGACTGGGCCATTAAACTCCAAAACAAAAAAAAACATCACGTGAACCAGTCCGTGAAATAAAGACCCCCCCTAAACCCCACTTCATATAGAGAAAACTGGGGTTTACGGGGGTAAACATTATTTTCCATATTTCTGCTCCAAGACATAGGTTTTGGGTACTCGTTAGAACCGCCTCAATGAGGCGGTTCTAACGAGCACCCAAAACCTATGTTTGGGGTATTAATAAGAAAAATATCACAAATTTTCATCAGAAAAAGTACCTTTTTTTGAGGTTTTTAAAAATGCACTATATCACACGGTGTTATTGTAATGCAAACAACAAATTCTCACGGTGTCCAAACTTTTAGGATTTTTACAGTAGAAGTCGTGGCTGGGCTGTTAAACTTTAAGCAAACAGATTTACGATGCAGATCAAATGTATTTTCAGCTTGGGGATAAATGTATTGAAAACCAAAATAACGACAGTAAAACAGATGTTTTACCTCCAAAAATGAAAATTTTCAAAACAGTTATCTCCGTTGTATATTCATTTGTTTTGTTTGAAATTTTTTTCTATTGGCACACTGCTGCTAGCACTACACTGTGCGAAACCAAATTTCAGCTAATGAAAAACTGTTACTTGATGACATGGGGTTTCATGCAGTTAATCGTAGAATTTGAACATTATGCAGTTAGACATCACATTCATTTGGCAAGTGCATTTGTATCATTATTTGACAGGTTGCTCAATATTTAAGTGTCGAAGATCGGAGGGAACTGTTTTGTCTTGTGGATGGAGCTCTGAAACTAGTCCACCCAGATGATGTTCACGAGTATAGATCTCATGTAAATAAATACGTTGATTTCGGTGAGTATTGTTCTATTTTTCCCCTTCCTGCAAAGTCTGTTTATTTGAACTGCAATAGATCTTTCGGACTGTGGGATTCATGTTTTGTCTCAAATGTCTAGTGGAGATAATAGAAGTGTAATTTCTGCCAATTCTCAATAAAAACCTATGTTTTGGGTATTCATTTGAACTGCCTCGAGGCAGTTGAAATGAATATCCACATCAGTTTATATTGAGAAATCATGAGTTTTATCCATTCATTATCACCAAATATCCACTTTACCTGTTTCTATGATGGAGGAAAAAAAAAAAAATCTGAGACCAAAAATGACATACCAAAATAGAAGTGGAGGCAATGATCAGGAATCGATACAATCAACCCACAGCTCCTATCAGAGACACCAAAGGGAAAGACGCACAAACATGAAACATGAAACAACAGACCCTAATGGAAACACCAACCGCGGTAAGACAAAAGGACAGTTACTTTCCCACAAAATGGCCAAAAGGCTATCCAAAATAAAATAACATTAGCAACATAAACACCCAAAGACAAACCATAACAAAAATAAACCGCGACAGAAGAACCGCCTTGGAACGGTCAGCAGAAACGTGTTCCACTTGGGGCTTAAATCGATTTTACGTGGCCACAATCCTCGCCCTTACTTCCGTCGCGATTTAGACAAATAATTTGTTCAGGCAGCATGAACCCTGGTTCTTTCCACAGTCCCAATGTATGTATGTATGATTTGAGGTTAAACGTCCCCGTCAACACTGTAAAGGTCATTTTGGAGACGTTGCTTCCAATTTTGTGGAACTTTTACCCGACATTTAGATGAAATGACATCTAGAGCCCTATTGCCCAATGAAACCAATATGGTTTGTAAACATGGTCGGTCCGACCTGCACCGCTTTGCCTGAGCAGGCTTAGATCCTCTAAGCGGTTTACCAGTACTAGTATGCGGGCCGGATTCAGCTCTGCGTGGAAGCATCATGCAGCCCATATATTTCTTCAAGCCCCTATGGGCGGGGGCTGGTATGTGTGTGTGTGTGTGTGTATGTATGTATGTATGTATGATTTGAGGTTTAACGCCCCCGTCAACACTGTAAAGGCCATTTTGGAGACGTTGCTTCCAATTTTGTGGAACTTTTATCCGGCATTTAGATGAAATGACTTCTCAAGCCCTATTGCCCAATGAAACCAATAGGGTTTATAAACATGGTCGGTCCGACCTGCATCCCTTTGCCTGGGCAGGCTTAGATCCTCTTAGCTGTTTACCAGTACTCGTGTGTGGGTCAGATTCATCTCTGCGTGGAAGCATCATGCAGCCCTTATAATTCTTCAAGCCCCAATGGACAGGGCTTTCCACCGTCCCAAAGAAGAATAGGTATTCTTGCACACCAGACAAGGAAATCCGTGATTTTTGCCCTGGGATAGAAATTTATGTTCTGACCCTGGTGTTCCGACCCCAAATCGAATATAATAGTGTGTTTGATAAATGCACTTGTTGATTACCACGTCATGCGCGGCGGCGTCATGCGTGACGTCACTAAACATTCCTGTTGTATCATCACAAAATGGCAGACGTCGGTAACCGAAGTGACAGCAGCATTAAAAATTCGCAATAGAAATGGAAGGTATGCAAGAAAAAGAATCCAATATGGGTGTGAGGGGTGGATAGAAAAATCCGTCCCTCGGGATCACTGTCCGGCATCACTTGGCAAGCCTCGTGATGCCGGACGGTGTCCCTCGGGACAGATTTTTCAATCCACCCCTCACACCCATATAGGATTCTTATAATACAGACGACCCTCTCTATAACGACAGTATTTGTTCCCTTACAATTTGCCGCTATAGCGAATTTGCCGCTATAAAGAATCCTAAGAAGGAGTAGTATAATTCCCCTTATTTGCATTATCTGCTGGTTCCTAGTCTGAAGGTTATCAGTGTTGGAAAAACAGGTAACCAGACCCCCTGACCTTTCGAGGTCAGGGGGGTCTGGTTACCTGTTTTTCCATTATTGACAATGTGCAAGCTGGGAGCCAGCAAATAATGCAAATATGGTAAATAGGTATTAAAAGACTTTTCCCTTAATTACTCCAAGAAACAATGCTGTGGACATTTGTTAGAATCGCCTCTCTGATTCTAACAAATATCCACAAAATTTGTTCCTTGGAGTATTAAATAAGTTTAATATTATTGAATATCTCTAGTAATTGTCTCATCTTGATTTAAAGACTTGTTCCATTAAAATTGTCATTATATAGAGGATCTTACATGAGTGTTCATGTATTTTTGGATTTATTAAACGAGTTGAGGAAAAGGGATAAAATGCGAGGCTTTGTACGTTACGGGATGTATCTAGCTAATTTGCATATTTAATCCACTAGTGGATTATCGAAAATATTACATGGCATAATTACACTCTCAGACGCGACGTCATATGATAAATCAAGTTTTGTCGTTATATCGAATGTTGGTATAAAGAGGGTTGACTGTAGATGATTGGTTGAACAAAATTAGCAAAAATGGGCATAACTTCTGCTTGGTGCAATAACAGTGTAACTGACATTTTGACCAAATTACACTTACATCCTTATTGCACCAACAGACGATATATCAAATGACACATTTGGTGTTGCCCTTGAGACATTATGAAAATTCAGCATTTTACAGGTTTTTTTTTTATCATTGTTTAGCTGATTTGAGTGTTTTAGTATAATAATGATGATAATAATAATAATGATAATAATAAAAAGAGGATCTTACACTCGTGGTCATTTCATATGAAATTTATGAAACTAGCCTTTGGCGAGTTTCATAAATTTCATATGAAATGACCACGAGTGTAAGATTCTGTTTATCATATGACCACTCAAAATTGGATTTTATCGCCTTTGAGTTTTACAATTTTTCCACAGAAAATGCATTGCTGACATTGACGTCGTCATGACGTTACTTAATCCTGCCAAAGTGTTAGTACACGTGTGGTCATACAATTTTTATTACACGACGTTATCCACTGTTTATCAATGACATCATGTGATGATCAACTTTATTTATAGAGGATAACATATTTAGTAAACTAGTACTAATCTTCCATGTGTCCCTCTCTTTCGTACTCTTCCTGGGTAGAAACCAGTAAACATGTACTATGCAATCTGGATTAAGTCTCTTGCTAAAGGAAACAAAACACTTGGCAGTTGCGGGGATCAAACTGGGTACAAACCCAATGCTTAGCGCTCAACATGTAGCTCATAAAAACTTGTGTTGTGAGGCGATTCTAACAAGAGTCCACAATATACTCATTGAGGCGATTCTAGCAAGTACCCACAATATAGGCTTCTGAAGAGAAACAAGAAAAGGTATTGCTTTATCATCTGGATTCTTTATTTTCCTCCTTCCCCCATTTTATACCGGTGTCCCAGTTTATCTTGACCCCTGGGTAGCTTTACCCCCGGGGGTAAAGCTACTCAGGGGTAGCTTTATTCCCGGGGGTAAGGATATCCCGGGATATCTTTACCCCCACCCTGGATATCTTTACCCCCGGGGGTAAAGCTAAACTGGCCAGGATATCTTTACCCCCACCCTAACTTTTGGGTATAAACTATTTTCTTAATACCCAATTTCTTCTTATATGTAACTGAAGCAAGATAGTGGACTCGATGTTTCACTTTAACATTTTTCGTTTCAATCATGACTCGGACTAATAGAACTACCCTTAGTAAGAAACATGACCATATTATAGAGGCAAATGATTATTTAATAACTTCTTTTTGTATATTTTCTTATTCAAAATGTTACTTATGACAATATTTCATAATCTTGCATTATCCCTGTCAGTTGTGAAATGGGTGGTGGTGGGGAGTGGAAAGGCCGGGGTAAAGATATCCCAGCTGGGATATCTTTACCTCCGGGGGTAAAGCTAAACTGGCCAGGATATCTTTACCCCCAGCCCAACTTTTGGATATAAACAATTTTCTTAATGCCCTTTTTCTTCTTATATGCAAGTGAAGCAAGATAGTGTACTCGATGTTTCACTTTAACATTTTTCGTTTCAATCATGACTCGGACTAATAGAACTACCCTTAGTAAGAAATATGACCATATTATAGAGGCAAATGATTATTTAATAACTTCTTCTTTTTGTATATTTTCTTATTCAAAATGATGCTTATGACAATCTTCTATAATCTTGCATTATCCCTGTCAGTTGTGAAATGGGTGGTGGTGGTGAGTGGAAAGGCGGGGGTAAAGATATCCCGGCTGGGATATCTTTACCCCCGGGGGTTAAGCTAAACTGGCCAGGATATCTTTACCCCCACCCCAACTTTTGGGTATAAACTATTTCTAAATGCCCGATTTCTTCTTATATGTAAGTGAAGCAAGATAGTGGACTCGATGTTTCACTTTAACATTTTTAGTTTCAATCATGACTCAGACTAATAGAACTATCCTTAGTAAGAAATATGACCATATTATAGAGGCAAATGATTATTTAATAACTTCTTTTTGTATATTTTCTTATTCAAAATGTTGCTTATGACAATCTTTCATAATCTTGCATTATCCCTGTCAGTTGTGAAAGGCGGGGGTAAAGATATCCCGGCTGGGATATCTCTACCCCCGGGGTAAAGCCAAAATGGCCAGGATATCTTTACCCCCACCCCAACTTTTGGGTATAAACTATTTTCTTAATGCCCAATTTCTTCTTATATGTAACTGAAGCAAGATAGTGGACTCGATGTTTCACTTTAACATTCCTTATGGCAATCTTTTATAATCTTGGATTATCTCTGTCAGTTGTGAAATGGTTGGTGGTGGTGAGTGGAAAGGCAGGGGTAAAGACTTTACCCCCACCCCAACTTTTGGGTATAAACTATTTTCTTAATACCCAATTTCTTCTTATATGTAACTGAAGCAAGATAGTGGACTAGATGATTCACTTTAAAACATTTTTCGTTTCAATCATGACTTTGACTAATAGAACTACCCTTAGTAAGAAACATGACCATATTATAGAGGCAAATGATTATTTAATAACTTCTCTTTGTATATTTTCTTATTCAAAATGTTCCTTATGACAATCTTTTATAATCTTGCATTATCCCTGTCAGTTGTGAAATGGTTGGTGGTGGTGAGTGGAAAGGCGCGGGTAAAGATATCCCGGCTGGGATATCTTTACCACAGGGGGTAAAGCTAAACTGGCCAGGATATCTTTACCCCCACCCCAACTTTTGGGTATAAACTATTTCTTAATGCCCGATTACTTCTTTTATGTAAGTGAAGCAAGATAGTGGACTCGATGTTTCAATTTAACATTTTTCGTTTCAATTTAACATGACTCGGACTAATAGAACTACCCTTAGTAAGAAACATGACCATATTATAGAGGCAAATGATTATTTAATAACTTCTTTTTGTATATTTTCTTATTCAAAATGTTACTTATGACAATATTTCATAATCTTGCATTATCCCTGTCAGTTGTGAAATGGGTGGTGGTGGTGAGTGGAAAGGCGGGGGTAAAGATATCCCAGCTGGGATATCTTTACCCCCGGGGGTAAAGCTAAACTGGCCAGGATATCTTAACCCCCATGCACACTTTTGGGTATAAACTATTTTCTTAATGCCCAATTTCTTCTTATATGTAAGTGAAGCAAGATAGTGGACTCGATGATTCACTTTGAAACATTTTTCGTTTCAATCATGACTCGGACTAATAGAACTACCCTTAGTAAGAAATATTAGTAAGTCTGGTTGTGGGGTGGGGTGGGGTCACACTATCCCAGCCGGAATATCTTCACCCCCACCTAGGAGCAATGGTAGAAGTTGTGAAAAACTTATTCATTCAAGCTATATGGTATAAGTGTGCATGTTTGGGTTTTTCGTAATGCTGGAAGGGTGGGGGTCAAGCTACCCCAGCCAGGATATTTTGCCCCCCCCCCGGGGGTGAAGATATCCCGGCTGGGATATCTTTACCCACACCCATGAGCAATGGTAGAGATGTGAAATCCTGATTCATGCAAGCTAGCTTGTGGTAGTGTTATGTCAACCATAGACCATTGAACATCAGTAGTACCTCCCATTGTTGAGAAGTGTGCTTGGATTTTGGGGGAGGGGTCACGCTATCCCAGCCGGAATATCTGCACCCCCACAGATGAGCAATGGTAGAAGTTGTGAAAAACTGATTCATGCAACTTATATGGTATAAGTGTGCTTGTTTGGTTTTTTCGAAATACTGGGAGTGTGGGGGTGAAGGTATCCCAGCCGGGATATTTTGCCCCCCGGGGGTGAAGGTATCGCAGCCGGGATATCTTTATCCCCACCAATGAGCAATGGTAGAGGTGTGAAATCCTGATTCATGCAGGCTAGCTTGTGGTAACATAATGTCAACCATAAACTATTGGACATCAGATGTACCTTCCATTATTGAGAAATGTGCATGTCTGGGTTAAATAGTCATTTGCCTCTATAATATGGTCATATTTCTTACTAAGGGTTTTTCTGCTAGTCAAAGTCATGCTTGAAACGAAAAATGTCAAAGTGAAACATTGAGTCTCTATCTTACTTCAGTTACATATAAGAACAAATTTGGCATTGAAAAAATAGTTAATACCAAAAGTGGGGATGGGGGTAAAGATATCCTGGCCAGTGTAGCTTTACCCCCGGGGGTAAAGATATCCCAGCTGGGATATCTTTACCCCCGCCTTTCCACTCACCACCACCAACCATTTCACGTCTGACAGGGATAATGCAAGATTTTGAATGATTGCCATAGCTTTACCCCCGGGGGGCAAGATATCCCAGTTGGAATATCTTCACCCCCGCCTTGCCACATGCCAACACAACCACCACCACTCACACCTGACAGGGATAATGCAAGATTATGAAAGATTGTCATATGCAACGTGTTGACTAAGAAAATAAACAAAATGAAGTTATTAAACAGTCATATGCCTCTATAATATGGTCATATTTCTTACTTAGGGTAGTTATATTAGTGGCATGACTGAAACAAAAATGTTTAAGTGAAACATCGAGTCCACTCTCTTGCTTCAGTTTCATATATAAAAAAAGAAATTGGGCATTAACAAAATAGTTTATACCCAAAGGTGGGGATGGGGGTAAAGAAATCCTGGCCGGTTTAGCTTTACAAACGGGGGGGGCAAGATATCCCAGCCGGGAAATCTTCACCCCCGCCTTTCCACACACCACCACCACTCAAAAATGACAGTGATAATGCAAGATTATGAGTCTACTATCTTACTTCAGTTACATATAAGAACAAATCTGGCATTGAGAAAATAGTTAAAACCAAAAGTGGGGATGTTAGCTTTACCCGCTGGGGGCAAGATACCCATGTTAGCTTTACCCGCTGGGGGCAAGATACCCCAGCCGGGATATCTTCACCCCTACCTTTCCACTCACCACCACCACCCATTTCACAACTGACAAGGATAATGCAAGATTATGAAATATTGTCATAAGCAACATTTTGAATAAGAAAATATACAAAAAGAAGTTATTAAATAATAATTTGCCTCTATAATATGGTCATATTTCTTACTAAGGGTAGTTCTATTAGTCCGAGTCATGATTGAAACGAAAAATGTTTCAAAGTGAATCATCGAGTCCACTATCTTGCTTCACTTACATATAAGAAGAAATTGGGCATTAAGAAAATAGTGTATACCCAAAAGTGTGCATGGGGGTTAAGATATCTGGGCCAGTTTAGCTTTTCCCCCTGGGGTAAAGATGTCCCAGCCGGGATATCTTTAACCCCGCCTTTCCACACACCACCACCACCAATTTCACAACTGACAGGGATAATGCAAGATTATGAAAGATTGTCATAAGCAACATTTTGAATAAGAAAATATACAAAAAGAAGTTATTAAATATTCATTTGCCTCTTTAATATGGTCATATTTCTTACTAAGGGTAGTTCTATTAGTCCGAGTCATGATTGAAACGAAAAATGTTAAAGTGAAACATCAATTAAAAATAAAAAAAATGAGTTCCTTTAAGAGCAATGAAAACATTCATAAGAAAGAAGATGGGTCATACTACGTAGTTTCGGCTAATAAAGCCTCATCAGTGACCCTGTAATGATCTGGCAACGAAAGCCAGAGGAAACATACTGCGATTTTGCGAATTTCGAATAGGCAGTCGATTCAAAGACTGATCTAAATCAAAATGGGGTCCAAATAATTAAAAACCTGTCTAGAATATGAATCTAAACCAATAATTTATTTCTGATTGCTTAGAATATTCACGCTGATCTCAAAGGACCAAAAGTAAAATATAAACTACACTATGGTTGATGTACGGGGAGACGTTTTACGGCCGCCACACGGCACAACACCAGCTGCAGTGAAGGCAAATAAAAATCAAAAAATGAGTCCACTATCTTGCTTCACTTACATATAAGAAGAAATTGGGCATTAAGAAAATAGTTTATACCCAAAAGTGGGGATGGGGGTTAAGATATCCTAGCCAGTTTAGCTTTACCCCCGTTGGTAAAGATATCCCAGCCGGGATATTTTTACCCCCGCCTTTCCACTCACCACCACCACCCATTTCACAACTGACAGGGATAATGTAAGATTTTGAAAGATTGTCATAAGCAACATTTTGAATAAGAAAATATACAAAAGAAGTTATTAAATAATCATTTGCCTCTATAATATGGTCATGTTTCTTACAAAGGGTAGTTCTATTAGTCAAAGTCATGATTGAAACGAAAAATGTTAAAGTGAAACATTGAGTCCACTATCTTGCTTCACTTACATATTAGAAGAAATTGGGCATTAAGAAAATAGTTTATACCCAAAAGTTTGGGTGGGGGTAAAGATATCCTGGCCAGTTTAGCTTTACCCCCGGGGGTAAAGATATCCCAGCCGGCATATCTTTACCCCCGGGAGTCAAGATATCCAGGGTGGGGGTAAAGATATCCAGGGATATCTTTACCCCCGAGGGTAAAGCTACCCAGGGTGTAAAGATAAACTGTTACACCAGAAACCCCAAAACAGGCACCCTGGCAAACAGTGCAGGCCCAAGTCAGATGCCCCAGAATGCGGTGTCTGATCAGGGCCTACACTTTGTGAAAAGTTGAGCCATTTTCCAAGTACATTTTGAAGAGAACACAACCTGACACCCCTTAATTTTGGAATGGACTCCTGCTATATATAAGGCGGAAGATTCTATTTGGTACAAACAGGGTTACTCCCCCATTTTCTTGAGCAGTGTTTTCTCTTGTATACAGCTATGAAGAAAGTGGAGAATGAAGTGATGAAGAAAGTTGTGGCCATATTGTTTCCTGATCAAGGAACAACAAAACCCAAGCCAACGTCATATAATGTCTCAGACTCGGTGGTAAGTACAGATACACAAGTCCCAGTCATGAGAAAATCTGTATTTGGCATTTGTCACCAGGCTAGATGCAAACCTGTGTCATCTACACAAACTGGCAAGTGTCTTGAAATTTTAGATAAGAGTTATTGCCGAGGGTGGGGGGCAAATTTCGTAACTTCCTGTTTCCTGTTGCTTTTCTGTACCCCAACAGGGTTGTTTGTTTGTATTGGAGTTTAACGGCCCAGTCAACACTATTTAGGTCATTTTTGAGCTGGTCAGTTTACTTTTCCACACTTTTCCTGGGCTGGCTTATAAGTAAGCGGTTAACCAGTACAGTGCATATTCTTTCGCCAGAAACTGACCACTGCCTTTCTTGAATCAGATGAAGGGAGAGAATGACCGTAGAAAAGATCTCATGATCCATCTCATGTTGCTGACCCCGGTACCCACAACATTTTAAATAAGAAAAATATCACTGATTTTCATAAGAAAAAAAGCCATTTCAGAGATGTGAAAAAAATGCACGATGTTGCACGGGTGTGTTATCTTAATGTTACTTTACATGGGCTAGGGACTATGGAATCTGATTATCCCTGCAGGCTGCATCAAGAAAATGGGGTCTTCTCTAAACCCATAATAATCCAAACACAACAATTGTTGCTGCTTTATCGTCTGCTGTTAACTTTAAAGGTCATTTTTGCAAACACTGTGGACCCAGAGATCATCTAATCAGGGACCACACTGTTTTCCTGTATGCAAAAGATATGGTTGAAAACGATGAAAGAAGTAGCAGCAGACAACATCAACAGACGACATATTCAGAAGCAATTTTTCATGGCAACTTATATCGAGCTGACAGTCAATCAAAAGTGGGTGAAAAATGGAGTATCGGGAGACAAAGCACACCTGACCTTAAGCTTCGACTGCAGTTTATGTAACTTTACACATTATTTCAAAATTTTATGCAGTTTCATGCCAAATACAATTTTGAAGACTGTTTTCTATAAGTTTATACAATAACATACCTGTATTGAGACAGTTATGCCTGTTCAAAAGTGGGTCTCTTACTAAAGACATTGGTTGTAGGAAATGCAGAAACTGATAAAATATTATTAAAAATTTGAATATTTTATTTTTAAATGGTCTTAATAGCGGAATGTAACTGTACACTATTTTAGATGCCAGATGGGGCAGAGTTTTCCCAGCATGATGAAGCTGATAGTTTACAGACTGATGGTACAGTTTCCATGGTAACAGAGGAAACTTTGGATGGAATCAGGCAGGAGCTTTGTATAGGAGGACACTAGCAGCAAGAGGAAACAGAGTTACGGACCCTATTACGCAAAGCCTTATTACATAAGAAAATCCTTTGTCATTGTTAGTCATATAAATGTAAATGTGCTAGCAAGTATTATGACAAATATACAACAAAAATTCGTGTATTAAGACCACCTTTGGGACTATTCAAAAGTGGTCTTTAAGACCTCTTTTGAACAGTACCAAAGGTGGTCCCTGACAGAGAATTCACAAAGAAAGAATTACTGCACCCTTTCAAAGCAGAATTTGTCCTAATTTTAGGTGGTTTTAATAGCGGAATTTCACTGTACTTGTATTTTTGCCAAAAAAATGTGCATAGCTATTTGTCATACCTGGTTTGAGCATGGTGAAATATAGGGGTCTGTTTTCCATCTAGTCTTTGTTTTGTGTCAATTCGTCAAGTGGTCAACAGTTGCAATCGCTTAACTTTCACCCGATGTAAGAATCCATTTCTCGAGGACTGTAAGAGCTTCATTAATGATACTTAGTACAAAACTGCATACAGATTTAGGAATGGCAGCTTAATGCAAGCATCCATATCTGACCTTCACCTACTTTTCATGGTTCACTGACTTCGTGAATTATTGCGTCAACCCTAGCTTTCACCCTAATTTCAAATCCATTAATGACACTTGGTCATTATTGACACTTGGTACAAACTTGCATCAAGGGAAGGCATCTATAATGCAAGCATCCATATTTGACCTTGACCTACATTTCATGGATCCTGGTCACAGCAAAGATTTTGTCCCCCACAGGCATGACATTGCCTTCGGCAGAATTATTGTACAATGCAAAAGCTACTCACATTTTTTCTGCAAAATTAAAGCATATTTGCTATATTAAAGGCTCAGCTAACGACATAATTCATATACAGCTAGGCACTGTTGAACAACTAGGCCCCTGATATGATTTTAGCAAGAATTATAGAAACATTCCTGTATTCAAACCACCTTTGTGACTGTCCAGAAGTGATCTTCTTTATAATAATGGTTATACAAAATTATTGAATGCAGAAAACAGGGTTCTTAAGGATATTGGATTGTTGTAATAGGAGATTTTTACTATAATGTTTCGGCCTCGGGGGGCCAATGCAGCAGACCTCGGACCTGTACCTGGGCCAATACGAAATGACTTGATTAATGACAATTTTATTATTTGACACAATTAAATAAGCATGATTACTGATTTTTTGACCTCACTTGACCCCAGCTAATATTGGTTGACCTGGTGCTAATACGGTTGACCCACAATCAATACAGAATAGTCAGTTAATAATGTATTGTATTAATTGACTATCCTGCATTACACCATGTCAGCCAATATTAACCCGAGGTCAAAAATCATAAATCATGTTTTTTTTTAATTATGTCAATTAATAAAATTGTCATTTATCAAGTAATTTCGAATTGGCCCAGCTACAGGTCCTCGTTCAGCTGTATTGGCCTCCGCCTTTGACTTAGATTCTGACAAGTCATGTGACTGGGGCATGTTTAAGTAGAACACGAAATGCATTGTTTGTATCGGTAGCACCAGGTGAAACCGGGATCTTTGAACAGATGTGCCCAGCAAAGAGATCAGCCTGCACATGTACTATGGATGTGCACTGCATATACTGGTGCACAGTTTGATAAGAATATTTGCTGTGATGTGTATATGAATGGCCAGCGTCTCAAACCTGCTTTCTGCAGTCCTGAGAGGTTGTATTCTGACTAAGTTTTGTGTACAGATTGATTTTTGACTTTGTTGGGCTTCTTTTGGCTTTTAGCGGCATATGTGGATTTACATGGGATGGTTGATGTTTGTAAGTGGATTGTTTTAGAAATGAAATTTTTAGTTATTTGGTCGGTTTTACTTTTAAACATTACGATAACACCTTTATGAGGGAGATATTTATTTTAGAAGCACAAAAAGAGTGTATTTCATCAAAATGTTAAGTGTCTTAGCAAGCACTTTATCTAATATACACCACAGCCTCGTTGTAATACAGTTCAAGGTTTGGGTATAACACAGTTTCAAGATGGATCCCAAACATGTGTAGATTATATAGAAAGGGTAATTTTTCTATATAATATACACATTTTTGTTTGGATATAACACCGTTGTTAAGTAACATGGTTTCTGCTTTGGACCCCATTAATAGTGTCATAAAGAGGTTGTGGTGAATACTCTCAGTATTTTTGCAGAAAAATAGTAGTATATTTGATGATGATCGGACCAAAACTGTGGCCTCATCAATCATCAGTATTGAACAACTGACCCTGATACGATCAGCAAGAACAATTTCAGTATGTTTATATGCCTGTGACCTTTTAGACTAAATTTGTATTAGATTCACTGGGGCTTGTTTTTACAGTAGTTTTTATTGGCTCTGCCAAGTGAAGGAGTTTTCAAGCAGGTGCACCCAGCAAAGATTCATTCCAGCCTGCACTTGTGTTATGGGTACATGCACAGGATATATGCAGTTTGATCAGAATCTTGCTTTGTTCTGCATATGAATAGCCAGTGTCTCAAAGCTTTTATGTTTGTGTTCATACCCAGTTGTGACTTTGGCGAGTCCACATTCTTGATTGCTTCTTTTATAGGAATTAATTTCATTTCTTTTGTGGATTTTATCAATATGTAAACTCTGGGGAATCACTCCCAAGCAGTTTGTGAATGTTTCCCGGGAATTTACACCTCAACAAAATCCACAAAAATGATAATTCATTCCCTTATAAGTCCAACTTTGTCATCAAAATGTTAAAAATATCACCAAAATGTTGAATTTTTGGAATTCTTTTGAAAGCCTAAGACTGAACCTACCCACGGCCATGGAAGAATGATTATTCAATTAGAAGCTGCCATATTTGAAAGAGAAACAAGCGAAAAAAAAAATCAAGCCTTTAATTTCATTTAATTTGTCTTTTAACTGGGCACTGTTGGTTACTAGATGTCACTTCATATACAAAGACATAAAAAGTGGGTCCTAAACATGCTCTTTGACGTCACGTTATATGACTGCCTGTCCTTGTGTGAAATAGTTTCTTGCTCAAGGAATTTGTCGAAGTGTAAAACTTTCATTTCAACCAATGAAATCCTTCCAAATGTACATAATGATCGAGGATTGGAATTGTTGGCTTTTAGCCTCACATATGGATTTACATTGGCTGGCTCATGTATGTCTGTGGTTGCTTTTAAAAATGACATGTTTAGTGATTTGCTGTAAACTTGCAATATTGCACGACCCGCAGAAAAAGCAACTGACTGAAGTCGGTTGATTTCTAAGAGTGCCCTAAAATCACCGTGTCATTCGGTCATTCTGTCAGTCTGTCCGTCCGTAACCCGTTTGTGAAAATTGGTGATAGTGTCTTAACTGCTTGGAATATTTAAACAATTTTTGGCATACTGATAGATATTAATGATCTAACCAATGAACTTGCGAAATATTACATTCCATTTAGTATAGCCTCGCCGAGGCGAAAAATGTGAAAATTTTCGAACTGCTTCTCCTCGGAAACCGTTGGGCCGATTGAAGTCAAATTTCATATGGTGCCTCTATTGGATGGGGGAAACCTAAATTTGCTCATGGGGCCCAGGTCACATGACCAAAATGGCCACCAAGCCTTATATGGTCTGTCTGTCTGTCCGTCAGTAACCCGTTTGTGAAAATTGGTGATATTGACTTAACCGCTTGGAATATTTAAACAATTATTGGCATACTGATGGATATCAATGAGATCTAGCCAATGAACTTGCGAAATATTACATTCCATTTAGTATAGCCTCGCCGAGGCGAAAAATGTGAAAAGTTTCGAACAGCTTCTCCTCGGAAACCGTTTGGCCGATTGAAGTTGAATTTCATATGGAGCCTCTATGGGATAGGGAAACCAAAATTGCTCATGGGGTCCAGGTCACACGACCAAAATGGCCGCCAAGCCATATATGGTAAAAACCCTTCAAATATAGTCTTCTCCAGAGCCACTGGGCGGATTTCCACGAAACTTGATAAATAGCATCTGGGACGTAGGCCCATCATAAATTGCTAAAATGGTGACCCTGGGTTGATCTTGACCTCCTTTGGGTCCGTCTGTAACCCGTTTGTGAAAATTGGTGATAGTGACTTAACCGCTTGGAATATTTAAACAATTTTTGGCATACTGATAGATATCAATGAGATCTAACCAATGACCTTGCGAAATATTACATTCCATTTAGTATAGCCTCGCCGAGGCGAAAAATGTGAAAATTTTCGAACTGCTTTTCCTCGGAAACCGTTGGGCCGATTGAAATCAAATTTCATATGAAGCCTCTATGGGATGAGGGAAACCAAAATTTGCTCATGGGGTCTAGGTCACATGACCAAAATGGCCGCCAAGCCATATTTTGTCTGTCTGTCTGTCCGTCCGTAACTCGTTTGTGAAAATTGGTGATAGTGACTTAACCACTTGGAATATTTAAACAATTTTTGGCATTCTGATAGCTATCAATGGGATCTAACCAATGAACTTGCGAAATATTACATTCCCTTTAGTATAGCCTCGCCGAGGCGAAAAATGTGAAAATTTTCTAACTGCTTCTCCTCGGAAACCGTTAGGCCGATTGAAGTCAAATTTCGTTTGGAGCCTCTACGGGATGGGGGAAACCAAAATTTGCTCCTGGGGTCCAGGTCACATGACCAAAATGGCCGCCAAGCAATATATGGTAAAAACCCTTCAAAAATAGTCTTCTCCAGAACCACTGGGCAGATTTCCACGAAACTTGATAAATAGCATCTGGGACGTAGGCCCATCATAAATTGCTCAAATGGTGACCCTGGGTTGACCTTGACCTTTGTGCCTAGGTCAAACTTTGACACATATGCTTTTGTATTGGAAAAGTGAGAATGCATTTTATCCTGCAAACGATTCAGAATACAGTACTAAAGTATAAGATATATTTATCCCCACGTTTTTCAACGAAAAGTGGGGATATTGTTATCGCCTCCATCCGTCCATCTGTCTGTCCGGCTATCTCCTTCTAAACCGTTAGCCGGAATTCAACCAAATTTGGTATGCGAGTTGCTTACATGAATGGCTTGCGCAAGAGCACATTTTTTTGTCCCCGCCCCCAGGGGCCCTGGGGAGGGGTCAAAAGGTCAAATTTTGACCTACTGTGGAGAAAATGTGGGGATTTGCGATGGCTTGCCATTGACTGCGCGCTCTAGTTTTGCTCTTTACGATAAGGCGCATTTATTGGGGGAACTGTTTTAGTTCCAGGTCACATGACCAAAATGGCCGCCATACCCATATATGGTAACACTCATAAAGCTAAAAGCATCCGGCGCGTCGTGCACTTCAGCTGAAGCACTGGTTTTTCTTTTATATTTGAGCTTCAGTCGTAGCTTTTATAAATGTAATTTTTAGTTTCTTGGTAATTTGTATTTTTTAATATCGAATCACATGTGAGATCATGAAGTACATTATTTCATTTGTCAAAAACTAACATTTTTCTGCTGAAAAGTTGTAAGATTCTTTCTTTATTTCTGGTTCAATTCTAGGATGTGTGTGCTCATTAGAACCTTCTCCATTAATGTGATACTAAAGAGTACCCACTGTCCATGGTTTTAATGTAAAATGAGGAAATTGTGTATATCCTTGTAAATCCCATGTGTCTCTATATTTAGAAGGATTTATGAGGGTTTTCATTAAATAGGCTTAATGTTGTCTTGATGTTGTAAGGGATTTCCTTAACCCATTTTGGTACCACAAACCCCAAAACGGGTAAGTGACAAACAGTGCAGGCTGAGATCAGACACTGCAGAATGCGGCATCTGATCAGGGCCTCCACTGTTTGCTCAAAGTTCAGTCATTTTCCTAATAAATTTTGATGAAAACACAACCTGACCAGGGACCAGTTGATCAAAGCATCATAAGATAACCGGCTCAGGCCATTATGGTAACACATCCATAGGGCATTCTTTGTTTATCTCCATAATGGCTATTTTCCCGATGAAAATTTGTGATACTTTTCTTTTTTAAACTCCAAACATAGGTTGTGGGTGCTCGTTAGAACCGCCTTAATGAGGCGGTTCTAACGAGTACCCACAACCTATGACTAGGAGCAGAAACAAGCAAAATAATGTATACCCTTTGCTGAAAAATGTAGAACTTGTGCCATTACGGACGGAAATGCAATTGGGGCATTGTGAAGACCATATGGGAGACACTTAACAGAATAGGATCCACTGTGAGCTACAAAAGTTGTTTTATGCGCTGTTCCTGGATCTAAAGGGATTTGATAAAAGCCTGTCCTCCGGTCAAGTACTGTGAATATTTTCGAGTTATTTGCACCTACAGAATCTATGACATCTTCCTGTCTTGGGATTGGAAAGTTTACAGCATTCAGATCCAGGTAATCGACAGCAAATTTATATGTGCTTTCTTTCTCTTTACACATCACAAGGTTTTGGTATTTTCATAAGCTACTCACATTTTTCAGCTAAAATGTAAGTACGAATATTTGCCATATCAAGTGATCAAAGTTTTTTTGATTTTTTTTTGCCTAACTGGGGCCAGTTGTTCAAAACTAACGACGTCGTTTGTTAACGTATCGTTAAAACTTTGATCATTTATTATGGCAAATATGCTAATATTTTTTCTGAAAAAAAAATGTGAGCAGCTTTTGCGGATCACATTTTTTCAGCAAAAATACCAAAATTTTACATATTAAACTTGTTAGAACAGTTAACAATATGACTACTAACGAGCTCGATGCTTTGAACAACTGAACCCTGGCCTCTATAGGAGTTAAATATGTGTTTAGGACAGCGTTTAAATTTAAAGGGTTTTTTAACATCACTACAGCTGGTGTCTTGGAATGTGTGGCGGCCGTGAAAAGTCTCCCTACCCTGCATCATAGTGTAGTTTATATTTTATTGTCCTGTGGGATCATTGATTCAACCGTGGAATTCAGAAAATATTTGAGGGTCACTGATGAGGCCTAATTGGCCGAAACTAGCCAGTCTGGCCCAGAAAACATGTACACTTCATATTTTCCATTTCTGTGGTGTATTCCTTGTTTCCAAAGGATAACCCTTTTATAGAGCATATTTGTTAAATTAATTTTTACTACTTATTTCTTAAAAATATAGCACTTTGGTGTCTTTGCTGGCTGCCTAGTCATATTGTAAAACAAGTGTATATAATATCTTGTCTGTATATTTGTGTGAAAAAAATGTTTACATAATGAGGTGCTTATCTTTTGACGGGTTTAGTTCTTTTACAATTGCATATGTGCCTTACCTTAAGTAGAAAAATAAGCCTGCCTTTGAAGTATCAAAAGTTTTGCTGATACCTAGAAAATTGTTCATTATGCTGACTTCATCACAAAAATACATGTGTGCTGTAGTAGCATTCTTCAGAAGATTTTTTTTTTTTTTTTAATATTTCCCTTATTTCTAGCCGGCCTCATTGGCTCAGTTGGATGCGCGTCTGACTGGTGATCAGGAGGACGCGGGTTCGACTCCCGCCGAGGTCGGCAACATTCTTTCGTGGAGATTGATCATGAAATCTTTTCTACGGTCATTCTCTCCCTTCCGCTGATTCAAGAAGGGCAGTTGTCAGTTTCTGGCGAAAGAATGTGCACTGTACTGGTTAACCGCTTACATATAAGCCTGCCCAGGAAAGTGTTGATAGGTAAACTGACCGGCTCAGAAATGACCTAAATAGTGTTGACTGGGCCGTTAAACCAATACAAACAAACAATTTCCCATATTTCTGTTCGAAGGATAGCTTGCTGTTGCTTGTTAGAACCAACTTCTTGAGGTGATTCTGATGAGTCCTCACAACCTATGTTTCCGAGCAAACATTTGTGACCTGTCATGCGATAAGGGACCTTCTGGGAAGTTAGCGTAAATGAAGTTTGAAAGTAATGTTCATGTTAATGTCATAATTGATTCTGATAATTTGATTACGCTGTGTCTTAATTGGACTGACAATTCACCTTACATATGGCGAAATGGCATTTTTTTCCAAGTTTAATTTTTTGATTGTTCGATTTTCATCCCTTGTTTTAAATAAAAATAAACTGTAAACGTAACAGTTGTAACTCATTTTGGCCAAAAATTCCCAGAAGGTCCCTTTTCGTGTGACGTGTCACATTTAAGGAAAATAATGTATACATTTGTAAAACCCACTTTTCCCTACACAGTGGGTTTACAAGGTATTCATAAAGTGATGTATGGGGTTTGAAATTTGTCCACATCAAAACCATTAATATGCCAACAACTGTATCATCTACATCTTAATTTATCATATTTCGGTAACATGTGGCACTTCAGAGTATTAGTATTTTTGTGAAACAATAATTGTTCTTTAAGGCAAACTTATACTGTTGCCTATTACTTAACAAATTTAAGACAAAAATTTAGACAACTATGTGTATATCGTTAACAATCAGGTCAGTAACAAGATGTTAGTGAGGTAATTTTACTACAGCTTACGGGGAACGGTTAAAAGATTGAGAAAACACACCTATTCAAATATATTGAATAATGAAAATGTTCAGACAAAAAAATCTGATACTTTACACATTTCTGCTCAAAACATTAATTGTGGGAACTTGTTAGTACCTGTTGGGGTACCCACAAACTATATTATGAGCAGAAACAAGAAAGATTGTGAATACACCTGAAAACTCCAGTTTTACTTTATTAAAGTGGGGGTTGTGATGGTGGGGTAGGATGGGGGTTTGGTGGGGGGGGGGGGGGGGTTAAAATTTTTGTAATTTTTGGTATGTTTCCAACATTTTTGCAAAGGATAAAAATTTCTGGGGATACCTTTTTCCTTTGCTACAACTTAAGCAGGCCCTATTAAAAAGGGGTCTACTCTGACAGGTAAGAATTTGCCCCAGCAGGGGGCAAATCATTTCTTTAAGCGTAGACACCTATTGATAAGGGAGATTATAATGTTTTTGAAAGAGTTACCTACCTTGATGATATATTACAACTTTATGTGGAGTTATAACATGATTAGTCTTTATAGATCATGGATTTTACAGTCCAGTCTTTAAAGCATTGTTAGTATTCATTTGTCTTGTTTGTTTTTACATGTATAGCTAATGCAATTTGACATGAGACTGATGACCTCTATTTCCATAATTTCACACCTGACTGAATGTATATATTTATCTTCGCCTTTCTCCGAAAAGGACGGTGTTGTTATTCAATACATAGAGGTAGGTAAATGGGTTGCCATTCACGGGATGCCAAAAACTGACGAGAAGTTTAGGAAAACTGACCTATTAGGCGATAACACAGAATAATTTATTCTTTGCATAGAGGTCAGTCTCATGTCGAACTGCACCAGATATACATGTATGTGTAATAGGGAAATCTGTGGAAAAGTACTCGTTTATTTATTGCTGCCATCTTGAGTGATTGCTGCCATCTTGAGTAAAATCTCACTTGAATAATTGTGTGTTACGAGTACTTCTAATATGCTGTCATTTTGTTTTATGTATTCAGATTAGGTCGCTGTTATTTAGTTGATGACGTTATGTTATAAAAATAATATTACCACACTTTTAACCCTTTTAGTACCAAATGGAATCTTCCTCCTTATATATAGCAGGAGTCCATTTAAAAATTTAGGGGTGTCAGCTTGTGTTTTCATCAAAATTTATTTGGAAAATGGCTGAACTTTTAGCAAACAGTGGGGGCCCTGATCAGACGCCGCGTTCTGCGGCGTCTGATCTTTGCCTGCACTGTTTGACAGGCTACCCGTTTTTTAGTTTCCGGTACCAAATGGGTTAATAACACTTGGTGACTGGTTTGTTACATCATGAAGCCATCGCCCTGCCCATCTGGGCTTGAAGAAATAGATTGGGCTGCATGATGCTTCCACGCAGAGCTGAAACTGGCCGCACTTGTGTACTTGTAAACCGCTTAGGGGTCTAAGCCTGCTCAGGCAAAGGGATGCCACTCAGACAGTCCCTACATATTAACCCTTTTGACTTGTTTGGGTGGCAGGGATTGAGATGACATTTCTTCTCAATGTTGGGTAAAAGTCCCATAAAGTTGGAAGCAACATCTCTGAAATGACCTATATATTGTTGAGGGGGGATGTAAAACCTCAATTCAAACAGCTACATTATGAAGCCTTCCTTGAAAACCATATGTTTTCTCCTGAAATATGTTCTTTAGAAAGATGCTCTTTTAAGGGAAATGGGAACACCCGGCACATTTTTCCACCATTTTTCAAAGGAAGACTTCAAGTTTGCTTTTCTACAGGCCCAGACTTGCTGAAAAAGGGGAATACTCTAAAAGGAAAGAACTTGCTCCTCAGGAGTGTTTCACTCAAATATACCTATGAGAATGTATAAGACAGGTAAAGCGGACAATACTATACCTATATCCCCCAGATTGGTGCGTATCTGCGGTGGTCGTCCCAGATTTAATCCTTTTTGTCATGGCCCACTCGTGGGGTTCAAAAAGATTTGCGGCAGGTGTCCTGTATAATAACTGAAGTTTATTGTAATGCTACACATAATAACAAAATAATAACACATACAGAGGAGCTTACACAAGTGGTCATTTCATATAAAAATTTATGAAACGAGACTTTGGCAAGTTCTATAAATTTAATGTGAAATGACCACGAGTGTAAGATATTGTTTATCATATGACCGCTTTAAATTGGATTTCCTCACCTTTAAATTTAACAAAGTTTCCACAAAAAATGCATGGTTGACATGGACTAGTCATGATGTTACCTAATCCCGCCAAAGTGTTATTACATAAGATTCTTATTACAGTCGAACTTCAATGGCTCGAACACCTTTTGGACAACGAAAATCTGTTCGAGACTGGGGGAGTTCGAGCCACTGAGGTTACTGTCAGGAGGTATAACGAGAAACTTTTAGTTAGGCTTGTATGACCAGCAAAGGCTCGGATCAGCCTATGCATTTGCCCAGCCTGTTCAGAGCCTTCACTGATCACATGAACCTTCGGTAGCCTTCATGCTACCCAAAAAGAAATAAATGGCTTGTGTGACAAGCAAAGACTGAGAGTGGAACAGTGTTCGCCCAGTCTGATCAGGACAGTCTGATCAGGTCCTTCATTGATCACATGAATCTTCTATAGCCAGCATGCCGTCTGAAGAGAAATAAATAGTGATTTACTGAAGTGTGTTGGGGATGCGAAGACTGGTCTGAATCTTTGCTGGTCATTCCTTTGTTTGGAGTGAGGTTTTACATCCTTGTCAAAGCTATTTAGGTCTCTTTGTGCACATTGCTTCCAGTTGCGCGGGTCTTTTACCTGACATTGAGATGATGTGACATCCTAAGCCCCGCTGCCCAAACCAAAACGGTTTATCTGTTGGGGCAGTCCAACTTGCAACACTTTGCCTGTGCAGGCTTAGACCCTTGAAGAGGTCTACCAGTAGTTTCAGCTCTGAGTGGAAGTAACATGCAGCCAAATCTATTTCTCCAAGTCCTGCAGAGCAGGGGCATTTTTGCTGGTTGTACATGTTTTATTCCAACTTGCTCAATTTTTATATATGAGATCATATAATTATGCTGTCAGTTTGAAATGCCAAATAATTATGCTTTCAGTTTAAAATTTTATATTTGAGATCGTATAATTATGCTGTCAGTTTGAAATTTTGTGTTTTAGATCATGTAAATAATTATGATATCAGTACGAAATTTTATATTGGAGATAATATAATTATGCTGTCAGTTCGAAATTTATATTTGAGATCATATTACTATGTGTCGGTTTGAAATTTTATGTCTAAGATCATATAATTATGCTATCAATTAGATATAGCAGATTTTAATTAAAGTATTTTTACTACAACTTGAAGGAAGTAGTTTTAAATAAGAAATCTTATATTGTTGTTTATTATTCACATTGTATCTACAAACATCACATGTCTCATGTTCTTAACATATATATTTTTCCAGACCATTTTCAGACTTTATATATACCATGACTTGCCTTGTGTTATCTTATTTTAACCATCCTTGTGTAGTCCTGTGCATTTGCTTGTACGAGGACTGTTCAAATATGAATGCAACTAAGCACATAAAAATGATTCCATGATAGATTTCGATGAAAAATTTATTTTGTCCCCTCAAAGTATTCCCCTTTAACAGATATACAAACTTTCAGTCTTCTGATCCAATCATTGAATGCATTTTGGTAGTCTTTTCGAGGTATACTATGAAGGCACTAGAATATTGCAGAACCGAGGTGTTTTCGCTGTACAAATTTTCGACCAGAAAGGTATTTTTTTCAGCCGCGGGAACAAAAAAAAGTCACACGGGGCAAGGTCAGGGGACTACGGGGGTGAGGGAGTTCAACAACCTTTTCCTGCTTCAGATAGTCTTGCACAATGAACGCCTTGTGCGATGACGCATTGTCATGTAGCAATCTGATATTGGCCAAACCAGTTGTGGGTCTTTGTTCTTTGAAATATTTCTTCAATTTTCGAAGAACTTTATTCTAGTAAAACTTCGCATTTACAGATTTGCCTTGAGGCACAGCAACCTGAATAGCAGGGCCCTGATTTGAAAAGAATATGGCATACATTACCTTCTTGACGCTCATTGTTCGCTTTGCAATGCATGGTCTTTTGCAATACTTTGTTGCCCACATTTTGTTCTGAATCGTTCGTTTTGGCTCAAAAAAGTGAACCCATGTCTCGTCACCTGTGACGACATTAGCTAAAGACTGTGCATTGTAATTTGGAAACTTTTTAAGCAACTTCTTGCCGCACTGAATGCGTGTCTTTTTCTGCTCATCTGTCAACAGATGGGGAATCCATCTAGCACAGATCTTTCTCATTTTCAAATCCCGTTTCAGAATTGTATGAGCTGCTCCTAATGAGATGCCAACCAAGCCGGCCTCGGTGGCTCAGTCGGATGCGCGTCTGACTGGTGATCAGGAGGTTGCGGGTTCGACTCCCGCCGGGGTCGGCAACATTCTTTCGTGGAGATTGATCATGAAATCTTTTCTACGGTCATTCTCTCCCTTCTGCTGATTCAAGAAGGGCAGTTGTCAGTTTCTGGCGAAAGAATGTGCACTGTACTGGTTAACCACTTACGTATAAGCTTGCCCAGGAAAGTGTTGATAGGTAAACTGACCGGCTCAAAAATGACCTAAATAGTGTTGACTGGGCCGTTAAACTCCAATACAAACAAACATGAGCTGCTCCTAATGAGATGCCAACCATACTTGCTATTTGCCTAATCGTGTATCAGGCATCGGTAGCAACTATTTCTTTCACTCTAGCAACCATCATGGCAAATGTTGCTCTTTTCGCCCGACGATCATGTGGTGCATCTTCTGTTGAGCCTAGCCCACAGCTGAATTTCTTACACCAACAAAAACTGTCGAAAAAGACATTTCATTATGCCCATAAACCGAACATATTTCATCAGAAATGTCTTTGCACCTTATACCAAGAATACAACGATTCTTAATATTGGACTGTATTTCAATGGCGTACTCTGACCTTCCAACCATGTTTTGTATTAGTATACAAGAGTAGACAGTGTTTATCGAACAATATACATGGCTAAAGTGCACGGATTTTAACAGGTTTGGTATCAATGTATAGGTAAAGTGTTTTTCTACGCTGTGATATTTATTTCCAGGTGATTTTTGCATTAGTGCATGAGAAAACGTTCTACTGGCATTCATATTTGAACAGTCCTCGTATTATGCGGATGACATCACGCAAACATGCCTATATAGTTTTGACCCCCTTGAAACCCACTATTATATAGTGAAACTAGAATTAGGAGGGATAAACCTTATTTTTCTTATTTCTGCTTTAAAACATAGATTGTGGTTACTTGTTAGAACTGCCTCAATGAAGCGGTTCGAACGTGAGCCCACAATCTATATTTTGAGCAGAATAAAAAAAATAGTACAATTTATCATCTTAGATTTTTCATTTTTACAGCGGTAAAATTTACATAGAAGATCATACATGAGTGTTCATGTATTTTTGAATTTATTAAACGATTTGAGGAAAGGGGATAAAATGCGATGCTGTGCCGATCATTTTATCCATTTTCCCCAACAAGTTTGATAAATTCAATAATACATGAGCATGTATGCAAGATTCTATTTATCATATCAGATTTAAAATGCATTTTATTCACACTTGTTTACAAAAATGTCAATATTCCGCCATTAGTAAACACGACGTCATTGAGGCAGGCGTACATGTAACGTTACGGGGCGTATCTAGCTAATTTGCATATTTAATCCACCAGTGGATTATCAAAAATATTACAAGGCGTTATTACACTCTCAGACGCGACGTCATATGATAAAGTGTATTTTTTATAGGTGTGTTTTCGTAATGAGGCTCAAGAGATTGGGTCCAGCTCTGTGACAATAGTCAGATTTGATTATAGTCATAGTTTTAAGACAAGAATTTTCTCTTTAATATCATGTTTAACTGTAATAATATTAACCTTTATACTGCCAAACACAACAACCTCTGCATTTGCAAACAGTGTAGATCCAGATCAGATGACTTCTGAAGAGGATCTACATTGTTTGCCATGTAAACTGAATAAATACATTACCTCATTCAAGTAGTTGGTTGCTGGACAGTCAGAAATGAGCATGGTTAAATTAATTTATTCATCAGGACAAGGGTTGCTTTGTCCTTGGAATGCGAAATATGTATACACTATGGCACAGAAGTTGATACCGCTGCCCGATACGTTAACTAACGACATTGTTAGTTTTGAACAACTGGGCCCTGGACATCAGCCCGTAAGAGCTTCTGTGCTTAGTAATTTTGGTGCCATTGACAGATAATCGACTCTAATAAACAGACTTTGATTCTAACATGAATACAGGTGCTAATGAAAACAGGGTAGATCTAGATTTTGACTTCACCACCTATTTACAGGACTGGATGTCCATTACGAAAACAAGCCTATACAAATACATTGTAAATTTTACCACCACCAAAAAAAATAAAATAAAAAAAAATGAAAATATAAAGATGAAAAATTGTGATATTTTACTTAATAGATTGTGGGTGCTCGTTAGTACCCACAATCCATATTTTAGAGCAGAAATAAGAGAAATAAAGTTTACCCCTGTAAACCCAAGTTTTCTATAAAATTGGGGTTCATGGAGGGTTAAAATTGTATAGGCTTGATTTGATAACGCAGATTCAAAAAGCACATCTCAGGAACTCAAGGATAAGAGAGTTCAGTGTGTAATGGGTTATATGTTAAAAAAAAAATCATTTATGGAAGAAAATCTGTTGTTTTACTGTTGGAAAAAAACTTTTACAGTGACAGATTATCAGAGCCGTAAAACCATATTAGCAATCATAAAACTAACAATCTTACACTCAAAATGACTATTTTTGATGCCGTTTTTACCCATCCTTAATAAATAGCAGGATTAAAAAAAATACATTTTTACAAAAACAGTCAGAGCAACCACCTTAAACTGAATGTCAGGCAGTAAAATGTGACATTTCATGTGTCATCCAATTGTCACAGAATAAAGCTTCACACATTTGGATGTTATCCAATCAAGCATTGAATTATAAATGTAAGTGCATTGGAATGGCATTTTTTTTTTCAGTTGAAAATAAGTAATATTCTTCGTTTTGAAAATTCAATCCTAGATTGTGTTGCCTGCTAGAACTGCCTTATTTAGGCAGTTTAAACAAGTATCCACAATATATGTATTTACCATATGACGTGGTGTCTGAGAATCAAATAACTCCATGTATTAAATCAGTTAATCCACTTGTGGAGTAAGTATTCAAATTAGTTGGATACGTCCAATAATGTTGCACATCGTTAACAACGTCACATTTATTAATGGCGGAATATTGACAATTTGCATCACGCTAACAACGTCAAGTCTGTGAAATGAACACCCCCTTACACCCCACTTTATATAGCGAAAACAGAGGTTTACAGGGTCTAAATTATTTTCTGTATTTCTGCTCCTAGACATAGGTTGTGGGTACTCGTTAGAACCGCCTCAATGAGGCAGTTCTAACGAGCACCCACAACCTATGCTTGCTTTAAAAATAAGGAAAATACCATCGATTTTCGTCAGAAAAGTAGCCATTTTGGAGATTTGGAGATGTGAAAAAATGCACTATGTCGCACGGGTTTGTTAACGTGATAGGTACACAAATTGTGAATTAAATGCGTTTTAAATGTCAAATGATAAATAGAATCCTGCATACATGTTCATGTATTGTTGAATTTATAGAACTCAATGAGGAAAATGGACAAAATGCTCTGCAGAGCCTCGCATTTTTTCCCTTTTCTTCAACTTGTTTAATAAATTCAATAATACATGAACACTCATGTAGAAAATAAACATTACGATAACATATGTAACAACATGCAGTTAATTCTGCCTCGCAGACCATTGACATGAAATGTTAAGACTTAAGCCTAGGTCACATAGCCCGACCGATGTCCGGCATCGGTGGAGCTCGGTAGATTTTTGGGGTATCGCCGAGTTCCCCTCATCGGAGGCATAGCTCGGTGACGTGAACGGGCTCCGTCCGGAAATCTACAGGCGACCGACCAAACACCGGTAGATGACCGTACGGAGTCTGTCTTAACAGGGGAGATTTTTTCGGCCTATGAGGTAGCAACTACCGGCCGGTAGTCGATCGGACATCGGGGGTATACGGCCGGTACCCGAGCAGGTTACAGGACACCGTGCGATCACCGGACGGTCTTTGAACACTGCCCGGCCGATGTTCGGCCGTTGTCACTCGGACTTGGCGGGGGGCGATGGTCATCTATCACAACAATGCATATATGTCCAACCTGTCAGGCATGTGAGGGAGTACACATTGCAATCCTGATGTTGCTCGTGTGAGATGTTGCTTGTGTAAACACAACTAGCTGAATGTTGTACACGGACTTGAGCGAGCGGTTTATATGCAAGCAGCGATATCCGGCCAAGTTCCGGCCGATGTCCGGCCGAGCTTCGGCCACTGTCCCATACATCGGTCACCCACCGGTACTATATTTTCCAAGGCTCGGTCCCATATCGGTCGGACCTCGGCCGAAACTCGGTCGGTGTCCGTTCACAAAAGCTTGTCCTCTGGTGGCCTCAGATGCACGGGACACCGGCCGGTACTCAGCCGTACACCGGCCGATGCATATTCCGATGTGGTAAGGATGGGGCTGCGATGAGGGAGCTCGGTGAGAGCCCGTCGAATTTTAACTCCGAAGTTAAATTTCGCCGAGCTGCCCACCGATGCGGTTTTAAGCCCGAAACGTCGGCCGGTGACCACGGGATTCCGGCCGGTGTTTGGCGAAAATCGCATCGCTCGCTCATCGAAACCTCATCGGCCGGGCTATGTGACCTAGGCATTAGTAACTATGAATATTATTTTTAAAAATCAGGGCCCTGTTGTTCAAAGCACCATTAGCTTAATTTATACCGCAATCAGGCATTCTAGTAACCTTATAAAGGGGGTCGAATAACTGCACGCTATAATCGCTAGTGACCTATAATACATTCTACTGACCTATAATACGTCTAGTGACCGTTTATAGACCGGACCTACTTTTCAGGTCACTAATTTACAAGTGTAAACAAAAACGTGCAACCTTTTATACAAGGGAAAACAACGAAACTGCAAGTTAAAATCTTTGCAATATTTATTCAAACAGATTTTCAGAAATTTCAGCTAAATTCTTACCTTCTCGGCTTTACCGGGTTTGAATGGCCAGTTGGAATAACTGCGCACTGCTTATGCATTTGCGTCTCAACCGCGAAAAGTAATTTTTAAAGCTAAAATAAACTTTTTATTTGCAGATTTTCATACAGAATGTAAGGTGCTGAGAAACTTTTATTCGAGCGTCCATGTTGTTTCCTACGGCTTTGTGGCGCGGTGACGTCAGAAACTTCGCACTCGTTGACATCACGTTATACTACGTGTGCGCGCCATGGCACTGAATATCGTTTAAAATGCCCCACAGTCTGCTGTCATTTTTGCTTAAATTTGCTAAATTATTGCAAATTCCCTTGATTGTTTTGAATTGCGGTATAAATTAAATACATGATTAGTGTCTTTAATAATAAAATATAATCGGTTCGCTGCGACAATTTTATAGGGGCTCGCTAAAGCTCGCCCCTATAAAATTGTCTAAGGCTCATCGATTATATTTTATTATTAAAGACACTAACCATGTATTTACTATGAGCTCGTTAGTGGTCATATTGTGAACTGTTCTAGCAAGTACAATATCTAAAAGTTTGGTATTTTTGCTGAAAAAAGTAAGTAGCTAATGTAGCTGCGCACATTTTTCAGCAAAAATATTGGGATATTTACCATATTAAACTATCAAAGTTTCAACGATTCCTCAACTAATGATGTTGTTAGTTTTGAACAACTGGCCCCATTATTTGCTAAAGGAATTAATGTAGCTGTTGAATGAATTTTTTATATGGACAATATCATCTCATTCTTTAAAGGAATCAGACTCTTTGGTAAGATTTAATTATTCAGATTTTTAGACACCATTTTTTTAGCTCACCTGTCACATAGTAACGAGGTGAGCTTTTGGGATCAGTTTTTGTCCGTCGTGCGCGCGTTCGTGCGTGCTTCCGTAAACTTTTTCTTCAAACGACATCTCCTAAACCACTGATCGGATTTTGACCAAACTTCACAGGAATTATCCTTAGGTGGTCCCCTTTCAAAGTTGTTCAAATGGTTCCGGTCCATTGCACATCTCGGTCACAGGTGCCAAAAATAGATTTTTTTCACTGAAAACTTAAAAAATCTTCTCTGAAACCGCAAGGCCCAGGTCTTTGATATTTGGTATGAAGCTTCATCTAGTGGACCCCTACCAAGATTGTTCAAATTATAGTGTAAGGGGGAAAAATGCCCCCGCCCTGGGTTCCTTTGGTTTTACATAGGATTATGTAGGGAAACTCTTTAAAAATCTTCTTCTCTGAAACCGCAAGGCCCAGGTCTTTGCTATTTGGTATGAAGCTTCATCTAGTGGACCCCTACCAAGATTGTTCAAATTATAGTGCTGGGACCAAAAATGCCCCCGCCCCGGGCCCTTTGGTTTTACATGGGCTTATATAGGGAAAACCTTTAAAAACCTTCTTTTCTGAAACCAAAAGGCCCTGATCTTTGATATTTGGTATGAAGCTTCATCTAGTGGACCTCTACCAAGATTGTTCAAACTATAGTGCTGGGGTGAAAAATGACCCCGCTCCAGGGCCCTTTGGTTTTACATGGGCTTATATGGGGAAACTCTTCAAAAATCTTCTTCTCTGAAACCACAAGGCCCAGATCTTTGATATTTGGTATGAAGCTTCATCTAGTGGACCCCTACCAAGATTGTTCAAATTATAGTGCTGGGGCCAAAAATGCCCCGCGCCGAGGCCCTTTGGTTTTACATAGGCTTATATAGGGAAAATTTTTAAAAATCTTCTTCTCTGAAACTGCAAGGCCCAGGTCTTTGCTATTTGGTATAAAGCTTCATCTAGTAGACCCCTTCAAAGATTGTGCAAATTATAGTGCTGGGGCCAAAAATGCCCCCGCCCCTGGACCCTTTGGTTTTACATAGGCTTATATGGGGAAAATCTTTAGAAAATCTTCTCTGAAACCGCCAGGTCCAGGTCTTTGATATTTGGTATGAAGCTTCATCTAATGGACCTCTACCAAGATTGTTAAAATTATAGCCTTTGGGCCAAAAAGGTCCCTGCGCTGGGACCCGCTAGTTTTACATAGGCATATATAGGAAAGAACCTTTAAAAATCTTCTTGTCGAAACCAGAAGGCCCAGGTCTTTGATATCTGGTGTGAAGCTTCAACTAGTGAACCTCTGCTGAGATTGGTCAAATTATAGCCCTGGCGCCAAAAATGCCCACGTGCCAGGGCCCGCTGGTTTTACATAGGCTTATATAGGGAAATCCTTTAAAAATCTTCTTTTCCGAAACCAGAAGGCCCACCTCTTTGATATTTGGTCTGAAGCCTTATCTAGTGGACCGCTACCAAGTTTATTCAAATTATAGCCGTGGGGCCAAGAATGCACTAGAGACACTGATACTCAGGTGAGAGATTCAGGGCCCACAGTTCAGGGCCCTGTGGGCCCTCTTGTTTAACATTTTACTCTCAACATCCTTTTATTTTCATCATATATCGTTTGACCCTTATGACCCATAAAGAGGGTTGACACATCGTTAAACAAGAAATCATCATCATCACATCAAATATCATGCCTTTGTAATTTTGACGCCTTTGAACCCCACTTCTATACAGAAAAACAGGTTTACAGGGGTAAACCTCATTTCTCTTATTTCTACTCTAAAATATTCATTGTTGGTACTAGTTAGAACCGCCTCGATATAGTAATGTTTAGCCAACACAGCAGACTTTACTGTGGATACAAAAAATAGTGTTATAAAGAGTTTGTGATGGGCCACTGTGGCCTAGTTGGTAAGAGCATTGACCCTTAATCAATAGGTTTCTCACGGTTGGGTTGTGAGTCTCACAGGATTGTTTTGGAAATTTGCAAGCATTGAGCTGCAGTTGCATGGAATGATTACAAGACAACAAAATAAAATTATTTCTTGTAAATTTATTTGTTTAAGTCAACTTCCAAGGTAACATATTTAGCAGTACACTGGTCTGAACAATTTTAAAAGCCTCCGTGGTGCAGTGGTTACGCTACTCTCCTTGTAAACAAGGGATCGCAGGATCGATCCCGGGCTTCTCCAGACTTTCGGATGAGTCTTTAAACCGAGGTCCCATCTCCGTATGACCTTAGCTGTTGGTGGGAGGTAAAACTTAAACTCACTCACTCACTGGTCTGAACAAATTAAAAGCAATAAAGGTTTCTACTTGTGTATATTAATCCTGACTATGCTGAACCCTATATATTTATTCTTTTAGAAAAGGGTATAGATCAAGATCAGTAAGCTTCTGAGATGCCATCTGATCCGGATCTATACTGTTTTCCAGGGACTTCTGAATCCATGGTAAAATTGAAAATGTGCCAAATCAAGGAGTGTATCATGAAGGCAACGGTTAAATATTGATAGTGTGACATACAGTAAAATTGCTATTAAGACCACCTTTGGGACTGTTCAAAAGTGGTCTTTAAGACCACTTTTGAACAGTCCCAAAGCTAGTCCTTTACCAAAAGACACTTGATGTAGAAAATGGCACAAAAGAACAGTTGAAATATGTTCTAGAAAAGGTTATCCTATGAAAGCAAGGAATACACTATAGAACTGGAAATATGGAGTGTACATGTTTTCTGGTCCAGACTAGCTAGTTTCAGCCAATAAAGCCTCATCAGTGACCCTCATATATTTTCAAAATTCCATAATGGAATCAATGATCCCAAAGGACAAGAAAATATAAACAACACTATGGTGTAGGGCAGGGAGACGCTTTACGGCCACCACACATTCCCAGACACCAGCTGTAGTGAAGTTAAATATGTTCTAGAAAGGGTTATCCTTTGGAAGCAAGGAATACACTACAGAACTGGGAATATGGAGTGTACATGTTTTCCCTACAAATATGCTTTTAAAAGCAGAATTAATCCATTCCTTAACTGTCTTTAAAGCAGAGTTTTACTGTAATGATATTTGAATCATACAAAGCAGAATGGTGTATTCTGACACATACCCAGTTAAGACTCAGATCAGCCTACACATCCACATTGACCAATGTTGCCATTACGAAAACAGGCCTGTTCAAATACTTTTTAAATTTTACCGCTGAAAAAAATGAAAATTGTAAGATGAAAAATTGTGATATTTTTCTTATTTCTGCTCAAAATATAGATTGTTGGTACACGTTAGAACCGCCTCATCGAGGCGGTTCTAACAAGTACCCACAATCTATATTTTAGAGCAGAAATAAGAAAAATTAGGTTGACCCCTGCAAACCCCAGTTTTACTGTATAAAAGTGGGGTTCAAAATTATATAGGCGTCTTTTCGTGATGTTTGTATTGTAAGGATGACATCTGACTATTGTTCTTTATGCATACAGAAATGTATGTGCCCCTCTTACATAACGATAACACATCCATGTGACATAGTGCATTCTTTCATATCTCCAAAATGGTTAGTTTTTATGAATATAAATATTTTTATCCCCACGTTTTTCAACGAAAAGTGGGGATATTGTTATCGCCTCCGTCCGTCTGTCTGTCTGTCCATCTGTCTGTCCGGCTATCTCCTCCTAAACCGTTAGCCGGAATTAAACCAAATTTGGTATGCGAGTTGCTTACATGAATGGCTTGCGCAAGAGCACATTTTTTTTGTCCCCGCGCCCAGGGGCCCTGGGGAGGGGTCAAAAGGTCAAATTTTGACCTACTGTGGAGAAAACGTGGGGATTTGCGATGGCTTGCCATCGACTGCACGCTCTAGTTTTTATTTATATTCAGAACATAGAATGAAGGTTCTCGTTAGAACCACCTCATTGAGGCAGATAAGGCAGTTCTAACGATCACCCACAACCTAAGTCTTAGAGCAAAAATAAGACCAAAAGGCCCATGGGCCTTTACTCTCACTAGAGCTCAGGTGGGTCCTGCCCCCAGGAAGCCATGTATTTCAGCAATTCATAGCAGCTTCAAAACTCTATAGTCAGATACCCATCCAAGAATCCTTTCTGCCAAATTAGGCTTCTAGCTTTAAAAGTTCCTTTGAAATCTTTGATAAAAAGTTTTACATGGCATATTTGGAGAAAAAAGAATATTGAAAGAACAGATGAACAAATAAGATGGGAAAGCCCATTGTCTCTTACACAATATAAGACGTCATCAGTACAAAGTATAGCAAATTTGAGTCTTCTAGCTTTTATTTTTTCCTGTGAAATCTTTGGCCAAAAAAGTAACATTGGCCTAATGAAAATAATGAAAAAAAACAAACAACAAAAAACGTACAATTAAGCTGAGAAAGCCTACCATTTCTTTTACAATGCAAGTCATCATTATTGCATTGTGTTCAAAAGTTTGAGGCTTCTAGCTCTTATAGTTCCTGAGAAATCCATGACAAAATTTAACATTGGCCATTATCGAGAGAAAGGTGAATAAACTCTTTTGTTTGTGTAAAGGTTTTGCATACCCTTCAACACTATTTACTTCATTTTGGAGACTTTCCTTCCGACTTTGTGAGACTTTTATCAGACACTGAGATGACGTCTCAAACCTACAGCTTAAGGAAACCACTATAGTTTGAGAGATGATCCGACATGCTTACATCCTCTTAGCAGTAAACCAGTACTCAAAAGTTCAATCGGTTTCAGCTCTGCCTGGAAGCACCATGCAGCCCATTCTATTTTCCAAGCAACAATGGGCTGGTGTACACTCGTTCACTAAAACTCGGTATTCTATGTTATGATGATGACTTATAATGTGTAAGAGACGTCATTGTCTCTTACACATTATAAGTTATCATCATACCAAAGAATACCGAGTTTTAGAGACGTTGTCTCTTACACATTATAAATTATCATAATAACAAGTTATCACCATAACACTCACTCACTCTTACACATTATAAGTTATCATCATAACATAGTATACCGATTTTTAGAGACGTTGTCTCTTACACATTATAAGTTATCATCATAACATAGTATACTGTTAGCGTTTTAGAGACATTGTCTCTTACACCTTATAAGTTATCATCATAACATAGCATACTGTCAGAGTTTTAGAGACATTGTCTCTTACACATTATAAGTTATCATCATAACATAGTATACTGTCAGAGTTTTAGAGAAATTGTCTCTTACAAATTTTAAGTTATCATCATAACATAGTATACTGTCAGAGTTTTAGAGAAATTGTCTCTTACACATTTTAAGTTATCATCATAACATAGTATACTGTCAGAGTTTTAGAGACATTGTCTCTTACACATTATAAGTTATCATCATAACATAGTATACTGTCAGTGTTTTAGAGACATTGTCTCTTTCACATTATAAGTTATCATCTATAACATAGTATACTGTCAGAGTTTTAGAGACATTGTCTCTTACACATTATTAGTTATCATCATAACATGGTATATCGAGTTTTAGAGACGTTATCTCTTACATGTTACAAGTTATCATAATAACACAGTATACAAAGTTTAAGAGACGTTGTCTCTTACACATTAAAATTTTTTGTTTGATCTGAGGTTTAACGTCCCCAACAACACTGTATTGGTCATTTTGGAGACGTTCCTTTCAATTTTGTGGGACTTTTTACCCGACATTGAGATAAAATAACATCTGAAACCCTGTCGCCCAATGAAACCGAAAGGGTTTATAAGCATGGACAGTCCGACTCGCACCGCTTTGTCTGGGCAGGCTTAGATGCTCTAAGCGGTTTACCAGTACTCATGTGCGGGGGGTTTCAGCTCTGCTTGGAAGCATCATGTAGCCCATCTATTTCTTCAAGCCCCGATTGGCGGGGCCATCACTTAATCACCATAACTTAGTATACCAAGTTTAAGAGACGTTGTCTCTTACACATTACAAGTTATCATCATAACATAGTATACCGAGTTTTAGATTTCTTGAGAAATCTAACATCGTCCTATATGGCGAGACAGGGCGCCCGCCCATTGGGGCTTGAAGAAATAGATGGGCTGCATGATGCTTCCACGCAGAGCTGAAACCAACCTGCAAACGGGTACTGGTAAACCGCTTGGATGATCTAAGCCTGCGCAAGAAAAGCGGTGCGAGTGTCGGACCGTCCATGGTCATAAACCCTTTTGGTTTCATGGGCGGCAGGGCTTGAGATGTCATTTCATCTCAATGTCGGGTAAAAGTCCCACAATATTGGAAGCAACATCTCCAAAATGACCTTTACAGTGTTGATGGGAACGTTAAACCTCAAATCAAACAAACAAACAAATATGGCGAGACAGTTGAAAGGAAATATAAGCCAAGGATGCCCATTTTGTCTTATACTGTAAAAGTCATCATCATTATACTGCATGAATATTACCATCTGCACCTATCTACTGCGCACATAGATACTGGTTTCCACATCGGTATTATTGATTGCTCTCAGCTGTGGTAAGTGGGCGTAACCAGTCAAGTTTTCATGCATACAAAATGGCTACCAGAAAACCTTGAAGAAAGAAACACGCGACAGTCACATACGAAAAAAATACAGGCTATTTCAGCCAGTGTTTGAGATCCCACTACTTTAATGCGGAACATTATCAATGATATCATTGATCATTTCGGCACTCGTTGAAGAATAATCTGAGGTGGCACTGAAAGTGAAAGTACAGGTGTGCACGCTGGGACAGGGTTTCAGATAAAAGTGTAAATAGTTGGTTAGCTCAATATCTGGCTTGTGGTTGATAACGAAGGCAAGACATGAGAATGTCCTGTAGGGTGTGTAAATCGTCCAAGGAAAGGCTAAAACTTACAAATGTCTGAGCCAATGACAGGGAGTAAAAATAGCCATCGGTAGGGATGGCAAATCCCTTGACCAAAAGCCTATATGGCCTTCAGAAGATTGTTCAGCAATGGAAAGTGCACCAGAATTAAACCAGAAATATATTACAAACGTATTCGAGTAATGGCCATCACAAGATTATACTGTCAGGGAAAATAACTCAAAAACCAGGACACACAGCATTGTGGTTCTTGCGCATGACATGCCTGATTAAGCTCATGTATTTCTGTATAAAGTACCATCAATATGTCTCAAAGGGTATTGGAGATATGGTGATCACAAGCTGGTCATACTGTTATATTGGAAGGGTAGATAACTCAAATACCACAGCACCAACAGTTGTGGTTCTTGCACATGACACCCCCTTCTGTACCTTGTATACAATTGTGCCAAGTTCCTTCAATAATATATCTCAAAGGGTGTTGGAATTATCTCCCATGACAACTGACAATATAACCTTGTGATGGCCATAACTAAAAAACAAGAGCACCAAGAGTTGTAATTTTTGAGCATGACACACATGCTTAACCTCATGTACATCTGCATCAAGTACCACCAATATGTCCCAAAGGGTATTGGAGGTATGGTGATCACAAGGTGGTCATACTGTTATATTGGAATGGGAGATAACTCAAATACCATAGCACCCAGAGTTGTGGTTCTCAGGCATGAAGTGTCGTCTCGACCTTGTATACTATTGTGGCAAGTTTTGTTTGTTAGTTTTGAAGTTTAACGGCTCAGTCAACACTGTTTAGGTCATTTTTGAGCCGGTCAGTTTACCTATCAACACTTTTCCTGGGCAAGCTTATACTTAAGCGGCTAACCAGTACAGTGCACATTCTTTCACCAGAAACTGACAGCTGCCCTTCTTGAATCAGCGGAAGGGAGAGAATGACCGTAGAAAAGATTTCATGATCAATCTCCACGAAAGAATGTTGCCAAGCCCCGCCATGAATCGAACCCGCGTCCTCCTGATCACCAGTCAGACACGCATCCGACTGAGCTACCGAGGCCGGCAATTGTGCCAAGTACCATCAATATATCTCAAAGGGTATTGGAGTTATGGCCATCACAAGGTTAATATATTGTCAGGGGAGATAATTAAAACACTGGCACCCAGAGTCGTGGTTCTTGTATGTGACACACCTGCTTAACCTGGTGTACAACTGTACCAGTACCATCAATATACCTCAGAATATTGGAGATGCGGCCATCACAAGGTAGTGATTCTATTTTATTGGAAGGGGAGATAACTAAAAAAACCATGGCACCCAGAGTTGTGGTGCTTGTGCATGACACGACGTCTCGGCCTTGTGAACAACTGTGCCAGGTACCATCAATATATCTTAAAGGGTATTAGAATTACGGCCATCACAAAGTAGTCACTCGATTTTATTGGAAGGGCAGATAACTTAAAAACCATTGCAAACAGAGTTGTGGTTCTTGTGCAAGACATTCCGTCTCAGCCTTGTGAACAACTGTGCCAGGTACCATCAATATATTTCAAAAGGTATTGGAGTTATGGCCATCGCAAAATAGTCATTCTATTTTGTTAAAAGGGGAGATAACTCAAGAAGTGTGCCATCCAGAGTTCTGGTTCTTGCACATGGCATGCCGTCTTAGCCTTGTGAACAATTGTGCCAAGAACCATCAATGAATCTCAAAGGGTATAGGAGTTATAGCTATCACAAGGTTGCGTCTACGGACGGACGGACGGACGCCAGGCTGATGGCTAAATCCCCCGAACCTATTCGGTCGGGGGATAAAAAAGGCAGCAGGCATTTAGGAGAATGGATACACCTGCAATATTTCCCACCATTTTACAAGGGACATCCTGACATGCTCACAAGGTGGAAAACTGAGCCACTTGTAAAAGGGACGTACACTTAAAGGAAAGAATTTGCTCCGCAGAAGCAAGTTTTTTTCCTTTAAGAGAAGGTCCTGTTTGTAAAACAGATAAAACATTTTGAAAGAGTTGTGTATCCATTCCCCATTATGGTTGCATACGACTAGTCAAGAAAGACACAGTAGAAGGCAGAGAAGGCTGTGCTTGAAGAGTTGGAGGCAATTTAGCTAACAAAGGCTGAGTATAATACATACATGAAATGGTTAAAAATCTGTTTGGGGTACCCATTGTTTTTTTCAAATATCAAATTGAAATTCTCATTTTTTTACACACTTGAAAATTGAAATACCCAATTCAACTGAAAATCAGTGGGTAAAGTACCCAATTGGTAAAAAGCTTATAAAGGGTGCTGAGTGTAACCGAACATCATAAGAATATATATGATTATATGGTGAGGATCTGAATGGTTTCTGAGATTATGGCCTTTTATGAAAAGGAGTCATTGCCTCAGCACATTGACTCGGCAAAAAGAGACTCTCAGGTTGGTGTGACTGAATCAGTCTTACCATAAGAAACAAGATTATATATGGTTCAGGGGTGGGGATCTGAACGGTTTCTGAGATATATGGCTTTTTATGAAATGAAAGCTTGGGCATGGCCTGGGAAATTACCTGGGGTACTATAACATAGTGGCTGTTTGCACACTCTGATCTGGGTCTACAATTGTGAAATACGGACATTGTGCAGTCTGATCAGGGTCTACACTTGTCAAGTTGGGACATGGCCAGCGGGGTCTGCACTGCATTATGATCACGCTGTGGTCTTAATATGTTTATAGGGCAGTAATTTTATATGGACAAAGAACCGTTATACGCTTCTTTAATAATGACAGAGAATATTTAGTTGAAAATTGTCTATAATATGCAGACTAAAATGCATGTATAAGTGGGATGTTGTATTGGCACGAAAGCAAGTCGATATAAACTATGTAAATAATAAGTACAAACCTCATGTGATCGCTACATGTAGGAATTGGTTAACAAACATGGTTTGAAATGTATAACTGATTTTGACAGAAAGCCACAATATTATTAAATATGTTTCATTTAATTTATAGTTAAATGGGTATGATGGACAGGAAACCATAGCATGATGCAGTTTTGGTATGTAAATCATAAAAACAGGTGTCTTTTCAGACAGACCAGGTGCAGTCCTAGACTAACTGTTTGGAATGAGCCTGTGAGTGGAATTCTGCTGGGATGTCCTGAAACATATATAAACCCCCTATCTCAGTCTCTCAGTGTGTTGTATTATGTTTTTGAATCTTGCTCTTGTTCTGTGCCGTCTTGCTGCTGTGCAGTTCTCATGCAGTAAAAACTCAGCTCTTTGCATGAAGTAACTTGCTTAATAAAACAGTAACTGGTGATAGTCGTTTGTCAGTCTGTTGAAAAACACAAGGCATAAAACTATGCGATCAGAGCTCTAACAGGCTACTTTACAGGCTTGTTAATTGTTGCCGCTCGCAGGATATATTCTTGAACTGGATTGAAAATGGACAGGAAGACAACAGAGAAGGTAGGCTTCTATTGTTACTCTTTTGTTGCATGCAAGTTAAATTTTCTTTAATGACAAGATGAATGTTAGATCAAAGGAAAATGTAAGTTTTTTTTTGTCAGGATAAGGTATATTTCGTTAAGGCACTATTTTTTGATTAGGTTTTTGTTAGTTATTTTACTTTATCTCATGACAGATTTTTGTTAAAGAAATTTATTTGTTCATTTTTCAATATTGATGATCAAGCACAAGCCCAAGCTCAAGCCCAAATCTTTTTAAATATAAATAGGGAACTGACTAATGTATCTCAAGCCTTAACAACGCAGGGTATTTCACATTCTGTCTCAAAGTTTGACGGTAACCCAAAGAATTTTATGGAATGGGTGAAGTCTATTGAGAAGTACGCCACATTAGTTAACATACCTGATGCCAGAAAAAAAGCTTATAGCTTATCAGTCATCAACAGGTGCAGTAAGTGGATTTATCCACAGGTATATGCAGGCTAATCAGCATCAACCATGGGCTCATTTGAACAACACTTGGCTGTGAGGTTTTCAGATGTGATGGATGCTCAAATGGCTTTGTCACTTCTGCGTAACTGCAAACAAAAGCCAGGCGAAAACATTCATATGTTCGTCAAGCTATTATTGTCTCTTGCTGAGGAGGCGTATAATAATCAGGGCGGTGACGCTGTTGTGCGCCAACTGATTGATATATTCGTTGATGGCTTGACGAATGACCAACTGGAACTTAAAATCCTCAGGTATCATCCTGATACTCTTCAGGCTGCCATTGGTGTAGCTACTAATGAGCAGACTTACGTGCAAGGGTAAATATGTCACACAGAACAAGTGAACCAATGGAAGTTGATCATTCACGGGGTCGAAGGTTCAGGCCAAGAAATAGGTATAACAGGGTGAACACTGTAACAATGGGTCAAACAGACCTATTAGATGTTGGCATTGTGGTCAAGAAGGCCACGTGATAAGGGACTGTAGGGTCAAAGAACAAGGAAATAGACTACCAATGGGTCATGGCAAAAGTAGGTCAAATGAGGCGAGGCGACCTGGTTTACAGGAAAACTAGGTAGTTCTCTGCACAAAGAGATCGCAGCAGAGAACAGAAGAAACAAAAACAACATTTCCACATTCAGAGTGAATATTTCTGGCAATCCAAACTCTTGTATAGCTTTCATTGGTAAGCAAAAGTTTGGATGTTTCATTGGTAAGCAAAAGTTTAAATGTTTCATTGGTAAGCAAAAGTTTAGATGTCTTGTTGATACGGGGGCGGAGTGTTCATTGATGCACCGTAGAGTGTATGACAATGTGAAACAAGAGGGCCATGATGGCCCTGGATCGCTCACCTGATCTATAGAGTAACAAGTGGGACCCGGGGAGGGCCATTATTAACCCCAGGGCTATAATGTGCATAATGTTCAGAGACGTCTAAAAAGGTGAAGCTTCATACCAAATATCAACAAAGGCTATAATTTGAACAATCTTGGCAAAGGTCCACTAGATATGCTACATACCAAATATCAAAGACCTGGGCCTTGCGGTTTCAGAGAAGAAGATTTTTATTAAAGATATTCCCTACATAAGCCTATATAAAACCAAATGGCTCCAGGGCAGGGGCATTTTTGGCCTCAGGGCTATAATTTAAACCATCTTGATAGAGGTCCACTAGAGGAAGCTTCACACCAAATATCAAAGACCATGGCCTTGCTGTTTCAGAAGAAGATTTTTAAGGAATATCTCTATATAAGTCTATGTAAAACCAAAGGGCCCCAGGTCGCGGGCAGTTTTGGCCCTAGCACTATAATTTGAACAATCTTGGTAAGGGTCCACTAGATGAAGCTTCATACCAAATAGCAAAGACCTGGCCCTTGGGGTTTCCGAGATGAAGATTTTTAAAGATTTTCCCCATATAAGCCCATGTAAAACCATAGGGCCCCAGGGCGGTGGCATTTTTAGCCCAAGCACTATAATTTGAACAATCTTGGTAGGAGTCCACTAGATGAAGCTTCATACCAAATAGCAAAGACCTGGACCTTGCGGTTTCAGAGAAGAAGATTTTTAAAGATTTTCCCTATATAAGCCCATTTAAAACCAAAGGGCCCCGGAGTGGGGGGGGGGGGGGGGAAGAAGGACCATGGCCGTGTGGGATGAAGCTTCATACCAAATATCAAAGACATGGGCCTTACGGTTTCAGAAAAGAAAATTTTTAAAGATTTTCCCTATATAAGCCCATGTAAAACCAAAGGGCCCCCGAGCGGGGGCATATTTGACCCCAGCACTATAATTTGAACAACCCTAGATGAAGCTTCATACCAAATATCAAAGACCTGGGCCTTGCGGTTTCAGAGAAGAAGATTTTTTAAAGATTTTCCCTATATAAGCCCATGTAAAACCAAAGGGCCCCGGAGCGGGGGCATTTTTGGCTCCAGCACTATAATTTGACAAATCTTGGTAGGGGTCCACTAGATGAAGCTTCATACCAAATAGCAAAGACCTGGCCCTTGGGGTTTCCGAGATGAAGATTTTTAAAGATTTTCCCCATATAAGCCCATGTAAAACCAAAGGGCCCCGGGGCGGTGGCATTTTTAGCCCAAGCACTATAATTTGAACAGTCTTGGTAGGAGTCCACTAGATGAAGCTTCATACCAAATAGCAAAGACCTGGACCTTGCGGTTTCAGAGAAGAAGATTTTAAAAGATTTTCCCTATATAAGCCCATTTAAAACCAAAGGGCCCCGGAGTGGGGGGTTGGGAAGAAGGACCATGGCCGTGTGGGATGAAGCTTCATACCAAATATCATGGGCCTTACGGTTTCAGAGAAGAAAATTTTTAAAGATTTTCCCTATATAAGCCCATTTAAAACCAAAGGGCCCCCGAGCGGGGGCATATTTGACCCCAGCACTATAATTTGAACAATCTTGGTAGGGGTCCCCTAGATGAAGCTTCATACCAAATATCAAAGACCTGGGCCTTACGGTCTCAGAGAAGAAGATTTTTAAAGCTCTTCCCTATATAAGCCCATGTAAAACCAAAGGGCCCTGGAGCGGGGGCATTTTTGGCCCCAGCACTATGATTTGAACAATCTTGGTAGGGGTCCACTAGATGAAGCTTCATACCAAATATCAAAGACCTGGGCCTTGCGGTTTCAGAGAAGAAGATTTTTAAAGATTTTCCCTATATAAGCCCATGTAAAACCAAAGGGCCCCGGAGCGGGGGCATTTTTGGCTCCAGCACTATAATTTGAACAATCTTGGTAGGGGTCCACTAGATGAAGCTTCATACCAAATATCAAAGACCTGGGCCTTGTGGTTTCAGAGAAGAAGATTTTTAAAGATTTTCCCTATATAAGCCCATGTAAAACCAAAGGGCCCCGGAGCGGGGGCATTTTTGGCCCCAGCACTATAATTTGAACAATCTTGGTAGGGGTCCACCAGATGAAGCTTCATACCAAATATCAAAGACCTGGGCCTTGTGGTTTCAGAGAAGAAGATTTTTTAAGTTTTTGGTGAAAAAAATCTGTTTTTGGCTCCTATGACCTAGATGTGCAACGGACCGGAACCATTTGAACAACTTTGAAAGGGGACCACCTAAGGATCATTCCTGTGAAGTTTGGTCAAAATCCGATCAGTGGTTTAGGAAGTGATGTCGTTTAAAGAATTGTTTACGGACGGACGGACGGACGCACGGACGGACGCACGCACGACGGACGACGGACGAAAAGTGATCCCAAAAGCTCACCTCGTCACTACGTGACGGTGAGCTAAAAACAAACCAAAGCTGCTTAAAAAGACTGTGGATTTGCAATCAGCAAGTGAGTAAGTGTTTCAGTTTTACGTCCCACCAACAGCTAAGGTCATACGGGGACGGGACCTCGGTTTAAATAAAAATCAAAAATGAGTTCCTTTAAGAGCAATGAAAACATTCATAAGAAAGGAGATGGGTCATACTACGTAGTTTCGGCTAATAAAGCCTCATCAGTGACCCTGTTATGATCCGGCAAAGAAAGCCAGAGGAAACATACTGCAATTGTGCGCATTTCGAATAGACAGTCGATTCAAAGACTGATATAAATCAAAATGGGATCAAAATAATTAAACAAGAGGACCATGATGGCCCTGGATCGCTCACCTGATCCATAGAGTAACAAGTGGGCCCCGGGGAGGGCCATTATTGACCCCAGGGTTATAATGTGCATAATGTTGAGGGAGGTCTAAAAAGGTGAAGCTTCATACCAAATATCAACAAAAGACTATAATTTGAACAATGTTGGCAAAGGTCCACTAGATGAAGCTACACAACAAAATATCAAAGACCTGGGCCTTGTTGTTTCAGAGAAGAAGATTTTCAAAGATTATCTCTATTATAAGTCTATGTAAAACCAAAGGGCCCTGGGGCGGGGGCATTGTGGCCCCAGGGCTATAATTTGAACAATCTTGGTAGAGGTCCACTAGCTGAAGCTTCATACCAAATGTCAAAGACCTAGGCCTTGTGGTTTCAGAGTAGAAGATTTTTCAAGATTTTCTCTATATAAGTCTATGAAAAACCAAAGGGCCCAGGAGCGGGGGCAATTTTGGCCTCAGAGCTATAATTTGAACAATCTTGATAGAGGTCCACAAGATGAAACTTCATACCAAATATCAAAGACCTGGGCCTTGCAGTTTCAGAAAAGAAGATTTTTAAAGATTTTCTCTATATAAGCCTATGTAAAACCAAAGGGCCCCGGGGCGGGGGCATATTTGGCCCCAGCACTATAATTTGAACAGTCTTGGTAGGGGTCCACTAGATGAAGCTTCATACCAAATAGCAAAGACCTGGGCCCTGCAGTTTCAGAGAAGAAGATTTTTTAAAGATTTTCCCAATATAAGCCCATGTAAAACCAAAGGGCCCTGGGGCGGGGGCATTTTTGGCCCCAGCACTATAATTTGAACAATCTTGGTAGGGGTCCACTAGATGAAGCTTCATACCATATATCAAAGACCTGGGCCTTGCAGTTTCAGAGAAGAAGATTTTTAAAGATTTTCCCTATATAAGCCCATGTAAAACCAAAGGGCCCCGGGGCGGGGGCATTTTTGGCCCCAGCACTATAATTTGAACAATCTTGGTAGGGGTCCACTAGATGAAGCTTCATACCAAATATCAAAGACCTGGGCCTTGCGGTTTCAGAGAAGAAGATTTTTAAAGATTTTCCCTATATAAGCCTATGTAAAACCAAAGGGCCCCGGGGCAGGGGCATCTTTGGCCCCAGCACTATAATTTGAACAATCTTGGTAGGGGTCCACCAGATAAAGATTCATACCAAATATCAAAGACCTGGGCCTTGCAGTTTCAGAGAAGAAGATTTTTAAAGATTTTCCCTATATTAGCCCATGTAAAACCAAAGGGCCCCGGGGCGGGGGCATTTTTGGCCCCAGCACTATAATTTGAACAATCTTGGTAGGGGTCCACTAGATGAAGCTTCATACCAAATATCAAAGACCTGGGCCTTGCAGTTTCATAGAAGAAGAGTTTTAAAGGTTTTCCCTATATAAGTCTATGTAAAACCAAAGGGCCCCGGGGCGGGGGCATTTTTGGCCCCAGCACTATAATTTGAACAATCTTGGTAGGGGTCCACCAGATGAAGCTTCATACCAAATATCAAAGACCTGGGCCTTGCGGTTTCAGAGAAGAAGATTTTTAAAGATTTTCCCTATATAAGCCTATGTAAAACCAAAGGGCCCCGGGGCAGGGGCATCTTTGGCCCCAGCACTATAATTTGAACAATCTTGGTAGGGGTCCACCAGATAAAGATTCATACCAAATATCAAAGACCTGGGCCTTGCAGTTTCAGAGAAGAAGATTTTTAAAGATTTTCCCTATATAAGCCCATGTAAAACCAAAGGGCCCCGGGGCGGGGGCATTTTTGGCCCCAGCACTATAATTTGAACAATCTTGGTAGGGGTCCACTAGATGAAGCTTCATACCAAATATCAAAGACCTGGGCCTTGCAGTTTCAGAGAAGAAGATTTTTTAAATTTTCGGTGAAAAAAATCTATTTTTGGCTCCTATGACCAATATGTGCAACGGACCGGAACCATTTGAACAACTTTGAAAGGGGACCACCTAAGGATCATTCCTGTGAAGTTTGGTCAAAATCCGCTCAGTGGTTTAGGAGGAGATGTCGTTTGAAGAAAAAGTTTACGGACGGACGCACGGACGCACTGACGCACGGACGACGGACAAAAAGTGATCCCAAAAGCTCACCTCGTCACTACGTGACGGTGAGCTAAAAACCTGTCTAGAATATGAGTCTAAACCAATAATTTATTTCCGAATTCTTGGAATATTCACGCTGACCTCAAAGGACCAAAAGTAAAATATAAACTGCACTATGGTTAATGTACGGGGAGACGTTTTACGGCCGCCACACGGCACAACACTCATCCGAAAGTCTGGAGAAGCCCGGGATCGAACCTGCGACCCCTGGTTTACAAGGCGAGTAGCGTAACCACTCGATCACGGAGGCTTCTTTGCAATCAGCAAATGGTACATCATTAAAAGTAGACGGATGTGTTAATGTTCAGTTCCGTATCGGTGGTACCGAAGTGTCACAAGACTTCCATGTAGTCAGAGATTTGAATAGAAATATGATCTTGGGTTTGGATTGGCTGAAATCAAGCAATGTTAGGATATACTTTGACTTGCAATCAGCAAATGGTACATCATTAAAAGTAGACGGATGTGTTAATGTTCAGTTCCGTATCGGTGGTACCGAAGTGTCACAAGACTTCCATGTAGTCAGAGATTTGAATGGAAATATGATCTTGGGTTTGGATTGGCTGAAATCAAGCAATGTTAGGATATACTTTGACTTAAAAAGCTTAAGGATAAATGGAAAAACATATGTTAATTTAGAAGAAGATATTTATGTGTCTTCAACCGTAAGGATGAAACATACATGTGTTATAAAACCAAACCCAGCTCAGATATGTTATGGGAAAGTAAAAGAGACTCCTGACCTTCCTTCAGGTCAATTGTATGACGTAACAGAAATTGGTAGAGGTTTCATCGCAAATGAACCGGGGTTAAAGGGTATAAATTGTGTAACAACATTACCTAAAAATAGAACTTTACCTTTGTTGATAGTTAATCAAACAAGTAGGCATTTTAAAATTTATAGGCATGGATTGTTGGCTAAAGTAGTACCAGTAAATGAAAGTAATATAATTAATACTTGTTCAGTTACTAAAAGTGGCTCCAGTAATAATACATTAAATTTAAAAGACTTGGATGTATCAGAGCGGTACAGAAAAGGGATTGAACAATTAGTTTTGAAAAATAAAAACTTGTTTTCTAGCAATGACTCAGAACTAGGTCATACTGATGTTGTGAAAATGAAAAGAGACACGGGAGAAACAAAACCTATAAAGTTGAGACCTTATAGGACTCCAATTAAAAACAGAGAGGTCATTGATAAGGCAGTTGATGAGATGTTAGATGCGGATGTAATCAGAAGATCGAATTCACCTTGGTCATTTCCAGTTGTAATTGTTGATAAGAAGGATGGAACAAAGAGATTTTGTGTTGACTTCAGAAAACTTAATCAGGTCACTAAAAAGAAGTCTTATCCTCTTCCTTTGATTGATGACATTCTAGCACTTCTATGTAAAGCTCATTTCTATATATCTTTAGATCTGAAGAGTGGTTATTGGCAGGTTTTAATGGATGAGAAAGATAAAGAGAAAACGGCATTTGCATGTCATAGAGGTCTTTTTGAATTCAATGTTATGCCTTTTGGACTTTCTAATGCTCCCGCTGTCTTTCAAGAGCTCATGTCTATTGTCTTAAATGTTTGCCATGCTTTGCCATTGCATATTTAGATGATATTTTGATTTTCAGTGAAACTTTGATGATCATATGTTTCACTTGAATACCATCTTTGAAAGATTATGTCAGCATGGGTTGAAACTGAAACTTAAGAAGTGTAGTTTCTTACAGACTGAGGTTAATTATCTTGGATTTGTCATTGATGAAAATGGCATCAAGCCAGATCAAAAGTTGAAGCAATAAGGCATTTGCCAGTCCCAACTTGTGTGAAAGAAATTCGTTCTTTTGTCGGTATGTGTTCGTACTATCGTATTTTTATTCCGAATTTCTCACAAATTGCCGAACCTGTTATTGACTTGATTAGAAAGTATGCTCACTCCAAATTGTCAGATGTACATCAAACAGCTTTTCAATTCATTAAAGATAGTTTCCATTGTTGGGGTATCCAGTTTCAAATAAACCTTATACATTGTACACTGATGCAAGTGACACATGTATAGGTGCTTGCTTGACACAAACTTGTATGGGAGAAGAGAAACCGCTCTATTATTTGTCCCAAAAACTAAGTAGGTCACAATGTAAGTGGTCGACTGTAGAAAAGGAGGCTTATGCAATACACTTCTCTTTACAAAAGTTAGACTATTATCTTCATAATGCTGAATTTGTGATTAAAACAGATCACAACTCCCTAAAATATTTTTTAGAATCTCCAATGCAAAACAGAAAAATACAAATGTGGGCATTAAGCATGGCTGGTTATAGCTGTAAGATAGAATACATTGAGGGTAAGACAAACACCTGTGCAGATTTATTGTCAAGATAGCCTGCGAATGTCGGCTCAGAGAAAGAAAGATTGGAAGATGGAGTTGACTTGGACATTAATGATAACCTTTTCAGGTAAATGTTTTGGATTCCTCTAGCTTTGACCCTAAGACATAGGCTAGTTGTAACATCCCCCAGACAGATTAAATGGAGAAATGTGATCTTTCGGACTTCAAAGTATTGGTTTAGACTCATATTCTAGACAGGTTTTTATTTATTTGGAAACCATTTTGATTTATATCAGTCTTTGAATCGACTGCCTATTCGAAATTCGCAAAATTGCAGTATGTTTCCTCTGGCTTTCTTTGCCGGATCAATACAGGTTCACTGATGAGGCTTTATTAGCCGAAACTACGTAGTATGACCCATCTTCTTTCTTACGAATGTTTTCATTGCTCTTAAAGGAACTCATTTTTGATTTTTATTTGCCTTCACTGCAGCTGGTGTTGTGCCGTGTGGCGGCCGTAAAACGTCTCCCCGTACATCAACCATAGTGCAGTTTATATTTTTACTTTTGATCCTTTGAGATCAGCGTGAATATTCTGAGAAATCAGAAAAAAAATTGGTTTAGACTCATATTCTAGACAGGTTTTTATTTATTTGGAAACCATTTTGATTTATATCAGTCTTTGAATCGACTGCCTATTCGAAATTCGCAAAATTGCAGTATGTTTCCTCTGGCTTTCTTTGCCGGATCAATACAGGGTCATTGATGAGGCTTTATTAGCCGAAACTACGTAGTATGACCCATCTTCTTTCTTACGAATGTTTTCATTGCTCTTAAAGGAACTCATTTTTGATTTTTATTCAAAGATTTTGATATGTCTGTTGAACAATGAAAAGATGATGAGTTGGTATTTTTAAAATCTAAGATTGACAGTGGTGACCCCAGAAAAGATAGACAAAAACATCTTGTTGATAATTTGTTATATCTCAAATGTTGAAGATGACCCATATTTTAGATTATATGTACCAGAACACCTCAGAAGTCTTGTTGTTACACAATATCATGACAGGAATGGTCACATGGGCGTACAGAAAACTTTTGATTCAATCAGACAGAAATATTACTGGCCAAACTTGTTCAAAGAATTGAATGACTTTGTTACAGCTTGTGTTGAATGTCAAACTAGATCTTTGCAAAAGGTAGAACAGCCTTTGCAAGAAACAGATATTCCGCCTTACCCTATGGCAAAAATTAGTCTAGATTTGTCAGGTCCTTATCCCACTTCAATGTCAGGTAACAGATATATAATAGCATTTGTTGACTGGTTTAGTGGTTGGCCAGAGGCTTTCGCTGTCCCCGATAAAACAGCTGATACAGTTGCTCATTTGTTGCTCGAATACATCTTTCCACGCTTTGGGTGTCCATTGCAAATAGTTACAGATAACGGCACAGAAAATGTAAGATTGTTAAAGATGTCTTAGATACCCTGAAGATTGATCTTGTATTGACTAGTGTCTACCATTCCAAGAGTAATGCTAAAGTAGAAAGGTTTCATTGTACATTGCATGATGTTTTGTCAAAAGGGTGACAGAGGATCAAAGAACTTGGGACATACATTTGAATCAGACATTGGTTGCTTTGAGATTTAATGTCAGTGAATCTTCTAAATTCTCACCGTTTTATCTGTTGTATAAAAGAGACGTGGTTTTACCTGTAGATAACTTACTAAAACCTCGTAGAAAATACCATGGTGAAGAATTACACAAAGTAACAATGCAAGAACATCATAAAGCTTTTGTAACAGTTAGAAATAATCTGAGAAAAGCTAAGAAAAGACAAGCTAAATATGCAGATAATAATTCAAAAGCAGTAGAGTTTGAAATAGGTGATCCTGTTTATTATAGAAACAACAAAAGAAAGAACAAGTTTGATTTAAAATGGAAACCATTTTACAGAGTCATTGAAAAGAAAGGTCCTGTGACCTACATAATTAAAAATCAATTAGATGGTTCGACTAGCAAAGTACGTGCAGAAATTTTGAGGTTGGCTAATATTGAAGATTGGGATACATCCAAAAGTACGGGTCAACGTTTACGGGATGCTGCTTATGTAGTTCCCCCTGAAGCTAGTGATTCTAGTTCTGACTCTGACCCGGAAATGAATGTTCCTTTAAATAAATTAGTAAAGAAATATAGGCACGAAAGAGAAGACCCTGACAGTGAAGATGATATTCCACTAATGGAATTATCAAAACGACTAAAACCTAGAAAGCGAGTTAAGACTGAGGCCAGTTGTTCAGAGGAGAACATGGATTAGGATGACATGTCTTCTCAAGAAATGCAAATAGACGGGGTTAAGGTCAATAAAACTAAACAAAGTAAGTGTAAGAAAAATAACGGTGTCAGTGAAAAAGATTATTTAGAAATCATGAATATGCTGATCCAGAGAAAGTAGTTCTTATTGTGGACATGTTGTAAATAAAGAAAGGTCTCAAGTTGTTGTAAATATACTGTGTAAATAAATGTTGATTAATTTAGTGTACTGAACTGTTGTATACTAAATGTTACTTTATATTCTTTCAGAATATACTGATATACTGTATAGTCTGCATTTCATGGCTCATTAATGGTTCTAATGCCTTGCAGGTTTCTGAAAATGTGATTTTTTCAGAAGACCAATGAAGTTTTTACTAATGATGCATATTGGTATGTCACATTTATACATGGCCTAAAACCATTTCAAGGTCTTGTTAACAAGATCAAGGATGACATTGAAAGCACTTGTGAGATATTATACACAATTACATACAGGTATGATAAGAAAGAACTAGTGGAATACCTTGAAACTTTTAAAAGTTTGCAGATTGAGGTTGACTTATTAACTGATACTTACCAGTCCATATTCAAAACCTTTGAGGACTATAGAACATTGCACAAAGATACTGGTAGAGTTAAGCACTCTATCCTACCAATTGTAGGTCAGCTTATGAGTACATTGTTTGGTACAATGTCGGAATCTAACCTTGAAAATATTAATAGAAACATAAATGTGTTGGCTAAGAATCAAGAACAGATTGTTCATGACTTAGATATGTCACTATCTGTATTGAATATGACAAGAGTACAAGTAAGTGAAAACAGGAGATCAATTATGGATCTCATAATCTGTGTTCAGAGGCTTGACAGGAAAATTTTTAAGCTTCAGGGATATCTTGAAGAAAAACTTACATGACTGGGTCAGTTTATTCATACATATCTCCGGTTTCAAATGATTTTTGATGAAATTAAAATGACAATTCAAAAAGCAGTCTTCTATATTGGAAGTTTGAAAGCAGTGATTAATATGTTAAATTAAATCATTTATCCACAAGTACTATATCTCCCGGTGATTTAAAATCTTTGTTAATAGAAGTTCAGTCAAAGTTACCCATGAACTATGAGCTACCGAAGAATCCTAATATGGACATCTGGTGTTTTATAAGACTTACATACATGGAAAAAGATCAAATACGTAATGTCTTAAAATTCAAACTTTGATAAAGTAAAACAATGTTTGGTTAAATATGAACTTGAAGCTGAGTGAGTGAGTGAGTTTTAGTTTTACGTCCCACCAACAACTAAGGTCATACGGAGACGGGACCTCGGTTTAAAGACTCATCCGAAAGTCTGGAGAAGCCTGGGATCGATCCTTCGATCCCTGGTTTACAAGGCGAGTAGCGTAACCACTGCGCCACGGAGGCTTCTAACTTGAAGCTGGGATGATAATGATCTCAAAGAATAGGGAAGAATATGCTATTGTGTCAGAAAATGATTATTACATGTGCAACCATCATAAATTGCCTTTTTGCAATCCTAAAGCAATATTCTACCCAACGAATATGAATAAGTTATGTGTTATGGCTTTGTTTATGAAACTTCAAAGTGATGTAAAAATATTTTGTAAACAAACTGTAGTATTAAATCGGATGTTTCCATTGGCTAAATACTTATCTTCAGACATTTGGCTTATTGTAACAAATGAAAACTTGCTATTTACAGTTAGTTGTCAGTCGGAAGACATAGAATCAAAAAAAGTACATGTTGAAGCACCTTTTGGTATCTTACATCTCAACAATACATGTAGAGCATCAAATCGATACTTGAGATTACTTGGTTTCTTTGATGAAAGTAGCTCCTTCAAGAAATCAGACGCTCTGAAATCACTTCTGAAACTAAGAAAACTTACATCATTTGACATTGAACAGGAATTCAAAAACTTCTTCCAAAATGTTTCTAAAGTAGAGATCCCTTCACATCTTTTACAATTGAAAGAAATTCCTATGCTAACTTTTATTCACGAGATTGGTCATTTAGATACAGTCAAGATAGATCGTAGAACGTTTTGGACATTTACTAATGTTGTCATGGTAATTTTCTTTGCAGCTATAGGCATGGTTATTGTCATGTTCAAAGTTAAATTAAGACTGAAATCACAAAGAAAAGAACAATTGACGAGCATGAAAATGCAGTATAACAGTATTGAAGTTACCGACTAAAGATGTCGAAGAAGGGTCTGTACCACACAATAGTGGAGGTGGCAGTACCACTTACAGGGATCAAACATTCCTTGGACAGACAGATGCGGTATTAGCATGGCTTATGGTTGGAAAAGAAATGAAGTAAAAACGTTCCTGGAGCCTTATAATGCTGTGTAATGGAACTGTGATTAATAATATTATTATTATTAAAATCCACTGCATTTCACCTTAAGTGGTGCAGAGGTGAAGATTTTATTTATTTTATGAACTTTATTGATTAATAAATTAATTAAATAAATTCCTGTGTATTTCACCTTAAGTGGTGCATAGGTGAAGATTACACATTTTTATATGAACTTTGTAACGTTGACATTATATTGTGTGACGAATACACACACAGTGGTTTTATTCCTCTGGTGTTCCAGATACCCGATGACTGCTCCGTCATGAGGGAGTACTATAAAGAAGATCTACATCCTGTGTTGCTGGTGGTGATCAAACACAATAAAAATGTTTACCAGGACATGGAAATGATAGCCAAGATGTCGCACCAGACGCCGTTGGTGGTTTTGCCAGGACAGCCTACTGTTAGACAGATCCAACGACAGCGAATGGAGGGAGATACTGACAGTATTATTCTTTAGTGAAAATAAAAATAGTGAACTCTAGATTCATTGACTATGTGACCATGTACTGAACAATGAATGATTAGTTTCAGCTTCGATAAGATATTCATCGGATTGAGTGTTCAGGCAAACTGATCACTGAATTGGTTGATCTCTTATCAATTTCAATGATTTTATAGTTAAATCGAAAATGTTTGCATTATCCTAGTCACCATTGTTTATGTAATTAAAGACTCAAGCTATGTTGCTTTAATTGTCTTATATAAATAATCTACATTATTAAATTGTGCATGAAATATGTTGTACGTGAAATTTGCATATATGTCATTAACGAGGGGTCTGAGAGAATAAATCAATTGACATTGATTGATTCTCTAAAGATGGGGAGGTGTATAACATAGCGGCTGTTTGCACACTCTGATCTGGGTCTACGATTGTGAAATGCGGACATTGTGCAGTCTGATCAGGGTCCATACTTGTCAAGTTGGGACATGACCAGCGGGGTCTGCACTGCATTATGATCATGCTATGGTCTTAATATGTTTATAGGGTAGTAATTTTATATGAACAAAGAACCGTTATAAGCTTCTTTAATAATGACAGAGAATATTGGTAAAGTTGTAACAGTTGAAACTTGTCTATAATATGCAGAATAAAAAGCATGTATAAGTGGGATGTTGTATTGGCACGAAAGCAAGTCGATATAAAGTATGTAAATAATAAGTACAAACCTCATATGATCGCTACATGTAGGAATTTGTTAACAAACAAGGTTTGAAATGTATAAAAGATTTTGACAGAAAAGTGCCACAATATTATTAAATATTTTTCATTTAATTTATAGTTAAATGGGTATGATGGACAGGAAACCAAAGCATGATGCAGTTTTGGTATGTAAATCATAAACACAGGTCAGACAGACCAGGTGCAGTCCTAGACTAACTGTCTGGAATGAGCCTGTGAGTGGAATTCTGCTGGGATGTCCTGAAACATATATAAACCCCCTATCTCAGTCTCTCAGTGTGATGTATTATGTTTTTGAATTTTGGATCATTACGAATCTTGCTCTTGTTTTGTGCAGTCTTGCCACTGTACAGTTCTCATGCAGTAAAATCTTAGTTCTCTGCATGAAGTAACTTGCTTAATAAAACAGTAACTGGTGATAGTCGTTTGTCTGTCTGTTGAAAAACACAAGGCATAAAACTATACGATCACAGCTCTAACAGGCTACGGTACAGGACCCCCAGGTTAGTATCACTAAATGTGCCTAATCATATGGAATACGATTATATATGGGTTTAAGGGTGAGGCTCTGAGCAGTCTCCCAGATATATGGCCTTAATGAGAAGTGGTTGGGTACGACATGGCTCCGGCACACCTGTGACCCCTAGGTTGGTATGCCTGAATGTGTCTTATCATAAGGAACACGAATATATGGTTAAGGGTGGGGATCTGAAAGGTTTCCGAGATATTGGTCCGATATGTGGCATGCCCTTGGCATATTCAAGGGGACCCCCCAAGTTGTCCATTTATGCGTCTTATCGTAAAGGACAAGAGTATATACGGTTAAGGGGTGGGGATCTGAATGGTTTCTGAGATACATGGCCTTTTATGAAGTGGAGGAGGTGGGGCCTGGCTCTGGCACACTCTAAAAGCTAAAAGCATATGGCTGAAAAAGTTTACTCGAGGAACATTTCTATACAAGTTTTGTGAGTAAATGCCATTTTTCTATTTTCCCCATTATAAGTCTATTGAAACTCAAAAGTTGCCACAGCAACTAAACTATTGAGCCAATTTCATTAAACAAGAGGACCATGATGGTCCTATATCGCTCACCTGAGCTTAGAGTTTAACTTGTGGGTCCCGGGACAGGGCAATTTTTGGCCCAGGTGTATAATTTTAAAGTCTTGGTAGAGGTGCACCAAATGAAGCTTAATATCAAATAGCATAGGCCTGGGCCTTCTTGTCTCAGACAAAAAGATTTTTAAAAACTTTCACTATGTAAGTCTATGTTAAGCCAGTGGGCCCCGGGGCGTGGCCATTTTTGGCCCGTGGGCTATAATTTAAATAATTTTGGTAGAGGTCCGCTAGATGAAGCTTCATACCAAATATCAAACACCTGGGCCGCCTGGTTTCAGACAAAAAGATTACTAAACATTTTCCAAATGTAAGTCTATGTAAAACCAGTGGGCCCAAGAGTGGGGGTATTTTTGACCCAAGGGCCATAAACCGAACAGTCTTCGTAGAGGTCCACTGGATGAAGTTTCATACCAAATATCACAGACCTGGACCTTCTGGTTTCAGACAAAAAGATTTTCAAAGGTTTTCACTATGTAAGTCTATGTAAAGCCAGTGGGCCCTAGGGCGTGTCCATTTTGGCCCCAGAGCTTTAATTTAAACAATTTTGGTAGAGACTGGCTAGATGAAGCTTCATACCAAATATCAAAGAACTGGGGGTTCTGGTTTCAGACAAAAAGATTTCTAAACATTTTCCACATGTAAGTCTATGTAAAACCAGTGGGCCCCAGAGTGGGGCCATTTTTGGGCCAAGGGCCATAAACTGAAAATCTTGTCAGAGGTCCACTAGATAAAGTTTCATACCGAATATTAAAGACCCAGGCCTTCTGGTTTCAGACAAAAAGACAATCTTGATAGAGGTCCACTAGATGAAGCTTCGTACCAAATATCAAAAACCTGGGTCATCTAGTTTCAGACAAGAAGTCTTTTAAAGGTTTTCCCTGTGTAAGTCTATGCAAAATCGGTGGGCCGTGGAGTGGGGCCATTTTTGGCCCCAGGGCCATAAAATAAACAATCTTGGTAGAGGTCCACTAGATGGAGCATCATACCAAACATAAAAGACCTGGACGCTCTTCAAATGTTTACCATATGTAAGTTTATGTAAAACCAGTGAGCCCCGAGGTAGGGCCATTTTTGACCCCAGGGCAATAATGTGAACAATCTCAATAAAGGTCCACTAGACGAAGATTCTGACAAGACGATTTTTAAAGGTTTTCCCTATATTAGCCTATGTTAAGCCAGGAGGCCCTGGGGTGGGGCCATTTTTGGCCCCAAGGCTATAATTTGAATGATCTTGGTAGTGGTTCACCAGATGAAACTTCATACCAAATATCAAAGACCTGGGTCCCTCCATTGACTGGAGATTGAAGCAAAATTGTGGCCACAAGAGGGTGAACAAGGTTCTATAGAAATTTGTCCTAGTGACCTAGTTTTTGACCCGACATGACCCATATTCAAACTTGACCCAGATATCATCAAGGTAAACAGTCTGGTAAAGTTTCGTGAAGACTGATGCAAAACATAGGCCTCAAGAGGGTGAACAAGGTTATCATTAAATTTGACCTGGTGACCTAGTTTGTGATCCGATATGACCCATATTCGAACCTGATCCAGATATCATCAAGGCAAACGTCCTTGTAAAACTATATGAAGATTGAAGCAAAATTGTTGTCTCTAGAGGGTGAACAAAGTTTTAACGCAATTTGACCCGGTGACCTAGTTTTTGATCCGACATGACCCATATTCAATCTTGACCCAGATATCATCCAAACAAACATTCTGGTTAAGTTTCATGAAGATTGAAGCAAACTGTGGTTTCTAGAGGGTGAACAAGGTTGTCAAGAAATTTGACCTAGCGGCCTAGTTTTTGATCCGACATGACCCATGTTCAAACTCGGTCCAACTATCATAAAGACAAACATTCTGGTAAAAATATGAAGATTGAAGCAAAACTTTGGTCTCTAGAGGGTGAACAAGGTTTTAATGCAATTTGACCTGGTGACCTAGTTTTTGACCCGACATGATCCATATTCAAACTTGACCCGGATATCATCAAGGCAAACATTCCGGTAAAAGTTCATGAAGATTGAAGCAAAATAATGGCTTATAGAGGGCGAAGAAGTTTTTAAAGAAATTTGACCTGGTGACCTAGTTTTTGATCCGACAAGGCCCATATTCAAACTTGATCCAGATATCATCAAGACAAACATTCTGGTTAAGTTATATGAAGACTGACGCAAAATTGCGGTCTCTAGAGGGTGAACAAGGTTTAAACGCAATTTGACCTGGTGACCTAGTTTTTGACCCGACATGACCCATATTCAAACTTGAGCCAGATATAATCAAGGCAAACATTTTTATTCATTGGTTTGGGTTTAACGGCCATTTCAAGATTATTTCACTCATATCGAACCGATCGTTAATCAGAGGTGGGCGAAAACCGCTGTACCCGGAGAAAAACCACCTGACCTTCCCTTGCGGAACTTTGCGTCCCACATGTGCCCAAGCCAGGCTCGAACCACAGCGGTGAGAGACCTAAAGATTAAGAGTCAGCGCTCTTATCCATTAGGCCACGGAGGCCCGTCAAGGAAAACATTCTGGTAAAGTTTCATAAAGCAACATTATGGCTTCTAGAGGGCGAAAAAGGTTGAAAAGAAATTTGACCTAGTGACCTAGTTTTGGTTTGACATGACCCATATTCCAATTTGACCTAGATATCATCAAGGCAAACATTCTGGCACAGTTACTGTGGTCTCTAGAGGGTGAACAAGGTTGTACAGAAATTTGACCTGGTGACCTAGATTTTATTCCGACATGACCCATATTCGAACCTGACCTAGATATCATCAAGGCAGTTTCAAGAAGACTGAAACAAAGCTGTGGTCTCCAGAGGCTGAACAAAGTTTTCAAGAAATTTGACCTAGTGACCTGTTATTGATCCGACATCATCCATATTCGAACTTGATCCAGATACCATCAAGACAAACATTCTGGTAAAGTTATATGAAGATTGAGTGAGTGAGTGAGTGTTTGAGTTTTACGTCCCACCAACAGCTAAGGTCATACGGAGACGGGACCTCTGTTTAAACATATTCGAACTTGACCTAGATATCATCAAGGCAATCATTCTGGTAAAGTTTCACGAATATTGAAGGAAAGCTGTGGTCTCCAGAGGGGGAACAAGGTTTTCAAGAAATTTGACCTAGTGACCTACTTTTTGATCCGACATGACCCATATTCGAACTTGATCCAGATTTCACCAAGACAAACATTCTGGTAAAGTTTCATGAAGATTGAAACAAAACTGTGACCTCTAGAGGGTGAACAAGGTAAATGTTGACGACGGACGACGCATGTACGACGGACAAAAGGTGATCATAATGGTTCACCTTGAGCATTGCTCAGGTGAGCTAAAATAAACAAACTTCCAATGCTAGACAATGATGCTTCGGCCTATTGACTTCAGAGATGACATTTTAAAGTGTTGACGACAGACGGCGACGGACAACTGCCTATCTAAGCTCCCCGGAGCCTTTGGCTCTGATGAGCTAAAAACATAAAATTTGTAATGGCTAATATGGTGAATATTTCTATAAAGTCTCAGCCTCGAAAAGCACATGGTTTCTGAGACGATAATCTATGTATTTTTTTTTCTTCGTTTTTTTTTTTTTTTTTTTTCATTTTTGTTTACATGACAACTGATAAAAAGGGAATAGTGGGCATTTAATCAAGGGCTAATTGGAGACTTCTCGAGAGACATTTCGTTAAAAGTTTTGTCAAAATATCTGCAGTGGCTTGGCAGTAAATGACATTTTTCAATTTTCCAAATTATAAGTCTGGGAGCACTCCTTGGCAAAAATCTAGGGCTAAAATTAGGGCTGTAATTGCAACGAATTGGGGCTATTTTTTGCAAAAATTAGGGCTAAACAAGTAAAAATTAAGAACTGGTTTACCTATAAAATGTTGATAACTCATGAGATGTTACAACTAGCTTTATTATCCGACCCCTTGGTTAACTGATTTCTAGTCTACAGCAATATTTGAAAAATATGCTATATTCAGATATATACGGAGTCAAAAAGGTTCCTATACACAAAATTGCTTCTGCTACCATAGTTACTACAAATGAAAAACAAAAAAAAATATTTTGTTTGGGTTAGAGGACTCGGTTTGTAGCTTTAGTTCCATTGCCTAAGAGAAACAGACGACCACGTACAGGCCTCCGATACTTTGAAGTTGTGTGCAAAATGATGCTTTCAATTGAAACTCCATAGAAAATCAAAATTGGTAGTGCTACATGCTGCAATAATTTTCTACATTTATTTCCATCATGGTTAACAGCAATGGTGGCAATAAAGCGCTTTTGAAAGAAATTGCAAAAAATGACTGGCAGGGATAGAATAGCAACAGTTTGAAAATTGCTATATTTTTAATTGAAAGGGAGATAATCAGAGATAATCAGAGAATTTCACAAAATTAAAGCCTTGATTGTAGTGCAAGATCATGAGACAATGTAAAAGTAAAGTGAGTTTCGATGATCAATGGTCACGATCTTTCATCTCAGACAAAAATGATCATCTGCGCATGTGCAATGCCAAATTCCTTGCAAAACCTTTCTAGGCACATATTGCAAGACAACTCTTGAGCAAAATAGTATGGGCAAATTCAAATGTAAGCATTTTGTAGCTAAACGTCGCATTCGCATGCCTACAGCCACGTTTAGCTGAATGGCTTCCGGGTTAGCTATTGAAATTTAACCGGAAGTTGGTATAGTTACTTTTTTGACCGGGTATAGCTCCAATTATGATATTGCCCATCATCATGACTCAATGAAGTGCACCTAAACCTCTTTATAACTATATTCGTTGAAAGATGGTTTTGTATATTACATGGTTTACACTGAAGAATCCTAACAAGAGCTGTCATCAGACAGAAAAGCTTGCCTGGAAAGCAGTCTTAGTCTTTGACCTTGAGGTTTTAGGCAGAAGTGGAAGTATTGTTGAATCATATCCATGATATTGTACCAAATTAACAATGGGAAGGTGTGGGAATATTGGTGAATAAAATCTTTGAAATCATGCACGCATCTATTTTAACAAAAAATTAACGCAGCGTTTCTTTGTGTGACCTAGACCATGCATAGACATACATGTGGGTATTGTTCAATTAAACTTTGATTATACCTATCACTATATCAAATATGAACCAAAAGAATAGCACAGAATTTCAAAGTCCAAGACCATGACACAGATGTAGGTATTGCTGAATAAACTAGAAATGTGTCCAGATGACACAGATGCCCCCGCCAAGGGCCCCGCCTCACCCCGAAAATCCATGTTGCAACAAAATTTTCTAAGTGTGTGACCTTGTCATCAGGAACATTGGTGAGAAGTTATATTGAAATTGGTGAAAAAATGTAAGCGCTAGAGTAATGACAAAGTTTTTCTACAAATAGCCACAGTGACCTTGACCTTGAAAGTCGAACTCGCTCGAGGTATTGTCATAAGGAACATTTGTGTGAAGTTATATTGATATCAGTGAAGAAATGTAGTCGCTAGAGCGATGACAAAGTTTTTCTAAAAATAGCCACAGTGACCTTGACCTTGAAAGTGAAACTTGCTAGAGATATTGTCATAAGGAACATTTGTGTGAAGTAATATTGAAATTGGTGAAAAAATGTAAGCGCTAGAGCAATGACAAAGTTTTTCTAAAAATAGCCACAGTGACCTTGACCTTGAAAGTCAAACTCGTTCGAGGAATTGTCATAAGGAACATTTGTGTGAAGTTATTTTGAAACCAGTTAAGAAATGCAGGCGCTAGAGCGATGACAAAGTTTTTCTAAAAATAGCCACAGTGACCTTGACCTTGAAAGTCAAGCTCGTTCGAGGTATTGTCATAAGGAACATTTGTGTGAAGTTATATTGAAATCAGTGAAGAAATATAGACGCTAGAGCTATGTTGTGCGCGGGGATAATTAAATTTTTTTAAGTCTGTGACCTTGACCTTGAGCTCATGGGCATGGGTGGGGGTATCGCTGAATAAAATGGACAGGTATCTAACATCATATCAAATATCAACTCAATCCATCGCACGATTTGGAAAATATCAACTCTTAAAATATCTAATTAAAAATTTCTAAGTCTGTGACCTTGACCTTGAAGCCATAGGCATGAGTGGGGGTATTGCCAAATAAACATTTGGACCTGTATCTATCATCATAGCATACATAAGCCAAATCCATAATATAGTTTGGAAAATGTGAGATATTTAAAATCTTTCACATTAAAATTGTCTGAGTCTGTGACCTTGACCTTGAGGTTATAGGCATGGGTGGGGGTATTGCTGGATAAAACACTGTACCTATATCTATCATCATATGAACCAAAGCCATCATAAAAGTTCAGGTTCTACCAGGTACAAATACCTTAACTGGAGTCTTTAACATGGGAGATTTCTAAGTCCATGACCTTGACCTTGACGCCATGGGCATGGGTGGGGGTATCGCTGAATAAAACTTTGGTCCTATATCTATAATCATACCAAATATGAACCAATTCCATCAAATGGTTTGGACAATATGAGTTGTAAAATATTCAAGTCTACCTGTTACAAAAACCTTAACCTGAGTCTTTAACATTGAAAATTTCTAAGTCTGTGACCTTGACCTTGAGGTCACAGGCATGGGTGGGGGTATTGCTTAATAAAACTTTGGACCTATATCTATCATCATACCAAAGATGAACCAGTTCCATCAAATGGTTAGGAAAATATGAGTTCTAAAAGTTCAGGCTCTACCTCTTACAAAAACTTTAACCTAAGGTTACATGATCACGTACGTACGTACGTACACACACACGTACAGACGGACGTACACATGTACGCACGTACGGAAAACCGAAAAACTATATGCCCCCGGCATCATATGATGCGGGGGCATAAAAATTGCACCTATACCTTCATCATACCAAATATAAGCATATTCCATCTACTTGTTTGGAGCATGTGCTCTAAAAGCTTTAATGTAAAACTTAGCATAGGATTTTTAAGTCTGTGACCTTGTTCTTGAGACTACTTATCAATGGCCTGGTTGGGGACTTACTGAATAAAACGTTAGATGCATATTCATCATCATACCAAATATGAGTGACATTGCGACATTCATGATATGGTTTGGAAAATATGGGGCAGAGGACCTAATCATAAAACTTAAAATATGGGTGGGGCTACTGCTGAATAAAATTGTGGACATTATATCCATCATCATACCAAATTTGAACTAAATGATCTACACCTATGACATAATTTTGAAAATATATACATGTATTAAGAAATAATGAAAGATATTGTCTTTACAATAGCTGCAATTTAATTTAGAGCAAAGCAAATGCAGTTAAAACAGGCATATGCACATCAGTGTATATGCCAAGTGAACCTAGTTCGAATAATTAGTTTAAGTTTTTTGGGACATGAGATCCATAAGGAGAACATTTGGATCATTAGGTAGTTCAGTCCCTTGAATACTTTATAGTTACTTCCCTTGTATAGTATTGGACAATCGAAGGCATTTGTAGCAAGATTTTTAACAGACAAAATCTGATTTAATCTGTTTGCATTTTAACAAGTTTTGGCCATAAGAGCAACTTCCAGCCTTTAATTATGCCTCCCAGACAGAAGAGGAAAGCAGATGCTAGAGATTCTGCACCAGATGCTGAAAAAACAAAGCGCCCTAGAAATAGTAGAAATCAACCAATCTCCATTCCAGATAGGCCGGCTGAATTGTCAGAAACAATAACTCTGTCACTCGATGACAATAATAACCAGGCTGAGCAAGGTAATGTATTCCACCCTCCATTGGTGGAAAATGTATTTTATATAGAGCCTGTATCGAAAGAGAAGACAGCCATTTGGCATGAAAATTGGAGACGAAATGCAGCCACACCTGATTAAATATTCTAGTGATGATTTGTCTGCACATGTCCCTCACCAGTTGAAGGAAAAGATCTGGTTACACAAATATTTCAATATAGCCCTGCTCTTAAATTAAATTATATTTTTTTTCGGGTGGGTTATTGCATGTTTCTCCAGAAGGAAAACTTGAAGACAGGCCAAGGAAGTCAAAAGAGGTCATTCCAAATATAGAGCGCTGGACCGACGCATTGTCATTTTCGCAAGCATCTATTCTATTAGATATCCTGATAAAGTGCAGGAGATTTTCAAATACATGTCTATACGTGATGCTCCTTCTAAATTTTCTCCAACAAGTTGGTGCTTATATGATGAGCAGTTCCGAATGAGGCCAGCGATCGGAGTGGAAAATTGGTGTCAGATAAATACAGATCTTTGGCTTTGAATAATGTCATCTGCTGCTTATAAATCATTTGGTCAGATAAGTTCATCTTCTGTTTACTCTACCACATGCAAATATTTTAATAAAGGATCATGTACTTTTTATCAGTGCAATTTCAGACACGCTTGTGACTTATGCGGCAGTACATACCATGGACTAGTGAATTGTAATGTGAATAAGTCACACGGCCAACCTTTTCGTGGCTTTCGAACACGAGCTATCAGAGGCTTCCGTTGAGGTGCCACAGCACATGGAAGGTATTCCCAGGGTGGTATCAGATCATGAATCAGTTTTCAGCTTAGCAGGGACCCCCGTCAATTTGGCAGAACTTAAAAAAGAATTACAGCATAATCCTAATCATGATGGCCCTGGATCGCTCACCTGATTCCCGGGGCGGGGGAATTTTTGGCCTCAAGCCTATAATTTAAACAATCTTGATAGAGGTCCACTAGATGAAGCTTCACACCAAATATCAAATACCTGGGCCTTGCTGTTTCAGAGAAGAAGAGTTTCAAAGATTATCTCTATATAAGTCTATGTAAAACCAAAGGGCCCCGGGGCGGGGGCATTTGTGGCCGGAGGGCTATAATTCGAACAATCTTGGTAGAGGTCCACCAGATGAAGCTCCATACCAAATATCGAAGACATGGGCCTTGCAGTTTCAGAGAAGAAGATTTTTAAAGATTTCCCTATATAGGTCTATGTAAAACCAAAGGGTCTCAGAACGGGGGCATTTTTGGCTCCAGGGCTATAATTTGAACAATCTTGATAGAGGTCCACTAGATGAAATGTCAAACCAAATATCAAAGACCTAGTCCTTGTGGTTTCACAGAAGATTTTTAAAGATTTTCCCAATATTAGTCTATGTAAAACCAAAGGGCCCGAGGCGGGGGCATTTTTGTCTCAGGGCTATAATTTGAACAATCTTGGAAGAGATCCACTAGATGTAGCTTCATACCAAATATAAAAGAACTAGGCCTTGTGGTTTCAGAGAAGAAGGTTTTTCAAGATTTTCCCAATATAAGTCTATGTAAAACCAAAGGGTCCCTGAGCTTTGGCATTTTTGGCCTTAGGGCTATAATTTGAACAATCGTGGTAGGGGTCCAATAGATGAAGCTTCATACCAAATATCAAGGACCTGGGCCTTGCGGTTTCAGAGAAGAAAATCTTTAAAGATTTTCCCTATAAAAGCCTATGTAAAAACCATGGGGCATCCGGGGCGGGGGCATTTTTGGCCCCAGCGCGAGAATTTGAACAATCTTGGTAGGGGTCCACTAGATGAAGCTTCATATTAAATATCAAAGACCTGGGCCTCGCGGTTTCAGAGAAGAAGATTTTTAAAGATTTTCCCTATATAATCCTATGTTAAACCAAAGGGACCCGGGCGGGGGAATTTTTGTCCCCAGCACTATAATTTGAACAATCTTGGTAGGGGTCCACTAGATGAAGCTACATACTAAATATCAAAGACCTTGGCCTTGTGGTTTTAGAGAAGAAGATTTTTTAAGTTTTCGGTGAAAAAATCTATTTTGGCTCCTGTGACTTAGATGTGCAATGGACCGGAACCATTTGAACAACTTTGAAAGGGGACCACCTAAGGACCATTCCTGTGAAGTTTGGTCAAAATCCGATCAGTGGTTTAGGAGGAAGAAACAGTTTACGGACGCACGGACGACGGACAACAAAGTGATCCCAAAAGCTCACCTCGTCACTACGTGACAGGTGTGCTAATAAAAACGAAAGTAGTTGAGAATTGAAAACAATGAGCTTTAAGGGGAAATGTACCTACAAAAACGAATGTATAGTTAACTAGTAGTTAGAAAACAGCTCTGCCTTGATGTTGCCTTTCTAAGAAGATATAAATATCAAATCAAGGTATCAGCAGTACTGGACTAATTGCTCATTAGTGCCGGACTAATTACAAAACTCAGAAATTTCATTACGATGTGGCTTGATTAATTTTGTACATGTTTCACCATAGAACTATCTGGAGTACCAACACCCAGCATGGACTGGAACAGTATGAACCTTTCAGATGCGTTCAAAAAGTTCAGACAACACACTGAACTAGTGTTAGCGGGTGCGCTGAAGGAAACGGATGAGTAGGTACACGTTACGTACTTATTTCTATGGTAGGAGAAAAGCGCAGAGAAATTTACAATACCCTTACTCTCACGTACGCACAGCCAAAAAAAGTGAAGGGCATTTGCGAGGCCTTTCAAAACACTTACAGCCGAAATCTAATCCCGTGTTTGCTCTTTACAAGTTCAACAACGAAGTAAAGGGTGAACACTCAGTAGAACAGTTTATAACACGTCCTAAAGTGTTGTCGAAGGACTGGTTCTTTAGGAGAGACATATATTGATGACATGATTAGAGACAGGCTCGTATTCTGGATAAAATCTCAAACAAAATAAGAGAAAGCTACTAACAGTTGGGGTGGACTTAAACCTAGCTAGATCTGTCCAGATATGCCAATCTTACGAATATGCGCAAGAACAGCTCAGGACAATGTTGCCACAAAGGTCGTTTTCGGAGCAGCAACCACAGCAGTTAGTTACACGGAGAGGAGAGACTCAAACCAGGGGACTAAACCAACGGGACGGAAACCAAGGAAAGGGGCTGCGGGCACAAATGCCAAACCTGGGAAACAGAAGCCACCTGCTAACTTTTCAGACTGTGGAAATTGTGATAAAAGGCATTTCAAGGACCGGCGTCCGGCAAAAGGTAAACAATATTACCATTGACAGCAATGGCCAAGTTTTTGTTTTGAAGAAATGGAAGTTGGTCCATCAGATCAAAAGGTTAAGATTGATACCGAGAGCCAGGTAAACATTTTAACCATATTATGTTTTTCAACATTTAGGTGTTCCAATGGCACTCTGTCCATCAAATATGAAACTATCTGCTTACAACGGCAACCCCCTACACTGAAAGCACTACTACGCTGACCTGCACCCACCCCGACACGAACAAAACGCATAAGGTCGAGTTTCACGAAGTTCACACGCAGTCTACTCTGCTTTTCGTATTGCAAATATGTGTGGAGTTTGATCTTATCAGGATCACTTACTCTATTGAAAACAAGCCGACATAGAGCTATATAACAAAAGCCTCTGTACTGAAAATTTTCCACATGTTTTCAAGGGCATAGGTTCAATCGCAGGAGATGTTTCTATCCACATTGCCCCAGATGCGGTTCTGGCTGTACATCCAAGAAAACAAGCACCGGCTGTTGCAAATAAATACGTAAATCTTTAAGAAATGAAGGTGAAAGATGCGACTAGAGCCGGACTCAAACCGGCGACCCTTTGCTGCAAGACAGTACATTCAAGACACTGCATGCAGTGTTGACCAAGAGAGAAGCCAGGGAGAAGGGAGCTGAACCATCTTGACAGAACATGGAATACTTGTTTTAGTCTTGCTATTTAACTAAGCTTTTGCTATGTGAATGTGCGGGTCTATAATGTATATACGGGATAATAACGTATGGTTTCCCGTTCTATTAGGTTTGAATTTGTTAATATGTCCAATTTCTGGAAATTCTGTAATCTAAAATGCATGGATTCTATTGTGTGACGGTCATAAATTAGTGAAATTGTTTTAAAGTTATGGCATATGATAATCCTGTGTTTTGATTTAGAATACTTGCGTTCTGTTTTGTTGATTCATTGGTTTAAATTCATTTGAGTGTTGGTTGGACATAAAATGTGTGGTAAAGCTTTTTGGAACGATTTAGTGCTACCATGTTGGGACTTATTTCCATGAATAAGCTGCGGAAGTCTATCTATCGGACAATGATGGAATTGGTCTTATATATGAGCTAAATTTGTATTTCTGGGACACTTCCTCCCCACTAGACGAAGATTCAGACAAGACGATTTTTAAAGATTTTCCCTATATTAGCCTATGTTAAGCCAGGAGGCCCAGGGGTGGGGCCATTTCTGGCCCTAAGGCTATAATTTGAATGATCTTGGTAGTGGTCCACCAGATGAAGCTTCATACCAAATATCAAAGACCTGGGTCCCTCCATTGATTGGAGATTGAAGCAAAATTGTGGCCACAAGAGGGTGAACAAGGTTCTATAGAAATTTGTCCTAGTGACCTAGTTTTTGACCCGACATGACCCATATTCAAACTTGACCCAGATATCATCAAGGTAAACAGTCTGGTAAAGTTTCGTGAAGACTGAAGCAAAACATAGGCATCAAGAGGGTGAACAAGGTTTTCATGAAATTTGACCTGGTGACCTAGTTTTTGATCCGATATGACCCATATTCGAACATGATCCAGATATCATCAAGGCAAACGTCCTTGTAAAACTATATGAAGATTGAAGCAAAATTGTTGTCTCTAGAGGGTGAACAAGGTTTTAACGCAATTTGACCCGGTGACCTAGTTTTTGATCCGACATGACCCATATTAAATCTTGACCCAGATATCATCAAAACAAACATTCTGGTTAAGTTTCATGAAGATTGAAGCAAACTGTGGTTTCTAGAGGGTGAACAAGGTTGTCAAGAAATTTGACCTAGCAGCCTAGTTTTTGATCCGACATGACCCATGTTCAAACTCGGTCCAACTATCATAAAGACAAACATTCTGGTAAAAATATGAAGATTGAAGCAAAAATTTGGTCCCTATAGGGTGAACAAGGTTTTAATGCAATTTGATCTGGTGACCTAGTTTTTGACCCGACATGATCCATATTCAAACTTGAGCCAGATATTATCAAGGCAAACATTTTTATTTATTGGTTTGGGTTTTACGGCCCTTTCAAGATTATATTGATATCATCAAGGCAAACATTCTGGTAAAAGTTCATGAAGATTGAAGCAAAATAATGGCTTATAGAGGGCGAAGAAGTTTTTAAAGAAATTTGACCTGGTGACCTAGTTTTTGATCCGACAAGGCCCATATTCAAACTTGATCCAGATATCATCAAGACAAACATTCTGGTTAAGTTATATGAAGACTGAAGCAAAATTGCGGTCTCTAGAGGGTGAACAAGGTTTAAACGCAATTTGACCTGGTGACCTAGTTTTTGACCCGACATGACCCATTTTTAAACTTGAGCCAGATATTATCAAGGCAAACATTTGTATTTATTGGTTTGGGTTTTACGGCCCTTTCAAGATTATTTCACTCATATCGAGCCGATCGTTAATCAGAGGTGGGCGAAAACCGGCGTACCCGGAGAAAAACCACTTGACCTTCCCTTGCAGAACTTTGCGTCCCACATGTGCCCAAGCCAGGCTCGAACCACAGCGCTGAGAGACCTAATGATTAAGAGTCAGCGCTCTTATCCACTAGGCCACGGAGGCCCGTCAAGGAAAACATTCTGGTAAAGTTTCATAAAGCAACATTATGGCTTCTAGAGGGCGAAAAAGGTTGAAAAGAAATTTGACCTAGTGACCTAGTTTTTGGTTTGACATGACCCATTTTCCAATTTGACCTAGATATCATCAAGGCAAACATTCTGGCACAGTTTCATAAAAATTGAAACAAAACTGTGGTCTCTAGAGGGTGAACAAGGTTGTACAGAAATTTGACCTGGTGACCTAGATTTTATTCCGACATGACCCATATTCGAACCTGACCTCGATATCATCAAGGCAGTTTCAAGAAGACTGAAACAAAGACGTGGTCTCCAGAGGCTGAACAAAGTTTTCAAGAAATTTGACCTAGTGACCTGTTATTGATCCGACATCATCCATATTCGAACTTGATCCAGATACCATCAAGACAAACATTCTGGTAAAGTTATATGAAGATTGAGTGAGTGAGTGAGTGTTTGAGTTTTACGTCCCACCAACAGCTAAGGTCATACGGAGACGGGACCTCTGTTTAAACATATTCGAACTTGACCTAGATATCATCAAGGCAATCATTCTGGTAAAGTTTCACGAATATTGAAGGAAAGCTGTGGTCTCCAGAGGGGGAACAAGGTCTTCAAGAAATTTGACCTAGTGACCTACTTTTTGATCCGACATGACCCATATTCGAACTTGATCCAGATATCATCAAGACAAACATTCTGGTAAAGTTTCGTGAAGATTGAAACAAAACTGTGACCTCTAGAGGGTGAACAAGGTAAATGTTGACGACGGACGACGCATGTACGACGGACGACGCATGTACGACGGACGACGCATGTACGACGGACAAAAGGTGATCATAATGGTTCACCTTGAGCATTGCTCAGGTGAGCTAAAATACACAAACTTCCAATGCTAGACAATGATGCTTCGGCCTATTGACTTCAGCGGGGATGACATTTAAAAGTGTTGACGACACACGGCGACGGACAACTGCCTATCTAAGCTCCCCGGAGCCTTTGGCTCTGATGAGCTAAAAACATAAAATTTGTAATGGCTAATATGGTGAATATTTCTATAAAGTCTCAGCCTCGAAAAGCATATGGTTTCTGAGACGATAATCTATGTATTTTTTTTTCTTCGTTTTTTTTTTTTTTTTTTTTTTTCATTTTTGTTTACATGGCAACTGATAAAAAGGGAATAGTGGGCATTTAATCAAGGGCTAATAGGAGACTTCTCGAGAGACATTTCCTTAAAAGTTTTGTCAAAATATCTTCAGTGGCTTGGCAGTAAATGACATTTTTCAATTTTCCAAATTATAAGTCTGGGAGCACTCCTTGGCAAAAAACTAGGGCTAAAACTAGAACTGTCAGAGGATCTGACTATAGCCCCGCTATAGCCCTGTCAAAGGAGAAAGACTCATGAATTAAAGGTAAAGACTTGTGAGAGGGTTAAATCCCTAACAAGGTACCTACGCCTTATAGACTTTTCGCATTATTAGATCTGAAAAACAGTCTAAGTTAAAATATAAGTTTTGGACAATGAAAAAAACACATGCACATCTTAAGACCTCTTTGAAAACACCTGAAAAGTTTCAAAGGATCGGCCTACAACTGTAAGAGGAGTTGCGTTCACAAGGTAGCTACTCCCCATACATTTTAACATTAGATGATCGCAAAAACTGTCTTAGTTAAAAAAGTGAAATAAGTGAAAAAAATTATTTTAGGATAATGAAAAAAGGATATGCACATCTTCAGACCTATATGAAAACACCTGTAAAGTTTCAAAAAGATTGACCTACAACTGTAAGTGGAGTTGCGGTCACAAGGTAACTACTCCCCATACATTTTAACATTAGTAGATCTCAAAAATTGTCTAAGTTACAGAAGGTGAAATAAGTGAAAAAAAAATATTTAAGGATAATGAAAAAAGAATATGCACATCTTCAGACCTATATGAAAACACCTGTAAAGTTTCAAAAGGATTGACCTAGAACTGTAAGAGGAGTTGCGATCACAAGGTAGCTACTCCCTATACATTTCAACGTTAGTAGATCTAAAAAATTGTCTAAGTTAAAAAAGGTGAAATAAGTGAAAAAAAAAATATTTAAGGATAATGAAAAAAGAATATGCACATCTTCAGACCTATATGAAAACACCTGTAAAGTTTCAAAGGATTGACCTAGAACTGTAAGAGGTGTTGCGGTAACAAGGTAGCTACTCCCTATACATTTTAACATTAGTAGATCTCAAAAATTGTCTAAGTTAAAAAAGGTGAAATAAGTGAAAAAAATTATTTAAGGATAATGAAAAAAAAATATGCACATCTTCAGACCTATATGAAAACACCTGTAAAGTTTCAAAAGGATTGACCCAGAACTGTAAGAGGAGCTGCGGTCACAAGGTAGCTACTCCCTATACATTTTAACATTAGTAGATCTAAAAAATTGTCTAAGTTAAAAAAGGTTAAATAAGTGAAAAAAAATATTTAAGGATAATGAAAAAAGAATATGCACATCTTCAGACCTATATGAAAACACCTGTAAAGTTTCAAAGGATTGACCTAGAACTGTAAGAGGTGTTGCGGTAACAAGGTAGCTAGCTACTCCCTATACATTTTAACATTAGTAGATCTCAAAAATTGTCTAAGTTAAAAAAGGTGAAATAAGTGAAAAAAATTATTTAAGGATAATGAAAAAAGAATATGCACATCTTCAGACCTATATAAAAACACCTGTAAAGTTTCAAAAGGATTGACCTAGAACTGTAAGAGGAGTTGCGGTCACAAGGTAGCTACTCCCTATACATTTTAACGTTAGTAGATTTCAAAAATTGTCTAAGTTAAAAAAGATGAAATAAGTGAAAAAAATTATTTAAGGATAATGAAAAAAGAATATGCACATCTTCAGACCTATATGAAAACACCTGTAAAGTTTCAAAAGGATTGACCTAGAACTGTAAGAGTAGTTGCGGTCTCAAGGTAGCTACTCCCTATACATTTTAACATTAGTAGATCTCAAAAATTGTCTAAGTTAAAAAAGGTGAAATAAGTGAAAAAAAATATTTAAGGTAATGAAAAAAAAATATGCACATCTTCAGACCCATATGAAAACACCTGTAAAGTTTCAAAAGGATTGACCTAGAACTGTAAGAGGAGTTGCGGTCACAAGGTACCCACTATCAAATATTACAGACAGACAGACAGAAAGACAGACAGACAGACAGACAGACGGAATTCCGGACAAGCCAAATCCAATATAGCCCCCACATTTTCAAAGCGGGGCTATAATTAGGGCTGTAATTGCAAAGAATTGGGGCTTTTTTTTTGCAAAAATAAGGGCAAAATTAGGGCTAAACAAATAAAAATTAAGAACTGGTTTACCTATAAAATGTTGATAACTCATGAAATGTTACAACTAGCTTTATTATCCGACCCCTTGGTTAACATTTTAGTTTCGCACTGATTTCTAGTCTACAGCAATATTTGAAAAATATGCTATATTCAGATATATACTGATTCAAAAAGGTTCCTATACACAAAAATGCTTCTGCTACCATAGTTACTACAAATAAAAAACAAAAAAAAAATATTTTGTTTGGGTTAGAGGACTCGGTTTGTAACTTTAGTTCCATTGCCTAAGAGAAACAGACGATCACGTACATGCCTCCGATACTTTGAAGTTGTGTGCAAAATGATGCTTTCAATTGAAACTCCATAGAAAATCGAAATTGGTAGTGCTACATGCTACAATAATTTTCTACATTTATTTCCATCATGGTTAACAGCAATGGTGGCAATAAAGCGCTTTTGAAAGAAATTGCAAAAAATGACTGGCAGGTATAGAAATAGCAACAGTTTGAAAATTGCTATATTTTTAATTGAATGGGAGATAATCAGAGAATTTCACAAACTTAAAGCCTTGATTGTAGTGCAAGATCATGAGACAATGTAAAAGTAAAGTGAGTTTCGATGATCAATGGTCACGATCTTTCATCTCAGACAAAAATGATCATCTGCGCATGTGCAATGCCTAATTCCTTGCAAAACCTTTCTAGGCACATATTGCAAGACAACTCTTGAGCAAAATAGTATGGGCGAATTCAAATGTAAGCATTTTGTAGCTAAACGTCGCATTCGCATGCCTACAGCCACGTTTAGCTGAATGGCTTCCGGGTTAGCTATTGAAATTTAACCGGAAGTTGGTATAGTTACTTTTTTGACCGGGTATAGCTCCAATTATGATACTGCCCATCATCATGATTCAATGAAGTGCACCTAAACCTCTTTATAACTATATTCGTTGCAAGATGGTTTTGTATATTACATTGTTTACACTGAAGAATCCTAACAAGAGCTGTCATCAGACAGCATAGCTTGCCTGGAAAGCAGTCTTAGTCTTTGACCTTGAGGTTTTAGGCAGGAGTGGAAGTATTATTGAATCATATCCATGATATTGTACCAAATAAACAATGGGAAGGTGTGGGAATATTGGTGAATGAAATCTTTGAAATCATGCACGCATCTATTTTAACAAAAATTTAACGCAGCGTTTCTTTGTGTGACCTAGACCATGCAAAGACATACATGTGGGTATTGTTCAATAAAACTTTGATTATACCTATCACTATATCAAATATGAACCAAAAGAATAGCACAGAATTTCAAAGTCCAAGACCATGACCTTAAGGCCATGACACAAATGTAGGTATTGCTGAATAAAAAATTGCTCCTATACCTTCATCATACCAAATATAAGCATATTCCATCTACTTGTTTGGAACATGTGCTCTAAAAGCTTTAATGTAAAACTTAGCATAGGATTTTTAAGTCTGTGACCTTGTTCTTGAGACTACTTACCAATGGCCCGGTTGGGGACTTACTGAATAAAACGTTAGATGCATACAGTCGAACTTCGATGGGTCGAACTCGGTAGGCTCGAACACCACGTTTGGGTCGAACTGACTTTTCAGTCCCGGCAAAATCCCTATTCATTTTAACTAAACATACCACCCTTGGCTCGAACCACGATGGCTCGAACCCTCGAACTCTAAGCCTGGTCCCTAGAGTGCATTTTCTATGTAAAATCCCACCGATGGCTCGCACTAATTACCTTTTTAAAAATTCAAGTTTTATCGGTCAAGTCACGCAGTATCATAAGAAAGGTAACCTACGTGAAAGTGCGAAAGGTATACTACGTGGCTTAAATTATGACCGATAAATGTACCGGAAGTCACCAAAATCGCCGCAGCTATGATAAAAAATCATAGTACACAAAGATGGATCTTGCCGAGATGGACTCCAATGGCTCGAACTACCGATGGCTCGAACTTTTTACGGCGGTCCCGGCGAGTTCGAGCCATCGAAGTTCGACTGTATTCATCATCATACCAAATATGGGTGACATTGCGACATTCATGATATGGTTTGGAAAATATGAGGCAGAGGACCTAATCATAAAACTTAAAATATGGGTTGGGCTACTGCTGAATAAAATTGTGGACATTATATCCATCATCATACCAATTATGAACTTAATGATCTACACCTATGACATAATTTTGAAAATATATACATGTATTAAGAAATAATGAAAGATATTGTCTTTACAATAGCTGCAATTTAATTTAGAGCAAAGCACATGCAGTTAAAACAGGCATATGCACATCAGTGTATATGCCAAGTGAACCTAGTTCGAATAATTAGTTTAAGTTTTTTGGGACATGGGATCCCTAAGGAGAACATTTGGATCATTAGGTAGTTCAGTCCCTTAAATACTTTATAGTTACTTCAGTTGTATATTATTGGAAAATCGAAGGCATTTGTAGCAAGATTTTTAACAGACAAAATCTGATTAAGTCTGTTTGCATTTTAACAAGTTTTGGCCATAAGAGCAACTTTTCAGCCTTTAATTATGCCCCCGAGACAGAAGAGGAAAGCAGATGCTAGAGATTCTGCACCAGATGCTGAAAAAACAAAGCGCCCTAGAAATAGTAGAAATCAACCAATCTCCATTCCAGATAGGCCGGCTGAATTGTCAGAAACAATAACTCTGTCACTCGATGACAATAATAACCAGGCTGAGCAAGGTAATGCATTCCACCCTCCATTGGTGGAAAATGTATTTTATATAGAGCCTGTATCGAAAGAGAAGACAGCCATTTGGCATGAAAATTGGAGACGAAATGCAGCCACACCTGATTAAATATTCTAGTGATGATTTGTCTGCACATGTCCCTCACCAGTTGAAGGAAAAGATCTGGTTACACAAATATTTCAATATAGCCCTGCTCTTAAATTGAATTATATTGTTTTTTCGGGTGGGTTATTGCATGTTTCTCCAGAAGGAAAAATTGAAGACAGGCCAAGGAAGTCAAAAGAGGTCATTCCAAATCTAGAGCGCTGGACCGACGCATTGTCATTTTCGCAAGCATCTATTCTATTAGATATCCTGATAAAGTGCAGGAGATTTTTAAATACATGTCTATACGTGATGATCGTTCTAAATTTTCTCCAACAAGTTGGTGCTTATATGATGAGCAGTTCCGAATGAGGCCAGCGATCGGAGTGGAAAATTGGTGTCAGATAAATACAGATCTTTGGCTTTGAATAATGTCATCTGCTGCTTATAAATCATTTGGTCAGATAAGTTCATCTTCTGTTTACTCTACCACATGCAAATATTTTAATAAAGGATCATGTACTTTTTATCAGTGCAATTTCAGACACGCTTGTGACTTATGCGGCAGTACATACCATGGAATAGTGAATTGTAATGTGAATAAGTCACAAGGCCAACCTTTTCGTGGCTTTCGAACACGAGCTATCAGAGGCTTCCGTCGAGGTGCCACAGCTCATGGAAGGTATCCCCAGGGTGGTATCAGATCATGAATCAGTTTTCAGCTTAGCAGGGATCCCCGTCAATTTGGCAGAACTTACAGCATAATCCTAATCATGATGGCCCTGGATCGCTCACCTGATTCATAGAGTATCAAGTGGGCCCCAGGGTGGGCCATTATTGACCCCAGGGCTATAATGTGCATAATGTTGACGGTGGTCTAAAAAGGTGAATCTTCATACCAAATATCAACAATGCTATAATTTGAACAATCTTGGCAAAGGTCCACTAGATGAAGCTACACACCAAATATCAAAGACCTGGGCTTTGCGGTTTCAGAGCAGATTTTTTTAAGATATTCCCTACATAAGCCTATGTAAAACCAAATGGCCCCGGGGCGGGGGCATTTTTGGCCTCAGGCCTATAATTTAAACAATCTTGATAGAGGTCCACTAGATAAAGCTTCACACCAAATATCAAATACCTGGGCCTTGCTGTTTCAGAGAAGAAGATTTTCAAAGATTATCTCTATTTAAGTCTATGTAAAACCAAAGGGCCCCGGGGCGGGGGCATTTGTGGCCAGAGGGCTAAAATTCGAACAGCTTGGTAGCGGTCCACTAGATGATGCTCCATACCAAATATCGAAGACATGGGCCTTGCAGTTTCAGAGAAGAAGATTTTTTAAGATTTCCCTATATAGGTCTATGTAAAACCAAAGGGTCTCAGAACGGGGGCATTTTTGGCCCCAGGGCTATAATTTGAACAATCTTGATAGAGGTCCACTAGATGAAATGTCACACCAAATATCAAAGACCTAGTCCTTGTGGATTCACAGAAGATTTTTAAAGATTTTCCCAATATTAGTCTATGTAAAACCAAAGGGCCCGAGGCGGGGGCATTTTGGTCTCAGGGCTATAATTTGAACATTCTTGGTAGAGATCCACTAGATGTAGCTTCATACCAAATATAAAAGAACTAGGCCTTGTGGTTTCAGTGAAGAAGGTTTTTCAAGATTTTCCCAATATAAAAAGTAGAAGTAAAACAAAGATCAGGAATTGATACAATTAACTTACTCCACCCATAAAAGACACCAAAGGGAAAGAAATACAAACATTAAGCGACCAGACCATAATGGAAACCTAAACAAAGGAAGGCCATAAGGACAGTTACTTTCCCACAAAATGGCCATATGGCCATCCAAAATTAAAAGACACAAGTGATACACACAGTAAGTAACAAACAACAACATAAATAAATCGCCACAGAAGAGCCGCCTTGGAACGGTCAGTGGAACATTTCCACTGGGGGGCTTAAATCGATTTTACGTGGCCACAATCCTCGCCCTTACTTCCGTCGCGATTTAGACAAATAATTTGTTCAGTCCGCATGAAGGCCTCCTAGCTCATCAGTGCAACATCTCCGTGAACACAGAAATCAAAGAACCACAGAGGTGAGACAACGGTGAGGACTCGACAGCAAGAAACCACTGAAATGCTGGAGCAAAAGAAAACCAACAGTTAGACTCCGATGAGCCCGACCAGAGACAGAGCATCAGGCACCAACCAACATTATCTCTTTAATAAATCTATGTAAAACCAAAGGGCCCCTGAGTGGGGACATTTTTGGCCTTAGGGCTATAATTAGAACAATCGTGGTAGGGGTCCAATAGATGAAGCTTCATACCAAATATCAAGGACCTTGGCCTTGCGGTTTCAGAGAAGAAAATCTTTAAAGATTTTCCCTATAAAAGCCTATGTAAAAACCATGGGGCACCCGGGGCGGGGGCAATTTTGGCCCCAGCGCGATAATTTGAACAATCTTGGTAGTGGTCCACTAGATGAAGCTTCATATTAAATATCAAAGACCTGGGCCTCGCGGTTTCAGAGAAGAAGATTTTTAAAGATTTTCCCTATATAATCCTATGTTAAACCAAAGGGACCCGTGCGGGGGAATTTTTGTCCCCAGCACTATAATTTGAACAATCTTGGTAGGGGTCCACTAGATGAAGCTGAATACTAAATATCAAAGACCTGGGTCTTGTGGTTTTAGAGTAGAAGATTTTTTAAGTTTTCGGTGAAAAAATCTATTTTTGGCTCCTGTGACTTAGATGTGCAATGGACCGGAACCATTTGAACAACTTTGAAAGGGGACCACCTAAGGACCATTCCTGTGAAGTTTGGTCAAAATCTGATCAGTGGTTTAGGAGGAAGAAACTGTTTACGGACGCACGGACGACGGACAACAAAGTGATCCCAAAAGCTCACCTCGTCACTACGTGACAGGTGAGCTAATAAAAATGAAAGTAGTTGAGAATTGAAAACAATGAGCTTTAAGGGGAAATGTACCTACAAAAACGAATGTATATTTAACTAGTAGTTAGAAAACAGCTCTGACTTGATGTTGCCTTTCTAAGAAAATATAAATATCATATCAAGGTGTCAGAAGTACTGGACATATTGCTCATTAGTGCCGGACTAATTACAAAACTAAGAAATTTCATTACGCTGTGGCTGGATTAATTTTGTACATATTTCACCAGAGAACTATCTGGAGTACCAACACCCAGCATGGAAAGGAACAGTATGAACCTTTCAGACGCGTGCAAAAAGTTCAGACAACACACTGAACTAGTGTTAGCGGGTGCGCTGAAGGAAAAGGATGAGTAGGTACACGTTACGTTCTTATTTCTATGGTGAGAGAAAATCGCAGAGAAATTTACAATACCCTTACTCTCACGTACGCACAGCCAAAAAAAGTGAAGGGCATTTGCGAGGCCTTTCAAAACACTTACAGCCGAAGTCTAATCCCGTGTTTGCTCTTTACAAGTTCAACAACGAAGTAAAGGGCGAACACTCAGTAGAACAGTTTATAACACGTCTTAAAGTGTTATCGAAGGACTGGTTCTTTAGGAGAGACATATATTGATGACATGATTAGAGACAGGCTCGTATTCTGGATAAAATCTCAAACAAAATAAGAGAAAGCTACTAACAGTTGGGGTGGACTTAAACCTAGCTAGATCTGTCCAGATATGCCAATCTTACGAATATGCGCAAGAACAGCTCAGGAAAATGTTGCCACAAAGGTCGTTTTCGGAGCAGCAACCACTGCAGTTAGTTACACGGAGAGGAGAGACTCAAACCAGGGAACTAAACCAACGGGACGGAAACCAAGGAAAGGGGCTGCGGGCACAAATGCCAAACCTGGGAAACAGAAGCCAGCTGCTAACTTTTCAGACTGTGGAAATTGTGATAAAAGGCATTTCAAGGACCGGTGTCCGACACAAGGTAAACAATGTTACCATTGACAGCAATGGCCAAGTTTTTGTTTTGAAGAATTGGAAGTTGGTCCATCAGATCAAAAGGTTAACGTTAAGGTTGATACCGAGAGCCAGGTAAACATTTTAACCATATTATGTTTTTCAACATTTAGGTGTTCCAATGGCACTCTGTCCATCAAATATGAAACTATCTGCTTACAACGGCAACCCCCTACACTGAAAGCACTACTACGCTGACCTGCACCCACCCCGACACGAACAAAACGCATAAGGTCGAGTTTCACGAAGTTCACACGCAGTCTACTCTGCTTTTCGTATTGCAAATATGTGGAGTTTGATCTTATCAGGATCACTTACTCTATTGAAAACAAGCCGACATAGAGCTATATGACAAAAGCCTCTGTACTGAAAATTTTCCACATGTTTTCAAGGGCATAGGTTCAATCGCAGGAGATGTTTCTATCCACATTGCCCCAGATGCGGTTCTGGCTGTACATCCAAGAAGACAAGCTGTTGCAAATAAATACGTAAATCTTTAAGAAATGAAGTTGAACGATGCGACTAGAGCCGGACTCAAACCGGCGACCCCTTGCTGCAAGACAGTACATTCAAGACACTGCATGCAGTGGTGACCAAGAGAGAAGCCAGGGAGAAGGGAGCTGAACCATCTTGCCACAACATGGAATACTTGTTTTAGTCTTGCTATTTAACTAAGCTTTTGCTATGTGAATGTGCCGGACTATAATGTATATACGGGATAATAACGTATGGTTTCCCGTTCTATTAGGTTTGAATTTGTTAATATGTCCAATTTCTGGAAATTCTGTAATCTAAAATGCATGGATTCTATTGTGTGGCGGTCATAAATTAGTGAAATTGTTTTAAAGTTATGGCATATGATAATCCTGTGTTTTGATTTAGAATACTTGCGTTCTGTTTTGTTGATTCATTGGTTTAAATTCATTTAAGTGTTGGTTTGATATAAAATGTGTGGTAAAGCTTTTTGGAACGATTTAGTGCTACCATGTTGGGATTTATTTCCATGAATAAGCTGCGGAAGTCTATCTATGGGACAATGATGGAATTGGTCTTATATATGAGCTAAATTTGTATTTCTGGGACACTTCCTCCCCAGCTTTGGTCTTGGCAACACCAGTTCAGGTTGAAAACTGTGAGCTCAGAGGATTCTCTCCTGTTTCAAACTGGAGAGACTTCGATAATGTCGCCAACTTGCAGTCAGTTATTTTGAAGTCTAGCGACAATCGAGTGTCAGTGGAAAAACATGAATCTTTAGACATTCTCATAAAGGAGTTGCATCTTTTAACAAGGGAAAACACTGCTAAGGGCACTTGAAGGTTGAAAAACTATGAAATGACTCTCATCAACAGTCTTAAAGAACATGGAGGATGTGAACACGGGAATAAAGGAGCTGCTGCCTCGCTTCAAGGCTGACGTAACCTGAGTGGCCAACATGCATCATGGTGCTTGTGAATCAAAGCATTAAGTACCTGAAATACACTGCACACAGTGTTGAGTACCTGAAAGACACTACACACAGTGTTGACCAGGGTAACAACAAGGGAGAAGGAAGTTAAGCCATCTGGACAGAACATGGAATACTTGTTTTTGGTTGTTTTTTAGGGTTTAACGACACATCAACCCTTGTGGGTCATTTTGTGTCATCTCCCAGAGAAAGGGAGAAAAGAAGACAGTAGGTGAGATGAAAGTAAGGGTCAGAGTAGACAGAGGAAAATGAATGAAAGTGTCGAAACAGAATAACAACGCTCCCCATCTACCCCTACTTGCTACAAGGACAGCAGGCCATACACAACTGTCAGCCAATATCAGTTGAACGCCCCAGTGATGCAAGATACACATCACCTTTGCCTCAGGAATACTTATTTTAGTCGCGCTATTTAGCTAATCTATGATATGTGAGTGTCTATAGTGTAAATATGCGAGAATTAGGTACGGCTCTGTTGTCCATGCTTTTGGGTTTGGATTAGTTAAAATTTCTAATTTTTGGAAATGCGCTGATCTAAAATTCATGGCTTCTCTGTGTACGATTATCTTGATGAAGTGATATTTATTGGATAATTGTAAGGCAGTTGTGAAGAGGCTTCCTTTATTTTTGATTACGATTTACATGCGTTTAATACATCATTTTGTGATGTATTGCAGGTGATGTTCCACCAGTCAAAGGAGTCAATGGTCTACCTCTTGAAAGACAAGCAGGAGGCAGTCTTTAAAGATTTTCTGTCTTGTTTGAGGCAGTCTTTAAAAATTTTCTGACTTGTTTTATGGAACAGAAAACAGTTATTGGAAAATCAGGCAAGCAATTAAAGAAACTCTGTATAGACATAAACGACGGACATCATCTTTCAATGGACCACATGTTTGTAGGTACAAAAGTGAACGATATCATAAGAACAGCTGCAAAACATGACTCAGAGGTGGAAGAATTACAGAAAGCAGCATCAGCAGCTTACATCAAAACTGGAGTCTACCTACAACAGAAGCTTCCTCTAGACAATCCTGTGCTTCGATATATATATGCTCTAGATACAGTTTCACGTCATTATCATGTTTCCATGAAAGCGATGAAGAAATTGGTAGAATTGGTGCCATGTGATGACACTGAAGTGCATAGGTAAATATTTGTGAGTCCATTTGAGCCATCAGATTTCGGACAAAATAGGCTTTTCAGCAATTTTAATATCATACTAGTATTGAAGAGTTGAAGATGAAAAGTAGAGATTGTTGTGAAACTGTTTTTTTTCTTCATTTTTTGAAATAATAAGTCTTTTTAAAGAGTGCAAAAAATACAGATCTTTCTCAAAACAAGTAAAATCTCTGATAGAAAGAAAAGGTTACAGGAAAATCCACAATCGAATGTCACAATCAACCCAATCCATAAAATAAAGTGACATAAAGTAACATTAAGGTACACACAAAAACAAGTTAGTGCATGCACTGACAAACATAAGAGAAACTGCAAGAAAATGGCCACTAAGGGAGACTGAGAATCACCAGCAAGACCAGTTTTTTGGTTGTCTGTCATTTTTTATTTACCGTTTGATTCCATTTCAGGTTCCAGGTTGATGAGACGTTGACTGAAGCTGATAGTGTCCGACTGGATGAATGGTGGGTGGGGGTGTCCAGACAAGGGGAGTATCCTGCATTATGTTAGATAGACGTTGAAGTTTGTACTGTGTTCCATGGTCCATTAGTAAACGCTTCCTTCAATACTATGGGTGACATTCTGCATGTGAAGTATTCAAACATGTCTATCCAGACATATGCAGATATTTAGGCTGTAAAATAATTCCTGAAAGCCAGAGACACATCAGCTGTCAAATATTTCGATAGGAAAGATTGTTACGAGATGGAATAGGAAACCTCTATGTGCTTATGCACATCTAAATTATTTTAGTGGATATATGGTAGGGCGGTGCGAGTGAAATATTTTAGGTGAAATATGGAAGGCAAAATGTGCTGCTCCATGCACAAGTCATGCAAATATCATACGATGTATGCATGAGAGGTTTGTGGAGATCTGTTTTTACAATACAGGGGGCCGCTATAAGGCTGAGTTCTATAAAACTTGCCTAAAAAATCGCCAATCGCCAAATTGTGCCATATATGATTTTCATTCCCGTCAAGTGTTGTGTGGGTGTTCGTTTTGACAAGAGTCATGGCATTGATTTATAGGGTCGTTTCATCCTTTTATCCCTATGGGAAATATACTATTTGAACGCAAATCCATTATCTGCTCGATTTTGGCTATCTAGCTTCAATTGTGGACGGTATCTCCAACTCGCCACGATCTTAGCAAGCTAATATGAGTATGCATGATTTTCCGGTAGTATTCATAGATATATAAACCCTGAAAAAACTATCAGTCTTTAGCAGCAGGTAAAGTGGTAACAAATACCCACAACATTGAGACGGGAAAGCGAAAGTATATTGAAAGGTATGTTAAATCTATGTTTAGTATTTTTGTATGAACATGCTTGTAGGTTTTAAAGGGGTTTTCTTCTAGTATACCCCAACTTTCTGAAGCCTATTCTGAATTCACTGTTGAAGCCTGTAGTGATTAGGCTACTGGCTTTGCCAGCTAGACGTCGCAGGATCGATCCCAGGCTTCTCCAGTAGTAGAATGAGTCTTTCTAAGTGAGGTCCTGTCTCATTCTGACCCTAGATGTTGGTGAGACGTAAAGTTTGGACACCCGCTCATTCTAGATTCATTTAGGTTTTTAGACCCCTTTTGTAGAATGTAATTAATAAACGCCGGGTCACTTGTTTGATCCATGACTTTTGACTAGCTGTGGTTAGAAAACCGTGGTCCCGTCTCTATATGATATTAGGTGTAGAGGGGACGTAAAATTATGACGGGTTTAACCATATCTTCATCATCAGGGCAAACTCTTACAAGAGCCTGTTGGGTTATCCGTGATGATGAACTGTAATCAATTTTCTTTTACAAGCGTGTTCACTTTGAGTAGAAATAATTTTGTTCAAGAAGAATTATAAGTTCATTTTCTAATGATGCCGCTTTTGTCTGATAACTCAGTTTGTGCATGTATGTACATATAAAGAACGTGATGATGATAAGTGGGAGTATTTGGTCGCCACACGTCATAACGGCCTGAGTGGCGGGGATGACGTCAGCTGCGTCATCGGCGTCGCGAGGACGGTTGTGACGGGGGCCTACCAAATACAGAGAGAATTTACGGCAATCAGTGTTTGCCCTTATGAGACACTGACAAATGTTGTGGATTATAGATGAAAATCTTCTTTTTGTAGTTTCTATCTGTTGTTAATGTAATGAATTTGTGAATAGCTATATTTGTGAGCCGTGTCGCGGAGAAGGATATGAAATAGAGTTTGTTATGTTTCCTGTAATTGGGGGCTGACCGGGTAGCGCAAAGGCGTGGTCTGTTCAATTGCCTCTTACTTGTGATAATGTAGTGAGCACAAATTTGATGAGTATTATGCTCAGTAGTGGTGAGCATTAATTGATTTCTGTAGTGCTCAGTAAGGAAACATGAACTTTGAGTATTATTGTGTCAAGCGCTGGGTGCTGATAATTTGATGCACTGTCAAGTTGAGTTCTGCTGTACGGTTATTTGTCACATGCACTAATCAGCCTGTGTGTCTGGTCGGCGCATGCGCAATAACGGTATATGCATGAACATATTCTTACTTCTCCGGGAGGGGGATCATGATATAACATGTATGTTTTGTGAACTGTATCTTAGTCCAGTTATCGTAATTTGCAGGCACAACAATGTGTGGTGACCTGCTGCTCCCTGCATTATAGCAGCAGGTACTGGTACGACGCTGGGGGTTAGGGTCCAGCAAGGGCGGACGAACCACCATAAGCAGCTCATACCATTGTGCGAATGTGAGACCATTCAAATGGAAGAGATCAAATAAACAACCTGCAGGCGATTCAGACGAATCAAATTTATTGCGATCGCTAAATAATTCATATCAACCTGTGGATAGACTAGTTTAAACTAGTTCGCGAGAGGGAGATTCACGCAAGAGGGGGATTCACCCTAAGTTATAAACTGGCCAGTCGCGTCTTGTGTTGTTTCTTTTTTTGTTTTTGTTGTTGTTTTTGTTGTTTGCTTCTGTAGGTATTCACGTCACCCGTTCCGAGCACAGAACATTGTTTTGCCTTCGGAGCGGACGTCGTGAGTAGGCTACAGAAGCAACAAATTGTGATGTTTTGTGTTAGTAAGTGTTGTATATAGATACTGTAAATAATTCATGTCATTCATCTAATATCTTTCTTGTGCCTTACCCCACAGCTGCCCGTACACCTGTCAGAGATCACGCTCGGTTGTCTTGTCAGCATGGGGGTTTGCGGGACGCCGTAAACCCACATCTAACATTTGGTGTCATTGAAGTGAGGATTTGATCTCTGGCTGGTGTTCCCGGCTGTGGAACAGCACATTGATACTCTGAAACATCAATTTCAAAAAAAAAAATGCATTGACAGCCACATTTAGAAATTAACTTGAATCTTCCTTCCTGCGTTGATGAAGTGCGAAACCCATGTATTCAACTAAATGGATACTGACAAGTTTATAATTTCTGAGCAGGAAGGCAAGGCAAACCCAACTTTTTCTTGGTAACAAAAAATTTAAGTAGACCCCATTTAATTGTGTTACCTGACATTAAACTAAGTTAAACTGGAGTTACTGATTGATCTTACCCACACATGTTTCTGACGTAGTGACGTTAACAATTTACTGACGTTGACATAACGGTAGAGTTAAAATTTACGCTGTGGCTTGAGGTTAGGTATGACATAATAGAAACATTAATGGTGACTTGTTATGATCGGAGTTTTGTAATGTGATGAAACTTCGGATTGTAGCATTTTACTGTAAACGTCGTCAGTTTATGACGTCATATTAGACTACCAGTACGCAACGTCATACTTTGCTGAAAGCATTTGACATTTCAAATCGCGTGTGCTTTAATAACTAACGTTTTAGTTAGATTAACGCGTATAACACATATCTTAACGTTTTAGTTAAGCCCATTCAATCATCACTGATCATAACTGATCAGTTTATAGTGGTTTTGATAGTAACGTGAGATTTACGTTATCAATAATGGAGCGTTTAATGCAAATGGGAAAGGACTTAGGTTATGAGGGGAAGGAGTTACAAGGTTTTGTTAAGAAACAGCAAGATATTGAGCGGGCAGAAAGGCAAGAGCAAAGGGATTTAGAAAGGTTAAGGTCTGAGGAAAAGGAAAAGGAAAAGGAAAGGGCACATGAACTAGCTATGTTGAATGTTAATAAGGAACTTGAAATAGCAGGCATTAAGAGTGAAAGGGAGGCAAAAGAGATAAGTGAGGCCCATTTAGAACAAATAAAACAGGGGTTTGAGCTACAGCACCGAGAATTAAGGAACCAATTAGAAATGCAGAGAACGGAGCTCGTGCTAGAATTTGAAAAGCAAAAAGCTGAGAAGGTGGCTCATGCCCGGGATCCTAAGTTACCTTATTTTGAAGAGGGTAAAGATAAAATGGATAGTTATTTATCTAGGTTTGAGAAATATGCTACGGCTAATAAATGGGATAAGAGTGTTTGGGCCGCGTATTTAAGTGCATTGCTCAAAGGGCGCGCACTTGACGTATATGACCGGTTGTCAAACGAGGATGCGGCGGATTATGATAAGTTAAAGGATGCTTTATTAAAGAATTTTGACATGACAGAGCGCGGATTTAGGAAGCAGTTTCGTTATAGTAGGCCCGAGAAATCAGAAACCTTCATACAGTTCAGTAGTAGACTGAGAAGTTATTTAGAAAAATGGCTTAATATGGCAAAGATAGAAAAATCTTTTCCGGCTGTCTGTGATTTCATGGCAACGGATCAGTTCCTGGAGTCATGTAATAGAGAACTGTAGGTACATCTGAAGCCAAAACAGTTTGTTAATTTAGATGAAATGGCTAGGGAGGCAGATTTGTTTGCAGAAGCGCGTGGGGGCGTATATAGTTGCATTAATAAGGGGCAACGCGATAACAGAGGTGCAGCGTAGGGTAAACAGGACAAAGTTGACTCGAACAAACCGAGTGGTAGATCGGATATCAAGTGTAGCATTTGCGGTAAGGGGCATTTAACAATTAAATGTTTTAAGAACCCCGACAGGAAACAATTGTATAGCGCAGAGGTAGGAGCAACTGGAGTTGGGGATAGCGGTGTTAATGAAGATTTTAACACGCGCTTAGAGACTCAAGGTTCTCAGGTTAAGAATGAGAATACGCAGAATGTAGGTCGTGGTTAAACACGTGGTCGTGGTAATTTTAGAGGGTCTTTTCGCGGACGCTGTAAAAATAATAGCACACCACGTGGCGCAGCACACCAAGTTAGTTTTTGTCAAACGGAAGTAACTAGGAAAGGTGATGAGATTGGAAGTATTTTTGAAAATAAGGTTGGTGATCCTTTGATTTCGGATAGGGAGGAGTGTAGTAAGGAAACTAGGGAAGGTGTCTGTTACTTCTTAAAGGCAAGGTTACCGACGGCACACGGATTGGTTAATAATAAAAAGGTGGTTGTATTAAGAGATACTGGGTGTAGAGGCTGTGTTGTTCGGAGAAGTTTGGTTTCGGATAGTCAGTTAATAGGAAAGGAATCAAATGTTACGTTGATTGATGAATCCACACAAAGGTATCCTTTGGCAATGATTGACATTGATTGTCCTTTTTTCACTGGGAAAACTGAAGCTTTGTGTATGGATGATACGTTGTACGATTTTGTTATCGGTAACATTGATGGATCAAAACTTCCTGATATGTCTCATTTCTCAGCTGCGGCTGTAACTAGGTCTCAAACTAGGCAGGATGAGACGCCTTACAGAAAACTTAAGGTTCCCGATCAGATCATTAACGATGACAAGGAGGCTTTTAAGCAAGCTCAGGTTGATGATCCAACTTTGGAAAACATCAGGAAAAGGGTTTTATCTGGGAACAAGACTGTGAGTCGTGGTTTAAACTGAGGTGAAACTAGGTTTATTGAGAAAAAGGGTTTGGCATATAGGGAGTTCACCAAGGGTAACAAAGTCTCTTTCCAACTTGTGGTCCCTCAAAGTTTCCGAGGAAAGGTGTTGAAACTGGCTCATGAAACGCTTATATCTGGACAAATGGGTATTAGGAAGACATTGGATAGAGTTGTAACTGAGTTTTACTGGCCCGGTATTTGCGGTGATGTCGCTAGATTTTGTAAATCTTGTGATATTTGTCAGAGAACTATTCAGAAAGGTCGGTTCACTAAAGTACCTCTAGGTAATATGCCATTGATTGATACGCCATTTAAGAGGGTGGCAGTGGACATAGTTGGTCCAATTGAGCCTCGATCTGATAGGAAATCTCGGTATATTTTAACCATGATAGATTATGCGACAAGGTATCCAGAGGCGATAGCTTTACCGAGTATTGAGACAGAACATGTCGCGAAAGCGCTAATTGAAATGTTTAGTAGGGTTGGCATTCCTGATGAAATGTTGACTGATTGTGGATCACAGTTTACTGCTGAGGTAACGAAAGAAGTCAGTAGACTTCTTTCTCTTCAACAGTTAACGTGTAGTCCGAGACACCCAATTTGCAACGGCTTGATTGAGCGTTTCCACGCTACGTTAAAGCAGATGTTACGTCGCATGTGTGCTGAACGTCCAAAAGATTGGGATAAATATCTTCCAGCTTTATTGTTTGCGGTTAGGGAAGTCCCACAAGAGTCTTTAGGATACTCCCCTTTTGAGTTGTTATATGGACGTAAGGTCAGAGGTCCAATGGCAATATTAAGAGAATTATGGGCTGAAGAGGTACGCGATGAGCAAGTTCTTTCGACGTATCAGTACGTTATTGAGCTAAGGGAACGGTTAGAGCAGACATGCAAATTATCGCGTGATAATTTAAAGAAGGTTCAGATTAAGCAGAAAGCTTATTATGATAAAGGCGCGAGGTCGCGTAAATTTGACGTCGGCGATAAAGTGCTGTTGTTACTACCGACAGACAGTAATAAATTATTGCTTCAATGGAAAGGTCCTTATGAAGTTGTTGAGGTAGTGAGCAGAATGGATAATAAGATTGACGTCAATGGAAATGTTAGCACATATCACGCTAACATACTGAAGCAATATGTGGAACGTCAAATGTGACGTCACATTGCTTGCTTTCTGTAGAGTCCATTCCGTCAACTGAAAATGATGACGTTGACGAATTCTCATTGGAAGATTGCGCTTTTCCTACTGCAAAGCAACCAGAGACGTTTAAAGACGTCAATATTTCAGAAATGTTAACGCAGGATCAGCGTAAAGAAATAGAGACGTTGATAAAAGAATACCCGGATGTACCGTCCAGTATACCAGGACGAACTGACCAAATAGAACATGACATAAAGTTGCTGACGTCGGAACCAGTGAGGTCAAAAGGTTATGCCATACCATATAAAGTACGGGATGAAATGGAAAAAGAAATTCAAGATATGTTAGATTTAGGAGTTACTGAGCCATCAATATCTCCATACTCATCCCCTGTAGTACTTGTCCCTAAAAAAGATGGTTCGATGCAGAACCAATGCCAAATATGGAGGAGGATATAAAAAGAATGTCGGGGCACAAATACTTTAGCAAATTAGATTTGTCAAAAGGTTATTGGCAGGTAAAAATGACGTCCAAGGCAAAACCCCTAACTGCGTTCGAAACCCCCAAAGGCTTGTTTCAATTCAAAACTATGCCCTTCGGTTTGGTAAACTCAGGAGCAACATTTTGCAATTTGATGAGAATGATTCTGTCCGAACTTTCTAACGTTGATAGCTTCGTCGATGATATGTGGATCTTTACCGAAACTTGGAAAGACCACTTGACGTCATTACGTGAAGTTTTGGATAGACTTAGGACAGCCAAGTTGACGGCAAAACCTTCCAAGTGTATGACTGGGTATAGCAGTATCGAATGTCTTGGTCACAGTGTAGCTGCTCAGTCAGTTAGACTGCAAGAAGACAAGATACAAGCTATAAAGGATGCTCCTCGACCTTCCACCAAGAGACAACTAAAGTCATTTCTTGGGTTGGCTGGTTTCTACCGCCGTTTCATTCCAAATTTCTCATCTATTGCTTCCCCTTTGACAGATTTAACTAAGAAAAGTAGACCAAACAAGATCACAGACTGGCAGGACCATCATGAAAAGGCTTTCCAGACCCTGAAGAATAGACTCACGTCTAGTCCTATTCTTCGTCTTCCTATCTTTCATGATGGGAATCCGTTCATACTCAGGACGGACGCTTCTGATGTTGGTATAGGAGCCGTTTTGCTCCAAGAATTTGAAGGGGAAGGACGACTTCCCATTGCTTATGCCAGCAAGAAACTTTTGCCTCGTGAGAAAAACTATTCTGTGATAGAGAAGGAATGTTTGGCTATTATCTGGGGTGTTGAGAAATTTCGCAAGTATCTTTACGGAGTAGAATTCTTGCTTGAGACAGACCAAAAGCCCTTATCTTATATGCAAACAGCAAAAATTCTCAATCCTCGAATTATGCGTTGGGCAATGAAACTACAGCCGTATAGATTTCGGATTATTGCAATTCGGGGCCAAGAAAATTTGGGGGCAGACTACCTTAGCAGGTAATTTTCGCACGATTGTTGTGTAAATAGCTGTCTTGTTTAGATAGGTTTCATCTTATTCCATCTCTGTACACAAAGAAAAAACATTTCTGATTGTTTTTTCTCCAAAAGGGGAAACCTTTGTTACGAGATGGAATAGGAAACCTCTATGGCGCTTATGCACATCTAAATTATTTTAGTGGATATATGGTAGGGCGGTGCGAGTGAAATATTTTAGGTGAAATATGGTAGGCAAAATGTGTTGCTCCATGCACAAGTCATGCACATATCATACGATGTATGCATGAGTGGTTTGTGGAGATCTGTTTTTACAATACAGGGGGGGGGGGGGCGCTATAAGGCTGAGTTCCATAAAATTTGCCTAAAAATCGCCAACTGCCAAATTGTGCCATATATGATTTTCATTCACGTCAAGTGTTTTGTGGGTGTTCGTTTTGACAAGAGTCATGGCATTGATTTATAGGGTCGTTTCATCCTTTTTTCCCTATGGGAAATATACTATTTGAACGCAAATCCATTATCTGCTCGATTTTGGCTATCTAGCTTCAATTGTGGACGGTATCTCCACCTCGCCACGATCTTAGCAAGCTAATATGAGTATGCATGATTTTCCGGTAGTATTCATAGATATATAAACCCTGAAAAAACGATCAGTCTTTAGCAGCAGGTCAAGTGGTAACAAATACCCACAACATTGAGACGGGAAAGCGAAAGTATATTGAAAGGTATGTTAAATCTATGTTTAGTATTTTTGTATGAACATGCTTGTAGGTTTTAAAGGGGTTTACTTCTAGTATACCCCAACTTTCTGAAGCCTATTCTGAATTCACTGTTGAAAAGTAGAAGTAAAACAAAGATCAGGAATTGATACAATTAACTTACTCCATCAATAAAAGACACCAAGGGGAAAGAAATACAAACATTAAGCGACCAGACCATAATGGAAACCTAAACAAAGGAAGGCCATATGGACAGTTACTTTCCCACAAAATGGCCATATGGCCATCCAAAATTAAAAGACACAAGTGATACACACAGTAAGTAACAAACAACAACATAAATAAATCGCCACAGAAGAGCCGCCTTGGAACGGTCAGTGGAAGATTTCCACTGGGGGGCTTAAATCGATTTTACGTGGCCACAATCCTCGCCCTTACTTCCGTCGCGATTTAGACAAAAAAATTTTTTGTTCAGTCCGCATGAAGCCTGAACATGCTTATAGGTTTTAAAGGGGTTTACTTCTAGTATACCCCAACTTTCTGAAGCCTATTCTGAATTCACTGTTGAAGCCTGTAGTGATTAGGCTACTGGCTTTGCCAGCTAGACGTCGCAGGATCGATCCCAGGCTTCTCCAGTAGTAGTATGAGTCTTTCTAAGTGAGGTCCTGTCTCATTCTGACCCTAGATGTTGGTGAGACGTAAAGTTTGGACACCCGCTCATTCTAGATTCATTTAGGTTCTTAGACCCCTTTTGTAGAATGTAATTAATAAACGCCGGGTCACTTGTTTGATCCATGACTTTTGACTAGCTGTGGTTAGAAAACCGTGGTCCCGTCTCTATATGATATTAGGGGGCCTACCAAATACACAGAGAATTTACGGCAAACAGTGTTTGCCCTTATGAGACACTGACAAATGTTGTGGATTATAGATGAAAATCTTCTTTTTGTAGTTTCTATCTGTTGTTAATGTAATGAATTTGTGAATAGCTATATTTGTGAGCCGTGTCGCGGAGAAGGATATGAAATAGAGTTTGTTATGTTTCCTGTAATTGGGGGCTGACCGGGTAGCGCAAAGGCGTGGTCTGTTCAATTGCCTCTTACTTGTGATAATGTAGTGAGCACAAATTTGATGAGTATTATGCTCAGTAGTGGTGAGCATTAATTGATTTCTGTAGTGCTCAGTAAGGAAACATGAACTTTGAGTATTATTGTGTCAAGCGCTGGGTGCTGATAATTTGATGCACAGTCAAGTTGAGTTCTGCTGTACGGTTATTTGTCACATGCACTAATCAGCCTGTGTGTCTGGTCGGCGCATGCGCAATAACGGTATATGCATGAACATATTCTTACTTCTCCGGGAGGGGGATCATGATATAACATGTATGTTTTGTGAACTGTATCTTAGTCCAGTTATCGTAATTTGCAGGCACAACAATGTGTGGTGACCTGCTGCTCCCTGCATTATAGCAGCAGGTACTGGTACGACGCTGGGGGTTAGGGTCCAGCAAGGGCGGACGAACCACCATAAGCAGCTCATACCATTGAACGAATGTGAGACCATTCAAATGGAAGAGGTCAAATAAACAACCTGCAGGCGATTCAGACGAATCAAATTAGTGCGATCGCTAAATAATTCATATCAACCTGTGGTCGGCAACAATGTCGATGGACTAGTTTAAACTAGTTCGCGAGAGGGAGATTCACGCGAGAGGGGGATTCACCCTAAGTTATAAACTGGCCAGTGATCTTGTGTTGTTTCTTTTTTTTGTTTTTGTTGTTGTTTTTGTTGTTTGCTTCTGTAGGTATTCACGTCACCCTTTCCGAGCACAGAACATTGTTTTGCCTTCGGAGCAGACGTCCTGAGTTGGCTACAGAAGCAACAAATTGTGATGTTTTGTGTTAGTAAGTGTTGTATATAGATACTGTAAATAATTCATGTCATTCATCTAATATCTTTCTTGTGCCTTACCCCACAGCTGCCCGTACACCTGTCAGAGATCACGCTCGGTTGTCTTGTCAGCATGGGGGTTTGCGGGACGCCGTAAACCCACATGTAACAAAGATATCTCATTTGATCCTGATGCTGCTGCTTTATGTTTGAACATGAAGACAGCTAGCTCCACATGCGGACAAACGACAGTTATCAAGTATCAACCTAGGTAATTTCTGATAGAATTATTGCAGTGAGCTTACTTTTAGAGAAAAAAAATGGCTTTTGTGTGGGTTGGATATAAAAATGTGTGGAAAAGCAGTTTGGAAGGATTTAGAGTCTCCATGTTGGGAACTATTTCCATGGATCGCGAGAGATTTAGTTTGTGGATAAACCAATCGAGAGAGGTATAACACCAGGATGTAAACATTCTACGTAAATTCTGGTAATCGATAATGCAATACGAGCTAGCAGAAGAAGGACATTTTGAGCAATTTTGGTTGAGGGTCACCCAAGGAACATTCCTGTAAAATTATTTTGAAACCCATCCACTGGTTAAGGAGAAATTATTTAAAAGGTTGTTCTATTTTTATCTCTGGTGGCCATCTTGTTCATCCGAGCATAATTAAGCAATTTTGGTAGAGGGTCAATCAAGGAACCTTCCTGTGAAATTATTTCAAACTCAATGCACTGGTTAAGGGGGAAAAGTCGTTTAAAGGTTTTTCCATTTTTAGCTCTGGCAGCCATCTTGTTCATCTGAGCGGAATGATTTGGGCACTTTTGGTAGAGGGTCAACCAAGGAACATTCCTGTGAAATTATTTTGAAATCCATCCACTGATTAAGGAGAAGAAGTCGTTTAAAGGCTTTTCTATTTTTAGCTCTGGTGGCCATTTTGTTCACCCGAGCAGAACAATTTGAGAAAATTTGGTAGAGGGTACCCAATGAACATTCCTGTGAAATTATTTTGAAATCCATCAGCTTGTCAAGGAGAAGAGATCGTCTGAAGGTTTTTCTATTTTTAGCTCTGGCGGCCATTTGTTCATCTGAGCGGAACGGTTTGAGCATTTTTGGTAGTGAGTCACCCAAGGAACCTTCCTGTGGAATTATTTCAAAATCCACGCACTGGTTAAGGAGGTGAAGTCGTTTAAAGGTTTTTCTATTTTTAGCTTTGGCGGCCATCTTGTTCACCCGAGCGGAACAATTTGAGCAATTTTTGTAGAGGGTCACCCAAAGAACATTCCTGTGAAATTATTTTGAAATCCATTTACTGGTTAAGGAGAAGAAGTTGTTCAAGGTTTTTTTCTGTTTTTTAGATCTGGCGGCCATCTTGTTCATCCGAGCTGAACGGTTTGAGCAATTTTGGTAGAGAGTCCCTAAAGGAACCTTCCTGTGAAATTATTTCAAAATCCATGAATGGTTGAGGAGGAGAAGTCGTTTACAGGTTTTTCTATTTTTAGCTCTGGCGGCCATCTTGTTCACCCGAGCGAAACAATTTGAGCAATTCTGGTAGATGGTCAACCAAGGAACATTCCTGTGAAATTATTTTGAAAGCCATTTTCTGGTTAAGGAGAAGAAGTCGTTTTAAGGTTTTTCTATTTTAAGTTCTGGCGGCCATCTTGTTCATCAGAGCGGAATGGTTTGAGCAGTTTTGGTAGAGAGTGAAATTATTTCAAAATCCATGCACTGGTTAAGGAGGAGAAGTCGTTTACAGGTTTTTCTATTTTTTAGCTCTGGCAGCCATCTTGTTCACCAAAGCAGAACGATTTGAGCAATTTTGGAAGAGGGTCACCCAAGGAACATTCCTGTGAAATTATTTTAAAATCTGTCCAGTAGTTTCGGAGAAGAAGTTGTTTAAAGCAAAAGGTGACGACAGACGCATGGACGGACAAAGACTGATCACAATAGCTCATCTTGAGCACTTCGTGCTCAGGTTAGCTAAAAATATTAGTGTATAATGCAAGTTGATGTGGCTATGAAGATTATGTTAGAACCTGCAAATGCACTGGAGCATAAAAATAGTTCAATTTTACCTTAGTCAATAGCAAAAATTCCTACGTGTATATGCAAAGTATGGTTAGATCGCTTGGGTAGGTGTGAAAACTAGAAAGTCTATGGTGTCTGACAAAACGACAACACACCTATATAATTTTGACACCCTTAAACCCCACTTTTATATAGTAAAACTGGGGTTTACAGGGGTAAACAGAATTTTTCTTTTTTCTGCTCAAAGACAGAAAGAGGCGATTCTAACGAGTGCATATAATCTACCTTTTGAGCAGAAACATGTAAAATATCAGTGTTGAGAAATTGACTTTTTAATCATTTTTCTAATGAGCCTCCATAGCAGAGTGGATAGGAGCCCTGTCTCTTAATCATTGGGTCTCTTGCCTCTGTGGATTCGAGATTCGCTTAGGTCACTTGAGACGTCGAGCTCTATAATGGAGGGTCAAGTGTTTTTTGTCCGGGTACTCTGGTTTTTGCCCGCCTGTGGGTGGAGATTGGCCCAGAATGGGTGAAATGATCTTAGGGGGCCATAAAAAAATATACATTTTTCGAGACTGTTTATTCTAGTTAAAAGTCCTGCTGATCACATTCTGGATATATTTTCAGGTTTTGATTATTCATTGGGGGTGAGAAATTTATTTTTAATGCTGATAACTTTGTGGCGTTTAGGTCACATCAGTCAAGTTATTCATTAGATTGCTCTAGAGTGGGGTTCAAAATTTGGGATTTTGTACAATTTTAAAATGAGTTCCCAGAGTTCACTTCGACAGGAAATGTTTAAACTAAAAGTTTCTCTCGAATTGCTTGAAGTCGAGAGGCGTAACCTTTTGAATCATTTCAAAATTCAGGAAGACAATTATGCCTCTATATTCAAATCCTATGTTGAAAAAGTAGAGTTGCTCTTGAGAGAGCAAGAAGATGAAATTGAGGAGCTTTCTAGACAGAAATCTAGGTTAGAGGCTGGATTTTTTGGAAAGAACTCTTCTGCTGAGCAGGATAAGCAGTAAATGTTTTTGGTAATAAAGAGAATATATTATTTTGTGGTTTTGTAATTAATGTCAGTGGTAATCCACCCTTCCCCTCTATTCTCTTTCTTTTCAATTAATTCTTAAGAATTTGGCGGAATCGGTTAGAGGATTTGTACTTCAGCATCATGTTTGCAGTTTGAAGTCTCAAAGATGCTGTTTTGTTGATCTTCTGATCTTAAATTGTAGACCTGTGGTTCACTGCATTATTTTGTTTTGGTTTCTTAATTCAGATAATTTTGAAGCAAGAATATATCGTGAACACAGGTATTATCAGCTATTACGTTCTGAGAAGCTTACTCAGACACTTTTTACAGTATAGTTTGATAGTCGGTTAAGAAATAAAAATCTACTATCTACTTTTGAGCTTGAATTTTGAGAGGTCATCATTGTGTAGCTACATAGGCATGCTAAGGTGTCTAATAAGGTTCATTTAAGAATCAAGCTATTGCATTAGACTTCTCAAAGATTCCCAAAATGCAATCGTTTTAATCACTTAAATTTGACAAAATTCAAAATTAAAGTGAAAATTACATTAAAATAAAAATATTTGTTAGTTGATGGTGTGATTATTGTTGAGGTGATTTGCATTTGATATAAAGGCATAAAGGTGTCTTTGTGGCTTAGTTAGAAGTCAGTCATTTGCTTTTCACTTCCAACTGTAGTCGCTTGACGAAGAATCAAGCAAGGATTGAAGATGGACCCGAGATCCAGGACATTGCCTGAGCGACCAGTTGATGATAAGGAGCCTAGTGATGACTGTTTTCAGAGACGAACAACATGGCACAGATACTCAGAAGAGTTCTCCTACAGTAATTCTGGATGATGACAGTTGTACCGTTCCATTTGATATGGAAACTACAAATATATTTCATGGGATGTCACAGTCTGTACCCCAACCTTGGACTTCGGGGGATCATTCAACGCCTATGTTTAGATAGCCTTTGCCACCAAGACCTCAACCTATGAGAGATTTTGACTCGCCTATGAGAGGATTCATGGAGGAAGATAGATATCCTCCTGAAAGGGAAACAGTTCCAAAACATCATCAAGAAAGGGAGCAGTTCTCAGAAAGGAGTAGACCAGCTGAGAGGGCTCAGTTTGTAACTCCAAAAGTAAGAAATGATGACGATAGGATGGATACTTGTTGACGTTCCTCTGCAACGTGAACCAAATATGAGGCAAAATCCTACACAACCCCAGCATGGATACCATATCAGTGATCATGGAGCTTCGGGAAGTCCATTTCGATATGAAATACTATTGCCCGAGGGATCTCGTATTAGGGGTAGAGCGGCAGCTTATCGACCCGCAGGATATCAATATGATACACCCCGTTTGGATTACAGAATTCCAGAATTTCTGTTTAATGAACCACGTCCTTACTTTCCCACTTTCTCTGGGAAACATGATGAATGGGAAGCCTTTTGGCTGAAATTTCAACTGATGGCGGGACGTTATAATTGGTCAAGAGAAAAACAACAGGAACAACTACTGTTCTGTTTATAGGAGGATGCATTGAATTTTGCTGCAACCTTAGGACCTGAAATAAGAGATGATATTACTTTGTTTATCACAGCTTTGAGGGACAGGTTTTCCCACAGATCCCCAGCAGAAACTGTTAGAGCCAGTTTGAATAATATAAAGAAAAGCTCTAAAGAGACTATTCAAGAGTATGCATCAAGGGTTAGAGCCATGATGACAAAAGCTTACCCTGATAGTGGTATGTCAGACACATTCAACCAGTTGACAATAAATCACCTTTTGCAAGGATTGCCAGACCAATCCATCGCATATGAAGTTCTTATAAGGAAACCAAGGACACTGTCTGAGGCAGTGGACATGATCACTTGGCATGAATGTTGCAAGGAGACCACCTGTAAAAAGTCAGGTATCAGACAGTTGAGTACTTTTGATGACGAGGGACATACATCTCAAAAAGAAGATATTCACACTCTAGAGGTGAGGGGCATTAATGGAAAGAGGTTTGTCACGGAAGAACGGTTAATCCAATTTGGAAGAGAACTAACGGCTTCCATTGAAAAACTTTTTAAGGAGAACGGATCAACTCCGAAAACTAATGGGCACTTTCAAGCCGAAGAAACAATGCCAAGGAGAAGAGATGGTAGAGATATCATGGTAGGTAACATCTCTACACGTTGTCCAAGGAAATCTCAAGAAAACAGACAAAAGAAAGCTGCTTCTGAACAGAAACAGCCGGAAAACGAGTGGGCTGAGTCAGATGGCCGGGACTCAAGCCCAGTAATCCAGCCATGTGAAAAGGCCACCAAATCTTGTATTGTCATACCTGATCCTAAACAGATCGAAACTTTGGAAGATGATAATAAGCAAACCATTGAAATAAGTCAGCCTTTTTTGACAAATGGCAACATTTTACAAGTCGTAATAGACAGTTGGTAAGCATTCAAGGTATTATTACAAAAGCAATTGTTGATACTGGTGCAGAGGTGACGGTACTCAGTGAAAGACTTTACAATTTATTTCCTGAAGATAAAAGGCCTAAACTGAAGGAAGCAAAACGTGGATTGGTTGTAGCAGAAGCTGGAAAAGAGATGACTACCTATGGAACCTTTGACGCAAACTTTAAACTTGGTGACTTTGAGTTCACCTGGCCAGTTTATGTTGCTCCTATTAGGGATGATATATTGCTAGGTTGTGACATTATAGATGAGATGGACATCACTGTGAATACTAAACGTGGCATAGAAGTTAAAGATCAGTGGGTAGAATGTGAAATTACTCGCTCTCATGACACTCTAGGACCAGTAAAAGTTGCTCGTGCCATAACTTTTCCTGCAGCATCAGAGTGTGTTATGACCAGAAGCTGTAGTATAAAACCAAATGATGATAAGCAGACATTTCTGTTTGAAGCAAGTGAGAATGCTCGACAACACCTCCTTGTGGCAAGAAGTCTTGTGAATCCATAAACAGGAAAAGTGCCAGTGAAAGTTATTAATCAAAGACCTGCTCCATTTAAATTGAAGAAAGGATTTATACTTGGTACTTTGCAAACTGTGGGCAGTATAGCTTTTACAAATGATCAGTATGATATCACCAAACAAAGGGAAGGTATCTCAGTTTGTATGCTGAAGTCACCTGAGAGTCAACATCAGAGAAGACCTACAAATGCAGAAATTAATAGGAACACCAAGAACAGCGCAGTCATTGATGATACAGATTTTTTTTGTGTTACTGACATGAATAATGTTCAAATACCTGTAATACCAGACCATCTACAAGATCTACTTAGTGCAAGTTCTACAAATCTTAAAAAAGAGGAGAAGATCAAGCTTGCTAGCTTGCTGATCAATTATCAAGACTCATTTGCAAAGTCTAGAAAAGAATATGGAAAATGCTCAATGCTAAAACATAGAATTGATACTGCAGAGGCTGCACCAGTGCGCCAGCCTTTACGAAGAACTCCACAAGCATTTGAGAAAGAAGAAGAAAAGTATATACAAGAACAGTTGGACGCTGGTGTGATACAACCATCCAGCTCGGCTTGGAGCTCACCTATTGTTATGGTACGCAAGAAAACAGGAGACATTAGAGTCTGTATTGACTATAGATGGTCGGGCCCATCGGAGTCTAACTGTTGGTTTTCTTTTCCTCCAGCATTTCAGTGGTTTCTTGCTGTCGAGTCCTCACCGTTGTCTCACCTCTGTGGTTCTTTGATTTTTGTGTTCACGGAGATGTTGCACTGATGAGTTAGGAGGCCTTCATGCGGACTGAACATATTATTTGTCTAAATCGCGATGGAAGTAAGGGCGAGGATTGTGGCCACGTAAAATCGATTTAAGCCCCCCAGTGGAAATCTTCCACAGACCGTTCCAAGGTGGCTCTTCTGTGAAGATTTATTTATGTTGTTGTTTGTTACTTACTGTGTGTATTACTTTTGTCTTTTTATTTTGGATGGCCATATGGCCATTTTGTGGGAAAGTAACTGTCCTTATGGCCTTCCTTTGTTTAGGTTTCCATTATGGTCTGGTGGCTTAATGTTTGTATTTCTTTCCCTTTGGTGTCTTTTATGGGTGGAGTAAGTTAATTGTATCAATTCCTGATCTTTGTTTTACTTCTACTTTAATGAAAGGACAATAAAAGATGCATATCCTTTTCCTCGCATAGACATGTGCTTAGACTGTCTTCCATCAGCAAAGATATTTTCAACAATTGATTTACAAAGTGCGTACATGCAGCTCGAGGTGGCTGAAGAAGATAGACATAAAATAGCTTTTATAATCAAATATGGCTTGTTTGAATACCTGGTTAATCCGTATGGCCTATGTAATGCGCCCTCAACGTTTCAACGCTGCATGGAAATGGTCTTTCGTGGACTCCAATGGAATATCCTTCTGGTGTACCTTGATGACATTATTGTCATGTCTTCAAATTTTGATGAACATATGGAAAGACTTGAAGTTTTCAAACGCTTGACAGAAACAGGTTTGAAGATGAAACGATCCAAATGTGAACTAATTAAAACTGAAGTGTTATTCCGTGGTCATGTTGTTACTCAGAAAGGGATTAGACCTAATCCAAATATAGTTGAAGCTGTTTCGTCTTGGAAAGAACCAGCAAATGTGAAAGAAATTCAGAGCTTTGAACATAGGTTTTTGCTCATACTACAGGCAGTATATTTCTAACTTCAGTCATATTGCTTAGCCGTTAACTCAGCTCACAAAGAAAACTTCATATTTAATTGGGATCAGTCTTGTCAGACTGCGTTTGAGATTCTAAAGGAGAAGCTTTTCTCAGCTCCCATTCTCGCATTTCCAAAACCAGGTTTGAAATACATCCTTGATACCGATGCATCAGATGTAGGAATTGGTGCTGTGCATTCTCATGTTCAAGAGGGGAAAGAGAGAGTTACAGCTTATGCATCAAAGAAGCTGAATGCTCAACAACAAAGGTACAGTGTTATTCGACGTGAATTGTTAGCAGTTATAACATTCATGAACATTATAGGACTTCTATGAAAGCTGATAATTTGTTCCAGAGGAGCAAAATATTTACTTTCAGGGAAGGCCCCTTTCTTGAAGGGATTCAGTTTACAGCAAAGTAAACAGGAAGTCTTTTAAGTTGTCTCCCTTGTAGAAAAGGCTGAAAATTTGTCTACCACATCCGTTCCCTTAAATTGATTCTTTTGGGAATGCAGCTTTGGTCTGCCTCAACAGTGTAGCTTAAGAGCACAACTTTCCTTGTCAGCCATAAGCTGCAAGTTAATGGGTATCCAAGCATCCAGTAAACATTGACCTAGAAGCCTCTGTTGTGTAGTGGATATGCTACTCACCTAGTAAACCGGGGGATGCAGGATCGATCCCCGGCTTCTCCATACTTTCGGATGAGTCTTTAAACCGAGGTCCTGTCTCCTATGACCTTAGCTGTTGGTGAGACACTCACTCACTGATGCATAACCTGATCTGAGTAATCACTAAGCTCGGAGATTGAAAAGCACTTTTTCACAATACATGGTTCAACTGATGGTTCAAAATATATGGTTCAACTGATGGCCAATTCGACTGACTGACTGACCTGATCCATGAGAAAAGAACCCTCAACATTTGCTGAGTTATATTCTTAACCCTTGTCCTGCTGAATAATCAATATGCCACACCCACTACCGATTATCAACCAATCAGATTACTTGATGCAAATTATTGCAACAAATTCACAATCTGAATGGCAATGGAAAATAAGGCATATCCGGGGTAAGCAGGACAAGGGTTAAAACGTTTAAGTACGCCAGCTTATAGGACTGGATGTATGCCTTTTCGCATAGAGCTACCTACTCTACCTGTTCTGCAAGCAGCAAAGACTTTAGCAAGGTGCGCTTATGTGCAGGCTGGCCTAATCCTTTGCCCTTTGCCTTTGGAATAAGTACCCTTTTGTCAAGGGCTGTCACTGGCTCATTTTTACTTTGGTGATCCTCGAACTCTTGATCCAGGCTTTAGGTTAGCAAATAACTTCATACAACGTAACTGTGAACTCAATTCCAACAAAAAGTTATTCACATACGAGTCTTTTTCAGATTTCTTTGTCTCGTATATCACAACTATGGCAATCCTGGAGTCAGTGTATGTAATGAAATAGGTACTCTGAACTGCCTGAAAAAAACAAAACCTATACTTAGGGCATTAAAATTTAAAAAATCATTGTTAAGGGTTTGAATTGTGGCTTTTACATCCAGTAATATTTACTGACACTGTTACGTAAAATCAACAGTTAACCAGCTAGTTGTTACCATAAACGTGATAATTTACCTCCCTCTATGTCAGCCGCGATAACTCAGTAGGAAGTGCATCTGATCAGTGATCAGGTCATGGGTTCAATACCTGCTGGGATTTGGCCAAAATTCTTATATTGCAACATTCTTACATGGATATCTTTTCTACGCTAATGCTCTTTCTTCCACCTATTCAAGAAAGGCAGTTGTCAGTTTCTTAAAAAAATATGTGCATTTTTCTGGTTAACCATTTATGCATAAGCCTGTCCATGGAAAGTGTGGTAGGGCTGGATATGACCAAATAATGCCGAATGGCCAGGTAAACTCCAAACAAACTCCCCAAATGACAATATTCATTATAGTTTTATCATATGACGTCGCCTCTGAGAATGTAATAACGTCATGTAATAAATTCGGTAATCCACTAGTGGATTTATTATGCAAATTAGTTAGATATGCCCCGTAACGTTACATGTACGGCGTCCTTAACGACATGGCGTTTACTAATGGCGGAAAACTGACATTTTTGTAAAACAATCGTGAATAAAATGCATTTTAAATTTCATATGATAAATAGAATCTTACATTCGTGCTCATGTATTATTGAATTTATTAAACTCGTCGAGGAAAAGGGATAAAATGCTTGGCACAGCCTCGCATTTTATCCCTTTTCCTCAACTCGTTTAATAAATTCAATAATACATGAGAACTCATGTAAGATCCTCTATATCTCAAATGCACCTATTCATTACTTTCTTCATTATATTGGTAATGTATCAGCAGTGTAAAACCATATATCCATGATTTTTATTTATTTATTAATTTTTTCTTTGGTTTTACGGCCCTTTCAATATTATTACACTTATATCGAGTCCATTGTCAATCAGCGGTGAGCGGAAACCAGAGTACAAACTAATTGACGGGCCTCCGTGGCCTAGTGGTTAAGAGCGCTGACTCTTGATCATTATGTCTCTCAATGCTGTGGTTCGAGCCTCGCTCGGGTCACATGTGAGACGCCAAGTTCTGCAACGGAAGGTCAGGTGATTTTTCTCCGCGTACTCCTCTTTTCGCCCACCTCTGATTAATGATCGGCTCAATATGAGTGAAATAGTCTTGAAAGGGCCGTAAAACCAAAACCAAAAAAAAACAAGAGGCCCATGGGCCACTATGCTCACCAGAGCTCAGGTGGGCACTGCCAAATTGCAGCCATGTATTTTAACATGATATCATTTTAATCTGCCAAATGAACCCCCATATCCAAATGAGCATCAATGTGGACTCAGTATATGAAACATTAGGCCTTTTATGAAGTAGAGGGGGTGGGGCATGGACCCAATGGAGCCCTGGTTGGTATCACTAAATGTGTCTTATCACAAAGAACAAGAATATATATGGTTTAGCAGTGGGGATCTGCATGGCTGGAGATATAAGTGGAAGGGTTGGAGCTGTCGTTCCCAGGAAAGCCCAAGATTGTTGTCCCTAAATGTGTCTCATCATAAGGACCAAGTATATATATGGTTTAAGGGTGGGAATCTGAACGGTTTCCAAGATATCCTTTCATGAAGTGGAAAGGAGAGGACTGGCCCCTGCGGACACCCCTACAGTAGGTGTGCTAATAATAAGGAACAAGAACATTTATGAATATGGGGTGGGGATTTAATGGTTTCTGAAATATATGGCCTTTTATGAAGTGGAAGGGCGGGGCACATTGCCTCAGCACAAAGAGACCCCCAAGTTGGTGTGACTGAATGAATCTTATCATAAGGAACAAGAATATATATGGTTTAGGGGTGGGGTCTGAACTATTTCTGAGATATGTGGCTTTTAATGAAGTCAAGCGGTGGAGCAAGGCCCGGGCATGCCCCGGGGACTCACAAGCTGGTGTCAATGAATGTGCCTTATCATAAGGAAGATGAATATATATGGTTTAGGGGTGGGGCTCTGAACAGTTTCTGAGATATAAGGCCTTTTGTGAAGTGCAGGGGTGGGGCAAGGCCCAGGGAGACCCCCAGGTTGGTGTCAATGAAAGTGTCTTATCATAAGGTACAAGAATATATATGGTTTAGGGGTGGGGATCTGTAAGGTTTCCGAGATATTGTGATATTATGAAATGGAGGGGGTTGGGCATGGCCCCAGCACATCCCTGGGGACCCCCAGGTTGGTGTCACTGAATGTGTCTCATCATAATGAACAAGAACATATATGGTTTAGGGGTAGGGATCTGAACAGTTTCTGAGATATATGGCCTTTTGTGAAGTGAAGGGGTGGGGCATGGCTCCGGCGCACCCCGGAAGACCCCCAATTTGGGGTCAATGAATGCGTCTTATCATAAGGAGCAAGAATATATATGGTTTAGGGGTGGGGATCTGTAAGGTTTCGGAGATATTGGGCCTTTTATGAAATGGAGGGGCGGGACATGGCCCCGGCGCATCCCGGGGGACCCCCAGTTTGATGTCACTGAATGCTTCTTATCATAAGGAACAAGAGTATACAGGGTTCAGGGGTGGGGATCTGAATGGTTTCCGAGATATTGGGCCTTTTATGAAGTGGAGGGGGTGGGGCATGGCCTCGGCACATCCCGGAGGACCTCCAGGTTGGTGTCACTGAATGCGTCTTATCAATAGGAACAAGAATATATATGGTTTAGGGGTGGGGATCTGTAAGGTTTCTGAGATATAAGTCATTTTATGAAGTACTGGGGGCGGGGCATGGCCCCGGCACAACCTAATGGACCCCCAGGTTGACATAAAAGCATATGGCTGAGAGAAGTTTACTAAAGGAACATTTCTATGAAAGTTTTGTCAAAATATCTGCAAAGGCTTTGTAGTTAATGCCATTTTTCAATTTTCCCCATTATAAGTCTATGGAAAATCTAAGTTGCCATAGCAACCAAACTAAAGAGCCAAATTTCATAAAAAAAACACAAAACCTGTAAAAGCAAATATGGTGAATATTTCCATAAACTTTCAGCCTCATAGAGCATACGGTTTCTGAGGAGATGATTTTTTAAGTATTTTTTTTTCTATTTTTTCATTTTGGTTTCCATGGCAACCATTTAAATTGAGCAGTAGGCCTAAAATCATATGGTAGATACTAGATTGCTTAAGGAACATTTCTATGAAAGTTTTGTTCCAATATCTGCAAAGGCTTGGCAGTTAATGCCATTTTTCAATTTTCCCCATTATAAGTCTATGGGAGTTCTAAGTTGCTATAGCAACCAAACTAATGGGCCAATTTTTATAAAAAACACAAACTTTCAATCCCCTAGCCCAAGGATGCTACAGATGAAATTTGGACTCAATCGGCCCAGTGGCTTCAGAGGAGATGTCGTTTGAAAATGTTAACGCCAGACGACGACGCCAGACGACGACGACGACGACGACGACGACAACGGACAACTGCCTATCCTATAAGCTCCCCCGGAGCCTTCGGCTCTGGTGAGCTAAAAAAAGTACAAACTAACTGACCTTCCATTGGAGAACTTGCCGTCTCACATTACAGTGGTTAGAGACCTAAGGATACAGAGTCAGTGCTCTTATCCACTAGGCCATAGAGGTCCGTTATATATCCTCGATTATTGTAGTAGTATTACCTGATGAAGTCAGTGTCTCCAACGGTGGTTCCCACAATACTGTGTCAAATGTCTATGTTTGTTTGAATTGAGGTTTCACATCCACATCAACACTATTTAGTCATTTTGGAGACGTTGCTTCCAATTTTGTGAGATTTTTACCCGACATCGAGATGAAATGACATCTCAAGCCCTGCTGCCCAAACAAACCAATAGGGATGGTCTAAATCGCACCACTTTTCCTGGGTAGGTTTAGACCCTCTAGGCAGTTTACCAGTATTCATGTGAGGCTGGTTTCAGCTGTGAGTGGAAGCATCATGCAGCCTAATCTAATTCTCCAAGCGCTGACGGGTGGGGGGCAAAAATAAATTAGATGTCATGTAATAGTCAGAAGTGCAATAGAATGCGTGTGATTGTATAGCCCCAAACCAATTTTTGTCATTAAGAAGAACTAGAACTGTTATTATTGGAGAATGACTAAAATACCCCCGCCATGAGCAAGTGACAATAAATTGGATTGCTATCGAGCATTCTTTGGCAATTGAGGAACATGTATAAAGTTTCATGTATAAAGGGCCATAACTCCCGTGATACGTCAGATTTTAATGATGATAGAACTCGTGAGAGGTCTCATGGATGCAAAGCCGTGTGTAAAGTTTGGTGGAAATCCATAAATAAACACAGACTGTAGAGTCTGGAAACGGTTCAGCATTATTTGAAGAACAAAAGCCCGATATGCTTTGGATTTTGAAGATGATCAAACTCTTGTGAGGCCTTGTTATGTATAGCCATGTATTAAGTTTGGATGAAATTGGTAGGTAAACAGACTGTAGAAAAGAAGTGAAGACAATGATCAGGAATCAAAACAATAAACCCACAGCTCCCATCAGAGACACCAAAGGGAAAGAAACACAGACACGAAATAACTAGACCCTAATGGAAACACCAATAGCGGAAAGCCAAAAGGACAGTCAGTTTCCCACAAAATTTTATGTGGCCACAATCCTCGCCCTTACTTCCGTCAAGATTTAGACAAATAATTTGTTCAGTCACCATGAAGGCATTCTAGTGTCCCGAAACTGCTAATTTCAGCATTATTTAAAAAAAACAAAGGTCCTTAACTCCCGTGATTCACTTCAGATTTTGACGATGGTCTAGCCTGTCTGAGGTCTCATGGATGCAAAGCAATGTATCAAGTTTGGTTGAAATTGGCAGGTAAACATAGACTGCAGAGTCCAGAAATTACTAATTTCAGCATTATTTGTATAACAAAGGGCAATACGGCCTGTGATACGCTTAAGATTTTGACGATGATCAAACTGATGTGAGCTTTGGTGGATGCAAAGCCCTGTATAAAGTTTTGTGGAAACCAGTAGGTAAACACAGACTGTAGAGTCCAGAAAGGGCCAATTTCAGAATCATTTAAAAATTAAAGGGCCATAACTCCCGTGATACCCCTCCGAATTTAAGGATGATCCAGTTCGTCCGAGGTTTCATAAATGCATAGTCATGTATGAAGTTTGGCTGAAATCGGTTGGAAAACAGAGTGCAGGGTCTGGAAATGGCAAATTTCACCATTTTAGTTGAAGAACAAAGGGCCGGTAACTCCTATGAAAAATGTCAGATTCTGACAATGATCAAATTCGTCTGAGGACTAATGGATGCAAAGCCATGTATGAAGTTTGGTTGAAATCCGTTGAGAAACATAGACTGTAGAGCCCAGAAACTGCTAATCTTAGCATTATTTGAAGAACAAAGGGCCATAACTCCTATTATATGTGTCGGATTTTGACAACAATCAAACTTGTCTGAAGTCTCACAGATGCGAAGCCATGTATGAAGTCTGGCTGAAATTGGTTGGGAAATGTAGTCTGGAAACAGGTAATTTCAGCATTATTTGAAGAACAAAGGACCGTAACTCCTATGATAAGCGTTAGGTTTTGATGATTATCAAACTAGACCGAGGTCTTATATGCAAAGCAATGTATGAAGTCTGGTTGAACTGGTTGGGAACCATAGCGTGTAGAGTCCCGAAACAACTAATCTCAGCATTATTTGAAGAACAAAGGGCCGTAACTCCTATGATACGCGTCAGATTTTGACTATGATCAAGCTCGTCTGAGGTCTCATGGATGCAAAGCCATGTATGAAGTTTGGTCGAAATCGGTTCGGAAACATAGACTGTAGAGCCCGGAAACGACTAGTTTCAGCATTATTTAGAGAACAAAGGGCCGTAACTCCTATGATATGCTTCGGAATTGGACGATGATCGAACTCGTCCTAGGTCTCATAGATGTAAAGCCATGTATGAAGTTTGGTAGAAATTGGTAGGTAAGACAGACTCTAGAGTCTGGAAAGTATGCAGACGGATGGATACACAGATGGATGCACGAACAGACGTACAAGCTGAATCCAGTATACCCAACCCCACCCCCCAAACTTTGTTTACGGGTAGTATAATTACCTTTTATGGTCATTTGTCTACAAAAACCCTGAATAAAAGTGTTCTATTAAAGACTGTCTTATAATAAACTGTGTTCTAAAGAGGCTTATGCGTAACACACTAACAGTTACCTTGTCATAGAAACAGTTGACTTTATCGGGCAGAGCACCATCGGCACTTTGATTTGAGATCATCATCACAACATTAGGCCAGTGGTTGGCTGGATGTTCCTGTAAAACAGAAATTTGGCACTCAATACAGGTAATCACAAAGAGATCAACTTTGTTTTGGGGTTTAATGGCCCAGACAAAACCATTAATGACATGCAGATCAAGCAAGTTAAGCTCTAACACATTTTCTGCATACCAGTGACATCTCCTGGATCACGCGGGAGGCTCCCGCACTTGAAGCATATCTCCCGCACTCCCGTCCGGGAGACAGAATCTCCCACATTTGCAGTTTCCCGATTTTTCCCAGAGTGACTAAAAAATTTCCACTGTTAAGGGCAATTAACGGCTTAGGGGAAAATTATATTTAATACATAAAGGTAATTAGTGACCAGCTTTCTCGGCAAGACATTAAAAGCCAAAGATCATTTGATCAACTCTGTCTCAGTTTAATACAGTCGACGCTCGTTATCTCGAACCTCACCGGACCGGATAAAAAAGTTCGAGTTATCCGTAGTACGAGATAACCAAAGTGTGACGTCACAAGCATGTTGGAGCCCATTATTTGCCGTGATATGCTTGGTATTCTTGGTTATTCTAGAGTAATAGCACTTACATGCACAGCCTATTGAGTTTTAAAATCTGTTTATGAAAGTAATGGGGCTTGTCGAAGTATAGCGATTATAAAAGCTTTCTCTCGTGTTTTGTTGTCTTTTAAATTCCTGCAAATTCGGGTATCCAAATAAGCTACAAATAGACATGTACTTAAATGGACTGGTTACCCGGTGTGAATGCAGTGGTGAGCAGTACATGCTATACGTCATAAGGTAGTCCCTTGCTGAGAAAGCTGATCACGAGCCATCTCTTTAAGATCTACACTGTTTGTATGTGCATCGGGACAAGGGACAGTACTCAATTTTGACACTAATGACGATTACGTAAAACAACCAATTAAAGAGCCTGGTCATATAAAGCGCATAACAGCACTCAAACAAGAGAGCCCACAGGGCACTGGTTCGCTCACCTGTTTGTCACTGTCTCGAGTACTTTCTATTTTTAGCTCTGGTGGCCATCTTGTTCATCAGCAGAGTGATTTTAGCTTATTTGGTAGGGAGTAACCTAGGCAACATTCCTGTGAAGTTTGAATCAAATTGGCCTTAGGGCTTAGGAGGAGTTCACGTTTGAATCAAATTTACAATATTTTTCTATTTTCAGCTCCGGTGGCCATTTTGTTCATCGGAGCGGGATCGTTTTAGCCTTTTTGGTAGAGGGTCATCTAAGCAATATTACTTCGAAGTTTGAATGAAATTGACCCAAGGGTACAGAAGGAATTGTCGTTTGAAGATTTTTTTTATTTTTAACTCTGGCAGCCATCTTGTTCATTTGAGTGGAATGAGTTTTAACTATTTTGGTAGGGAGTCACCTAGGCAACATTCCGGTGAAGTTTTAAATCCAATTGGCCCAAGGGTTTAGAAGGAGTTCGCATTTGAAGCAAATTTACAATGTTTTTCTATTTTTAGCTCTTGTGACCATTTGTTAATCGTTTATGCTATTATCCTAGAGGGTCATCTACACAACATGGTTCAAAAGTTAAAATAAAATAGGTCAAATGTCAAGGAAAAAGGTCAAAGATCATTTTATGTATGAATAGAAAGCCCTTGTCGCAAGGAACCTACATGCCAAATATGAAGGCTGTATCTCAAATGCTTCAAAAGTTATGACAAAGTAGGTCAAAGGTCAAGGTCATGGGTCAAAAGTTTTGAATGGTTGAGAAAACCTTGTCAAAAGGAACATACATGCCGAATATGAAGGCTCTATCTCATATGGTTCAAAAGTTATAATAAAGTAGGTCACAGGTCAAATCTTTATATGAGTGGGAAGCCCCTGTCACAATACCTATATGCCAAATATGAAGGCTCTATCTCAAACGGTTCAAAAGTTATGACAAATTAACCTACCAATCTACTTTTTTGATTTGACATGACCCATATTCGAACTTAACTGAGATATTGTCCAGATGATCATTCTGAGCAAGTTTAATGGTGATTTGACTAAAACTGTGGCCTCTTAGAGTGTTCAAAACCTTTTTTTATGATTTGACCTGCTGGCCTTCTTTTTGACCCGACATGACCCATATTCAAACACCCAGATATTGTCAAGATGATAATTCTGAGCAAGTTTGATGATGATCGGACCAAAACTGGGACCTCTAGTGTGTTCACAAGGTTTTTCAACAACCTGACCTACTGACCTTCTTATTGACCAGACATGACCCATATTCGAAATTAACCGAGACATGGTCAAATGATCATTTTGAGCAAGTTTGATGATGATCGGACCAAAACTGTGGCCTCAAGCGTGCTCAGAGGGTTTTTCTATGATATGACCTACTGACCTACTTTTTGACCAGACAAGACCCATATTCGAACTTGACTGAGATATTGTCAAGATGATCATTCTGGTCAAGTTCGATGATGATCGGACCAAAACTGTGGCCTCTAGTGTGTTCACAAGGTTTTTCTATGATTTGACCTACTGACCTACTTTATGACCCGACATGACCCGACATGACCCGTATTCGAACTTGACTGAGATGTTGTCAAGATGATCATTCTGGGCAAGTTTTATGATGATCGAACCTAAACTGTGGCCTCTAGTGTGTTCAGAAGGTTTTTCTCTGATTTGACCTACTGACCTACTTTTTACCCAACATGACCCATATTCGAACTTGACTTAGACATTGTTAAGATGATCATTCTGGGCAAGTTTGATGCTGATTGGACCAAAACTGTGGCCTCTAGTGTATTCACAAAATTTTTCTATGATTTGACCTACCAACCTACATTGTGACCCGACATGACCCATATTCGAACGTGACCAAGATATTATCAAGATGCTCATTCTGAGCAAGTTTGATGATGATTGGACCAAACCTGTGGCCTCTAGTGTGTTCAGAAGGTTTTTCTATGGTTTGACCTACTGACCTACTTTTTGACCCGACAACGCCCATATTAAAACGTGAATGAGATATGGTCAAGATGATCATTCTGAACAAGTTTGATGATGATCGGACCAAAACAGTGGCCTCTAGTGTGTTCACAAGGTTTTTCTCTGATTTGACATACTGACCTACTTTTTGACCCGACATGACTCATATTCGAACTTGACCGAGATATTGTCAAGATAATCATTCTGAGCAAGTTTGATGATTATCGGACCAAAACTGTGGCCTCTAGTGTATTCACAAGGTTTTTCTATAATTTGACCTACTGACCTACTTTGTGGCCCGACATGTCCCATATTCGAACTTGTCCCAGATATTGTCAAGACAATCATTCTGAGCAAGTTTGATGATTATCGGACCAAAACTGTGACCCCTAGAGTGTTCACAAGGTTTTTCTATGATTTGACCTACTGACCTACTTTTTGACCAGGCATAACCCATATTCGAACTTGACCGAGTTATTGTCAATATGATCATTCTGAGCAAGTTTGATGGCGATAGGCCCAACACTTTGGCCTCTAGAGTGTTCACAAGGTTTTTCTTTGATTTGACCTACTGACCTACTTTTTGACCTGCCATGACCCATATTCGAACTTGACCGAGATATTGTCATGATTATCATTCTGACCAAGTTTGATGATGATTGGCCCAAAACTGTGACCTCTAGTGTGTTCACAAAAAAAGTTTACGGACGCACTGACGCACGCACACATGCACGCATGATGGATGACGGACAAAAAGTGATCCCAAAAGCTGACCTTGTCACTACGTGACAGGTGAGCTAAAAACTGTCTGAAGTGTAAGCCGTTTTGTGACGAAAGAACTGTACTTCATGTAAATAGGAAAAAAGCACTCTTGTGAAAAAATATCACTAGCACAAACTTTATTTTACTTGGAGAGTTCTACCTGATAAGGTTAACAACCTGTGCCCCGAAAAGTCAGCGGGGGAGGTTTTATGAAACAACAACAACAACAACAACAACAATGGCGGTAAAGGTATTGTTTGTGCTATTTTTAATTACTAAAACAGCTGGACATTGGAAAATTAAAACCATATTGTGTATTGATGAACTGTTTTGTAACTTCTTGAAATGAAAGACCGGCGGCATTGTTTTTTCGTTTTTTTTATTTTCTTCTTTGCGTCATAAATTTCGGTTCGAGAAACGCGGTAGTAAAGTCAATGAAAAATATATTCAGGGACTGAAAATGATGGGCGAGATAGCCGAAGTGTCAACTTAAATGTAGTTCGACACATGCGAAGTTGAAATACAATAAATATATAGGGAACATATACGGGACTTAGAAAAAGGTTCGACATAAGTGATAGGTGTGTGTGTGAATTCGGGTTTAACGTAGTTTTCAACATTTTTTCAGTCATATCACGACGGTGTCTGGTTGCGACAGGGAGCTCAATGCTCACTTTTATAGTGCTGCCTCACTGAAGTATCATGTCCCAGACACATTACATGATACCACACCCTGAAACTGTCTCGACCAGTCCTAGCTCTACCCCGTAAATCTGAGTGCCAAGCGAGGAGCAGCTAGTACCATTTTTAACGACTTTGGTATGTCGAGGCCCGGGATCGAACCCGTGACCTCCCGTTCCCCGGAGCGGACACTCTACCAACTGAGCTATCGGGGCCGGTTATAAGTGATAGGGTCGAGATAGGCAAGGTCGAGATAAGGAGAGTCAACTGTAACTGGATTTAAACCCCAGTAGAGATTTTGTTTGTTTGCTTTATTTGATTTGAGGTTTAACGCCCCATCAACACTGTCAAGGTCATTTTGGAGACGTTGCTTCCAATTTTGTGGGACTTTTACCCGACATTGAGATGAAATGACATCTTAAGCCCTGTCGCCCAATGAAACCAATAGGGTTTATAATCATGGATGGGCCGACTCACACCGCGGTTCCTGGACAGGCTATGATCCTCTTAGCGGTTTACCAGTTCTAGTGTGCGGACGGTTTCAGCTCTGCGTGGAAGCATCATGCAGCCTATCTATTTCTTCAAGCCCCGATGAGCGGGGGTGGTCAAGTAGAGATTATATAAGCTTACATAATCTGACATACTTTATGTACCGTTACAGAGCAGTGCATCTGTTCTCGGTTAATGTACCGTTACCAAAGCAGTGCAACTGTACTCTGGTAACAGTAGGTTTCAAGGTAAACACTGCATACAGCTCTATTATATTTATATGTAGCTTGGATGAAAGTTAAAATTTTGCTTATATTTGCCATTTTTGTAGCATTTTTTTTTTTTTTTTTTATATCACTCTCCCATCCGTCTAACATTTTAATATGTTATGACAAGTTAGATTTTTTTTTACTTTGAAAGAGGAAAATAGTTATTATTTACCAGCCATTCTAACACAGCCCGCCTATATAGGCAATGGAAAACAACTGTGTTTTATTCTACAACAAATCACAGCTCGGAAGAGGGTGACGAGTGACGTCATTAAAACTGCAAAGTTATGACGTCACTAATCGATTTCCTTGACGTTGGACGGTGTAGCGTCATTTTCTCGCATCGAAAACGTAAGAAAATGATATAAATGCATTTGTTTCAGTCGATAATTTTAGCGGGATTTCTTCTAACAATGGCGCAAAGTTGTGAGATTTTGAAGGAAACAACAACATTATTGTCGATTTTCAGCGTGTAAGAATCGAAATAGATCAGTTCTAGCTGGTGATTTGTTGAGTAATAAATCACAGTTTGTCGGTCAGTTGCAAGTAGACAAATCACGCACGCTACGCGCTCGTGATTTGATCTACTTTACAACTGATCTCCAAACTGTGATTTATTACTCAACAAATCACAGTTAGAGCTGATCTATTTCTTAAATAACGAATAAGTAATAAAAGTCATGAAATCAACAACTGGGCCCAGTTGTTCAAAACTAACGACATCGTTAGTTAACGTATCGTTAAAACTTTGATTGTTATATATGGCAAATATGCTAAAATTTTTGCTGAAAAAATGTGAGCAGCTTTTGCGGATGCAAAAGCTGCTCACATTTTTTCAGCAAAAAAAAACAAAATTTTTTATACTGCACTTGCTAGAAGAGTTGACAATATGACCACTAACGAGCTTGTTAAGGTAACGATGCTTTGAACAACTGGCCCCAGATTTTCTTAATCAAGTTACTCCCCTTGAATAAGCCTTCTCGTGAAATCTATACTTATTATGCATTTATTTTGAATATCTAATACCTAAAAACCTCTTTAAAACACTATTCATTATATCAAGGTTTGGATATAACAAAATTTACAGTTTTATCACTATTTAACCAAATACAGACTCAGCAAACTTCTTCCTTTTTTTCCTGGGAAGGAGAGTTGTTGTTGTTTTTTTCTTGTTTTTTTTTTGCCAGCCTGGGCTTAAATTGGTAATAAATTCAACATGGACTGCTTTACCTATAATACTTGACAGGGTTTTCTGAGGCAAGCAAAAACTGCCTGCACAGACTATATGAAGGAATGAAAATAGTGCTTGAGGTAATGCTTATCATTGAAGAGACCTTTGTGCTTTGAGTCTGTTCAGTAGCGGTAGCAGTGAAACCCAGCTCTGGATAAGGAGGTGCTGACAAGTACCCACAAAATATGTTGTAGGTACTTGATATCACATTGATGAGGCACACCAGATGGGTTTGTAGTTACAGAATTCTTTCTACATAATCTTACACTTGCTGTTTTGAAATTAAAACTTGAAAAAAATATGTTCCTATCATTTTAATTCCTTTGAACGTCTAAACCATCGAAAAATGATAAGAAAAACAACTTGAATCTGTCGTCAAAAAGCCTCCCTCAATGAGACCCCAATCTCCCTCACCCTAGAAATAAATCCCTCATGGTCATCATAAAATTTATGCAGGTATGTTTCTGGGCCGATCTTTTGCTAGTAGATGCTTGATTTTCTTGTATAGTTTCAATAAACCAGTGTTTCAGCTGAAGTGCACGACCCGCCGGATGCTTTTAGCTTTATGATTGTTACCATATATGGGTATGGCGGCCATTTTGGTCATGTGACCTGGACCTAAAACGGTTCCCCCAATAAATGCGCCTTACCATAAGGAGAAAAATATATCTTATACTTTAGTACTGTATTCAGAATCGTTTGCAGGATAAAATGCATTCTCACTTTTCCAATACAAAAGCATATGTGTCAAAGTTTGACCTAGGCACAAAGAAGGTCAAGGTCAACCCAGGGTCACCATTTTAGCAATTTATGATGGGCCTACGTCCCAGATGCTATTTATCAAGTTTCGTGGAAATCTGCCCAGTGGTTCTGGAGAAGACTATTTTTGAAAGGTTTTTACCATATATGGCTTGGCGGCCATTTTAGTCATGTGACCTGGACCCCATGAGCAAATTTTGGTTTCCCCAGTCCCATAGAGGCTCCATATGAAATTTGACTTCAATAGGCCCAACGGTTTCCGAGGAGAAGCAGTTAGAAAATTTTCACATTTTTCACCTCGGCGAGGCTATACTAAATGGAATGTAATATTTTGCAAGTTCATTGGTTAGATCTTATTGATATCTATCAGTATGCCAAAAATTGTTTAAATATTCCAAGCGGTTAAGTCACTATCACCAATTTTCACAAACGGGTTACCGACAGACAGACAGACAGACCATATATGGCTTGGCGGCCATTTTGGTCATGTGACATGGACCCAATGAGCAAATTTTGGTTTCCCTCATCCCATAGAGGCTCCATATGAAATTTGACTTCAATCAGCCCAACGGATTCAGAGGAGAAGCAGTTAGAAAAATTTCACTTTTTTCGCCTCGGCGAGGCTATACTAAATGGAATCTAATATTTCGCAAGTTCATTGGTTAGATCTCATTGATATCTATCAGTATGCCAAAAATTGTTTAAATATTCCAAGCGGTTAAGTCACTATCACCAATTTTCACAAACAGGTTACGGACGGACAGACAGACTGACAGAATGACCGAATGACACGGTGATTTTAGGGCACTCTTAGAAATCAACCGACTTCAGTCGGTCGCTTTTTCTGCGGGTCGTGCAATAAAAGTTTTGAGATTAAATAGAAAGTGACTACTAAAATGTATCAACATCAATAGCTAGATTTTGTTTGATTGTGTTGGGGTTTAACAACAGGTCAACCCTTGTTGGTCATTCTTCTGTGTCGTGTCCTACAGAAAGTGGAAAAACAAAAACAGGCAGAAGAGAAAGCAGAGAAATGAACAAGAGGGCCATGATGGCCCTGGATCACTCACCTGATCCATATTGTACAAACGAAATTGTAGGTAATATATGGTGGAGTGGAGGGTTTGAGCAATTTTGGTTGGACCCAAGAACATTGTTTCAAAATCAGTCTGGCTGTTTAGGTGTAGAAGTCATTTTGAGAAGTAGAATATGTTCTATAAAAGGGTTATCCTTTGGAATCAAGGAATACACCACAGAAGTGAAAAATAAGGAGTGTACATGTTTTCTGGGCCAGACTAGCTAGTTTCCGCCAATTAGGCCTCATCAGTGATCCGCAGATATTTTCAAAATTCCACAATGGAATCAATGATCCCAAAGGACATGAAAATATAATCTACACTATGATTTAGGGCATTTGTGTCATTTTTTTTTTTGATGAAATGACATCTCAAGCCCTGCTGCGCAATGAAACCAATATGGTTTAAATGCATACACGGCTCCACTCACACATGCTAAGACCTTCAAAGTGGTTTACCAATACTCCTGTAGAAGCACCTTGCAGCCAAGCCCTGATGGGTGGGGGCCAAAACTTTCAAAAGACGTCTGTCTCTAAAAGAAAGCAATTTTATTGGAATGTTCCATGGGTGACTCTCTAACATAATTGCTCAAAACATTTTGCTGAACTGAGCATGATGGCCACCAGAGCTAAAAACCTCAAACCCCATTCCTGTGAAATAATTTCAAAATCCATCCGCTGATTAAGAAGTCGTTTTAAGGTTTTTCTATTTTTAGCTCTGGTGGCCATATTGTTCACCCGAGTGGAACAGTCTGAGCAATTTTGGTAGAGGGTCACCCAAGGAACATTCCTGTGAAATATTTTCAAAATCCATACACTCATTAAGGAGGAGAAGTTGTTTGAAGGTTTTTTTTCTATTTTTAGCTATGACAGCCATCTGGTTCTACCCAAGCCGGACGGTTTGAGCAGTTTTGGTAGAGGGTCACCCAAGGAACATTCCTGTGAAATCATTTCAAAATTCATCCACTGGTTAAGGAGGAGAAGTCGTTTAAAGTTTTTTTTTCTATTTTTAGCTCTGGTGGCCATCTTGTTCACCCGAGCGGAACAGTTTGAGCAATTTTGGTAGAGGGTCACCCAAGGAACATTCCTGTGAAAGTATTTAAAATACTTTTTGGAGAAGAAGTCCTTTAAAGCCAAAGTTGATGAAGGATGCAAGGACGATGGAAAAGGCCGGTCACAAAAGCTCACCTTGAGCACTTTGTGCTCAGGTGAGCTAAAAATAGCAGTTAAGGAAAAAGAGGGAAAATAAAATAAAAAATAAATCCCACTGGACCTTACCTGCTGCAAGAAAGGCAGGCCTTCCCCAAATGTTAGTCCAGTTGGCTCCCCTGGTGACATATAAAGCAATATTCAGTTCACACAACGGGGCATTATACGCCCATGGCAATCAGTAAGATGGAGCATATATATACTGACTGTTGGGTTTGTGTAATGTAACCAAGGAACAATATGTACACCACATATATGCTTACCTGGCTCTATTAATAACCCTCAATGGCTCAAACTACCTGTCTTCAACAAAATTTCATGGTCGGTAATATTTGGTGGACCATAACCTCAAATAATATGGGCATAACTATGGCAATAAATCTTGGACTGTAACCTTGAAATAATATGAGCTGCGCCACATCATAATCTTACTATACGTAAAGTTTCAGCTTAATCAGATGTGTTATCAGGAAACAAAATATGTTTAGAAAAATCTGTGAAAAGGGAAGAACTCTGGTAATATTTGGTGGACTGTAACCTCAAAATAAAAAGCGCTGTTCCACATCATGGTCTTACTATATGTAAAGTTTCAGCTTCATCAGATGTCAAATGTAGGAGGAGTTATCTAGAAATGGAATGTTTGGAAAAAGGGGTACAACTCTGGTAATATTTGGCAGACCATAACCTCAAAATAACATGCATTGTTCCATATCATGGTCTTAATGTATGTTGAGTTTCAGCATCATCGGATGTAAAATGTTATCCGCAAACAAAATGTTTAAAGAATTTTTCAAATGAGCATAACTCTATTATTATTTGAGGGACGGTAACCTCTAAACAATATGTGCTGCCCCACACCATGGTCTAACTATATATGAAGTGTCAGCTTAATCGGAAGTAAATTGTAGGAGAAGTCATCCAGAAACGAAAAGTTTACAAAAAATTTCAGAGGGGCATAACTCTATTATTATTTGGTGGACCATAACCTCGAAACAATATGCGCTGCCCCATATCATGGTCTAAATATGTATGAAGTTTCAGGTCGATGGGATGCATACTGTAGGAGGAGTTATCCAGAAATGAAAAGTTTACAACAAATTTCAAAGGGGCATAACTCTATTAATATTTGGTGGACAATAACCCCGAAACAATATGCACTGCCCCACACCATGGTCTACCTATGTATGAAGTTTTCAGCTTGATTGGATGCAAACTTTAGGCGGAGTTATTCTGAAACGAAAAGTTTACAGACGGCTGGACAAACAGACGGATGGACTGATGGACGCCAGGGGGAATAACATAATAGGTCCCTTTTTTCAAACGGTGTATAAAAAGACAAGAATTCTGCTGAAGGCTATGTCATGCCTGTGGGGGCTCAAAGTCCCAAAACTGTGAAATGTAGGTCAAGGTCATGCAATGATGCTTGTATAAATGTTGCCATCCCTAGATGCATGTTTATACCAAATATCATTAATGAAGCTCTTATAGTTCTTGAGAAATGGACTCTTATATTAGGGTGAGCGCTAGTGTTGACACCACAGTTAATGAAGTCAGTGAATCATGAAATGTTGGTCAAAGTCAAATATAGATGTATGCATTAAAGATGCCATCGCTTGGAGCAAATTGATACAAAGTATTATTACATAAGCTCGAAAGGTTCTTGAGAAATGGACTCCTAAATTTGGGTAAACACTAGAGTTGAGGCAGTAGTTTACAAAGTCAGTGAAATGTAGTTCAAATTCAAATACGGATGCTTGTTTAAAAGTTGCCATCCCTAGATGCAAGTTTGTAACAAGTCTCATTAAAGAAGCGCTTAATAGTTCTTAAGAAACGGATTATTTCATTTCCCTAGGGTTGATGCAATAGTTTAAAAGTCAGTGAACCATGAAATGGAGGTCAAGGTCAAGTACGATGCTTACATTAAAGTTGCAATCCATAGATGAAAGAATGAATGAAGCTATAATATTTCTTGAGACAGGACTTACATTGGGACGGACGCTAGTGTTGAAGCAATAGTTTACAAAGTCAGTGCAGGCCCCCACCCGCACATGTACATAGGGGCATGGAATAAAAGATTGGACTGCATGGTGCTTCCACGCAGAGCTGAAACCGACCGCACATGAGTACTGGTAAACCACCCAGGTATAAGCCTGCCAAGGAAAAGTGGTGAGAGTCAGACTGTTCCTTAAAACCTAGCAGTTTCTGTGATCGTCAGGCTTGAGAATTCATTTCATCAAAATGTCATCTCAACTGCACATAAGTACTGGTTAACTGCTTAGAAAGGATGAAGACTGCCCAGGCAAAATGGCGCGAGTCCATTCATATACTGGTAACCCCTATTGTTGTCATTGGGCTGCAGGGCTTGAGATGTCATTTCATCCAAGCTATGGATGAAAGTTCCACAAAATTGGAAGCAACATCTCCAAAATACCCAAAAGAGTGTTGACAGGGATGTTAAACCTCAGACCAAACAAACAAAACAAAGTCAGTGAAACATGTAATGTAGGTCAAGGTCAAATATGGATGCTTGCATTAAAGTTGCAATTCCATTTTGCAAGCTTGTATCAAGTATCATTAATGAGGCTCTGAGAGTTCTTCAGAAATGGACTCCTACGTTAGGGTGAATACTAGGGTAAATGCAATTGTTGACCGCTTGACTAATGGACAAAAGACTCCTATATCACACCATGCGTAAAGCAGGCTCGACAAAAATGGGCTTTCAAAAATAAGTACTTAATTATCTGGAGCAATGGGTAATTATTCCCTGGAAACTTAGTGGAAGAGAACACATTCAGGGGAGGCAACTCCTGCAAAAGTACTTTTGTGTCTCATGTCAATAGGGGCCAACACTTAAAGGAGAAAATTCTTTCCTTTAAGAGTAGACCCCTTTTTCCTTTGAACAGAGTTTATAATAAAGCAACCAAGAAATCCCAAAAGTTGTCTCCTTTTGAAAAATGATGGAAAAATCTCCTAGGTGTTCCCATTCCCCTTAAGAACAAGTTAAAGTGAGCCATTGTAAAGGAGCCATCTATGTTTGAGCCACTGAAAGTTCTCTGTATGTTGTATATACCTACCCCAGGATATGAAAACACAGCTGGAAAGCTGTCTACCCCAGTAGGAGTTTCAACCTTTTTATCAGGGTGGTGGTATCCAGAGCCCTTATATTTTTCCTCAATCCCTGAGATATCTAAGACTAGAGATACATTCAAAGCATCGGTTTTCTTCTGAAAAACTGTAATTCTGAAACAAAGAATCAGAAAATTGGATTCCATTTGTCGCTGCCTCTACGTATATGGCACACTTGTACTTTGCAGTATGTGAAAGAGTATTTGCTTGTCACACTGGAGAGATCCGGCTGGACTCCCACCAAATCTCCTGGATTTTTCTGCATCAGTTCTGCTATATTTGACATCTTGTGCAAACAACCAATGTGTTTGACTGATTGCATTTTACATCTCAACAATAACTAAGAGCATATAGAGAAGGGGCCTTGGCTTAAAGGCTCAGAAAAAGGCATCACATGAACAAGTCTGTTAAATCAACACCCCCTAAACCCCACTTTATATAGAGAAAACTGGGGTTTATGGGGGTGAACATTATTTTTTATTATTTCTGCTCCAAGACATAGGTTGTGGGTACTCGTTAGAACTGCCTCAACGAGACAGTTCTAACGAGCACCCTCAACCTACGTTTGCAGTATAAATTAGAAAAATATCACGGATTTTCATCAGAAAAGTAGCCATTTTGGAGGTGTGAAAAATGCGCTATGTCGCATGGATGTGTTATCGTAATGGTCTAGAGAATTTATGAGTGAGTGAGTGTTGGAGTTTTACGTCCCACCAACAGCTAAGGTCATACGGAGACGGGACCTCGGTTTAAAGACTCATCCGAAAGTCTGGAGAAGCCCGGGATTGAACCTGCGACCCCTGGTTTACAAGGCGAGTAGCGTAACCACTCGACCACGGAGGCTTCTAGAGAATTTATGAGGTAAGTAACTTAAACAATACATCATGGGGGCACCCTATAGCATCTGTGTGCATTAGAAACTCTTCTCATTTCAAATGGTTTATAACTCGAAGATTTGAGAACAAATTTAAATGCAGACAGGGGTGAAGATGTAAATAGCATGTGTTTGAGTTTTACCTCTCACCAACAGATAAGGTCCAACTGAGATAGAACCTTAGTTTAAAGACTCATCCCAACGTTTGGAGAAGCCCGCAGTCAAACCCACGACCCCTAGTTCATAAGGCGAGCAGCATAAACACTAATACATTACAATAACACACCCGTGTGACATAGTGCATTTTTTATAACTTCAAAATGGCTACTTTTCCGATGAAATTTTGTAATATTTTTCTTATATATACCACAAACACAGGTTGTGGGTGCTCGTTAGAACCGTCTCATTGAGATGGTTCTAACGAGTACCGACAACCTATGTCTTGGAGCAGAAATAAGAATAATAATGTATACCCCCGCAAACCCCAGTTTTCTCTATACAAAGTGGGGTTTAAGGGGGTGTTCAAATCACGGACGTGTCCATGTGATGAGCTAACCACTACACCACAGAGTCTTCTAATGAAGATGTTAAGCACTTGCAGATTTTAAATTGATAGTGTAGTATTGGCTTATCACTCTCCTGGACAATTTTGGTTCCCAGTCAGGGGCTAACTGATCAAAACTAAAAGTGTTGTAACTTGTAAGTTAATTCTTATCCTTTGTTTGTTTGATTGTTTGAACTGAGGTATTACGTCCCTGTCAACACTATTTAGGTTATTTTGGAGACGGTGCTTCCAATTTTGTGAGACTTTTACCCGACAATGAGATGAAATGACATCTCAATCCCTGCAGCCCAAACAAACCAAAAGGGTTAATATGTAGGGACTGTCCAACTTGCAGTGCTTTGCATGGGTAGGCTTAGACTCCTAAGCAGTTTACCAGTACTCATATGCAGCTGGTTTCAGCTCTGTGTGGAAGCAACATGCAGTCCAATCTATTTCTTCAAGCCCTGCTGGGCAGGGTCAATAACCCTTATTCTGCTGAACATGCCAATCCACTACCTTTGAAAGCAGTGTAGATCCAGATCATATGGAAGCCATCAGATCAGAATCTACTGTTTGTAATGCAGTTTGTGAACTGAATGTATACATTTTATCAAGTAGTTAGATTTGTTGATAGTTACGAATCAGTGTGGCTAAATTATTCTGTTCAGCCATATCATTAAAACCTTTATTATTTAATCTGGCAAACATGTCCTCTTCTGGGATTTTCCACATGAAATGAGTTAACACAGCCAGAAACCAGAAAGGGTTTATTAATTAAGATTATTAATTAAGATTACCTGGCAACATAATCCTCTGTATTTTTGGCGGACAAAGATTTCATATCTACTGGTGTTGTCTGCTTTGCCAAGATGTCATAGAAGTACAGACTAAACTGAAATTGAAACACCAAGCTAATATGAACAAATACAGCATAAACTTTTTACAACATGGTTAATAGTAAAATGGTTTTGGATATAACACGGTTGAAGGATGGGTCCCAAAAATTTATAGACGAGTTGGAAAATGGTCATTTTCTATAAATCTATACTATATTGTTTGAATATAACATGACTGAACAGAAGAAACAGACAAACAAATGGATGGAAAACCAGACTCTTTTATCGCTCCATGCTTAAAGTAGCTTCGAATTCGGTATTGGTGTCCATTATTTTTTTTTCCGTAAAAGTTTTGATTCTGAATTCAGGATTTAGTTATGTGTGTTTAAGCATTACCACATGAAAGGAAGAAATTGTTTTTCTGTTTTAAACCAATAACTACAGAGATATTCAACAAAATCATTGAGCTCGGCAAAAGGCATCACGTGAACAAGTCCGTGAAATGAACACCCCCTAAGCCCCACTTTATACAGAGAAAACTGGGGATTTACGGGGGTAAACATTATTTTCGTTATTTCTGCTCCAAGACATAGGTTGTGGGTTCTCGTTAGAACCGCCTCAATGAGGCGGTTCTATTGAGCACCCAAAACCTATGTTTGGAGTATAATTAAGAAAAATATCGCAAATTTGCATCGGAAAAATTACCTTTTTTGAGGTTTGAAAAAATGCTCTATATCACACGGATGTGTTATCGTAATGGTATATGGCCCGCAAGTAGCCTATACTAAATGTAATTCCAGTAGTTAAAATGTGTGATCTGAACAAATTACCTTGGCAACCATTAGGCCTTTATATTTTATCAACCAATAGTACAATGCTGGCCAATAGAGGACTGTCTTTGAAGAACTTCCAAACATGGATCTCTTTGTTGTCTAGAGGAAAATATGAAACAAGAAACTTGATTTACAACTTCAACAAATGTGCCAACAAAAATATCATGAGAAAATGGCCATTAGAACTCTTCTCTTCAATTTGTATTCTTCGCATGTGAGTGCACAGCCAACTAATAGGGCTAGATGTGTGCCTTTTAGCATTAACTCTTATCTCGCTGCATAAATTAATTTAGCCACACCCATTTACATTTCAACCAATCGAATTACATGATGTAATTTATTCATTCAAATGTGCAAACTGAATGACAAACAGTTTATATCGTGATCAGATGGCTTCTTTAGGAGCCTCGCACCACGGTTCCTGGACAGGCTTAGATCCTCTAAGCGGTTTACTAGTACTAGTGTGCGGGCCAGATTCAGCTCTGCGTGGAAGCATCATGCAGCCCATATATTTCTTCAAGCCCCTATGGGCGGGGGCGGAATAATATCAAGTAATTTGATTGGGTGATAGGCAGAAATGGGTGTGGCTTAAATGAATATTCAGCAAGATAAGGGTTAACCCTTCTCTTGCTGAATATTCATTTAAGCTACATAAGGGTCAACCCTTCTCTTGCTGAATAATTATTTTAGCCACACCCATCTCTGACTTTGATCCAATCAGATTACTTGATGTAATTTATTCCTACAAATTCATAAACTGAATGTCAAACATTAGATCCTGATCAGAAGCCATCTGATCGGGATCTACACTGTTTGCAAAGATAGGGGTTGTCGTGAACAGCAGGATAAGAGTTAAATTCGTTAATCCACTAGTGGATTAAATATGCACATCAGTTAATTACATCCCCTAACGTTACACTTACCACATCCTGTCAACATCCATCAGTTAATTAAGTCCTGTAACGTTACACTTACCACATCCTGTCAACATCCATCAGTTAATTACGTCCTGTAACGTTACACTTACCACATCCTGTCAACACCCATCAGTTAATTACGTACCATAACGTTACACTTACCACATCCTGTCAACATCCCTCAGTTAATTACGTCTCATAACGTTACACTTACCACATACTGTAAACATCCATCAGAGCTAAAATTATGTATAAAATTTCTAATTCTTTGACACCTCAATACATTAATGAAATGTTCCACTTAAAACCTTTGAATGATACTCTTCAGTCCCTAAGATCATCAGGAACAATAAATTGTGTGTTACCAAAGCCCAACAAAGAGCTGTTCAAGCAGAGTTTGATTTACTCTGGTCCAGTGATATCGAATAATTTACCTGATAAACTTAAACATTTGGAAACTATTAACGGCTTTCACAAAAATTGTATAAAATGGATGAAAGGGTCTCTAATGTGAAATGTGTGAACAGCTAGTGTGTTTGTGAGTGTGTGACCAAAGTTCTTAACTTGTGTTTTGTTTCGGCAAGTTTGTTCTTGGGTAAAAACATGTTTTTTTTTTGTTTGTTTTTTTTTTTGTTTTGTTTTTTTTTGTTTGTTCCATCACATTACCAAGTCTGTGTAATGAACACCCCTCTACTACCCACTTTAACTGGGGTTTGCAGGGGTATACTTTATTTTTCTTATTTCTATTCCGGGGCATGGGTTGTGGGTGCTCGTTGGAACCCCCTCAATGAGGCAGTTCTAACGGTAACCCTCAGCCTGTGTTTGTGATGTGAATGAGACAAATATCACAAGTTTTCATCAGAAAAGTAATGTTTTGATATGAAAAACTGCACTATGCCACATGTGTATGTTATCAAAATGTTGCTGTTTTTGTTAGCTGTAACAAGTTAACTTCATTGGCTGTGTGTGCTCAAGATATAATGTCATTACTGCATGTTTGTATATGATTCACTACTTTGTTGTATATACTGTAAATAATAGAGGGCCTCATGGAAGATTAGCTTGTATTTCTGCTAAATGTGTTACCCTCTGAAAATAAAGACTATTATTATTATTATTATTATTATTTTAATTACATCCCGTAACATTACACTTACCACATCCTGTCAACATCCATCAGTCAATTACATCCTGTAACGTTACACTTACCAGATCCTGTGAACATCCATGTCAAAGGAGCCTTCTTGTTGCGATATTGATACACATAGCCCCAGGTAAGAGGGGGTATCCAAATATTATTTTTCTTATTTCTGCAAGAAAGCGTATGTTGTTGGTACTTATTAGCACCTCGCTGAGTACCTAATGAGTACCCACAACATATTCTCATGCAGAAATAAGAAAAAATATCAAACTTTTCAGGAGGAAAACAAGCGCCTTATCTGGAGCTTTGAATTGCCTTTCTTTTGTGTGTTATATGACACAGTCATGTACGAATTGTTGATAAGCCCAGAACAAAACTGTCTCATGTATAATCTGATTACTGTATTTGTAATTTCTTCATGTGACCTGTAGGACACTCACTCAACAGGACTGGAAGAAACAGACTGGGTGCATTGTGCTTCCATGCAGACCACATCAGAACTGGTAAACTGCTAAAAAGGTCTAAATATGTTCTATAAAATGGTTATAAGCCTGCCCAGGCAAAATGGTGTGAGTCGGATCATCCAACTGGTTTCATTAGGTGTCAGGGCTTGACAGGTCATTTATCTTAATGTTGGGTAAATGCCCACAATATTGGAAGCAATGTCTCCAAAATGACCTATATAGCATTGCTTGGGATATTAAACCTCAATTCAAACCAAAACATCATGCAATCTGTAGGTTTATATGGCATTCTAATGCACTTCTGCGATATATCCTGTGGTATATCCTGCGATATACTGTCAGAAATCCGACGTCACCATGTAACGTCAATTTTTATTGGTTGGTATTTGGTTTTACGCAACTCACTGCAAAACAACATTTTTTAAACGAAACAAATGAATAAGTGCATTAGAATGGGGATGTTTGTGAACGTTAACCCTCAACACTGTTAAGGTCATTTTGGAGACATTGCTTCCAATTTTGTGGGACTTTTACCATGACACTGAGACGAAATGACAAGATATGCAAGAGGTGGGATTGTGAATAAGGGGATAACTGCATTGAAAATTGTCATTTAGGGAGGTAAATCGTCAGTTTTACAGTCACAAGTTCCGTTTTATGGCTCCACTGACGCATCGCCGTAAAGCAAAATTTCCAACTCTAAAACTGCCGATCTACCTCCACAAATGGCAATTTTGAATACAGTAATCCCTTAATTTACAATCCCACCTCTTGTATATAACACCAGCAGAAAATGTTAAATCTACCACAAAATACCACCAGGTTAACAAGTCCGGGAAATAACCCATTGTATACTAGTGGACTCTTCCATTGCTATATGTTGGACAAGTCCATTTGTCATATATGGGGTGTCAGGCCTAATTTTTCGTTTTTATTTTATTTTTGACGGAAAACTCTGTTAGCAAATAGTGCAGGCCCTGATCAGATGCCACGTTCTGCGGCATCTGATCTGGGCCTACACTGTTTGCCAAAGTACCCCTTTAAGGGTTTCCCACATATAGAATGGGATAAACACCCCGTAAACCCCACTTTACAGTCAAACATCAATGGCTCGAACCCCGTTGGGGCCATGAAAATATGCCTGAGGCAAAATCTCTACACTGTTTGCCAAGGTACCCCTTTATGGGTTTCCCGCACACAATGGGATAAACACTCTGCAAACCCCACTTTACAGTCTAACTTCGATGGCTCGAATCTCTTCTGGACCATGAAATTTGTTCAAGACAGCGGTAGTTTGAGCCACGGAGAGTTACTTTTCGTGCCATACCAGGAGGCATAATGGAGATAATTGTGGGGTATCTTTTCAGTGTTCTATATTATAAATGTATGTTGTGTGTACTCAATAGAATCACCTCATAGAGTTGATTCTAATGAGTACACATAGCATATATTTGCAAGATAAAACATAATCTCTCCTACATTATCCCTATGTGGCCCCGCCCATCCGTGCTTGAAGAAAAAAATGGGCTGCATGATGCTTCCAAGCACAGCTGAATCCGGCCGCACAACAGTACTGGTAAACCACTTAGAGGACCTAAGCCTGCCCAGGCAAAGCGGTGCGAGATTGACTGTCCATGCTTATAAACCCAATTGGTTTCATTAGGCGACAGGGCTTGAGATGTCATTTCATCTCAATGTCGGGTAAAAGTCCCACAAAATTGGAAGCAACGTCTCCAAAACTACCTATATAGTGTTGACCGGGACGTTAAACATCAAATCAAACAAACAAACATTATCCCTATATCGTATTTGGAGGAATTCCCTGCGGACTCAAGAGCGGGCTCGACTCATCCATTGTTAACAAGCCATCAGGATTCAAGCTATTGAAGTTCTACTGTATATAGAGAAAACTGGGGGAATAAGAACACCAGGGTTAGAACAGAATTTCTATCCCAAACTAAAACTATGGATTTCCTTATCTGGTGTGCAAGAAATTATTTTTCATATTTTTGCTCCAAAACATAAGTTCAGGGTATGCATTAGAACCACCTTACTGTCATACCAGACTCCTTTTATAAAATCTGGCATGTTTAACATCACTCAAGACATATGCTACAATGCTCGGCCAGCAACAATATCGATTTTGCCATACTGAATGATTGAACATTACCATGGTTTAGAAGACCCTCTTTACAATGACAGCATTTGTTCCTCAAAACTTTACCGACCTAAAGGATTTGCCACCATAAAGAATCTCAATAAGGTGTATTATTAACTGACTGTCCTTAATTGTTTGGAGGTCATCCATATTAAAACTGAGGTAAAAAATCAGTAAATATGTTTTTAAAGGTGTCAATTAATAAAATTGTCATTAATCAAGTAAATTTGTTTTGTCCCAGTTACAGGCCCTCGGTCAGCTGTATTGGCCTCGGCCTTCGGCCTAGGGCCAATACGGCAGACCTCAGACCTATAACTGGGCCAATATGAAAAATCCTGATTAATAACATCATAGTATAATACAGTCAACCCTCTTTATACCGACATTGGTTATAGCGACAGAACTTGTTAGAGCGACAATATCAATGGAATTAATCCTTAGCTCATGGCTTAGTCTTGGTTCCGATCGGCGAGGGCTTGAACAGGGTTGGAAACGCCCATATCGAATCCAAAGTCATCAAAGATTCTTTTAATCACAGATGTTATAGATATTTGTTAAAATAGTTTGTTCTATAATTTGAACAAGTACAATCTACTACCCAATATAATGACCCTAGTGCAAATTGATAGAACTAAAATAGCAGGATGAGTGGCAAACAGTATCAACCCTTCTGCAGCATCTCATCTGGGTCTACAACGTTTGCTCAGGCCTGTCTGTTTTTTTTGTTTGTTTGATTTGAGGTTTAACATCCCTGACAACACTGTATAGGTCATTTTGGAGACCTTGCTTCCAATTGTGGGACTTTTACCCAACAATGAGATGAAATGACATCTCAAGCCCTGTAGCCTAATAAAACCAATAGGGTTTGCACCCCCTTGCCTGGGCAGGCTTAGATCTTCTAAACAATTTACCAGTACTCATGTGCAGTCAGATTTCTGCAGCAAATGTCCAAATGGCTGAAGTAAATTCTCAAATTGCTGTAGCAAATGTCCAAATTGCTGTAGCAAATTCTCAAATTGCTGTAGCAAATGTCCAAACTGCTGTAGCAAATGTCTTAATTACTGTAGCAAATGTCCAAATTGTTGTAGCAAATGTCCAATTTGCCATAGCAAATGTTCAAATTGCTGTGGTAAATGTCCAAATTGCTTTAGCCATTGTTCATATTGCTGTTGCAAATGTCCAAATTGCTGTAGCAAATGTCCCACTGTTGTAGCAAATGTCCAAATTGCTGTAGCAATTGTTCAAATTGATGTAGCAAATGTCCAAATTGCTGTAGCAAATGACCCATTGTTGTAGCAAATGTGCAAATTGCTGTAGCAAATGTTCAAATTGCTGTAGTAAATGCCCAAATTGCTTTAGCGATTGTTCAAGTTGCTGTAGCAAATATCCAAATTGCTGTAGCAAATGTTCAAGCTGCTGTAGCAAATGTCCAAATTGCTGTACCAAATGTCCAAATTTCTGTACCAAATGTCTAAATTGCTGTAGAAAATGTCCAAATTGCTGTAGCAAATGTCCAAATTGCTGTAGCAAATGTATAAATTGCTGTAGCAAATCTCCAAATTGCTGTAGCAAATGTCCTAATTGCTGCAGCAAAGTCCAAATTTGCTGTAGCAAATGTCTAAATTGCTGTATTGCTGTAGAGAATTTCTAAATTGCTGTAGCAGTCCAAATTGCTGAAGCAAATGTCCAAATTCAAAGCTGGAAGAAATCACTTCAGAAACTCAGTGGTGTAAGAGTTAAAGATAAGATTATCTCACACAGATGTGTTGTCCTATTGTTAATTTATCCAGGAGATCCAGGTTAGACACTGGTTAAAAGTGTTCTTTATGTGAACAAAAATAATCATGCTTCTTGCTAATGTTACCAAAAAGACTGCAATCACAACAATTGTTCTCTGCTTTGTTATCTGCTGGTTACTTTACATGTCATTGTCGAAAACATGTACAATGGACACCCAGATCAGACTGCTCCTGATCAGTTTGTTTGATTTGAGAATTCACACACACACGCATGCTTGCTTAAGACAGGATGCTTGCTTATCACAGGTGACCACTGTGACAGGTTTTACTGTATCTGTAGCAGTCTGCAGGGTTGATTTGTTTGTTTGAATTGAGGTTTAACATCCCCCTCAACACTGTATAGGTCATTATGGAGACGTTGCTTCCAATTTTGTGGGACTTTTACCCGACATTGAGATGAAATGACATCTCAAGCCCTGTCGCCCAATGAAACCAAAAGGATTTATAAGCCTGGACGGTCTGACTCGCACCGCTTTGCCTGGGCAGGCTTAGATACTCTAAGCTGTTTACCAGTACTCGTGTGCGGGTCAGTTTCAGCTCTGCGTGGAAGCATCAAGCAGCCCACCTACTTCTTTAAGCCCCGATGGGAGGGGGCCGCATTTAAGTTTGGTAAAATATCCCATATGGTTACTTAGTTAATGGTGTGCACAAGAAATGTTTATGCCAGATGGACAAATGGATCAACAACACCATAAAATAATACATGTTTTTTTCAAACGGCCATAAAAATAATAGCCATCGGAAGAGATGGCAAATCCCCAGACCAAAAGTCAATATGGCCTTCAGAAGATTTTCATCAATAGAAAGTGCAGCAGAATTAACCCAGCAATATATCACAAAAGTATTGGAGTTATTGCCATAATACTGTCAGGGGAGATAACTCAAAAACTAGAGCACTAAGAATTGTGGTTCTTGTGTCATACACCTGCTTAAGCTCATGTATTACTGTACAAAGTACCATCAATATGTCTGAAAGAGAATTGGAGATATGGTGATCACAAGCTGGTCCTACTGTTATATTGGAAGGGTAGATAAGTCAAATACCACAGCACCAAGAGTTGTAATTCTAACGCATGACACCCCTTCTGTACCTCGTATACAATTGTGCCAAGTTCCTTCAATATATCTCAAAGGGTGTTGGAGTTTGGGCCATCACAAGTTTATATTGTCAGGGGAGCTAACTAAAAAACCAGAGCACCCAGAGTTGTAATTCTTGAGCATGACACACCTGCTTAATCTCATGTACATCTGCATCAAGTACCACCAATATGTCTCAAAGGGAGGTACAGTGATCACAAGGTGGTCATACTGTTATATTGGAAGGGGAGATAACTCAAATACCACAGCACCCAGAGTTGTGGTTCTTAAGCATGAAGCGCCATCTCAACCTTGTATACAATTGTGCCAAGTACCATCAATGATTCTCAAAGGGTATTGGAGTTATAGCCATCACAAGGTTATATTGTCAGGGGAGATAACTCAAAAACCAGAGCACACAGAGTTGTAATTCCTGAGCATGACACACCTGCTTAACCTCATGTACATCTGCATCAAGAACCAACAATATGTCTCAAAGGGAGGTACTGTGATCACAAGGTGATCATACTGTTATATTGGAAGGGGAGATAACTCAAATACCATAGCACCCAGAGTTGTGGTTCTTAAACATGAAGCGCCGTCTCAACCTTGTATACAATTGTGCCAAGTACCATCAATAAATCTCAAAGGGTATTGGAGTTATGGCCATCACATGGTTATATTGTCAGTGGAGATAATTAAAAAAAAACAGGGCACCCAGAGTCGTGGTTCTTGCCTGCTTAACCTCATGAACAGCTGTACCAAGTACCATCAATATATCTCAAAGAGTATTGGAGATATGGCCATCACAAGGTAGTGATTCTATTTTATTGGCAGGGGAGATAACTCAAAACCAATGGCACCCAGAGTTGTGGTTCGTGTGCATGATACGCCATCTCAGCTGTGCCATGAACCAACAATATATCTTAAAGAGTATTGGAGTTCGGGCCAACACAAGGTAGTCACTCTATTTTAATGGAAGGGGAGATAACTAAAAAACCATGACACCCAGAGCTGTGGTTCTTGTGCATGACATGCCGTCTAAGCCTTGTGAACAACTGTGCCAGGTACCATCAATATATCTCAAAGAGTATTGGAGTTATGGCCATCACTAAAAAACCATGGCACCCAGAGTTGTGGTTCTTGTATATGACACGCCGTCTCAGCCTTGTGAACAACTGTGCCAGGTACCATCAATATATCTCAAAGGGTATTGGAGTTATGGCCATCACAAAGTAGTCATTCTATTTTATTAAAAGGGGAGATAACTAAAAAAAGTATGGCATCCAGAGTTCTGGTTCTAGCGCAAGACAAGCCGTCTCAGCCTTGTGAACAATTGTGCCAAGAACCATCAATGAATCTCAAAGGGTATAGGAGTTATGGCCATCACAAGGTTGTGTGTACGGAAGGACAGACGGACAGACAGGCAGACGGACGCCAGGCTGATCGCTATATCCCATGAACCTATTCGATTGGGGGATAAAAATTGCACAATAATTATGTTCAAATATCTACTGACTGACAAACAACAGATGTGTACATTTTATACTTTCTTTTTTTGTTCAATATATTTCTTACCCTGTCCTCCAAATCTGCCGGCTATTGAAAGAAATGATCAAGTGCACAAATAAACCAAAACAAACAAGAGTCAGGGCACAAAAAAGCAAACAAGAAGACACGTGACCAATATAGACTCAGATCATCCTGTACACCCTCCAAAACGGTTAAGTGGCCAGGGTCCAGTTGTTCAAATCATTATTAGCTTAACAAGCTTAGTGGCCAAACTGTTAATAGTTCTAGTAAGTACAATATCAAACATTCTGGGATTTTTGCTGAACAAATGTGAGCAGCTTCACAATTTTAGTAAAAATATTAGCACATTTCCATATTAAATGGTCAAGTGAGTGTTTGAGTGTTACGTCCCACCAACAGCTAAGGTCATACGGAGATGGGACCTCGGTTTAAAGACTCATCCGAAAGTCTGGAGAAGCCCGGGATCGATCCTGCGATCCCTGGTTTACAAGGCGAGTAGCGTAACCACTACACCACGGGGGCTTCTATTAAATGGTCAAAGTTTTAATGGTATCTTAACTAACAATGTGGGCCGGCCTCGGTAGCTCAGTCAGATGCGCATCTGACTGGTGATCAGGAGGGCGCGGGTTTGATAGCTGCTGGGGTCCGCAACATTCTTTCGTGGAGATTGATCATGAAATCTTTTCTACGGTCATTCTCTCCCTTCCACTGATTCAATAAGGGCAGTTGTTAGTTTCTGGCAAAAGATTGTGCACTGTACTGGTTAACCGCTTACATATAAGCCTACCCAGGAAAAGTGTGGATAGGAAAACTGACCAGCTCACAAATGACATAAATAGTGTTGACTGGGCCATTAATAAGCCCCCGCCCATAGGGGCTTGAAGAAATATATGGGCCGCATGATGCTTCCACGCAGAGCTGAATCTGGCCCGCACTCTAGCACTGGTAAACCGCTTAGAGGATCTAAGCCTGTCCAGGAACCGCGATGCGAGGCGGACCGTCCATGATAATAAACCCAATTGGTTTCATTGGGCGACAGGGCTTGAGATGTCATTTCATCTCAATGTCGGGTAAAAGTCCCACAAAATTGGAAGCAACATCTCCAAAATGACCTTTACAGTGTTGACGGGGACGTTAAACCTCGAATCAAACAAGACTGGGCCATTAAACTGCAATACAAACAAACAAACAAAACTAACAATGTCGCTAGTTAACATTTCCGTAAGACTTCGATAATAATCCCCACGCTTTAGCAGATATTATATTCTCCTCTGTCTGTATGTCCATCCGTACATACATGAGATACATAATAGGGTTTATAATCTGTATAATCTATATTTAATGAGATTTATTCTGTAAATTTTTAACCCCATAACACTATTTGGGCCCCGTCAAGCGATTTTGGTACTTATCGGCTATGCGAGCAGCGAAGGTTCAGGCGAGCCTGCGCATCCGCGCAGTCTCGCAAGAACCTTCGCTGCTCGCTCATACAAGCAGTGAATCAAGAGGAACCTTCAGACAGACAGCCATATCTCTGCCCCCTCTGAATGGCTGGGCATGCACAGTTAAAATTTGTCATGACGGAATGCTCGAAGACACAAAATCGCTTGGCGGGGCTCATTTTTGAGTGATTGTGGGGTTAGTGGTTGTACAATGCTACATTATGGGGTTAAAATCTCCACAGACTTAAATCTCCACAGACTTAACATTTTGAACCCCACAACATACCTCTCATAAGAATGTCCATGTCTGTCCCTCCGATATGCTATCTCCTGCTAAACTATTAATCAGAATCCAACCAAATTTGGTGTGCGGGTTGCTTATATGAGTGGGGTGTGCAACAGCACATTTATTTTTGGCCCCATCCTCAGGGGCCCTAGCCTGGGGAGAGGTCGAAAGGTCAAATATCAATAAAATTCAATTAGAAAGCCAATTTTAAAGATTTTGATACCAAACTTTGCAGAAGTAATGATTAATGAAATATGTAAAAAATACTGAACATGATTTTGGATGCGACCTCTGGGTCGTGCCCCAGGGGTCGGACTTGTGGGGGTCGGGTGTCAAATTTAAAGTTTTTCAGAACATACATGTATTTATGTGGCATATCAAATCAAAGCAATGATTAGCAGAATACAATACAAGTAAACTTTTTACCCTGGGGTCAGATTTTGGCCCTAGGGGAGGGGTTAAAAGGTCACATGTCAGTCAAATTCAATTGCAAATACATGTACATGTTGTTATTTGGTACTTAGCCCCCGTGGAGAAAGTTTGGGGATTTGCTATGGCGTGCCATCGACTGCATTCTAGTTTATTATGGCAAATATACTTATATTTTGGCTGGAAAAAATACCACTGTAAAAGGTATTATACTCACCAGAACAGTTAACAATTTGGCCACTAATGAGCTTGTTAAGCTAACAATACTTTGAACATCTGGGCAAGAGTATGACAAGAGCTTTCTCTTATCTCTCTTAGGATTGTCACAAGCTGGTTTTGTTTGTTTGTAACGTCCCCGTCAACACTGTAAAGGTCATTTTCGAGACGTTGCTTCCAATTTTGTGGGGCTTTTATCCATAATTGAGATGAAATGACATCTCAAGCCTTGTCGCCCAATGAAACCAATAGAGTTTATAAGCATGGACGGGCCGACTTGCACTGCATTGCCTGGACAGGCTTAGATCTTCTAAGCGGTTTACCAGTGGGGAAAGCTAATAAAATCAGCAAAAATTTACGAGACTGTATAGATGTGCAGGCTCATCTGCGTCTATGCTGGTCACACAAATGTTATTGTCATCACGTTAACATGTAATGAGCACCCCTGTCACCTTACTTTGTATGGAGAAAAGTGGGGTTTACAGGGTTGTTCATAGGTTTCCTTATTTTTGCCTGAAGAAATAGATTGTGGATACTTGTTAGAACCACCTCAATGTGGCGGATCTAATGAGCACCCACAAACTATGTTAGGCGTATAAATCAGAAAAATATCACAAATCTTCATCAGAAAAATAACTACAGATAAATTCCTTTATTAAGACCACCTTTGGGACTGTTCAAAAGTGGTCTTTAAGACCACTTTTGAACAGTCCTAAAGGTGGTCTCAATCTAGAGCTCCCTGGGTGTACAAAACACAAAGGAAGAAGAGCTGAACATTTTTAAAAGCAGAATTAGTCTTAATTTTAGCTGGTCTTAATAGAGGAATTTTACTGTTTGTTAGTTTGATTTGAGGTTTAACGAATTTTACTGTATTTTTGAGACATGGCAAAAGCCATATCACATGGATGTATTATCATAATAGCAGATTTTGTTCAGTGAGGCTCAAACAATGTTTAAGGGATACAACTTACTTTTTTCGCCATTTTACCAACAGGTTAACAAGTCCATGATTGTAATGAATCCCCCTCTAAACCCCACTTTATATAAAGAAAGCAGGGGTTTACAGGGGTATACAATATTTCCCTTATTTCTGCTCCAAGACATAGGTTGTGGGTACTCGTCAGAGCACCCACAACCAATTTTTTTAAGCATTAAAAAGAATATTATCACAATTTTTCAGCAGCAAGTTAGCCATGTTGGGGGTATGACCGAATGCCCAATATCACACGAATGTCTAACAGTAATGTAACAGCAGTGACAGATTTTGTCATAATCCGTCTCAAATGTAGTTAAAACTAAGGGGAACAGTTACACCCAACATTTTCCTGCCATTTTACACAAGGGAGACAACTTACAGGACTTCATGTTGCCTTTCCTAACAGTAAAACTAAGGGGAACAGTTACACCCAACATTTTCCTGCCATTTTACACAAGGGAGACAACTTACAGGACTTCATGTTGCCTTTCCTATAAACTCTGCCCCTATGAAAAGGGAGTCTACTCTTAAAGGAAAGAATTTGCTCCTCTGGAGCAAATTCTTACCTTTAAGAGTAGACCCCTGTAATTTTGTCACGACTAGACCCCTGTAATTTTGACAAAGCAGTTAAAAATATTTTTGATAGGGTTGTCTCCCCTGAAGGTGTATACTTCCCCCTTAAGGTTAATTGATAAACCCAATTAAATTAGCCACCATTTTTCAAAGGGAAACTTCTTCGCCAAAATCAAGTGTCATTTCTTTCAGGAGACATAAGCAGTTAATTCACACTAGAAATGTTTTCAGAAGAAAACTCTGCCCCCCCCCCCCCCCACCCCACCCCTGCCAACCAACACCACAATAAATTTTACTTCAGCAACCATTTGACCTTGAAAAACGAAGTCAAGGTCACAAAAGTTTAACAAAGTCTTTGGTAAGTTGAAATGATATGTTGCACCACACATTTGAACACAATTCATGAATTCAGTTAAGAGATATGGTGCAAACAAGCCAGTTCTGGCCAAAAATTGAGTTTGATGGTTCGTTTTTAAGTTTAACGTCCCAGTCAACACTTAATAGGTCATTTTGCTTCCAATTTTGTGGGACTTTTACCTGAAACTGAGATGAAATGACATCCCAAGCCCTGCCGTCCAATTAAACCAATAGGGTTTATATGCGTGGATGGTCCAACCCGCATCACTCCTGTGCATGCTTAGAACCTCTATGCGGTTTACCAGTACTCATTTGCGGCTGATTTCAGCACTGCGTGGAAGCATCAAGCAGCCTAGTCTATTTCTTCTATCCCTGATGGGCGGGGGCCGTGAGTTTGATGGAGCCTGTGACCTTGAAAATGAGGTCACCATCACCAAAATCTAATCAAATCTTAGGGGGTAATGACGTATTTTACTATGTTTGAAGACTGACATTAGATTCTTTCTAAAAACCCTTGTCCATCTTCTAAGAACTTACCTCCCTTTGCTGGGCTGATGCACCCCAAGTGAGGAGTTTACTGTGAGCCTGGTGTAACTGCAGTAATGTGGGAAGAAATTGCCATTCTGACATCAGTATCTGACTAGTCACCAAGTGATTTATGACATCACACTCAAACCTGCAAAAAGCACCTGACTTGTCACAAAGTGATTTATGACATCACAATCAAATATGAAACAGTATCTGACACGTCACCCAATGTATTTATGATATCACACTCAAACCTGCAACGGTATCTGACTACAATAAAAATCCAAACAAGATGTGTTTGTGAAACACTGATGCCCCCGGACAGCGCATGTTAAATATGAAAGTAGTATCACTAAGCAATCTTAAAAAAGTAGGTCAAGGTCACAAGATAAACATTTTGGAATCGTTGGAATGGTCTTCTGCCATAGAATGCACATGTGAAATATGAAAGCCCTATCACTTACCAATTGAAAGTTATGGCCAATGTTAAAGTTTTTAAAAAGTAGGTCAAACATCAAGGTCAATGTCATGAGGTCAAAAATTATGGTACCACTGAAAAGGTTTTGTGAAAAAGAATGCACATGTGAAATATGAAAGCCCTATCACTTACCAATCGAAAGTTATGGACTATGTTAAAGTTTTTAAAATTAGGTCAAACATCAAGGTCAAGGTCACGAGGTCAAAAATTATGGTACCACTAGAAAGGTCTTGTGACAATGCACATGTGAAATATGAAAGCCCTACCACTTACCAATCGAAAGTTATGGCCAATGTTAAAGTTTTTAAAAAGTAGGTCAAATGTCAAGGACAAGGTCATGAGGTCAAAAATTATGGTACCACTAGAAAGGTCTTGTGACAAGGAATGTACATGTGAAATATGAAAGCCCTATCACTTATCAATCGAAAGTTATGGCCAACGTTAAGTTTCAAAAAAATGAAAAAAGTAGGTCAAAGATCAAGGTCACAAGATCAAAAATTATGGTACCACTGGAAAGGTCTTGTGATAAGGTAAAAAACTATACACATGTGAAATATGAAAACTCTATCTATTACCATTCAAAAGTTATGCCCAATGTTGAGGTTTTTGTAGACAGACAAATGGACAAACAGACAGACAGACCAAACACTATATGCCCCCCAAATCTCAATTCTGGCGGCATAAAAATTCGGACACCTTGAGGACTTGCTGTAATTCTCCTAAAACTTTAACAAATTTGTTTCAGGATCCTGCAAGGAGTCCAAAGGGTGCAAACAGAATGGCTAACAGTGTAGACCCTCATCAGACAGCTCCTTCAGGAGCAGTCTGATCTGGGTCAGCACTGTTTGCTTAGGCCTATCTGTCCCAATACTTAGGATCATTATGGTATTCCCCAAGGGATTTCTGACATCGCATTTAAACCAGAATCAGTATTTGACTAGTCATCGACATCAAATTCTAACGCGAAACAGTTTCTGATCTGTCAGCAAGTGATAAAGGACATCACACAAACCTCCAACAATAGTTTTTTACAAGTTACCAAGTGATTTATGACATCAAACTCTAACCTGCATCAACAATATCTGACTAGTCACCAATTCATTTATGACATCACACTCAAACCTGCAACAGTGTTTGACAAGTCACCAAGTTATTTATGACATCACACTCAAGCAACAGTATCTGACTAGTCAACAAGTGATTTATGACAGGTTATGTTGTTTAACCCTTTTGTACCAAATGGAATCGTCCTTCTCATATATAGCAGGAGTCCATTTCAAAAATTAGGGGTGTCAGGTTGTGTTTTCATCAAAATCCATTTGGAAAACAACTGAACTTTTAGCAAACAGTGGAGGCCCTGATCAGACGCCGCGTTCTGCGGCGTCTGATCTGGGCCTGCACTGTTTGCCAGGCTACCCGTTTTGGGGTTTCCGGTACTAAATGGGTTATGTACCGTACTTACGTGAAACCAGACTTGAGACTTCCGATAATTGGGTGATGGAAACTCTTAGTATGAGCTTGAATTATTTCTGTGATCACAGCTTGCAGGTCTTCGTAACTCAAGTTTTTGTTGGTACCTAGAGAACTTATTTGTTCATAACTTCACTATGTTAAAGAAACTGAGCAATACACAAGAAGAAGAATTCAATACATGTTATCAACAAGATTAACAGACACACAAACCTCTTCAAACCACTGTTAATTGCATAGATGATCTTACATGAGTGGTTATTTCATGGATTTCATATGAAATGACCACAAGTGTATGATTCTATTTATCATATAACGCTTTTTAATCATATTTTATTGCAGAAGAATTTCGGCAAAACATGTTGTCACAGACAGTATCATTATATTACACAGCAGTTATGATGTGTTATAACTTATTACATGTGTGGTCAAATAATTTTCATGACCTGACGTTATCCGCTAAAAAACACCAACATTATGTGATAATAAATATTTTAACATATGATGTCGCTTCTGAGAATGTAATAACGCCATGTATTAAATTTGGTAATCCACTAGTGTCTTAAATATGCTAATTAGTTAGATACACCCTGCAATGTTACACGTACGACAACCTTAATGACACTGTGTTTACTAATAGCGGAATATTGACATTTTTGTTAAAAATTGTAAATAAAATGTGTCTTAAATGTCATATGATAAACAGAATCTTGCAGTTTGTGTTCTTGTATTATTAAATTTATTAAACTCATTGAGGAAAAGGGATAAAATGCTCGACAAAGCCTCACATTTTATCCCTTTTCCTCAACACAGCCTCACATTTTATCCCTTTTCCTCAACACATTTAATAAATTGACCCATTTCGTACCAAATGGAATCTTCCTCCTTATAAATAGCAGGAGTTCATTTCAAAATTTAGGGGTGTCAGGTTGTGTTTCCTTCAAAATTTATTTGGAAAATGGCTAAATTTTTGGCAAACAGTGGAGGCCCTGATCAGACGCCACGTTCTGCGGCATCTGATCTGGGCCTGCACTGTTTGTCGGGGTACCCGTTTTAGGGTTTCTGGTACTAAATTGGTTATATAATACATGAACACTAGTACTCATGTACGATCCTCTATTTATATAACAATGGCTGAAAAATAGGATCCCAAAATGTATAGATCATACAGAAAAATTACCATAAATTGTCATTCACTATATGATTTCTACAATCCCCAAAAATGTAAAGCACATATCATTTTCCTAGATAACCTAAGCATTTTTCTTTTTGAGCCAAAATTGTTGTCAAACCAACAAGGACCCCATCAACAGTGATATAAGGGATTGCTGTGTACCTTTACAATACATAGAGGATCTTACATGAGTGGTCATTTCATATGAAATTTTGAAATGAGCCCCCGGCGAGTTCCAAAAATTTCATATGAAATAATCATTTTGGTAGGGCTATGGTTAAAACAGCAGTGCAGTGCCATTTCCTTTTTTCAGGCGGCACACCTTATTTTTTGCCCACACCATTACCTTTTTTCCCTGCATTGTGCCCTTTTGAGCTCATGCTTTTCCTTTTTTTGGCTTCAACAGTGCTCTTTTGCCCTCTGAAACTTTCAGTGACCGTAATTGCCTTTTTACAAGGGCATCTAGATGATAAAGTAGCATATGTTGGTCCAAATATATGCCAATTTTTATAGCAATGATAACAAGGATACAAATCCATGGTCTTCTGACGAGCTCTCACAAACTCACACAGCTGAGAACACAGGTGACCAACCAGCTTCTCAAATTCCACTGTTGGCCCCGGCAACCCACAACCTAGCAGTTCCTGTTGTTGTACACCCTCCTCAACTCGGCGTAATTCTACCATCACTAACTGGTACTGGTTTCTTAAACTCTGAAATAACAAAATGGAACAAGGTACAGAAAGAATTACAATTTAACCCTTATCCTTCTGAATATTTTAATGAGACGTACCCATTTCTGACTATCAGCCAATCAGGTTACAGTATATAATGTTTTCATTCAAACTGACAAACTGAATGACAAACAGTGTAGATCCTGATCAGATGGCTTCCACAGAAGCCATCTGATCTGGATCTACATTGTTTGTAAAGGTAAGGGTTGTAGTGTTCAGCAGGATAAGGGTTAAGATGCCAATCAAAACAATTGCCGTCTGCTATGTTGTCTACTGGTTGTTTAAATTTAAGAAGTCATTAATGCAAACAGTGTAGACCCAGGTCAGACTGCAGTCTAATCAGGGTCCATACAGTTTGCCTATATGCAAAGATATTTCAAAATGTTTGCAAAATGATGCAGCAGACGACATAATCAGACGACATTTTCAGATGCATATTTTCTTAAAAAACTTAAGGTTAAGGAGCTTTTATATAAAAAAAATATATACATGTACATATTCAGGGAAAGCAACTCCATCAAATATATTTTGTCTCCTTTTTCAATAAGGCCTTAAAGGGTCTATCCACAGCCCAGCTGTTCCCTTTTTTGTGCTCCCTCCTCAACTTGCTGTTATTCTAATGTCACTAACTGGTATTGGTTTCTCAAACTCTGAAATAAGAGAACTCCTTTTTCACCTTTAAGATGCTAATCACAACAATTGTATTCTGCTTTGGTTACTTTAAAAGTCATTGTTAAAAACAGTGAGGATCAAGATCAGACAGTTGCACACTGTTTGCCTGTATGCAAAAATGCAAAAAAAAAATCAAAAGCATTTGCAAAAAGATGCAAATGTACATTTTTGCAGGTTAAATACGGATGCTTGTACCAAGTTTCATTAACAAAGACTTGAAAATTAGGATGAATGTCAGGGTTGTCACAAACCTTGATGGCTTGATAAATGATCAAACAAACAAACCTTAAAACTGGACAAAAAGTACTATATAGGGCAAAATTTTTGCAAGCATTTTTTAAAATTAAAGAACAGGGCAAATTTCATAATGAAGTGAGCTAAGCATGAAAAGATTTCATGATCAATCTCCATGAAAGAATGTTGCCGACATCAACAGGTATCCAATGCACGTTCACCTGATCACCAGTCAAACGCGCATCCCACTGAGCTACCAAGGCCGGCCTTTAGTTAATGTATCATTAAAACCTTTGATTGTTAAATATGGCAAATGTTGCTGAAAAACGGGAGCATTTTCCGCCTAAATAACAGTATGTTAGATATTGTACTGGTCACAACAGTTATGAAGTTCACAACAAACGAACTGTTTAACCCTTGTCCTGCTGAGCCCGGATATGCCTTATCTTTGAAACAATGTAGTTCCAGATCAGATGGCTTCTGAAGAAGCTTGTTAAGCTAATGATGCTTTGAACAAATGGGTCCATACCACTACTGAGCTCATTAAGCTAAAGATGCTTTGAACAACTGGGCCCATACCACTAACAAGCTTGATAAGCCAACGATGCTTTGAACAACTCGGCCCAGACCACTAATGAGCTCGTTAAGCTAATGATGCTCTGAAAAAATGGGCCCTTATCTCTTTCTAAAATAACTCACATCTTTTCTCCCAAACCATTTCTGTTCCAGAAAGCCCAGTCCCATGTACGACTTCTCAGCCATAGCAAACTGGATCAGCGTATGTACCATCAGGGCCCAGGAGGAACCAAATGCAGCCTTGTGGGCATCTCTCTCCTTCTCCTGTAGCACAAATCAAAGTTCTGATAGCACTGATGGGTTGAGTGTCTTTAACAGTACAGTGGGAAAATGGTCATTAACCCTTGTCCTGCTGAATATTCATATATGCCACACCCACTACCGATTAACAACCAATCAGATAACTTGATGCAAATTATTGCAACAAATTCACAATCTGAATGGCAAACAATGCAGATCCTGATCTGATGGCTTCGTTAGAAGCCATCTGATCTGGATCTACATTGTTTCAAAGATAAGGCATATCCGGGATTAGCAGGACAAGGGTTAATGGGGACTTGAGGGCGTGGCCGGTGTTGCACATTGCAGTTCTGGTCATGAACATACTCAATAAATCCGAGTCTGCTATTTTCGTTTATTTGGTGTATTCTTTGCATCTAAAGGACCTAACCATTCAGAACTTATTTATCTTCACTGCAGCTGGTGATATGCTGTGTGGCGGCTGTAAAATGTTTACTGGTACATCATCATAGTGCAGACTATATTTTCTGGTTCTTTGGGATCATTGAGTTCATTTTGAATCATTTTGAAAATAGAGTTCTGCTTCAGCCGGCGCAAGAGGGCGTGGCCGGTGTTGCATATTTCAGTACTGGTCGTGAACAGACTCAATAAAACTGAGTCTGCTATTTCGTTGACTTGGTGTATTCTTTGCTTGTAAAAGATCTAACCATTCAAAACTTATTTAGATTATTTCGTTTGTTGCTTCAATCCTTGTCCTTTTAGCAAACAGTGTAGAGACCAGAAATAGATCCTTTCTACAGCATCTGATCAGGGTCTTCACTCTTTGCCTAAACTGGCACACGAGTCTAGTCAATATTTTACAGACAACCCTCTTTCATAGCACTCTGTCGTCACAGCAACAACAATATCATGGCTATAAATAACCATTAACTGGATTTCATATGAACGCTATTTATGTACAGTCAACCCTCTTTATACCGACATTCTTTATAATAGCAAAACTCGTTCTAACAGCAATTCCTATGGAATTACTTCTTAGCTAAAGGCTTGGTTTAAACAGTATTTATTTGTCAAGAATAATGTACATGTACAGTCAATTACAACAGCACCTAACAGGATCTGACACTAAGCTTTTGCTTATATCAAAGTCATCTCCAGTAAAGGCTTAGCATTGGTTCCGAGCAGCCTCGGCTTCACTCAGGTTGGAAATGCACAAATCGAGTCCATAGTAATAAAAGATTCTTGTAACCTAATACTCCAAGAAACAAATGTTATAGATATTTGTTAGAATCGCCTCATCGAGGTGATTCTAACAAATGTCTATAACATTTGTTTGATGGAGTAATAATGTCTTGGAGTAATAATGTCTTGGAGTATAAAATGTCTATAACATTTGTTTCTTGGAGTAATAATGGGGAAAAGGGCTTTTATTACCTATCATACTCCTAACTGGAATTCTTTATAATGGCAAATTCTACATAACGGCACAATAATAGGGAACAAATAACGGTACTGTCGTTATAACGAGGGCCCTCTGTAGTTTTACTTCATTTGTCAGCAACTGTCACATGGACAATAGCAGAACAAATCAGATTCATTTAAGAAAAAGATCAGCTCTGGCTGCGATTTGAGGTGTAACGTCCCCGTCAACACAATTTATGTCATTTTGGAGACGTTGTTTGCCATGTGTGGGAGTTTTACCCGACATTGAGATGAAATGACTTCTCAAGCCCTGCCGCCCAATGAAACCAATAGGGTCTATAACCATGGACGGTCCGACACGCACCGCTTTGCCTGGGCAGGCTTAGATCCTCTAAGCGGTTTACCAGTACTCGTGTGCAGGTCTGTTTCAGCTCTGTGTGGAAGCATCATGCAACCCAAGCCCCGATGGGCCTGTGATTTGTTGAGGAGGTTTGTTTGTTTGGAGGTCAGTTGTGAAGTAAATGAAATCACATAGCACATAGCATGAGTGATTTGTCTACTTTCAACTGACCGACAAACTGTTATTTATTACTCAACAATTCACATACTTCGATTCTAACACACTGAAAATTGGTAATAATGTTGTTAGTTCCTTCAAATTCTCTGAACCCTTTGCCATTGTTAGAAGAAATTCAGCCCAAATTTTTTACTCTTAGAGTAAAAAATTTGGGCTGTATTTCTTCTAACAAGTAGAGTCTAACACATGCATTTATGTCCTTTTGTAACGTTTTCATTGTGAGAAAGTCATATTACACCATCTAAGGTCATGGAATCTTCAAGTGACATCAGCAAAGCCTCGCATTTTATCCCTTTTCCTCAACTTGTTTAATAAATTGAATAATACAAGATCTTTTATGTCTGCACTGCTTATAACCAACTCCTTGGCTTTATCAAAAGGGATAATTTGAGGAATAATTTATTAAACAAGTTGAGGAAAAGGCATTAAAATGCTCGGCAAAGCCTCACATTTTATCCCTTTTCCTCAACTTGTTTAATAAATTGAATAATACATGAACACTCAAGTAAGATTTTCTATATCTGCAAAACTTACAACCAACTCCTTGGCTTTATCAAAAGGGATAATTTGAGGAAACGGGATAAAGGGATATAATTTGAGGAATAATTTATTAAACAAGTTGAGGAAAAGGCATTAAAATGCTCGGCAACTTACAATCAACTCCTTGGCTTTATCAAAAGGGATAATTTGAGGAAAAGGGACGAAGGGATAATTTATTAAACAAGTTGAGGAAAAGGCATAAAATGCTCGGCAAAGCCTCGCATTTTATCCCTTTTCCTCAACTTGTTTAATAAATTGAATAATACAAGATCTTCTATATCTGCACTATGTGTACTTACAATCAACTCCTTGGCTTTATCAAAAGCAAATTGACTGAGCAACAAGAAATACTGCTGTAAAATTCCTTCCTCCTTTGCCCCCAGGGGTGATACAGGAGATGTCGGAAATGACATACTTCACTCTTCCCCTCTCCTTTAATATCTTCAATGACGCTTAGAGTAGTTGCACATTAGACACTGTGAGAGATATCTGAAAATGAAACAGATAATACACCTCAACCTCTTTATAACACTATTGTTGGGGTCCAAAGCAGAAACCGTGTAAGTTAAACAACCGTGTTATATCCAAACAAAAATGTATAGATTATATAGAAAAATGACCATTTATGGTCATTTTTCTATATAATCTATACATTTTTGGGATCCATCTTGAAACCTTGTTATATCCAAAACCGTGTTATAATGAACCGTGTTATTATAACAAGGTTGTGGTGTAATGTCTCTTGTTATTATTTTTGAAGCAGACTTGAAGTTAACAGAAAGCTATTTACACAGAATCAGGGTTTTCCTTCAGTTTCAAATTTAGGGCCCCAGGGACTGCATAAGTGGTCATTTGGGGTACACAGGTCTTTTTGCTTAAAATAGGCTTGCCATAGCCCTAATAACTGAAGGTCTTGTACTGTGAATGGAATCAAATTCAGTTTTAAATGCCAGAAATGAAAGGAACTAGTTTTAATTAGGTAATTATTGCATCCCATTGGACCCCTGCTACAAACATTTGAGGGTCCCAGACAATCTTTTGAGGGTCAAAAAATAGCCAAAATGAGAGTGTCTGAGCCCTGGTAACCCCTGACAGAATACAAAGGTGCACCGAAACACCCCAAACTACCACAAAACATTTTTTGTATGTCTGTAATTGCTAAAATTTGTGTAAATAAAAGTAAAAATAATATGTTTGTTTGTTTATATACCACAACCTCTTTTATAACACTATTGTTGGGTCCAAAGCAGAAACCGTGTTAGTAAAACAACTGTGTTATATCCAAACAAAAATGTGTAGATTTTATTAGAAAAATGACCATTTATGGTCATTTTTCTATATAATCTACACATTTTTAGGATCCATCTTGAAACAGTTTGTCATAAGGTATAGGTATATAGCACACTTGTACTGTCTTGCGGTACAAGTCAGCTTTCATAGTAACATGGTAGAGTGTTTGCTTATCAATCCGGCAGGCCGGGTTAGATCCCCGGCAGGGCCAAAGGTGTTGCATTTTTTCACCTGTTACATTTGGCACCCACCCTAAATAATACTAGTGCATTAGAAGTCCTTGAGTATCATTTCACATGATTCTCGGACTCCCAGAAATTCGAGGACCAATTTCAATGTGGAGTGGGAGAATGTCATAGGGTATAGGTATATAGCACACTTGTACTGCCTTGCGGTACAATCCGGCTTTATAGTGACGTGGTAGTGTTTGCTTATCAATCCGGCGACCCGGGCCTGATCCCCAGCCAGGCCAAAGGTGTGTAGCATTTTTTTTCACCTGTTACATGTGGTTTGTAGTAGGGTGGGGGTGGGGTACAGTATAGGTTGCTGATCTGCTCATATATAATGCAAAAAAAAAAAAGGCATCAGTTCTACAGATCAGCTCATTAGTAACTTCTTACTGAGGCAGTTCTACAAAGTTTTCTCAGTGAAAGATTGAGAGTGTTAAGAGTGTACACCCGCTTAAACCCTGATATTCCTGAGTAGTTTACAAATTAAATTTTCGTCCCCAGAAGCAAATGTGACATGCTCTTGTGACATGCACATATAATGACATAATGACCATCACGAAAATACGCCTATATAAATTTGACCCCTTTGAACCCCACTTTTATATAGTAAAACTAGGGTTTACAGGGGTAAACATTATTTTTCTTATTTCTGCCCTAAAATATAGATTGTGGGTACCCGTTAGAACCGCCTCAATGAGGCAATTCTAACGGGTACCCACAATCTATATTTTGAGGATAAATAAGAAAAATATCACAATTTTTCATCTTAAAATTTGCGTTGTTTTCGTCGATAAAATTTACTATGTATTTGTATAGGCGTGTTTTCGTAATGTATATGTGTGACATGATGCATTCTTTCATATCTCCAAAACGATGCACTAACCATGAGCTACCAAGCTCCACAATCAATATACAGCAACCATAAAATATCTCTGAAATGATTACGTTTTGGTTTGTCACACCCATGTTAACATGTCATCAATTTTGCCTTCTAATTCCGCTCACCCGAACAATAACATCCAGTCAAGTCTTACTCAAGATGCAATATTGTACACAAGAGTTTTGTTGGTACATGTATACTTCTTTGGTAATGTGTTGCTTAAAAGCTGATGCAGTGATTGTCCAGTTGATTGAATAATAATAATTGTTAGTAATTCAGTTCAAAATTAGGTAAGGGCTTGTGGTGCTGACTGGATTTCATTCACCCAATTTTCAGTCCAAAATATATGAAGCTTTGTTAGGTACCTGTCAAAGGAAAATAAAAAATATTGTTCATTTAATTTTGCAATAATTCCTATCTGCAGAATTAGCAGATGCGCAGAATTAGCCAAAACAGCCATATGGCCATTTTGTGGGAAAGTAACTGTCCATATGGCCTTCCTTTGTTTAGGTTTCCATTGTGGTCTGGTCGCTTAATGTTTGTATTTCTTTCCCTTTGGTGTCTTTTATGAATGGAGTAAGTTAATTGTATCAATTCCTGATCTTTGTTTTACTTCTACTTTTCAATGTGTTAATGTCAATGTCTTTATGAAAGGTTATACTTGTAAACAATACAAAATTTAATTAATCATTTGACCCATTCAACAAGCTTGACAACTCGAGTACTGTTAACAGTGTTTCTGCCAATGTGCTAACTAACTTTGCTTTGTTATTTTACTATGGTACAAAACAGTATGATGCCAAGTAATACTGCTTAGGTTTAATGTCTTGTGGAAATACCATGAAATTTGAAATAATATCAATGGTGATCACTCCAGTTTGACACGTTTTCATCTATAGCTACAACTGCAGTGGAAGTAATCTATAGCTGCAACAGCAGTAAATTTTTCTCTTAAAACGAAATACACGAAATTGAGTCCATCTCGTCATAGCCGTTAACGCTTTAGCCTTGTATAAGTTGAATATGATGGTCAAGCTACTAACCATTGGATCTTGCTCTGAGAGGACATATTAGCAAAGAAGAAAAGAAGTGCAAACAAATTTTAGTTTATGGGCTACGATTTTAAGGCTGATACAATTTATACGGATAATCGATTAATCGATCGATAATTTCCACAACAATTATTATTATTACAGGTTTGCTTGTAATCGATTATTTGATAAGTACAATTTACTACTCAAAGTTGTGCCCAAAATTGATGGATGAGCGGCAAACAGTGCATTGTTTGCTCAAGCCTGTCTGTTCAAATGCATATGGCAAAGTACAGCATATGGTAGGAGTCATGCTCAGACAGAAAGCCAGAAAGGTAAAATTATGACCAAATATTCAGTGATTACTAATCGATTATCGATCGCAATGAAAGGATTGATAATCGATTGTCATTTCAGCTCCGATTAGTCAGCCCTATACGATTTCGCCTCTTTATAATGATTTGCTTTCCACTCATGTTGAATATCAGAAATTCGTAGCTTGGTATTTCTTTTTAAAAACTTCAATTTCATAAAAACATATTAGTAGAATACCAGAAAATTTCCCTGAAAAAAAAACTCATTAGGCACTATACATGTTGGTAAAACGGCACTTGGGGCTTCAAGTAATAGGGACCGCACGATGCTTCCACGCAGTGCTGAAACCGACCCGCACACGAGTACTGGTAAACCGCTTAGAGTATCTAAGCCTGCCCAGGCAAAGCAGTGCGTGTCGGACAGACCATGCTTATAAACCTATTGGTTTCATTGGGCGGCAGGGCTTGAGATGTCATTTCATCTCAATATCGGGTAAAAGCCCCACACAATTGGAAGCAACGTATGCAAAATGACCTTTACCGTGTTGACGGGGACGTTAAACCTCAAATCAAACAAACAAACAAGTTGGTAAAGACTCTTAAGAAAAAAGAAAAAGAAAAGAAAAAATTGGTAAGATCAAGCGGAACCGCATATTTCCAATTAGAAGTACAGTAAAATTCTTAAATTAAGACCACCTTTGGGACTGTTCAAAAGTGGTCTGGATGTAGTAAAAATGAAGAAACATTACGAAAACACGCTTGTTTTCACACAGTTTCGCGGCTTATTTTTGTTATGGTTTGTCTTTTGAGTGTGTGTGTCGCTTATATTATTTAAGAAATAGATCAGCTCTAACTGTGATTTGTTGGGTAAGAAATCACAGTTTGGAGGTCAGTTGTAAAGTAGACAAATCACGAGCGCGTAGCGCGCGTGATTTGTCTGCTTACAACTGACCGACAAACTGTGATTTATTACCTAACAAATCACTGGCTAGAGCTGATCTATTTCGATTCTAACACGCTTTTTCGCCATTATTAGAAGAAATCCCGCTAAAATTATCGACTGAAACACATGCATTTATACCCTTTTCTAACGTTTTCGATGCGAGAAAATGACGTTACACCGTCTAACGTCAAGGAAATCGACTAATGACGTCATAAATTTGCAAATTTTTAATGACGTCACTCGTCACGCTCTTCCTAGCCGTGATTTGTTGTAGAATAAAACACAGCCGTTTTCCATTGCCTATATAGGCGCGCTGTGTTAGAAATAGAGGATATTTGATTTTTTTTCAGTGTAAGATCGAATTTTATTTCACCGAATGAATACCAAAACCAGTATTTTCACGAGGGCGTTTAGGTGTTCATGAGTGAAATAAAATTTGATCTTACACTGAAAAAAAATCAAATTTTCTGTTTCTTACATGCTTCAAAGCGGCAATACTTAGCTTCACTAATCGCGTCACTCACACTCAGAGAAAACTAACTTTGTTCCTGGTCGTTTCGCGGCAATTTAGTGGTGTCCAACGTAATTACTGGGTATAATAGTTGGCGTAAACTAAAAGTTTGCACCTGAGAAATACCCTGGGATGTTTTTTTTATGAATGGTTACTGAAATAATTGAGATATTAGTTTCCCAAAGAAGGCGCGGACAGCTCTAACGTCGCGCAACAAAATACGTGACATCAGCGTCGAAATGACGTCATTAACGTCCTTGTGACGTGTGAACGGGCATAGCGTCAAATCTTGTACAGTTCATTAATTTTCAATCATCTGACGATGGAAAACTGACCACAGAATTAGATTTGGAGAAAAAAGTAGTCCCAAAACAGTGAAAAATAAAATTGACATCAGTCACTGTTTGAAACAGGTCACTGTTTGAAACAGTGACAATATCATTTTTGGAGCGTAGCTGTTGCAGCGTAGCTCCAGTGAGATGAGAAGTGATTTCTGCACTACTTTCGGTGTTACTGCATATGACCCAATCACCAGAGAAAACATAATACCCCGTGTTAACATAGTAGATTATTACGCCGTGCGGTATCTTCTTATAGACTGCTTCACAGACCACCTATTTCAAACGGAATAGATGAATATTTTTTTTAGATGAACTGTGTAGCAGTCTAATCTTTTTATAGTTCAGTTCATATAACCCAGTTTACAGCCCATTTGTACCATAAAAGCCCAAACCTGGCAACTTGCAAACAGGACAAAACCAGATCAGATACCACAGAACGCGGAGTCCCATTATGACCTGCACTGCATACTTACAAAAAGGTTCAGGCATTTTTGCCAAATATTTCGTGGAAACCACAACCTGACATCCCTGATTTTAAAATGAACTCATTCCATACTGATATAAGGTGTTGAGGATTCCATTCGTTTAAAATGGGTTCAAAGTACGCAGTGTGGGTCGATAATGTATTACCAAAATAAGACAGTTTGAATGAGTTTGGACATATGCACGTCAAGACTTATATTGTAAGCAGTAAATTTTGCAGTTCAGCCACAGATGAGACGCCACTTATTGTAGCGTCTGATCTGGGTCTGCTATGTTTGTCCCTAAAAAGGCTGCTAGACATATACTCAGAGTTTGGGTTAATGTGTGTGTGTGTGTGTGGGGGGGGGGGGGGGATTGATCGTGAAACCTGTTCCACGGTGATTCTATCCCTTTCGCTGATTCAAGAAGGGCATTTGTTGGTTTCCGGTAAAAGACTGTGCACTCTGCTGTATTGACAATATTCAGCCAAAGAAATCGCCTTAATGCCAAATCATTTCATAAATGGCCTCGTTGAGGCAATTTATTTTTATATAATAATAATTGAGTATAATGTCTAAACCTCTTCAAATATTCCTATGGATTGATATTGACAATAACTAACCTAAGAAACTGTCTTATGCAAGATCACTTCATAAATGGCCTCACCGATGCAATATATATTTAGAAAATTGTTAACATAGTATAATGTTCAAACCTCTCTGAATATTCCGATCGTTTTTGGCATTCGGATTGATATTGACAATACCTAACCCATGAGGCTGCTTTATGCAAGATTACTGTATGAATGGCCTCGCCGAGGCAAACTTATATAAAAATGATTACGGAGTATAACATCTAAACCCGGCTTTGATCATTTGTGGCATACAGGTTGATATTGACAATACATAACCCGCAAAATTGCCTTATGCCAAATAACTTTGCAAACGACCTCGCCTAGGCAAATGAAAAATTATTTCGAAGTGTAACTTCTAATCTACTTGAAATATTTTTGACAACTGTTAGCATACAAATAGATAATGTACAGATCTAACCAACGAGATTCCTGAATGCCCAATTTCTTTATTTTAGCTTCTGCAAGGTAAAAAATTCATCCACTGACACGGTCGTATAACTTTCAAACCGACGGGTATATTTTTATAATGTTTTGCATGCAGATGTAAATTGACAGGATCAAGCCAATGCTATTGTCTAATGCCAGATAGCTTTATAAACAACCTCACCGAGGCAATTTTTAAAGACTGATTACGCGTGTAAAACTTATAAACTGCTGGGAATATTATGCTAACTTTTCACATGAAGATAAACATCATCAAGCCGTAATCAAGGAGAATGTCTAATGCAAGATAAATAACCTCCCCATGGTAATTTTTCAAAAACTGATTACATAAAATAAATTTAAAGTCGCCAAACAATTTCGCAAGCCGCAGTTATTACACGAACTATAGTTCAGCAGAAATCTTCAAGTAAACTGTAGAACTGCATGGTTGCTGTATTGCTAAAAAACATTAATTGTGGGTACTTGATAAAACTGCCTCGTCAAGGCGGTCCACTCAAGTCCCCGCAATCAATGTTTTGAGCAGAGATAAGAAAGTGTCACAATTTTGTATCTTAAAATTTCCATTTTTTTATTTATTTTTTTTTTGCCGAAAAATTGACAATGCAGATGTGCTGGCGTGTTTTCGTGATGGTTGTTGCGGGGTCTACACCTTAGCGTGAGTTAATTTCAATATAGGTTTTGTAGCTTTAACACGACTTTTGGCCCAGAATAGCTTCAAACAGCTATGTTCATTGGATCAATATGAGCCTGAATTAAAATACCAATCAGACGCTAAATCATATTATCAAAGCTACGCTCCATCAGCACTCTCAGTGCTTTGATCTATTTCACTGAGAAATCTCTATATTTCATTGAAAAGCATGTAAGAATTTGTTTTCGATAGCCAATTGGCCATTTTTGTGGGAAAGTAAAGTTCTGTCCTTTTGGCTGTCCGCTATTGATGTTTCCATTAGAGTCTAGTTATTTCATATTTGTGTTTCTTTCCCTTTGGTGTCACTGATGGGAGCTGTGGGTTAATTGTAACTATTCCTGATCATTGCCTTCACTTATATTTTCTTCGGGACCGCACGAAAGCTATAGGTGATTCTTGTAATAAAATTGAAGATTTCCTACTGAAACTTAGTAAATGTGATTTTTATCCATAACGTATTCAATTACTTAAATGGAAGTTGAAAAGCAACGAAACCATTCACAATTTCATAAGCCCAATGTGGCTGTGAGCAACGTTTGAGCTCGGTTTTCTATCCAGCGGGCACACGTCGCTAGGGCAACGTCAAATCAACGTCGGTGCAACGTCATGACGTTGCACCGACATTGATTCGACGTTGCATTAACGTCATGACGTTGTACCGACGTTGATCTGACGTCACAATTACGTCATGTGCCTGCAGGGTAGCCATTGCATACAGTGAAAACAATCAAAGAACATAAACCGTTAACCATTTTCACTTATTTACACTGCGAACATACGTTGTGGGTGCTCTTTAGAACCATCTCATTGTGGCGGTTCTAACGAGTACCCACAACCTATGTCTTAGAGCAGAAAAAAGCAAAATGATATATACCCCTTTAAACCCCAATTGTCTCTACACTAGTATAACGTGGGGTTTAGAAAGGTATTATTTTCACGGACTTGTTAACATGATGTGTTTTTTATCATCTGAGGAAAAAATATTAATTTCTCAAACTAAACTTATTTTTTATTATGCCCTAAACTTCGAAGAAGTTGTGGGGGCATATTGCTTTTGCCATGTTCGTCCGTCCGTGCTTCCGTCTTTCCTTCCTTCCGTCCGTCCCGCTTTTTACTGCATAGTATAACTTTTTGAACCGTGCATGCTAGGATTTTGAAATTTCATATATAAACTAATTAACCCATGTTTTTTTTTTTCTCTCTCTCTCTCTCTCTCTCTCTCTCTCTCTCTCTCTCTCTCTCTCTCTCTCTCTCTCTCTCTCTCTCTCTCTCTCATCAGAACCGGCCCCGATAGCTCAGTTGGTAGAGTGTCCGCTCCGGGGAACGGGAAGTCACGGGTTCGATCCCGGGCCGCGACATACCAAAGTCGTTAAAAATGGTACTAGCTGCTCCTCGCTTGGCACTCAGATTTACGAGGTAGAGCTAGGACTGGTCGACCCAGTGTCAGGATAATGTGACTGGGTGTGGTATCATGTCATGTGTCTGGGACATGATACTTCAGTGAGGCAGCACTATAAAAGTGAGCATTGAGCTCCCTGTCGCAACCAGACACCGTCGTGATATGACTGAAAAATTGTTGAAAGCGACGTTAAACCCGAATTCACCACACACACTCTCTCATCAGGATTATGCGCCTTTCCGGAGTTATGCCCCTTTGCAAAAATGCTATGAAATCTTGTAATCAAGATATCTAAAAAAAAAACATTAGAGCTATTGCGCTGAAACTTGACATACTGATTAAAGATGATGAGAAGATGATCTGATTAATTTTTGAAAAAAAAAAAAAACTGAATTGTTTTACTTGAGTTATGGCCCTTTGAAACTTTGGACGTGTCAAGCTTGTAAGCAAGGTACCTCACAAACCATTACAGCTACTGTCCTGAAACTTTACAGACTGATTGGGGACGATGAGAAGATGAACTGATTAATTAAAAAAAAATCTGATTTTTGTGTACTTGAGTTATGGTCCTTTGAAACTTTGGGCGTTTTAGGCTTGTAAGCAAGATATCTCAAAACCTATTCGAGCTATTGCCCTGAAACTTTACAGACTGATTCGGGATGATGACTAGATGAATTGGTTAACTTTTGGAGAAAAAAAAATCGACTTTTTTTTAGTTATGGCCCTTTGGAATTTTGGGCATTTTAAGCTTGTACGCAAGATACCTCAAAACAATTTGAGCTGTTGCCCTGAAACTTTACGGACTGATTGGGGATGATGAGAAGATGAATTGATTACCTTTTGGAAAAAAAAATCTGATTTTATTTATTGTTTTATTATTCTTGTCGTTGTGACGTCAGTTTGTTTGTTTGATTTGAGGTTTAACATCCGCGTCAACACTGTAAAGGTCATTTTGGAGACGTCGCTTCTAATTTTGTGGGACTTTTACCCGACATTGAGATGAAATGACACCTCAAGCCCTGCTGCCCAATGAAACCAATAGGGTTTATAATCATGGGCCGTCCGACTCGCACCGCTTTGCCTGGTCAGGCTTAGATCCTCTAAGCAGTTTACCAGTACTCGTACTCGTGTACGGGCCGGTGTTGTTTGTTACTTACTGTGTGTATCACTTGTGTCTTTTTATTTTGGATGGCCATATGGCCATTTTGTGGGAAAGTAACTGTCCTTATAACCTTCCTTTGTTTAGGTTTCCATTATGGTCTGGTCGCTTAGTGTTTGTGTTTCTTTCCCTTTGGTGTCTTTGATGGGTGGAGTAAGTTAATTGTATCGATTCCTGATCTTTGTTTTACTTCTACTTTGTATGGAAGCATCGTGCAGCCCATCTATTTCTTCAAGCCCCGATGGACGGGGCCGTGTTGTGAAGTCAGAGACATTGACTCGGAGCATGTGTTGGGTCATTGGCAAACAGCTTAGACCCAGATCAGACGCCACCGAATTAAAGGGTTAAACTAAGACAAAACAGCCCAATGCTCCGTTCGAGCCAACAGTGCCGATATAGCTTTGATTTTTCCCGGATTTTTTTTACAATGGAAATGACTGTCAGAACTTTCTGCTAGAAAGCTTTTTTTTTCATAGGGGCTTGAATCGGTGGTAAAAATATTCTGTAATTCGAGGGGAATAGGAACACCTAGCAGATTTTTCCGCCATTTTGCAACGAGAGACAACTTTCGGGACTTCCCGTTCGCCATTCTATAAGCCCTGTCCCACTGAAAAAGGTGTCTACTCTTAAAGGAAAGAATTTGATCCTCAAGGAAAGAATTTGCTCCTGAGGAGCAAATTCTTTCATGTAAGAGTTGACCCCTATTGACATTGGAAATCGGCCCCTGCCCATCGGGGCTTGAAGAAATAGATGGGCTGCATGTTGCTTTCACGCAGAGCTGAAACCGACCTGAACACGAGTACTGGTAGGCCGCTTAAGAGGATCTAAGCCTGCCCAGGCAAAGCGGTGCGAGTCGGCCCGTCATTGCTTATAAACCCTATATGTTTCATTGGGCGGCAGGGCTTGAGATGTCATTTCATCTCAATGTAGGGTAAAAGTGCCACAAAATTGGACACAACGTCTCCAAAATGACCTTTACAGTGTTGACGGGACGTTAAACCTCAAATCAAACAAACAAACATGGGAGATAAAATACTTTTGCAGGAGTTGCCTCCCCTGAAGGTGTATCCATTCCCCTTAATACCATATTTTTTTCTACCTCAAACTGATTCAACCGGCCCCGATATCTCAGTTGGTAGAGTGTCCGCTCCGGGGAACGGGAGGTCACGGGTTCGATCCCGGGCCGCGACATACCAAAGTCGTTAAAAATGGTACGGGGTAGAGCTAGGACTGGTCGACCCAGTGTCAGGATAATGTGACTGGGTGTGGTATAATGTTATGTGTCTGGGACATGATACTTCAGTGAGGCAGCACTATAAAAGTGAGCATTGACCTCCCTGTCGCAACCAGACACCGTCGTGATATGACTGAAAAATTGTTGAAAGCGACGTTAAACCCGAATTCACACACACACACAAACTGATTCAAGCCAGTATGGTCATGGCATTGGCTGGAAACCAGGTAGGCCAATCGATTCTTTTCTGTGATTGCAATGGTGTAGATCAGGAATATGCGCCAGTTCTGTCTGGTGTCAGGGACGGGGCGGCGCTTGGTCAATCGTCGTTGTCATAGTACATAAACGACATTTCGACTTGCAGATGATTATAATTTATTGCATAGTCAGTTGGCTCATTGAAATTCGAAATGATACAGATATCCTTAAAACTGAATGTTTGTTTGTTTGTTTGATTTGAGATTTAACGTCCCCGTCAACACTGTATATGTCATTTTGGAGATGCTGCTTCCAATGTTTTAGGACTTTTACCCGACACGGAGATGAAATGACAACTCAAGCCCTGTCGCCCAATTTCGAGGGAAATATTTCCTGTATTCAAAACTAAAGATGTATTAATGTTTATATTACATTGATTAAATCGGCCGTTGTTGGCCTTTCTAACGTCTAAAACTGACGTGATTAACGCTGTGATGTGACGTAATTTGGCCCGATGTTGGCGCGCCATAGTGCATGATGACGTTCGAAAGGAAATATACCCCAGCCTGAAAGGAATATTTTCCCTGCAGGAAAATATCATTTTTATTTCCCCCAAAAATTACTTAAAACCAGTGCTTCAGCTGAAGTGCACGACCCGCCGGATGCTTTAAGCTTTATGAGTGTTACCATATATGGGTATGGCGGCCATTTTGGTCATGTGACCTGAACCTAAAACGGTTCCCCCAATAAATGCGCCTTATCGTAAGGAGCAAAAATATATCTTATACTTTAGTACTGTATTCTGAATCGTTTGCAGGATAAAATGCATTCTCACTTTTCCAATACAAAAGCATATGTTTCAAAGTTTGACCTAGGCACAAAGAAGGTCAAGGTCAACCCAGGGTCACCATTTTAGCAAATTATGATGGGCCTACGTCCCAGATGCTATTTATCAAGTTTCGTGGAAATCTGCCCGGTGGTTCTGGAGAAGACTATTTTTGAAGGGTTTTTACCATATATGGCTTGGCGGCCATTTTGGTCATGTGACCTGGACCCCATGAGAAATTTTGGTTTCCCCCATCCCATAGAGGCTCCATATGAAATTTGACTTCAATCGGCCCAACGGTTTCCGAGGAGAAGCAGTTCGAAAATTTTCACATTTTTCGCCTCGGCGAGGCTATACTAAATGGAATGTAATATTTCGCAAGTTCATTGGTTAGATCTCATTGATATCTATCAGTATGCCAAAAATTGTTTAAATATTCCAAGCGTTTAAGTCACTTTCACCAATTTTCACAAACGGGTTACGGACGGACAGACAGACTGACAGAATGACACGATGATTTTAGGGCACTCTTAGAAAATCAACCGACTTCAGTCGGTCGCTTTTTTTGCGGGTCGTGCAATAGCAGCAAAAATGTAATATATGATTTTATCGTGCACAGAGCGGCTCTACTCTTCACTGACGGAACAGAAAAGCTGCGTTCTGGTGGCTAATTTGTGTTAGAAACTGCCATTTTCAGGCGAAATATGGTAGTCGTTGTATTTCTAGATGTCGGAGCTTAAAGTATGAGTCATCACAGATGTGTGTGTGTTTTCTTTTTCTTTTTTTTTCTTTTTTGTTCTTTTCTTCTTTTTTTATTGTTTGCAAATGGCGGGCACCAGTGTCTTTGGGAAAGAAACACGATTCTTCGACTGAAGCTGCATGCTTTCGGTCCAAGCTACATGTCTGCAAATAGCGAAGGTTCTTGCGAGACCGTGCTTCTCTGCAGGCTCGCCCGACCCTTTGCTTTATGCATATATGCTAAGTACGTTATACATGTAGCTTTCCCAAGCCGATAACGTCCGGAGTTCATCGTTGTCTCTGCCAATTTTGAAAGCATTCTCCTTTGATTCCGGGTGAAGGCAGACAAGCATGATCCAAGTCCATCATGAAAACACGCCTATATAATTTTGACCCCTTCAAACCCCACATTTATATAGCAAAACTGGGGTTTGCAGGGGTAAACATTATTTTTCTTGTTTCTGCTCAAAATCACGATTGTTGGTACTCGTTAGAGTACCAACAATCTATGTTTTGAGCAAAACATGGACAAGAGCATCGCATGCGGGTGCCAACGCTCGGCTACAGTTTCTTTAAGAAAACAAAAATTCTAATTCGAAAAAAGGACATAACTGTGCCAAAAATATTTTGAGGGTTACCTCACCTATTGGTATGAGTTTCCCTTTTCATAATGAACAACTGGTCCGAGTTTCAAGTAAATATGTTCAGTAATGACAGAGATACTACAAAATGTCCAACATTTTGCACGACGACGACAACGCCAAAGCTATGACAATACCTCGTCGTTTTCTTCGAAAACAGCCGAGCTAAAAATATTAGGATTTTTACCTGGAAAATTTCATTTTCGGTGGTAAAATTTTACCAATATATTTGAATAGGCATGTTTTCATAATGACATCACCACTGTGGCCACCATGCGCGATATATATATATAAAACTCCAGAAGTAAAGACCCGATGGATTTGGAACAATATGCATCCCTCCTTACCTTTGGTGGCAAACATAATTAATGAGAAAAAAGTCTCAGACCTGAAATAGCAATGGCGGTGAAATGCCTACAGTTAAGTAGAAAAAAATGTCTTCTTGTGTTCCTAATAAAGCAATGCCGGTAAGGTCTAATTGAATGCGTTTATTGGATTGCTTTGGAGGATGCCTCGTCAACTTACTATTTGCCTGCAAATATCAGTCATCATTTAAGTTACATTAGAATCGGGCGGATGCACAGCGTTACAAAAACGTTTGATTTGGTGCAACAAAGTTGATCCGATGTTCAGTCAACATTTTTGCAATGTCCCCTCGGTCGTAACCCCTGTTTCCAAGAGGCCCGTTGCATCCGTTTCCCGTTTCATCCGTTTCAGGTACTGGTAAGCCGCTTAGATGATCTAAGCATGCCAAGGTAAAGCGGTGCGAGTCGGACCGTCCATGTTTACAAAGCCTGTTGGTTTCGTTGTGCGACAGTGCTTGAGATGTCATTTCATCTCAATGTCGGGTAAAAGTCCCACAAAATTGGAAGCAACGTCTCCAAAATGACCTACACAGTGTTGACGGGGGCGTTAAAACTCCAATAAAACAAAGCATCCGTTTCAGGCACATATTCAGAAGTCGGTTGCGGAGATAGATCGTCGAAGTCGGGTGCAGCCTCCGAAATTACAAACCAAAGTCGGTTGCATCCATACAATGCGACCCCGAGTGTGTTTTAGGTATTCTGTAAAGGCCTGTTTGATTTGTACACTATAATTTGCTGTATAATGTTATTTGTTACAGCTGTATGATGTTATTTGTTCCCCCCCCCCCCACCCACCCCCCACCCCCCGCCAAAAAATGGCGATGGAATTTTATAGCCCGTTTATAGAACATATTTGTATTTGTCATGCCATGTTTCCAGGGTAAGCGTATCGTTTTCTGGCATTAGGAGATGCTATTTGATAGAATGGATAGAATGAGGACTGCGATAATAGCATTGAAGTATGTTTTGCCTCTTCCAAAACTCTCAGCTCAAGAGTTCTTAATAGCGACAAAATGACAAAATTCTTCAATTTCCTTGCCGCCGCATTGCACGCGACGTGTAACGTTGCCTCAGATCTCCGAAGCCGGGAATTCGGTTGTATAAAGGATACAGGGGATGGTTAAATGCAACATAATACAGGCCTCATACTGATCAACCTTTTCCATGCCTGAAAGGCCCGATTTTGTAGCCTTAACCCTTATCCTGCTGAACACGCCAACCATTACCTTTGCAAACAGTGTAGAACCAGATCAGATGGCTTCTGAAGAAGCCATCTGATCAGGATCTACTGTTTGTAATGCAGTTTGTGAAATGAACAAATACATTAACCATGTATTAAGTAATTTGATTGGTGATAAGTCAGAAATGGGTGTGGCTAAATAACTTTTTTTTCAGCAGGAGCAGGATAAGCGTTAAATAGTCATTTTAAATAGAGTGTAGGAAGAAATATCAAGCTCTAGAAGCCTTAAATCAAGAAAAAAATCAAGCTCTAAAAGCCTGAAATCCTGCAGATGCCTGAAAAATATGAGGCCTGATAATACAGCGAACGAGTTATGTAGCAGTTCAGGCTTAGGATAACCCTTTGTAGAACATATGAGAACTATCTACATCCAGTTTTAAAGTAAAATAATAAATAAATATATAAATGTGTTGCCATGCAAAAAAGACTGGGGTTTACAGGGATGTTAATTTCATGGATGCGTTAACCGTGGGTGTGTGTCGCCTCCAAAAGAAGGTGGTGACGTGGGGGGAGGAGAGAGAGAGAAGGGGGTGGAAATGAGGCACAAGGGAGAATTGGAGCAGATAATCAGAAGAATTAAATGCATCCCCACTCTGTCCCAGCCTGTTGCAATGACAGCAGGCCTCGTGTCACTGCAAGGGTGGGGGGGGGGGGGGTGGGGGGGGGAGAAGGGGTGGAAATGAGGCAGAAGGAGCAGATAATCAGAAGAAATAAATGCATCCCCACTCTGTCCCAGCCTGTTGCAATGACAGCAGGCCTCGTCTCACTGCAAGCTAATACGATAAAAATATCGAACAAAGATAAGATTACTGTTGTCCATTTACTGCAATTATCCACGTGATTATCACTGACTAATAAAGTTAAACCTCGTATCAATTAAGAGGAATGGGAACACCTGGCAGATTTTTCCGCCATTTTTCAAAGGGAGACAACTTTAGGGACTTCCTGTTCGCCTTTCTATAAGCCCAATTCCATGGAAAAAGAGATCTACTCTTAAAGAAAAGAGTTTGCTCCTAAGGAGCAAATTCTTTCCTTTAAGACTTGACCCCTATTGGCATGGGAGACAAAAATACTTTTGCAGGAGTTGCCTCCCCTGAAGGTGTTCCCCTTCCCTTAACCCATATCCTGCTATTCACGACATTGACAATCCCTACCTGTGATCAGGATCTACACTGTTTGTGATCAGGATCTACAATAGCTGTTTATCTTACATCAAGTAATTTGATTGGTTGAAATATAAATGGGTTTGGCTAAATGAATTTATGCAGCTGGATAAGTGATAAACATAAGTAGCGGAAATTGTGTTGGCAAAAGGGGCATTGGCAAGCAGTGTAGACAAAGAACAGACACCACATATCTGATCTGGGCCAATTCCGTGTTTGCTTAATGTATAAAAATAAAAATTAAACCAAAATTTAAATACGTCTTTTGGGTAGTCCAACGTTGTTTTGTTTTTGTTTTTTAACAGACAGAGCTGAATCCGGCCCGCACACTAGTACTGGTAAACCGCTTAGAGGATCTAAGCCTGTCCAGGAACCGCGGTGCGAGGCGGACCGTCCATGCTAACAAACCCTATTGGTTTCACTGGGCGACAGGGCTTGAGATGTCATTTCATCTCAATGTCGGGTAAAAGTCCCACAAAATTGGAAGCAACGTCTCCAAAATGACCTTTACAGTGTTGACGGGGACGTTAAACCTCAAATCAAACAAACAAACATACATGTTGTCGTGTTTGTTGGTTTGTGTTGAGGCCTTACTATTGAAACATCGCTTCCGATTTTGTGAGACTTTTACCAGACATTAAGATGAAATGACATCTCATGCCCTACCACCAAAAGAATCCGGTAGGGTTTAGGAGCGGTTCGTACCACTTCCTGGACAGGCTTTACAAGTACACAAAGTCCGACGGTTTCAGCTCTGTGCTGAAGCAACATGCAGCCCAGTCTATTTCTACAAGCCCCGATGGGCGGGGGCGCACATCTAGTCGTGTACTTATTTTATTCATTTGGCTACCGTAATATGGACAAAAATGAACATCACGAGAACATGCCTATATAATTTTATTATATGGTAAAACTGGGGTTTACAGGGGTTAACCATATTTTTTCTTATTTCTGCTCTAAAGTATAGATTGTGGGTACTCGTTAGAACAGCCTCGATGAGGCGGTTCTAACGAGTACCAACAATCTATATTTTGAGCAGAAATAAGAAATATATCTCTATTTTTGATCTTAAAATTTTCATTTTTTCGGCGATAAAAGGTTACAATGTATTTGTATTGGCATGTTTTCGTAATGAACATCCGGCAGAACAAAAAATTGTAGTCCACATTGTAGAGGAGTCACTTTTCCTCGTCTCCCAGAGATTTTGTTTGTTTAATTTAAGGTTTAACGTCCCCGTCAACACTGTAAAGGTCATTTTGGAGACGTTGCTTCCAATTTTGTGGGACTTTTACCCGAGATTGAGATGAAATGACAACTCAAGCCCTGTCGCCCAATGAAACCAATAGTGTTTATTAGCATGGACGGTCCGCCTCGCACCGCGGTTCCTGGAAGGCTTAGATCCTCTAAGCGGTTTACCAGTACTAGTGTGCGGGCCGGATTCAGCTCTGCGTGGAAGCATCATGCAGCCCATATATTTCTTCAAGCCCCTATGGGCGGGGGCCGAACCTCCCAGAGATAATAGGATAGGAAAGCAAAGAGGAAAATGAAGGAGAATAATCAAAGCACTCAAAGTACGGGTGGGTCGATTGTCTCTGAGTGTAAGCTGAAAAATAGAGGTGGAGGCAATGATCAGGAATCGATACAATTAACCCACAGCTCCCACCAGAGACACCAAAGGGAAAGAAACATAAACATGAAACAACTAGACCCTAATGGAAACACAAATAGCGGAAAGCCAAAAGGACAGTTAATTTCCCACAAAATGGTCAATCGGCTATCCAAAATAAAATAATATAAGCGACACAAACACCCAAAGACAAACCATAACAAAAATAAACCGCGACAGAAGAAACGCCTTGGAACGGTCAGCGGAAACGAATTCCACTGGGGGGCTTAAATCGATTTTACGTGGCCACAATCCTCGGCCTTACTTCCGTCGCGATTAACACAAAGATGGATGTCACTTAGTTGTTCGATGAATTAATAGCTTCCTGAAGAAGGCCAAGGGCCGAAAATTTGAAAGAGTGATTTTTAATTCATAGACAAATAATTTGTTCAGTCCGCATGAAGGCCTCCTAACTCCTTAAGTTCTTGTACTGCATGCAAAGTGTAGACCTTGACGGCGACGTCTGATCTGGGTGTAAACTTTTTGTCCATGTCCCAGCTGGTGCGCCGCATCAATGTTTTACAACACAACACTCTGACGTCACAATGACAAGAACAGCGCGGCTTTTTTCTATAAATAACCGTTACCTGGATTCAGTGATAGTCATGTGGACTCAGACGTCACGACAAAAAAGCATGGCTATAAGAATTCTATAAATAACGGTTACCTGGAATTCCTACAAATCAGTGATAGTCATGTGGACTTCAGCACTAAAAAGCTTCTGTGCTTAGTAACTTTGGGTCGATTGACAAACAGTTGATCCAAAAATAATTCAGCTATTGAGAAAAAGGGGTCCTTATCGCATGTATAAGCAGCACGAGCTCAGACGAGCCTGTGCATTTGCTGCTCACGAGCATGCACAAGAGACCTTGTGCTTGTGGTATCTTCATTATCTTGCGATAAGAGTGAGTGTTTTTGAGTTTAACATCCCACCAAAACTAAGGTAATATGGAGACGGGACCTCGGTTTAAAGACTCATCCGAAAGTATGTAGGCGCCCGGGATCGAACCCATGACCCCTGGTTTATGAGGCAAGTACCTTATCCACTACACCAAGGAGGTTGTTACCTCGTGGTAGCTTCATGCAAGAGCGCCACCGCGCATCAGGGCTTGAATAATAGATTGGGCTGCATGGTGCTTCCGTGCAGAGCTGAAACTGACCAAACTCGAGATCGAATCCATACATGTACACTTAAAACACTTTTGAATTTATTCATTTTTGTATCAATTGTTTAACAGTCGACCCAAAGTTATCAAGTATAGAAGCTTTCCACCAGCTATTGTCCATGTGACTTGCATTGACCATGTATTTGTTTGTTTGTTTTGGAGTTTAACGGCCCAGTCAACACTATTAAGGTCATTTTTGAGCCGGTCAGTTTATTCTTTCGTCAGAAACTGACAACTGCCCTTCATGAATCAGCGGAAGGGAGAGAATGAACCTAGAAAAGATTTCGTGATCAATCTCCTCGAAAGAATATTGCCGACCCCGGCAGGGCTCGAACACACGTCCTTCTGATCACCAGTCAGACACGCATCCGACTGAGCTGGGCCAGCCACTGACCATGTATAAATTCCAGGTAGTTACTTATAGAACCACTATTGTTCTTCCTACGACGTCAAAGCGCTGTGTAAAAAGGCCTGTAAACTCTGGACTGGGCTGGTGTACAGGGGCATTTGGCAGTATACATCCAAATCAGACGTGGGGTGTGATCAAGTTCTACAATGCTTACTTACAGTACATGAATTTAAGGGTTAAATGAAACAGTCCATCACTTGAATAAGTCCGTGAAGACCCCCTATACCCCACTTTATATAGAGAAAACTGGGGTTTACGGGGATATACATTATTTTTCTTATTTTTGCTCCAAGACATAGGTTGTGGGTACTCGTTAGAACCGCCTCAATGAGGCGGTTCTAACGAGCACCAACAACCTATGTTTGCAGTATTTATAAGAAAAATATCACGGAAGTTCATCAGAAAAATGCCATTTTGGAGATGCGAAAAAAATGCTCTATGTCGCACGGGTGTGTTATCGTAATGTAAGTCCCAGTTCTGGCTCATTTTTCCAGCCTTTACTCAGAGACAATCTACCAGCCGGTGCTTTTTTCCCCGGAAAATTCCTAAAATTTACAATGTCATTACGACTTTAACATCAAGATGCAAAGAATCAAAGCACTGACAGTGCTGTAGGATTCAAGTGTATGCTGGAGAAATACAGTCGAACTTTGGCTCGAACCCCTTTGGGACCATGAAATTTTATTCGAGACAGCGGTAGTTCGAGCCACTGAAGGTCACTGCCAAGAGGCATAACGAGATACTTTTGAACATTTTTCGATGTTAGATAATGAAAATGTTTACTGTGTATACTCATTAGAATCGCCTCACCGAGGCGATTCTAATGAGTACACACAGCACACATTTGCAAGATAAAAGACCAAAATCTCCTTAATCATCCCCAACCATTTCTTATCTTGAGTATTTCCCTGGGTCTCAAGTACGAGTTCGACCCAGCCATGGGAAACGAGACATCGGTGTTCGAGCCATCGAAGTTCTACTGTAGTCCTGAACTAAGACTTTCTAGACTGTTTCATATAACCCTTAAATAGGTTCGTGTCTTTTGATATCAAGTTTATCAGGCAAGGCTTCGAGAACGCTTGTAGAATTGCGAGGCTTGCCATGCGATTCTACATGCGTTCTCGAAGTCGAAGTGTATACTGGGAAAATAGTTCTGAATTTAAGACTTTCTAGACTGTTCCATATAACACTTAAATACATGTAGGTTCATATCTTTTGATATCAAGTTTATCAGGCAAGGCTTCGAGAACGCTTGTAGAATTGCGAGGCTTGCCGAGCAATTCTACATGCATTCTCGAAGTCAACCTGATAAACTTGATATCAAATGACACGAATCTGGTAGTCTATTTATCAGTTAATCTCCTTGTACACTCTTACAGTTTTACCAATTTTTCCAGTAGTCCAGTTCATAGAAGTGCAATATCACGTTGACCTGATAAAACTCACTTGTCCCGAGACACCATATCTTTATCAGGTCAGTGTGTTACAATGCAATTAATAGAAGGGGTAACTGATAATTTCCAATATTAAGCAGTGATCTACAGTGCCTGATCTGCGTCTACACTCTTTACCAATGTCCCGGTTCACCAGCCCAGTTCAGATTTCAACTGCCTATTTAGTGAATTTGTTTGTTGATTCACGTCTTATTTTTTGTTTGACGTTTTGCAGCCCCGTCAACACTATTTAGGTCATTGTGGAGATGTTGCTTCAGACTTTGTGGGACTTTTACCAGACATTAAGATGACATCTCAAGCCCTACTGCCCAAAGAAGCCGCCAGGGTTTTAAGGAGAGGTCTGACAGGCACCACTTTTCCTTGGCAGGCTCAGACAAAAGCAGTTCAGTAGTACACAAGTTTGGTCCATTTCAGCTTTGTATGGAAGCATCATGCAGCCCAATCTATTTTTCCACACATCCAGATGGGTGGAGGCAGTGTTTTATTTCGTGGTTTTGAGCATACATACCTTCCTGTCCCAAAGTCACTTCTTTTGGTGGATTCAAGTGGCTGTTTCTTGAGTAACCTTTTCTTTCCATTTGTCAGATTTTGATTTTCGTTTAACCCTTTTTGTACCAAATGGAATCTTCCTCCTTACATAAAGCAGGGGTCCATTTCAAAGTTCAGGAGTGTAAGGTTGTGTTTTCATCAAAATTTATTTGGAAAATGACAGAACTTTTAGCAAACAGTGGAGGTCCTCATCAGACGCCATGTTATGCGGCGTCTGTTCTGGGCTTGCACTGTTTGCCAGGGTACCCGTTTTGGGGATTCTGGTACAAAATGGGTTAAGAACTTAACAGCCCTGTCATCACTAATTAGGTCAAAATGAGCCAGTCAGTTTACCTAACTACACTTCCTGGGCAGGCTTACACATAAGCAGTTAACCAGTACAGTGCACCTTCTTTCGCCGGAAATGGACAAATGCCCTGCTAAACTAGAAATGTTTCCAGAGGAAAACAATGTCCCCACACCATAAATATATCTTCAACACCCATTTGACTTTAATGACTATGTTAAAGTCACCAAAATGTAAGCTGCAAACAAGCCAAATATGTTAAAAAAACAACAGTCATTAAAAAGCTCAGATCACCAGACAAATTTGGTAGACTGTAATTAAATATTGTACCGATTTTGACCAACATTCATAAATGATATAGGTTACAGATAAGCCAATTTTTGGCCCCACACGAACAGGATTTTGGAGACCTTGGCCTTAGAGTGCAGACAAGCCATTTTGGGCCCAAAATTGACTGTTTTTTGGGGTCTGTGACCTTAAAGAAAGGTCAAAGTCACCAAAATCTAATCAAATCTGCATTATGTTGTAATGATATATTGTACCAAGTTTGAATGAAATTAATCAATTTGTTTATGAGAAATGGTGCTGACAAGCCTTTTTTGTCCCAAAATCATCTGTTTTGGGGGGCCTTTGACCTTGAAAAATAGGTGAAGGTCACCAAAATATAACCAAATATGCATCATGTTGTAATGATATATTGTACCGAGTTTGACTAAAATTAATCAATTTGTTAATGAGATAGATTGCGGACAAGCCATTTTTGGCCCTAAATTGACTGTCTTCGGGACGCTGTGACCTTGAAAAAAGGTGAAGGTCACAAAAATCAAATCAAATCTGTGACATGTTGTAATGATATGTTGTACCAAGTTTGACAGAAATCAATCAATTCATTACTGAGCTGGAGTGCAGACAAGCCATTTTGGCCCAAAATTGACTGGTTTGGGGGCCTGTGACCTTGAAAATGAGGTCAAGGTCACCAAAATCTAATCAAATCTGCAGTATGTTGTATTGATATATTGTACCAAGTTTGACTAAAATTAATCGATTCATTAAGGAGATAGAGTGCAGAAAAGCCATTTTTGGTGCCAAAATGACTGTTTTTGGGTCACTGTGACCTTGAAAATGACTAAAATTAAACAATTGGTTAATGAGATGGAGTGCAGACAAAAATGACTTGTTTTGGGGTCGCTGTGACCTTGAAAATAAGGTCAAGGTCACCAAAATCTAATCAAATCTGCGGTATGTTGCAATGATATATTGTACCAAGTTTGACTAAAATTAATCAAATTGTTAATGAGATAGCGTGCTGACAAGCCATTTTTGGCCCAAAAATTAGTTTTTGGGTCACTGTGACCTTGAAATTGAGGTCAAGGTCATCATGACCTAATGGCTGTTTTCCCTTATCCTAGTGATGTGTCTGTGAAAGTTTGGTCAAAATCCATCCATAGGTTCAGGAGATATAATGCTTCAAACAGGCTACGCCGACGCCAACGGAATCTGCACCAAAAACAATATGTCCCCCTCCCCTTCGGTGGGGGGACATAATTCGACGTAAGGGTGAGAATCACCGTAGAAAAGTTTTCATGATAAATTTCCATGAAAGGATGTTGCCTACCCCGGTAAGTATTGAACCCTTGACCTCCTGATGACCACTCAGACATGCATTCATCTAAGCCACGGAGGCCCCTATCATTATTACTTTATATCAATCTGGGCTTCAAACCGAGTTATTTTAACCATTATCCAGCTGCATAAATTAAGCCACTCCCTTTGCTGATTATCAACCAATCAAATTACTTGATATAATATAATTAAGACAATCCTTTTGCTGATTATCAACCAGTCAAATACTTGATATAATATATTTGTTCAATTTACAAACTGAATGGCAAATAGTGTAGATCCTGATCAGATGGCTTTAGAAGCCATCTCATCTGATCTACACTGTTTGCAAAGGTCAGTGTATGCAAAGTTTGGATCTACACTATTTACAAAGGTAGGGGTCACCGTGAACAGCAGGATAAGGGTTAAAGAGGTTGTGAGATAAATGGAAGGGATAAAAGAGCTTTTTCTGTCTTTTTATTCATGAAAAACATGCACTAACTGCACGTCTAAAGTACAGCCTGCTCTGCAGAGCAGAATGTGAAAACACACCTTAAACTGTACAACATTTTACATATATTAAAATGAGACAAAATAGAGCTCCAGATTATTTTTTTTGATTGTTTCGTTGTCCAAACTAGGAGTCAAGGCATCCATTCCTATGTGTAGTAGTCGCAGATAAAAGTGACTAGGCGGAGCTATCGTTTGTTCCTGCCTTTGGAATGATCTATTAACAAAAAGGTAAAGCAAGTCACCCGATTGTGTGAATTCAATTGTAATCCAAACAAAGCTGTGTCGTATATGGCCATTTGGTCCACTTGAAGAAAGCGTGCGAAAGGCACTCTACCGAATCTTCTGGTGGACTCAGCGAATTTGACATATATTGACAACACCTGGATAGCTCCGCCTAGTCAATTTTATCTGCGACTACTATACCTCTAGTTTTTATATACATGTATCTAAAATTGCAGGATGCTAATTTAAATTGAAAATCATAGCTCCAGATAAAGCACTTTTTTCACCCCAAAAGTACTGATATTTTTCTTCGACGAGGCGCTTTAATGAATACCGACAACATATGTTTTCGTACAGAAATAAGAAAAATAATTTGCGAATACCCTCTCTTATCTGCGGCCATTACAATAAGCAAAAATAAACAAGAGTGCCACGATGGCCCTGGATCGCTCACCTGATCCACACTGTAGAAATGAAATGATAGGTAATAAAGTAAGGTACCTTGTCAAAAGGAAAATACATGCCAAATATAAAGGCTCTATCTCAAATGGTTCAAAAGTTATAATAAAGTAGGTCAAAGGTCAAGGACACAGGTCAAACATTTTGTATGGATATGAAGCCATTGTCACAAGGAATATACATGCCAAATATGAAGGCTCTATCTCAAATTGTTCCAAAGTTATGATTAAGTAGGTCACAGATCAAGGTCAAGGTCACATTTTTTGCATTATTGGGAAGACCTAGTCACAAGGAACATACATGCCAAATATGAAGGCTCTACCTTAAATGGTTCAAAAGTTATGACAGAAAGGTCACAGGTCAAAAATTTTGCATTGGTGGGAAGCCCTTGTCACAAGGTACCTACATGCCAAATATGAAGGCTCTATCTTAAATGGTTCAAAAGTTATGAGACAGAAGGTCAAAGGTCAAGGTCACAGGTCAAATGCTTTGTATGGGTGGGAAGTCCTTGCCACAAGGAACATACATGCCAAATATGAAAGCTCTCCATCAAATGGTTCAAAAGTTATGATAAAGTAGGTCACATGTCAAGGTCAAGGTCACAAGTCATTTTTGTATGAAAATGAAGCCCTTGTCACAAGGAAACTACATGCCAAATATGAAAGCTCTATCTCCAATGCTTAAAAAATTATGACAAAGTAGGTCAAAGTTCATAAGACAAAATTTTTGTATGGATGGGAAGACCTTTTCACAAGGAACATACATGCCAAATATGAAGGCACTATCTCAAATGGTTCAAAAGTTATAAATAAAGTAGGTCAAATGTCAAGGTCACAGATCATTTTATGTATGAATAGGAAGGCCTTGTCGCAAGGAACCTACATGCCAAATATGATGGCTGTATTTCAAATGCTTCAAAAGTTATGATAAAGTAGGTCAAGATGATGGGTCAAAAATTTGGAATGGTTGGGAAAATCTTGTCACAAGGAACATTGTTTGTTTGTTTGATTTGAGGTTTAACGTCCCCGTCAACACTGTAAAGGTCATTTTGGAGACGTTGCTTCCAATTTTGTGGGACTTTTACCCGACATTGAGATGTGAAATGACTTCTCAAGCCCTGTCGCCCAATGTAACCAGTAGGGTTTTTATTAGCATGGACGGTCCGCCTCGCACCGCAGTTCCTGGGCAGGCTTAGATCCTCTAAGCCGTTCACCAGTACTAGTGTGCGGGCCGGATTCAGCTCTGCGTGGAAGCATCATGCAGCCCATATATTTCTTCAAGCCCCTATGGGCGGGGGCCTTCACAAGGAACATACATGCCAAATATGAAGGCTTTATCTCATATGGTTCAAAAGTTATGATAAAGTAGGTCACAGGTCAAATTTTTTATATGAGTGGGAAGCCCTTGTCACAAAGAACCTACATGCCAAATATGAAGGCTCTATCTCAAACGGTTCAAAAGTTATGGCAAAATAACCTACTGAACTACTTTGATTTGACATGACCCATATTCGAACTTAACCGAGATATTGTCCGGATGATCATTCTGAGCAAGTTTTATGATGATTGGACTAAAACTGTGGCCTCTAGTGTGTTCACAACGTTTTTCCATGATTTGACCTGCTGACCTACTTTTTGACAAGACATGACCCATATTCAAACTGGACCGAGATATTGTCAAGATGATCATTCTGAGCAAGTTTGATGATGATCGGACCAAAACTGGGGCCTCTTGTGTGTTCACAAGGTTTTTCTATGATTTGACCTACATGTACTGACCTACTTAATGACCAGACATGACCCATATTCAAAATTAACCGAGATATTGTCAAATGATCATTCTGAGCAAATTTGATGTCGATCAGACAAAAACTGTGGCCTCTGGAGTGTTCACAAGGTTTTTCTATGATCTGACCTACTGACCTACTTTTTGACCCAAAATGACCCATATTCAAACTTGACCAGATATTATCAAGATGATCATTCTGGGCATGTTTGATGATGATCGGACCAAAACTGTGGCCTCTAGTGTGTTCACAAGGTTTTTCTATGATTTGACCTACTGACCTATTTTTTGACCCAACATGACCCATATTCGAACCTGACTGAGATATTGTCAAAATGATCATTCTGGGCAAGTTTGATGATGATCGGACCAAAACTGTGGCCTCTAGTGTGTTCACAAGATTTTCTATGATTTGACCTACCGACCTACCTTTTGACCCGCCATAACCCATACTCGAACTTGACTGAGATATTGTCATGATGATCATTCTGAGCAAGATTGATGATGATTGCACCAAACCTGTGGCCTCAAGTGTGTTCACAAGATTTTTCTATGATTTGACCTTTTGACCTACTTTTTGACCCGACAGGACCCATATTCGGATATAACTGAGATATTATCAAGACAATCATTCTGGGCAAGTTTGATGATGACTGGACCAAAACTGTGGCCACTGGTGTGTTAACAAGATTTTTCTATGATTTGACCTACTTTTTGACCCGACATGATCCATATTCGAACATGACCGAGATATTGTCAAAATGATCATTCTGAGCGCGTTTGATGATGATCGGACCAAAACTGTGGCCTCCAGTGTGTTCACAAGGTTTTTCTATGATTTGACCTACTGACCTTTTTTTTGACCTGACATGACCCATATTCAAACTTGACTGGGATATTGTCATGATGATCGTGCTGAGCAAGTCTGATGATGATTGGGCCAAAACTGGGCCTCTAGAGTGTTCACAAGAATAGTTTACGCACGGACGAAGCACGCCGAGCATCTCGCGGTCACAAAAGCTCACCATGACCTTCGGTCAGGTGAGCTAAAAATTATGCTTCCCCAACTGCATGTTAATGGGAAAGGTAAGCAATATATATCATCATACCAAATGAGAACTCAATCCACATTTGAGATCATAAAAACTTTAAAGTAAAACATATAGTATAAATTTTGTGGAATCCACTGCCAATGCTAAGGATATGCATGTTACTGTGCAGGCAACTAAACAAGCACATCATATAAGGAGAGTAACAATGGGAGTTCAGTGATAATTTTCCTTTTTTCTTGTTAGAAACATGTAGTGGGTATTTATTATATATGCCCCGGGTACAGTACTGTGTGTGTGTGAATTAGGGTTTAACGTCGCTTTCAACAATTTTTCAGTCATATCACAACAGTGTCTGGTTGCGACACGGAGCTCAATGCTCACTTTTATAGTGCTGCCTCACTGAAGTATCATGTCCCAGACACATTACATGATACCACACCCAGTCACATTATCCTGACACTGGGTCGACCAGTCCTAGCTCTACCCCGTAAATCTGAGTGCCAAGCGAGGAGCAGCTAGTACCATTTTTAACGACTTTGGTATGTCACGGCTCGGGATCGAACCCGTGACCTCCCGTTCCCCGGAGCGGACACTACCGAGCTATCGGGGCTGGTCGCGCGGGTACAGTACGCTCACCATGATGGTCATGAAGGAAAAATCTTGACGAGGTGATTCTAACAAGTACCCACAACATGTTTTAATTGAGAAACAAGAAAACTTATCCCCAATTATCCTCACATCCTTATCTGTTACTCTCAGTATGCGTAGAAAGTTGAACTGTTGATCATGATATCATGGTTGATACTTTCAGTATCTAGTTGGGACCATCCATGTTCATATTCCTTTGAAATGTTTTTTTTTTTTTTCTGATTATGTTGTTTGTGTGTAATGGTTAAATGGTCAACAACATTCTTATGAATGGCAAAATAAGTACACAGAACACTTTGCCAAAACCAACCTACAGAAGGTCCTGTGCCCAACCATTATTCAATATATTTTACAAATATTACCAGGACACCAGTGCAAAAAGATGCCACAAGAGCTTTCAAAAACCACCAAAAGATGGTCCTGTATTACTGATACTTGTACAACAAAGTTTTTTTGTTTGTTTTTTTCCACAATGCCTATGTTTTCTGTTTATTAATATCTGGCGTACTTAGTCCATATTTTTGTTTCATTTTATCCAATTCTTCTTTCTTTTTATCCTGGTCCATCTTCTTGAAAGCCTGAAAAAATAAATCAGCATATGAACCAGTTCACTGCAAAACCTACAATAAGGCTTGTTTTTGGTATACAGTAGAACTTCGATGGCTCGAACACCGATGGCTCGTTTACCATGGATGTGTCGAACCCTTTCTTGAGCCCCTAGCTAAATCCTCTACATAAGAAATAGTGGGGGATAATTAAGGAGATTTTAGTCTTTAATCTTGCAAATGTATGCTGTGTCTACTCATTAGAATCGCCTCGATGAGGCGATTCTAATCATCGAGGCGATTCTAATGAGTACACACAGCATACATATTCATTATAGAACACCGAAAAGATGTCTAAAAGTCTCTCGATATGCCTCCTGACAGTAACCCTCAGTGGCTAGAACTACCCCTGTCTCGAACAGATTTTCGATTTCCAAAAGGTGTTCGAGCCATTGAAGTTCGACTGTATTTCCAATTCTCCATCATTATGTACATTTCGAGTGATTTGATTGAATGAAGTAAAAGTTTTATACGTCGATAAATTCCATGAGCAAGAATATCAGAACTATTCCACATGGCAACAGGTAGTCATATAACGTAACATCAAAGGGCATGTTTAGAACTCATGCAATACGTCATTTTATATGAAGCGGCGTCAACAGGGTTCAATTAAAAGATGGGGAATTATTGAAAAGGTAAATGTTTGAAGACAAATGAAGTGAATTTAAAGACGTTTTTTTTTTTGGCAGCTTCTAACTGAATAATCATTCGGCCATGGCTGTTGTTAAGATCATTCTTACGCTTTCTAAAGAATTCTAAAAATTTGCCATTTTGGTAGCATTTTTTTCAATGGCAGAGTTGGAATTATAAGGGATGAATTATCATTTTTGTGGATTTTATGGAAATGTAAACTCCGGCAAATCACTCACAAACATAGCATAAAGCACAAAAGTGGATTTTATTGATGTGTAAACTCCGGCAAATCACTCACAAACTTAGCTTTTCAAAGGGCTTTAAGCAGTTTGTGAATGATTCATCGGAGTTTACACATCAATAAAATCCACAAAAATGTAATTCGTTCCTGTTTTGGTTTGGGGTTTAACCACCCAGTTAATACTATTTGGGTCATGTTGAGCAGCCCAGTTGACCTAACAACATTACCCCTGATAAGGAATGTTGAGCAGCCCAGTTGACCTAACAACATTACCTCTGATAAGGAATGTTGAGCAGTCCAGTTGACCTAACAACATTACCTCTGATAAGGAATGTTGAGCAGCCCAGTTGACCTAACAACATTACCTCTGATAAGGAATGTTGAGCAGCGCAGTTGACCTAACAACATTACCTCTGATAAGGAATGTTGAGCAGCCCAGTTGACCTAACAACATTACCTCTGATAAGGAATGTTGAGCAGCTCAGTTGACCTAACAAAACTACCTACAGAAAGGATGTGTGTTCAGCGGACTTGCCAAAGCCTTGCATTTTATCCCTTTTCCTCAATTTGTTTAATAAATTTAATAATACATGAACACTCATGTAAGATCCTCTATGTAATGGTCCAGTCATCACTATTTATGTCATGCTGAGCTGCTTATATGACCTATTAAAAACCCTTTTCTGGACAGTCTGATACATAAGCATTTAACAAGGTACAGTGCACATTCTTTTGCAGAAACAAACAACAACCCTTCTCGAATCAATGGAAGGGAGAGAATGAAAAAATATCTATGATCGATCTCAACAAAAGAATATTACTGAATGCAGCTGCAGGGATTGGACCTGCAACCTTGTCACCAGACCCGTGCACGTACAATCGAGCCATCAAGGCTAGCTTGTGGGACAGGCAAAGACTCAATTCTGCAAGTGCATCCTCACAATCTGCTCATGGTCTGGGACTATAAAGTGATATTATCATATGACGTCCATCTGACAGTGTAATTACGCCACGTAATAAATTCTGTAATCCACTAGTAGATTAAATATGCAAATTAGTTAGATATGTCCCGTAACGCTACACATACGACTTCATTAACGACAGCAAGTTTACTAATGGCGGAATATTGACACTTTTGTACAAAAATCGTGAATTATATGTGTTCTAAATTATGTCACATGATAAACAAAATCTTGCATTTGTGTTCATGTATTATTGCATTTATTAAACTTGTTGAGGAAAAGGGATAAAATGCTCTGTAAAGCCTAACATTTTATCCCTTTTCCACAACTCGTTCAATTAATTCAATAATACATGAACACTCATGTAAGATCCTCTATAAACACAACTCTTGTCTAAGTTGGTGGCTGTGCAGATTGATCTGAGTCTTTGTTAGATGAAACGGTTTACCAGTACTAGTGTGCGGGCCGGATTCAGCTCTGTGTGAAAGCATCAAGCAGCCCATATATTTCTTCAAGCCCCTTTGGGCGGGGGCCAACATCCCAGTGTATGTAGAGCTCTTCATATCAGAAATTTGACTGGAGTTTAAAGGCCTTCTCAACACTTTTTTGTCATATCGAGCTTGTCAGTTTACCTATCCCCACTTTTCTACTGAGTATACGTAAGCGATTAACTAATATGGCGCAAATTCTTTTGTTTGAAACTGACAGCTGCCCTTTTGAAACAGTGGAAGAAAGAGAATGAATGTAGAGAAGGTTTAGTCATGATTCAGCTCATATAACTGACAACTGCCCTTCTTGAATCAGTGGAAGGGAGAGAATGGCGGTAGAAAAGATTTCAGCATCCACCTCCATGAAAAAATGCTGCTGGATGTGACGGGGACCTGTGACCTGTTCACCAGTCAGAAGCGTATCCATCTGAGCCACAGAGGCCAGCTGGTGGGATCTGCAAAGACTCTTGTCAGCCAGCGCTTCCACACAGTCTGATTAGAGCCTTCACTGATCGCATGTACCTTCTATAGCTTGTGGACTACAGCTTTTAAGTGGAAAATGACTGAATATCGCCGCATATTATTTATTAATCTTCTAATACTGTGTTGGTCACATTTACCTCAGTCAATTCCTGGGCAGAAACTAGTACCAAGCAATGTGTCTTGCTCAAGGACACAATGCAATTTGCCTGGTGTGGGACTCAACCCAGAACACCCTGATCACGAGTCAAGTGTTTTGTCACTTTTGGGTCCAACAATAGTGTTATAAAGAGGTTGTGGTCATTTACTTTAATAGAAGGAATTATTACACACATTAAACCCAGGGATTTAATCCAGGGCTCGAGAAACTGAAGAATCCAAATCGGTCCAGCCCGATTTTGCCAAAAAATACGGAAACTGCCGATCGGTTTCAGTAATTTCCGTAAACGTCCTTGGTGATTTGCAATTTCTAAATGTGTTATTAGCGTAACGAATGACATACCAATATTGCTCTTACACTTATCAACGAGTATAAGCACCAGTATCTCGATTATAAACAGCAATTATTGCTCACATAGTTCAGATTTCATCTACTTTCATTTTCTACGCCAGATTTCATATACTTTCATTTTCCCAATATCCGTGTCACTCAGCACCTGAAGACCGCTGGCGTGGTGCAGTCAAAGATCAGCTCGATGGTCACTATATTTTTTGCCCCTTTTTAAAACCTTTAAAATATTTCTCTTATTTCATGCATCTTTATTTTGCCCAAATTGCTTTGTTTACAAAAGGCGACCGATATTACAGCCACGTGGTCGGTTAAATGACGCCATACCGTTTCCTTTTACACAATACACATTAATACAGTCACGGACGTAACACACACACATACCCCTGTTCTATGTCATTGATTTTAATAGAGCGGATTTCTAAAAAAAAAATCGTTTTGAACGGGTTAAAAAATCGAAAACATTTCTTTACTCTCAAACAAAAACATGGCCGAATGAGAGTCACTGAAAATCTTACGTGGCTGAACCGAGTTCTAAAGAATATAAATACATATTTCACGATTACAGAAGCCTGAAAGAAATAGCTTTGTCTACAAACGGCGACCGATATTGATGCCACGTGATCGGAAAATGACGTCATGCGGTTTCATTTTAATTCATTCAAGGGCGTAATACACACGTGGTTTATGTTATTGGTTTCAATGGAGCGTAAGTAAATAGAAATATCGTTTAGAATGGGTGAAAAAAGGCATTTTCTCTGGAAGTCTTAACAGACATGACAGGTGTATATTGAAAATTGCGCCCTGTGAAAAAAAAAAATTATATATTTAAATACCGGTAAGCCATAAATTAATGACTTGTGTAAACAAACTAGATATGTCCTGCATTTATTGACCTAATTTTCTCACCCTGCTAGCATGCCGATAACACCTGAGGCCATTGTTCACGGCTGAATAATTTTAACACACAGGTCAAATTTCGCTGAAATAAGACCAAAGAACCAGACGTGGACTTGTCCGATTTTCACCTAGTTAGATAATGAACCGGTCTAACACCTTGTGTTGCAGGCGATTTTGTATACATGCTTTGATTATCAGTGGCAAACGGTCAGCTTGTTTTTACAACAATGATTTAGCGAAAATTTTCGAACCGATTTTTTGAAGATTTTATTGAATTATGGACCGATTTTTTAAACTTCTTTTTCAGTTAAAATCGGTTCAGTAGACCCAAAATCGGTTCAGAACCGGAAAACCGACATTTTCTCGAGCCCTGATTTAATCACACCTACTTGATTAGACTAGAAGTACATGTATAACATGACAAGGAATCTGTTACAGACATTAAATCCCGAGAGAGTATTAGACTGGTAATATAACATGACAGGGTATCTGTTACAACTTACACACATTAAACCCGGAGGGATGATCACACTTACTTTATTTGACTGGTAGTATAACACAACAAGGTATCTGTTACACACATTAAACCCGGAGAGATGATCACAGGCATTCTTAGCATCAAATATGTCTTCATATACAACAAACGCTGTCCCTTTTGTCTCTGGTGTGTTCCCTCTGAAAGGCATGAAGTACCTTAATGAGCCTAAGTGTTCGGACAGACAGGCATAAGCAAACAGTGCAGACCCAGATCAGACTGCTCCTGAAGGAGCAGTCTGATCAGGGTCTACACTGTTTGCAATTCCATCTGCATGTTTTGGACTCCTTGCTGGGTCGCGAAACAAACTTGTTAAAATTTAAGGACTAATGAGAATTACAGCTAGTTCCAATGATGTCCAAACTTTTTAGGATTTTAAAGTAAATAAAGGATCTCACACAAGTGCTCATTTTATATGAAATTTATGAAACAAGTCTTTGGCGAGTTTCATAAATTTTGTATGAAATGTTTACGAGCATGAGATTCTTTTATTGCTCATGTTATGACCATTTTACTCATGATATGATCATTCTTTGTATATTTGCATAGAAATATTTCATAAGCTCCTACAGAAATGTTACTGTTACCGACAATGTGAAAATTTTGTATAAGGTGCCTCTTCTTAGGACAATCCCTAACCTTTACTACTCTCTGGGCTATTTCAGCAGAGGACAAATTGTTGATATTTTTCTTATTTTCCCAGATAACATCATTGACATCTCATGCATTGTATGTCAAATCCTGTTTTCATGGAAAAATAGGAAAAACATTTCAAAGTGCCGTCTCCCGAAAAAAAATACCCAAAATGCAGAGCGTTAATGATGTAAGCATCAGTCAGGTCAGGCAGTATCCTGTAGGTGGCAGGTGGCAAAATTGCAGTCCACTCTTTGAGCACAGACAGTTTTCTTTCTTTAGTTCTTTTTGGACTGGGTCTTTGCAATTTTACATCAAATGGGTACACCCGCAGGAAAAGCAACTCTTTAAAACATATTTTGTCACACTTATCAACTAGAGAAAGCGACCAATGGGTCACGTATACCCCTGGCCAGTCCCATCCTCTGATATATCTTTCGAGCTTGTATGTAATATGAAGGAAGAAGTCAAGAAGCTATAAGAATCTATAACTGTGCTTGAAAAAGATAAACTAAACATAAAATTTCAAAATTGACCATGGGAGTGAGGGCATCAAAGTTACTGAAGGGGTGGGGGTATCAATGTTAACCCTTGTTCTGCTGAGCCCAGATATGCCTTTTCTTTGAAACAATGTAGATCCAGATCAGATGGCTTCTGAAGAAGCCATCTGATCAGGATCTACATTGTTTGTCATTCAGATTGTGAATTTGTTGCAATAATTTGCATCAAGTAATCTGGTTGGTTGATAATCGGTAGTGGGTGTGGCATATATGAATATTCAGCAGGACAAGGGTTAATGAAGCAGCATGATGGGGTACCTACGTTTGCAATAAAATCTTTGGACTGGTATGCAACCTTCAATGCAAATATCATCTGAATTTGTCTGAGAGTTTAGAACATACAGGCATCTACAAACTTTGTCATAAAAGTTAAAACTATAACAGGATGTAAAATTTCCAAGTCCGTGACTTGAGGTCAAGGTCAACAGGGGTGGGGGAAGGGACAATACATCACAAAATCTTTGGACTGGTATGCAAGATTGATGCAAGTATCAACTTTATTTGTCTAAGAGTTTGGAACATACAGCCATCTATAAACTTTGTCATAAAACTTTAACCAAATGTAAAATTCTTAAGTATGTAACCTTGACCTCAAGGTCACTGTGGGGATGGAACATGCATCAATGAAATTTTTAGACCATTATGTAACTTCAGTGTAAGTTTCAACTAAATCGATCAAAGGGTTCAGGAGATACAATCTCTTAGAAACTTTAACGCAAAACATTAACCAAAATGTAAAATTTCTAAGTATGTGACCTTGACCTCAAGGTCACTGTGGGGGGTGGGACATGCACAAATGAAATCTTTAGACAAGTACATGTATGTAATTTCAGTGTAAGTATAAACTAAATCTATCAAAGGGTTCAGAAGATAGAATCTCCTAGAAACTTTTAACGCAAAACTTTAACCATTTAAAATGTTAACCGACGGACGGACGAACAGCAGGACGAAAACTAAATACCCCCATAGCATACTTCATATGCCAGGGGTATAATAATGGTCTACCCTTAAAGGAAAGAATTTGTTCCACAGGAGCAAATTATACCCTTAAAGGAAAGAATTTGTTCCACAGGAGCAAATTATTTCCTTTAAGAATAGGCCCCTTTCTAAAAAGGAAGAAACATACAGGCCTCATACTGACCAAGCTTTTCCATGCCTGAAAGACCCGATTTCGCCCGATTTCTCCTGCTGAACATGACAACCACTACCTTTACAAACAGTGTAGATCCAGATCAGATGGCTTCTGAAGAAGCCATCTGATCAGGATCTACACTGTTTGTAATGCAATTAGTGAATTGAACAAATACATTACATCAAGTAATTTGATTGGTGAATACATGTAGTCTGAAATGGGTGTAGATAAATAATTTTATTCAGAGGATAAGTCATTTTAAACAGAATATAGGAGGAAAAATCAAAATCTAAAAAGCCTGAAATCAAGAAAAAAATCAAGCTCTAAAAGCCTGAAATCCTGCATATGCCTGAAAAATATGAGGCCTGATCATACCTTAATGATCCTAATTATTGAGACAGACAGGCCTAAGCAAACAGTTCTGACCAAAGTGGGGCTTTACAATCGGAAAATTCATTTTATTGTGATTCATCAGGAGAACTATACAATGCAATTTGCTCCTGTAAAACCGACTACCGGTATTACCTCCCTAAATGACAATTTTCAATACACTTGTTCAAAATTGTACTATTTTGCAACGAGCAGCATGTGTCATGAGCTGAAGAAAACCAAATACCAGTCAATGAAATGCTACTTTACATGATGACATCGTGTTTCGAACACTATATTGCAGAATATATTGTCACAAAGTTTTGACGTTATCCAATCACACATAGTTGTAAATAGGCAAGTGCATTAGCCCTTCTCTTGCTGATCATTCATATTAGCCACACCCATCTCTGACTTTGAACCAATCAGATTGCTAGATGTTATCTATCCTTACAAATTCATAAACTGAATGTCAAACAGTGAAGATCCTGATCAGATGGCTTCTTCAGAAGCCATCTGATCTGGATCTACAGTGTTTGCAAAGATAGAGGTTGTAGTGAACAGCAAGATAAGGGTTAAAATTGTAAATATGAAACATGCTCATGTAATAAAATCTGTTTAAAGGCTTTTGTGACAAACAAAAGTGCAGAATAGCCTGCACATCAGTATTCTGAGCAGTCTGACCAGCTGAGTTTCTTTCACAGCTTGGCTAGTGCTATGACTGCTATCCCTTTAGTTTCTATATCTAAAATTACAAGACTTGCTACCGTAATGATCCGAAGAATAGGGACAGACAGGCCTAAACAAACAATGCAGATTGCAGACCTAGATCAGACTGTTCCTGAAGCAGTCTGATCAGAGTCTTCACTGCTTGCCGTTCAATCTGCACTTTTTGGACACCTAGCTGGATTCTGAAACCAAATTGTTAAATTTTTCAAAGAATTACAGCAAGTCCTTATTGTGTCCAAACTTTAAAGATTTTTGCAGTAGTGTGTGTTACTGAACAGACTTGTCTGTGTCTTACCTGGTAAAAAATCCTGAAGATGGGTCTCGATCTGATATATATGAGTGACAGATTTAGATAGACTAACAAATATGAATGTTGACGGACAAAACTGCTTTGGTGCTAAACTGCTTAGCACCAAAGCATTATTACTTACACTCTTATTTGCCTGATGGCTCCATATTTTCCAAAAATATCATACATCTCTTCAGCTGTAATCTTATATGGCAGATTTCGAATGTATAATATTCTGTTAACTTCCGGCGGAAGCCGGACCTGAAAATATATAACAGCAATTAGCCCATACCGTATCATATTCCCCATAATTACCGCACCGTGCCCTTAGTTTTTTTCAAAGTCGTGTCAAAAAAACTACCTAACTAGAAATGGTGTTTGTAAAACACAATGCCCCCAACCTTTGCTTGTCCTTAGATGGCAAAATATTCAACAAATATTGTTAAAGACTCAAAAATATACAACAAGAAATCCCCCGAAGGCTATGTCGCGCCTGTTGGGGCGCAAAGTCACCAAACCATGAAATCTAGGTCAAGGTTAAACATGGATGCCTGCATTTAAATTTCACTCCTAGTTGCAAGCATGTACCAAGTATCATCAATGAAACTCTTAAAAACAGACTCTTACATCAGGGTGAAAGTTAGGGTTGTCACACTATTTTACAAAGTCAGTGAACCATAAAATGTAGGTCAAGGTTAGAAATGGATACTTGCATTGAAGTTTCAATTCCTAAATGCAAGCTTGTACCAAATACAATTAATGAAGCTCTAATAGATCTTGAGAAATGGACTCTTACATTAGATAGAAAGTCAGGGTGGTCGCAATAATTCACAAAGTCAGTGAACCATGAAATATGGGTAAAAGTCAAATATGGGTGCTTGCGTTGCAGTTGCAATTCCTAGATGCAAGTTTGTACCAATTATAATTTGAAAAGCTTTAATAGTTTTCGAGAAATGGTGAAAGTCAGGGTGGTCGCAATAATTCAAGAAGTCAGTGAACCATGAAATATAGGTCAATGTCAGATATGGATGCTTGCGTTGAAGTTGCAATGCCTGGATGCAAGTTTGTACCAAGAATGATTAATGAAGCTCTAATAGTTCTCAAGATATGGACTTGCTGACAAGATTTTATTAAAAAAAAAAAGGCATCGCATTCGATACAAATCCCCTCGCACAAGACAACTTCGTGTGTGGAAAACACTGAAATGGCAAAAGTCCAACTTGCTTGAGATATTATCATATGCAACATTTGTGTAAAGTTTGTTTAAAAATCCATCCATAAATGTAGGTTCTAGAGTGATGACAATATTTCTCTAAAAATAGTCATAGGGACATTGACTTGAGGCCATGGCCGCGAAGTAGATCTTGCTCAAGATACTATCATAAGCATCTTTTGTGTGAAGTTAGATTAAAATCATAAATGTAGGCGGTAGAGCAATGACAAAGTTTTTCTAAAAATAGCCATAGTGACCTTGACCTTGAGGTCATGACCTTGAAAGTCAAAGCAACTCGAGATATTATCATAAGAAACATTTGTGTGAAGTTCTATTAACATCCATCAATAAATGTAGGCACTAGAGCGATGACAAATCTTTTCTAAAAATAGCCACAATGACCTTGACCTTGAAAGTCAAAATAGTTCGAGATATTGTCATAAGGAACATTTGTGTGAAGTTATACTGAAATTGGTGACATTGACTTGAGGCCATGGCCGCGAAGCAGATCTTGCTCAAGATACTATCATAAGCATCTTTTGTGTGAAGTTAGATTAAAATCATAAATGTAGGCGCTAGAGCCATGTCAAAGTTTTTCTAAAAATAACCACAGTGACCTTGACCTTGAAAGTCAAACTCAATCGAGGTATTGTCACAAGGAACATTTGTGTGAAGTTATATTGAAATCAGTGAAGAAATGTAGTCGCTAGGGGGATGACAAAGTTTTTCTAAAAATAGCCACAGTGACCTTGACCTTGAAAGTCGAAATCGCTTGAGATATTGTCTTAAGGAACATTTGTGTGAAGTTATGTTGAAATTGGTGAAGAAATGTAAGCGCTAGAGCATTGACAAAGTTTTTCTAAAAATAGCCACAGTGACCTTGACCTTGAAAGTGGAACTCGCTATAGATATTGTCATAAGGAACATTTGTGTGAATCGATTTTGAAATTGGTGAAAAAATGTAAGCACTAGAGCAATGAAAAAGTTTTTCTAAAAATAGCCACAGTGACCTTGACCTTGAAAGTCAAACTCTTTTCGAGGTATTGTCATAAGGATCATTTGTGTGAAGTTTTATTAAAATCGGTGAAGAAATGTAGGCGCTGGAGCGATGACAAAGTTTTTCTAAAAATAGCCATTGTGACCTTGACCTTGAAAGTTAAAATGGCTTGAGATATTGTCATAAGGAACATTTGTGTGAAGTTATATTGAAATCGGTGAAGAAATGTAAGCGCTAGAGCATTGACGAAGTTTTTCTAAAAATAGCCACAGTGACCTTGACCTTGAAAGTGGAACTCCCTAGAGATATTGTCATAAGGAACATTTGTGTGAAGTTATATTGAAATCGGTGAAGAAATGTAGGCGCTAGAGCGATGACAAATTTTTTTCTAAAAATAGCTACAGTGACCTTGACCTTGAGGTCATGACCCTGAAAGTCGAACACACTCGAGATATTGTCATAAGGAACATTTTTGTGAAGTTATATTGAAATCAGTGAAGAAATGTAGGCGCTAGAGCATTGACAAAGTTTTTCTAAAAATAGCCACAGTGACCTTGACCTTGAGGTTATGACCTTAAAAGTCGAACTCGCTCAAGATATTGTCATAAGGCACATTTGTGTGAAGTTATATTGAAATCAGTGAAGAAATGTAGGCGCTAGAGTGATGACAAAGTTTTTCTTAAAATAGCCACAGTGACCTTGACCTTGAGGTCATGACCTTGAAAGTCAAACTCGCTGAGATATTGTCATAAGAAACATTTGTGTGAAGTTATATTGAAATTGGTGAAGAAATGTAGGCGCTAGAGCGATGACAAAGTTTTTCTAAAAATAGCCACAGTGACCTTGACCTTGAGGTCATGACTTTGAAGTCGAACTCGCTCAAGATTTTTTTATAAGGAACATTTGTGTGAAGTTATATTGAAATTGGTGAAGAAATGTAGGCGCTAGAGCGATGACAAAGTTTTTCTAAAAATAGCCACAGTGACCTTGACCTTGAGGTCATGACCTTGAAAGTCGAACTCGCTCGAGATTTTTTTATAAGAACCATTTGTGTGAAGTTATATTGAAATTGGTGAAAAAATGTAGGCGCTAGAACGATGACAAAGTTTTTCACAAATTACCAAAATGACAAAGGGCCATAACTCACAAAGTATTTTTCGGAATTTTGTCATAAGTTAATCAGTTCATCTACTCATCACCACCAATCTATTCACCAACTTTCAAGGCTCTAGCTCCAATAGTTTTTGAGATATCTTGCTGACAAGATTTTATTAAAAAAATTTCAAAGGGCAATAACTCTTAAAATGGGGCATAATCCGGAAGAGAAAAAAAATACGCGTCAGCTTATTTTCCATGAGGAATCCATATATGAAATTTCAAAACCCTAGCATACACGGTTCTAAAGATATGCTATGCATCACTTTTAGCATACATTACAATGGGCACGAATTACCAAAATGACAAAGGGCCATAACTCACAAAGTATTTTTCGGAATTTTGTCAAAAGTTAATCAGTTCATCTACTCATCACCACCAACATATTCACCAACTTTCAAGGCTCTAGCTCCAATAGTTTTTGAGATATCTTGCTGACAAAATTTTATTAAAAAAATTTCAAAGGGCAATAACTCTTAAAAAGGGGCATAATCCAGACAAGAAAAAAAATAAGCGTCAGCTAATTTTCCGTGAGGAATCCATATATGAAATTTCAAAACCCTAGAATACACGGTTCTAAAGTTATGCTATGCATCACTTTTAGCATACATTACAATGGGCACAAATTACCAAAATGACAAAGGGCCATAACTCACAAAGTGTTTTGGGGAATTTTGTCAAAAGTTAATCAGTTCATCTACTCATCACCACCAATATAATCAGCAACGTTCAAGGCTCTAGCTCCAATAGTTTTTGAGATATCTTGCTGACAAGATTTTATTAAAAAAATTTCAAAGGGCAATTACTCTTAAAAGGGGCATAATCAGGACGAGAAAAAAAATACGCGTCAGCTTATTTTCCATAAGGAATCCATATATGAAATTTCAAAACCCTAGCATACACGGTTCTAAAGATATGCTATGCATCACTTTCAGCATACATTACAATGGGCACGAATTACCAAAATGACAAAGGGCCATAACTCACAAAGTATTTTTCGGAATTTCGTCAAAAGTTAATCAGTTCATCTACTCATCACCACCAATATATTCACCAACTTTCAAGGCTCTAGCTCCAATAGTTTTTGAGATATCTTGCTGACAAGATTTTATTAAAAAAATTTCAAAGGGCAATAACTCTTAAAAGGGGCATAATCCGGACGAGAAAAAAAATACGCGTCAGCTTATTTTCCATGAGGAATCCATATATGAAATTTCAAAACCCTTGCATACACGGTTCTTTAGTTATGCTATGCATCAAAAGCGTAACGGATGGACGAACGGACGAACAGACGAACGGACGAACGAACCAGAAGCAATATGCCCCACCAACTTTTTCAAAGTTGGGGGCATAATTAGTGCACACTTGATACGAAAACAATAGCTTCCAAGATGATGCATACTGTCAGATATTTAATGGGACGGAAAAGGATACTTAAGCACTGCCTTCACTGTTGAAGAATTAACAGTAAGTTTTTATAGATTTACTGTGAGAGCTCCAAGGGGAGGTTTCTGTAAAGTCTGCGCTTATGAATTTCCTTTTCAAAAATAGCTTTGGTGTGCACTTATAGGAGTATGTGTGGTAATTAGGGTGAATACGGTATATGCCTAGCATCCCAAAATATCGTACACTGGTGATCTGGGGCCAATTGCTCAAAACTAACAAAGGCATTAGTTACGTAACATTAAAACTTTAATCATTAAATATGGCATGCTGAAAAATATTTTTGCTGGAAAAATGTGAGAGGCTTTTGCATTTGCAAAAGCTCCTCATATTTTTTTTTTCAGCAAAATAACTATATTGGTGATTATACTTGCTAGAACAGTTAACAATTTTGAATAACACCACTAACAATTTGTTTGATTCAAGGCCTAATGTCCCCGTTAACACTGTATAGGTCATTTTGGAGAAGTTGCTTCCAATTTTGTGGGACTTTTACCCGACATTGAGATGAAATGACATTTCAAGCCTTGCCACCCAATAAAACCAGAGCATTTATTGATACATGTATTTGATTTTTTCACCGCAGGCAATGGTTAGAAAACTGACATCAAGCGTTGTTCACAGTCACATTAGGCTTACATGTATGTAATCGCTAAGTGTTTCATTGCGTACATTGCTAATCTTATTTCTGCTTTTCAACACTTCCATTTTCGTAATGGAATACGCTATGAATAAGAGGAGCATTGATTAATCTTCAGTAGAAAATCTTCAATCACCCATAGGTTTTCGTGCATTAACCCTTCTCTTGCTGAATATTCATTTTAGCCACACCCATTTCTGACTTTGACCAATCAGATTACTTGATGTAATTTATTCCTACAAATTCATAAACAGAATGTCAAACAGTGTAGAGCCTGATCAGATGGCTTCTTCAGAAGCCATCTGATCTGGATCTACACTGTTTAGTTTAAACATATTTATTTCATTCTTCGATATACAACACAGATATACACAACACATGAAATAATGACAGGATTAGAACGGAAGCATATGGATACTTATAAGGTTCTTCTCCCGATCTACACTGTTTGCAAAGATAGGGGTTGTCGTGAACAGCAAGATAAGGGTTAACATTTGCCGGGTCCCGAGGAAGCCGTTTGAACATCAGGCCGATTGAAACACATTGTAAATAAGTAAGCAAGGGCCCAGCAATTTCTAAAATTCGCCCAGCATACACAGACCAATATGCTCAATCGCACAGTATGGTCATGATTGCTGTAGGTGTGAGAAAGCTTTGGCTACTTTATGATTCAGAGTCACAAAAATCAGACTGCATGGTTGCACAGGCGGACGAGTCTTCTTTGGGCCCCGGCGCTAGGCCCACATATAGCTATCGATGCGACCTTGCACAATAACATTCATAAAACGAAACCTAAAGCAAGAAACAAAACAACAAAAGAAACTGTTCAAGACACGCATTAGAGACATAAACTCATGGCTGATTGGCACGTGCCCCAATAATGACCGAGGTTTGATTATAATACTCGTTCTGTTTGTTACTTGAAGGCACGTGCAGATATTAAGGTAACAACGTAAAGTGATTATTGCTCATTTTGCATACGGACATGTGCCAACAATATAAACAAATAAACAATGATCCCAGATCTACAATTTCCAAATTCATTTTTTTTTTCTAAATAAACACACTCTCTTTTATATTATTTTTATTTCTTATCTTTTACATTGCGGGAAGACTCACATCTGAGAGAGGGTATTATTGCAAATAATGATATACCCAGAGTAAAAAAAGCCGAACGGTGAAAAGGCGTAAAAATAAATTGTACATACATATATTTTACGATAATTAACTATATCTTTCATTTCTTTTAATTTTGGCTGATAATTGATCCCTATAACAGCATTGAAATCATTTATGGGCCGATTCATGTCATGGGGCGATTTTGTCATGGGCCGATTTTGTTATTCACGAAATTTGCATTATTAAATCACGCTCTCGTTTCCTCACGAGATTTCGAGCTGGGGGGGGGGGGGGGGGGGGGGGGGGGGGGGTCACGCGATCATCTTATATGGTCGCCAACGTTACTTCCAAGTTAAACAAGATAAATTCGTTGTAATTATTTACGTTTTTCTTGAAGTTTTGCCGACCAAATAAGATAAATAGTGAAGTGATAATTCCGAATATTGCTTTATTTTTTTGCTTGCTGTTATTTATAGTCGGGGATTTGAAATTTGTAGGACCCGTATTTAAGGAGTTTAATGCACCTTACTTTCTCAGACTTAACTATGATACGAATTTATTTAGAGGTCTCTCAGCATCTTGAAAATGGAGTGAGAAAATAAAAAAGTGGGGAAAAAGACATAAAAAGGGGAGATAAATGTTCCTACCCTCTTTTCTCATTTAAGCATCCAAACAATTCCAAACGATATCTCCTCTGAAACTACAAGGCCAATTGGAACCAAATTATATGTGAAGCCGCCCTGGGGTGGAAGAACAAACATATATTCTGAATATCTGGGTCACATGACCAAAATGTCCGCCATGCCCATATATGGTAAAAACCTATGAAAATCGCCTTCTCAGGAACCAATCGACCGATGACCTTGAAACTTGGTATACAATATTGGGGACCCGGGCCCTATCAAATTTGTTCATATTATGACATTTCGTTGACCCTGACCTTTCTTACGTCAAGGTCACATTCGGTCCACTTAGGATTTTGTATGGAAAAGACAGGGTTTTCTGGTTCTGTTGCAGCTTATGACATCATAGTTGAAATTTGCAATCAACTTAACGATCCTGGGGCCATAAGATTAAATAGTTTTTAATTTTTCGAAAACTACTGGGCTAACTGATACCAAATTACATATACTGCATCAGTGTGGTAGAGAAATCCAAGTTTGTTAGAGGGATCTGTGTGATCGTCACACCAATATACGGCCAAATGTGATTTTAAATTCTTAAATTTAAATTGGCAGCAATGGTCCTGGGATTGGCCTCTGCTAAACCATTATGGTCTGTTGAAATAAATGGCCACCACGGGTGTGTGTGTGTGTGGAGGAGGCGGGGATTTGTGCCAACTTGAGCTCTGGTGAGCGTAGTTTCCCATCGGCCGCTTGTTTATAATTTTGTGTTCAGGATATTTATTAAAAGTCGCGTATGCTTGGCGTTGTCATGATACAGCAGCCACAGTTTTCTGCTTTACTGATTGCGCTTGTTTGGTTATCTTTTGTTGTTTAGCTTCATAATCAATTAATTGGTGACCAGTGGTAGTTGGTATGAAGTTACCATGACAGCAATACCTCTGAAAGATGACACTGTTCAGTTAAGATAACAGCGCGGCCCTATTTCAGTTTTTTTTTTTTTTTTTTTTCAAAGGGTTGGCAGATTTTTATCAGTATTTCATAATTGAAGGAAAGTCGTGTTTTAATGAGTTTACGCCTCGGAACAATCAAGCCTCCTTTTGACTGCAAACAAAAAAGAAACATTATACAGTATTTGGTGGAACGATTTTACTTTAATGTTTTAGAGGTTTATTGTTTTGGTTTTTTAACATTAAGTTGGTGCAGAAAAAGATACTCTACAAAATTTAAATATCAGCATCTAATTCTCCAGCTGCGGATTTGATATACTCCAGCTTATTTGCTGGTTGAATGACTCTGGTTTTGGTCAATCTTTTGGCAAACATGCGCAAATTGAGGTCACCAAGTTACATGAAGATGCAGAAAGGTCAGTCGAGAGTCTGTGTTGAACCCGATGTTCCTACCCTTCTTGACAAAGTTGTAGAGAAGAAGCTTGATTTACATAGGAATCGTAACATTTATTATGCCAAACATCGTCCCTGTTCACTGTTCAATATATCTGACATATTAGGTTTCAACCTCAAGTAAATTAACCCGACCGCCTAGTTCCTTTCATATGTACGAACGCATTTCTGCCAGAACGCCTAAAGGTAGGTGTCTGATGCTCTGTCTCTGGTAGGGTTAACCGGAGCCTAATTGTTTGGTTTCCTTTGCTGCAGCATTCTAGCTATTTCATGCTGTCGAGTCCTCATCGTTGTTTCATCTTTATAGTCGTTTGATTTTCTGTTGTCGGAGATGTTGCACTGATTAGCTAGAACTCCATCATGCAGAGTTAACAATTTATCGGTTTTAACCAAGACAATCAAGGGCGAGTATTGTGGCAACCTAATATCAATTAAAGTGCCCAACCCCACCCCCGCCTCCCTAAAACTTCTTACTGACCCCGTCAGCGATCCTTTTTTTTTGTGGTTTATTATTTTCAAAGTTAGTCCTTAAGATGTATGTATTGCTAATGCCTTTTTATTTTTGATAGCCGTTTGGTCATGTGGGGAGATAACTGTCCTTCTGGCTTTCTTTCCATGACGTTTTCATTTTGGTGTTTTGAATGGAAGGTGCGAGATACTTTGTATATGTTCCTGATCATTGCATACACTCTATTTTTCAAACGTGATAACTCCTGATGGCTTGTCATAGAAGGCCTTTTTGGCTAATCTGTATGGGACAATTGGGGTGGTTGGGTGAGGCAAAGTTGACGTGTACCTTGCGTCAATAGGGTATCCAACTGATATTGGCTTACTGCTGGACAAGACCTGCTGTTCTTGGAGCAGTTAAGGGCAGAGGGGGAAAACTGTTATTTCTTCTGTTTCTGCTTTTCCATTTTCCCATTTCTCCTCTGCTCCTCACTTTCATCTGCTCAACTATCTCTTCTATCGCTTTTCTCCCTTCCTCTGGGGAGAGAGCACAAAACGACCAACAAGGGGTGACGCGCGTTTAAGCCCAAAAACAATCAATATACACATATCAGAAAAAGTAAGTAGTAAAAAAGGAGATGAAGACCAGATTAATCAGTGTGTGACAAGAGACACAGGATTATTAAGAGCTAATGGTGAATAGAGGGACAAGGCTATCGAAGGCAGGTTGCCCAACGAAATGGTAGAAAGTAAGTGCAGGTGACATCTTAAGATGCACGCTTACAGGTTATACCACAACTCTGGGAAAAGGGAAGATAGAAGAATGTTTCAGGGGTGGCTTTACGTTACATTAAAGCTCGGGTACTATTTATTTTTAGTCATGCGACTTAACAGAAAATAAGGTACCCAGTAAGATTTCAATAAAGACCTAATAGTGACCAGTAACATTTACGTGTTTAAAATATAATAATGTCGATGTTACTTGGGGAGCCTTCAGCACAAACCGGAAACTGGATAATGATTCATGAGATATACAATGTATTCATTAAATGTTGATTGTTTCAAGTCACCAGTTTAGAGAATCACTTGACATTCACCCGCTGACAAATATGCTTGGTGATGTATATTCCCCTCACTAAATATAAACTGGAAGAAATGGCCAACAGTAACTTTTCAAAAATATATCTATATCTATCGGTTCCTGTTATGATACATCTATGACCAGCCAGTAAAATAATTTATTTTATGTTGGTTTTAATATAACTTTTTATCACAATCTGTGACACAACAGGAAAAATTGGTAAAATGGTCCATAGAAATCGGAGTCCCTAGTTCATGCCCGGATTGAAACAGAGTCATCAAGTTTCACATGCACGTGCAAAAATAACTGTCCTTCATACTGACAAAAAGAAATTGTTTCAAAAAGTACTAAAAATTATTTAGCGCGAAAATAGTGTAAAATTTACCAAATTTTTTGGGTCAAATTTCAATGGTCAAAATTTATGGTAACACCGGATGTAATTACGTCATATCTTGAAATTTGGTGTCTTCGAGTATTGACAAATATTTTGACTGATGCAATAAATCAACACTCATATGTAAGCGCAAGCTACACATGACTAAACTCAATCCAACTATACTGTCTGCATGGGGATGGGTGTAAACTCATAGAATTTTCAGCCTCTTTTCCCCACCAGATTTGCTAAATAATCACATGTCATATAGGTTAGGCCCCTATCTCAATAAAAAGGCACAAATAAAGCGTGAGAATTTTGGGTGCATTAAATATTTCAAAATCTGGTCTCAAATCCCGGACTATTAAATGAAATATTGATTTTCTACCGAAAAGACCGTGGTCGCCAACGTTACTTCCTAGTTAAACAAGATATATTCGTTGTAATTATTTACGTTTTTCTTGAAGTTTTGCCGACCAAATAAGATAAATAGTGAAGTGATAATTCCGAATATTGTTTTATTCCTATTTGCTTGCTGTTATTTAAATGAAATATGGATTTTCTACCGAAAAGACCGTGGTCGCCAACGTTACTTCCTAGTTAAACAAGATATATTCCAGAGTTCTCACTAGGATTTTGAAAACAGGAATTTAAGAATCCATCCATGGAAAAAGTTGGATTCAAATCTGAAAAGTTGGAGTCAAATTTTGAAAAGTTGGAGTTTGGCCCTAAAAAACGTGTGTCAATTATGGCTAAATGCGTACGGCTGTAGAGTGTGACTCCAAAAGACTTTGGGGCTTGAACCCTTATTCTGCTTAACACGACAAACCCTTTTCTTGCAGTGGAGATCCAGATCAGATGGCTTCCATCTAATCAGGATTTACACTGTCACTCAGATTGTGAATTTGAATGGATAAATTACATTAGGCTTTGAAAGTCAGGAGTGGACTGGGTAAATTAATTTATTCATCAGGATATGGGTTTAAATTGAGTGTGAGCAGTTAACACTAGTACAGGCTCTGTTCAGGCTTCACCAACAGGACAAGTCTGTTCAGGACATGCACTACATCCTAGTTCATAAAATGGCATATGAAACTATTGGATTCTTTGATATGTTACACGACCATGTCCTGGAAATTTTGATTTTTGTACCCCCGCGGACCCGACCCCCCCCCCCTGGGCCAACCCCTAGGGGCGTGATCAAAATTCCGAAAGTGTCATGCATTCCCCAGACCAAAGATCTGTCAGTTCCCAAAGTTTCAAGTTTCTATCTATCACCATCTAGGAGTTATCCGGTAAGACGGACGGACATATGACGAAGACCATTACAATAGCCCCACGTGGGGACAAAAAAAAAACACCAACAGTGCAGGCCCAGATCAAATGCCACAGGTGTGTGTCCCGGACCTCCACTATTAGCAGGCAGTTCAACACTTGATAATTAATTTCTTTCATTCAAATAGGCCTAATCAAGGTAACTTGATAATGTGACAAACTCAGTCATAATTTTCTTGAATCGTAATAAAGACGATTTATACACTAGATTATCGCATCCTTTAATTATGCCTCCGACATTTTTTCAACAATCAAATTACCGATAATCCAACTGTGTATTCAAGTATCCGGAAACAAAACAGTCAATTAATGTTAATCAGCCACGAGATTGCTGCATCTCGCATACTGCAAGACTGACCTGCCAATCTTCTAGCCGTGACGCTCTGATTGGGCGAGAGAGTAAAACAGACAACTGTCCTTGCGAGGTAATGCTTGAACAAGCCTGGCGGCGACGATTAACGGTAAACTTTTGATCCGAAAGCGGTAGCTAAATTTGGAGATCAATTGGACACCCGCTGTCATCTTTTGATGCGACTTGAGGTCATTTTTACACTGGATTACGGACGCGGCAGATGAAAAAAATTTGGCGTAATTAAGAATCCACGACAGGAAATTTTACGCGTACAAAAGCAAAAACAGGCGTAAAAATACGCCGGATTCGGCGTTTCCGAGAACTCTGTATTCGTTGTAATTATTTACGTTTTTCTTGAAGTTTTGCCGACCAAATAAGATAAATAGTGAAGTGATAATTCCGAATATTGTTTTATTCCTATTTGCTTGCTGTTATTTAAATGAAATATGGATTTTCTAACGAAAAGACCGTGGCTGAAACTGGTGAGCTGTTTGGCACTTATTTCGCAACAACAACGAGTTAGTGAAAATGTAGTTGTGTAAACAATGCTTTACGTAAGTGTGAGTGCGATGGAGTTGATTGTGCATTCACTTATGATCTTTTTCTAAGTTTCTATCGGTCTATAACGGGAAATTATGGGCCAGAATGACTTCTTTTGTGCTCCAGGTTGTAGCCATGTACTCTCAAAGGGAGCAGTTTGCTCATTCCACAGGGTTCCAGAAAAGCCTGAATGGTATAACAAGAGGGCCCAGAGGGCCCTGGTTCGCTCACCTGATCCAAAGCATAACAAGTGGGCCCGGGGCAGGGTCAATTTTGGCCCCAGGGCTAAAATTTGAACAATCTTGGTAGAGGTCCACAAGATGAAGCTTCCTATCGAATATGAAAGACCTGGGCTTTCTGGTTTCAGAGAAAAAGGTTTTAAAGGTTTACCCTGCATATAGAAGTCTATGTAAAACAAGATTTTCCCTATATAAGTCTATGTTAAAACAAAGGGCCCCGGAGCGGGGGCATTTTTGGCCCCAGTGCTATAATTTGAACAATCTTGGAAGAGGTCCACTAGCTGAAGCTTCATAACAAATATCAAAGACCTAAGCCGCCTTGAAGTTTCAGAGAAGGAGATTTTTCAAGGTTTTCCCTATATAAGCCCATGTAAAACCAAAGGGCCCCCATGCGGGGGGCATTTTTAGCTCCAGCACTATAATTTGAACAATCTTGGTAGGGGTCCACTAATGAAGCTTCATACCAAATATCAAAGACCTGGGCCTTGCGGTTTCAGAGAAGAAGATTTTTCAAGATTTTCCCTATATAAGCCTATGAAAAACAAAAGGGCCCTGGTGCGGGGGCATTTTTTGCCCCAGCACTATAATTTGAACAATGTTGGTAGGGGTCCACTTGATGAAGCTTCATACCAAATATCAAAGACCTGGGCCTAGCGGTTTCAGAGAAGAAGATTTTTCAAGATGTTCCCTATATAAGCCCATGTAAAACCAAAGGGCCCCCGTGCGGGGGCATTTTTAGCTTCAGCACTATAATTTGAACAATCTTGGTAGGAGTCCACTAGATAATGCTTCATACCTAATATCAAAGACCTGGGCCTTGCGGTTTCAGAGAAGAAGATTTTTAAAGATTTTCCCTATATAAGCCCATGTAAAACCAAAGGGCCCCCGTGCGGGGGCATTTTTGGCCCCAGCACTATAATTTGAACAATCTTGGTAGGGGTCCACTAGATGAAGCTTCATACCTAATATCAAAGACCTGGGCCTTGCGGTTTCAGAGAAGAAGATTTTTCATGATTTTCCCTATATAAGCCCATGTAAAATCAAAGGGCCCCCGTGCGGGGGCATTTTTAGCTTCAGCACTATAATTTGAACAATCTTGGTAGGGGTCCACTAGATAAAGCTTCATACCTAATATCAAAGACCTGGGCCTTGCGGTTTCAGAGAAGAAGATTTTTAAAGATTTTCCCTATATAAGCCCATGTAAAACAAAGGGCCCCCGTGCGGGGGCATTTTTGGCCCCAGCACTATAATTTGAACAATCTTGGTAGGGGTCCACTAGATGAAGCTTCATACCAAATATCAAAGACCTGGGCCTTGCGGTTTCAGAGAAGAAGATTTTTCAAGATTTTCCCTATATAAGCCCATGTAAAACCAAAGGGCCCCCGTGCGGGGGCATTTTTAGCTCCAGCACTATAATTTGAACAATCTTGGTAGGGGTCCACTAGATGAAGCTTCATACCAAATATCAAAAATCTGGGCCTTGCAGTTTCAGAGAAGAAGATTTTTAAAGATTTTCCCTATATAAGCCCATGTAAAACCAAAGGGCCCCCGTGCGGGGGCATTTTTTGCCCAAGCACTATAATTTGAACAATCTTGGTAGGGGTCCACTAGATGAAGCTTCATACCAAATATCAAAGACCTGGGCCTTGCGGTTTTAGAGAAGAAGATTTTTCAAGATTTTCCCTATATAAGCCCATGTAAAACCAAAGGGCCCCCGTGCGGGGGCATTTTTAGCTCCAGCACTATAATTTGAACAATCTTGGTAGGGGTCCACTAGATGAAGCTTCATACCAAATATCAAAAATCTGGGCCTTGCAGTTTCAGAGAAGAAGATTTTTAAAGATTTTCCCTATATACATTTTAAGCCCATGTAAAACCAAAGGGCCCCCGTGCGGGGGCATTTTTGGCCCCAGCACTATAATTTGAACAATCTTGGTAGGGGTCCACTAGATGAAGCTTCATACCAAATATCAAAGACCTGGGCCTTGCGGTTTCAGAGAAGAAGATTTTTTAAGTTTTCGGTGAAAAAAGTCTATTTTTGGCTACTGTGACCTATATGTGCAACGGACCGGAACCAGTTGAACAACTTTGAAAGGGGACCACCTAGGGATCATTCCTGTGAAGTTTGGTCAAAATCCGATCAGTGGTTTAGGAGGAGATTTCGTTTGAAGAAAAGTTTACGGACGCACGCACGCACGACGGACAAAAAGTGATCCCAAAAGCTCACCTTGTCACTACGTGACAGGTGAGCTAATAAAAAGGCATGACTTTCAAAAGTCATTTCAAAATTTAGGGGTATCTGCTTGTGTTTCCTTCAAAATTAATTTGGAAAAAGTCTGATTTTTTTTTTTTTTTTGCAAACAGCGTAGGCCCTGATCAAACGCCGTGTTCTGCAGCATCTGATCTGGGCCTGCACTGTTTGCCAAGGTTTCCGGTACTAAATGGGTTAAAGCTATGAAGTTATAACTTGACAACTACAGCTGTATATATTGTCTGAGTGGGTGTATCTGGTGCTTTTCTTATTTGTGTACATATACTACTGTTCTTTCTTTCCTTCCTTTCTACTGATACTGCGTCGGTCACATTTGACCAATACTGTTACTTAAAAAAAAGTACAGATGAAAACATGGGCAGGATTGGAGACATTGAGAACCCCTGCGATTAATTGGAGGCTGTTGTCATTTAATCAGAAGAAAATCATTGGGGAATAAGATTCACATTGTAGTGGATCCAACCCTCATGGATCAGACCATCTTGTGACCCTTAATAACAGGTCATTTTTATATTTACTTTTATTTGTTTGGATAGATTTGAAATTTATCTCCAGCTCATCGACTATATATTTACACTCACCCCTTGCCCCATTCTACAGTAGGATTACCACAAAATGTGGCACAAATAAAACTAGAATTGCGCAGTCGATGGCACGCCATCGCATATCCCCACGCTTTTTAAAAGATACTCCACTATATAAGTTCTCAATTGCAACTCACACCCAATCTTAAGATCAAAATTCCGAAAGTGTCATGCACTCCTCAGACCAAAGACCTATCAGTTCCCAAAGTTAAAGGTTTCTATCTGAAATGGCGTAGGAGGAGTTATCAGGTAATCGTTAAAAAGGGGGTTATGGGGGTGAAAATCCAAAATTTTGACCTCTGGTGACCTCAAACCTGACCCTAGGGGTCAAATTTTGATTGTTATGTATTCTACTCATTATGCCGTTCGATTTGATATGTCACACGACCAGGTTCTGAAAACTTTGATTTTTTACCCCCGGGGCACCCCACCCCCTGGCCTGGCCCCTAGGGGTAGGATCAAAATTCCGAAAGTGTCATGCACTCCTCAGACCAAAGACCTATCAGATCCCAAAGTTTCATGTTTCTATCTGAAACGGCGTAGGAGGAGTTATCCGGTAATCGTTAAAAAGGAAGTTATGGGGGTGAAAATCCAAGTTTTTGACCTCTGGTGGCCTCAAACCTGACCCTAGGGGTCAAATTTTGATTGTTATGTATTCTACTTATTATGCCGTTCGATTTGATATGTCACACGACCAGGTTCTGAAAACTTTGATTTTTTACCCCCGGGGCACCCCACCCCCTGGCCTGGCCCCTAGGGGTAGGATCAAAATTCCGAAAGTGTCATGCACTCCTCAGACCAAAGACCTATCAGTTCCCAAAGTTTCATGTTTCTATCTGAAACGGCGTAGGAGGAGTTATCCGGTAATCGTTAAAAAGGGGGTTATGGGGGTGAAAATCCAAGTTTTTGACCTCAAACCTGACCCTAGGGGTCAAAATTTGATTGTTATGTATTCTACTCATTATTCCGTTTGATTTGATATGTCACACGACCAGGTTCTGAAAACTTTGATTTTTTACCCCCGGGGCACCCCACCCCCTGGTCTGGCCCCTAGGGGTAGGATCAAAATTCCGAAAGTGTCATGCACTCCTCAGACCAAAGACCTATCAGTTCCCAAAGTTTTAAGTTTCTAGCTGTAAAAGTGTGGGAGGAGTTGTCTGGTAAGACGGACGGACGGACGTACGGACGGCGGAGACAATTACAATATCCCCACTTTTTCTTTGAAAAGCGTGGGGATAATAAGATGTGTAACTCCTTTAGCACTTTTTGTATACCCCGTACACTCGTTGTTGTTGTTGCGAAATAAGTGCCTTTCAGCTAGGGGTGTAACGATGCATCGCAATAGGGACTGCCTCGATAGCAATGCATCGATAGTACTTTGGACTATCGATAGCTATCGCCGATAGTTCATTTAACTATCGATAGTTTCGATTGTTTTTTTTTCTTGAATATACTTTGAAAATATACCTGTACTGTTGTCAGAGTTCTCGGAAACGCCAAATCCGACGTATTTTTACGCCTGTTTTTGCTTTTGTACGCGTAAAATTTCCTGTCTTGGATTCTTAATTACGCCCATTTTTTTTCGCCTGATGCGTCCGTAATCCTGTGTAAAAATGACCTCAATCACATCAAAATATGCCGGCAGGTGTCCAATTGATCTCCAAATTTAGCTACCGCTTTCGGATCAAAAGTTTACCGTTAATCGTAGCCGCCAGGATTGTTCAAGCATTACCTGGCAAGGACAGTCGTCTGTATTACTCTCTCAGCCAATCAGAGCGTCAAGGCTAGAAGATTGGCAGGTCAGTCTTGCGGTTTGTGAGATGCAGCAATCTCGTGGCTGATTCACATTAATTGACTGTTTTGTTTCCGGATAACTGTATACAAAGTTGGATTATCGGTAATTTGATTGTTGAAAAAAATGTCGGAGGCATAATTAAAGGATGCGATAATCTAGTGTATAAATCGTCTTTATTACGATTTAAGAAAATTATGACTCGAGTTTGTCGCATTATCAAGTTACCTTGATTAGGCCTATTTGAATGAAAGAAATTAATTATCAAGTGTTGAACTGCCTGCTAATAGTGGAGGTCCGGAACAGACACCTGTGGCATCTGATCTGGGCCTGCACTGTTTTTTTTTCTTTGTTCCCACCTGGGGCTATTGTAGTGGTCTTCGTTGTACGTCCGTCTGTCTTACCCGATAACTCCTAGATGGTGATAGATAGAAACTTGAAACTTTGGGAACTGACAGATCTTTGGTCTTGGGAGTGCATGACACTTTTGGAATTTTGATCACGCACTAGGGGTGGCCCAGGGGGTAGGGCCCGCGGGGGTCAAAAATCAAAATTTCCAGGACATGGTCGTGTAACAAATCAAAGAATCGAAAAGTTTCATATGCCATTTTATGTACTAGGATGTAGTGCATGTCCTGAACAGACTTGTCCTGTTGGTGCAGCCTGATCAGAGCCTGTACGACTGTTAACTGCTCACACTCAATTTAAACCCATATCCTGATGAATAAATTAATTTACCCATTCCACTCATGACTTTCAAAGCCTAATGTAATTTATCCATTCAAATTCACAATCTGAGTGACAGTGTAAATCCTGATTAGATGGAAGCCATCTGATCTGGATCTCCACTGCAAGAAAAGGGTTTTTCATGTTAAGCAGAAAAAGGGTTCAAGCCCCAAAGTCTTTTGGAGTCACACTCTACAGCAGTACGCATTTAGCCATAATTGACACACGTTTTTAGGGTCAAACTCCAACTTTACAAAATTTGACTCCAACTTTTCAATTTTGAATCCAACTTTTTCCATGGATGGATTCTTAAACTCCTGTTTTCAAAATCCTAGTGAGAACTCTGGTTGTGTAATGACGCAAGTATTTTTGCATGCAGCTGTAATCAGGACAGACTGATAAACCTTCACATGTGCATGATGATCTGGGTCTTTGCTGGTCGCGCATGTGTATCATAGTTTTTTGCCGTGTGGTGAATTTCTCCCGGCGATGAATTTCCCGCCGTCATTTTTGCACGTGCAGTTGAGGCATTCAGAAATTTTCCCGCGTTTTTCAATAACAAAACGTCAATGATAGTTTGCTCACGCGATTGTTGCATGCAACTTTTTGAAAACATGACAGTGAAACCTGTGCAACATGTGAAGGCTCAGATCAGCTTGCGCAGTCATATATAAATGTTTGCTTTTTGTATTAGCCTTGCGTAGTATGTCTTCTGGGACAAACGCCATTTCCCTGTTCAGTTTCGAAGACATTTGCAAGATGCACAAGCTGATCTTTTGTATGAAGAAATGTTTGTTTTTGCTGTGTGCTGACTCATTCACATCTATATATTAGGTAATGTGTGTGTGAATTCGGATTTAACGCCGCTTTCAACAATTTTATCAGTCATATCACGACGGTGTCTGGTTGCGACAGGGAGCTCAATGCTCACTTTTATAGTGCTGCCTCACTGAAGTATCATGTCCCAGACACATTACATGATACCACACCCAGTCACATTATCCTGACACTAGTCGACCAGTCCTAGCTCTACCCCGTAAATCTGAGTGCCAAGCGAGGAGCAGCTAGTACCATTTTTAACGACTTTGGTATGTCACGGCCCGGGATCGAAACCCGTAACCTCCCGTTCCCCGGAGCGGACACTCTACCCAGTGATTTTTTTACAAATTTTCAACTATGCGTCCTGGGACTCGCTCAACCAAAAAACTGTGCGTCCCAAATCTGAAAGTATGAGTCCCAATATTTGAAGGAAAAAAAAAAAACGAAGTACAAAAAAGATTGGTTCAGTATAAAATGCCATTATTCATAGTTAAAACTAATGCGGTCTAGTATCTTTTATTTGCAATGAATAGAACCAATCATCAACTTGTGTTGTTTACTAGCCCTAAGAAATCCTGCTAATGTGTACGTTTTTTAGTCTATTTTCCGTAATGTTTTCTACTTTCGTTTTCGATGAATGCGCACCGCAACATGTGCGTGAAATTTACTTCATGCACATTGGAGATAATATTCCGAACCATTATCGACAAACGTTTCCTCCCCTGATTGGGACACCAGCTATCTAGGTTCAGGGGCTGACAAATCCATTGCCCGGCTGCCCGGTACAAGTCCGAAATCGCGCCGGGCAGGTGCACTTTGATCTCAGGATGCCCGGTCGGGCAAGTGCAAAAAAAATCGTCTACAGCTGTCAGTCTTCCGAGTCCTTAAATACAGTAAAACTAGAGTAAGTAAATCACAATAATTGTGCTGCACTATCCTGCTTTGTCGACAATTCAGAGACAAACTGTCAATTATGACACTATTGTTAATCCCTGTCATATAACTGCCAAGTAAACATGATTGCCCTGCGGTGCGTGTCTTTCATTTCTGGCGATAAGCCAACTTGAACGAGGTGTGAAAATATGGTCAAGTTATGTCTCTACATTGCGTTTATTCCCCAATCATAAAATTTAATCCACAATCAATGTGAAAATGATTTACTCGCTCCTCAGACAATTAGCTACATCTAACGGTAGTTGCATGCATTATAAAAACGGACCGTGAATGGTTATGTTTTGGCGCCAAATAGCAGACATTCGGCTTGGCGGGAAAAGTCGAACGCTGTTGTTGGAGCTGCTGGGGATAATTCGGGGGCTGTGCAAAGCGTTGTTTTCTATCCACCTCCATTCACAACCGTTTAGCTATCCCCATAATAATCGAGAAAATATTTTTTTACCGGTTCCAAACAAATTTTTAATAACGGGATACAGCCCATTAAAATAAAACAATGACATTAAACACGGGCGGGGATGCTGGCATCGGATGACGTCATTTGACACATTTACCGATCACGTGCAGAAAAACGATAGAGTTGGTTTGTGGGCGGCGATTTGGATGGCGGAAAGCTTTGATGTTCGCACTGAACTTGTTTGTGTGAAAGTTTGGGCTCATTTTGGATGGAGGGGATTCTCGTCTTGTGGTTGGATCATTAAATTGTACCTGTATCGATTTTTCGGCGACTCGTTGGGCATTTGAAAGTTCGGTAAATGTGCCGTATTTTATCACTTCCGCCGATATTTACAGCAGTGAAAACGAAAGTTGGATTTTTCGCCCATGAAATATTTGCGTCCGACGGACGCACATATTTTACGATCATGCGTCCTCAGTCCTATTTGTGCGTCCTGGACGCAGGACGCAGGGGTAAAAAAATCACTGTCTACCAACTGAGCTATCAGGGCCGGTATATATTAGGTAAATGTATAATAAACGACGGTACAATGCAGTTTAACTTGTTGTATATGTGACTCTTTTTGCGTATTAGGACCAGACTGTTAAACCGCCCTTTTGTGGTCTCATTAGAAATGTTTCTTGAAAAATGCACAGAATGTGCATGCAAGTACATGATAGACTCAGAATAGTCGGTAAGTATGCACAAATGCATCAATGATGATGTCATCAGTCGGCTGGCCGGACCGATTGGGAGTGAATTCTTGCGGGAATATTTAAGCAGACAAAGTTTTATTTTCCTGTCGTCATTCTGTATGGAAAAAAACGTGCAGCATGAGGCCTTAGGTCTCCATCTATCAAGTACTTTCTTAAGGTGATTCTGGACGTTTTGATGGTGGGCACTGGACAACCTGGGACAAATTGGAGATTTTATTTTTCGTGGGTCTTTCTTATTTTATTTTTGGTTGTCTTTGTATTATAATAAGAGGGATATTCCAGAAAAAAAAAGATCAAAACGGCCAAATTTCATTACATGAAAACTTTGTATTATTATTGCTGTTTGTCTTAGCTGTCTGGTGTGCAAGGACTAAATGTCCACAGAGTCAGAGAGCCCAGGTCGAGCCCTGTACATATTGCTAAATGAAAACTCCGACTTGATCATTGCTTTACTTCTATTTTGATAGTATAGCTTTTGATGCTAACTTCAAATAAAAAATATGTAAATTCAAGTTTTAATGCAATTTGTTAGATTCATGTCGCCCTTAAAGAGGTGCTGAAATGTCGTGCTGTGATTACGTAATACTATGTAATGATTAATCGGGTTACCTAATTAACTGAATTCACAGATTAATTTAACACAGGCGGCAAACATCAAACAATCGAAGAACGATCAGCATGTGTCAATTTCAACAAGCAGAAAATCTCAAACACTGCAAAGGTATTAAAGCTATGATAACCATCTCTTACATGGCATATATGGAAGCAGCAAATTTTTTTAGGCGGTGGTAGGGATATATAAAGGCCGTCTCCCCATGATGTTTTTTTTCTGGAATAGCCTCGAGGGAATGAATGCTGATATTGAAACACACAATAAACATACAATTTTAGGCCATTGCAATTTTCCTAACTCGTTCTGTCACTCTTAGCCATTTATTGTGAGTGATAGGACATCTGTGAATCATTTATAAGTGTACCCGATAGTATCGTGATAGTATGCCGCGATAGTGATAGTATCGTGATAGTAGTTTCCACGATAGCAATACTATCACGATAGTAAAAATTGGCATCGATAGTCAGCCCTACTTTCAGCCACTGTCTATTTCATTTAAATAACATCAAGCAAATATGAATGAAACAATATTCGGAATTATCACTTCACGATTTATCTTATTTGGTCAGCAAAACTTCAAGAAAAACGTAAATAATTACAACGACTTTAACGTGTTTAACTAGACAGTAACGTTGGCGACCATATTAGATGATCACGTGATCTCCCCAAGCTCGAAATCTCGCTAGGAAACGAGAGCGTGATTATGCGTGATTTAATAATGCAAATAAGGTCAATCATCTAAATGGACCGAAATGACCTGGAACCATGATGCCAATGGAGCATGTTTAGACACCGGAATAATCACCGCCGGGGGTTGAATTTGTTTGATTTGAGGTTTAACGTCCCTGTCAACACTGTAAAGGTCATTTTGGAGATGTTGCTTCCAATTTTGTGGGACTTTTACCCGACATTGAGATGAAATGACATCTCAAGCCCTGTCGCCCAATGAAACCAATAGGGTTTATTAGCATGGACGGTCCGCCTCGCACCGCGGTTCCAGGACAGGCTTAGATCCTCTAAGTGGTTTACCAGTACTAGTGTGCGGGCCGGATTCAGCTCAGCGTGGAAGCATCATGCAGCCCATATATTTCTTCCAAGCCCCTATGGGCGGGGGCCGACCGGGGGTTGAAACCGGGCGCCTTTAGCAACAGGGGCAAGTGCATTTATCACTGAGTTATCATGCTCCACGGGATGGAAAACGTTTATCTATCAGCAGTTCTTACAGTTAGTTTTACGTTGTTATTTCCAATAAGCGCCTGAAAGATTCGGATCAGACGAGAAGTTTCGCGAAATATTAACGATTCAGCCTGACATCCGGAAATTTTCGACACCTGATGTTTGTAGATTACAATTAATGTTTGAGGCTGAATCAGTGTGTCCGTGTAAGATGGAAAAATATCAATAAATCAATGAAAATTACGTTTGACTTTCTTCCCATCGCCATTTTGACGTTGTTGTAGACTGGTTCTAGAATGGAAGGGTACGTTTACCGGTCGTTTCGCCCCTGAGTGGTTTCTCCTGTGAGTTGGTTCGCCCGTAGGTCGTTTCGCCCTAGGTCATTTCGCCCTGGGTCGTTTCGCCGGTTCTGGGACATCTCGGCACATAGCAAACTCGGCACATGACAAACTCGGCACATAGCAAACTCGGCACATGACCAACTCGGCCTATACAAACTCGGCGCATAATTAGATGATTGGGCCAATTATCTATTGTTAATTGGGTATGATAATTACAAAACAAACAATCAAATTAGAGTTACCCGTGAAATAAGGACCGACTAAATATGGCTATAAGACTTAATAAGACAAATTTTATATCTATCTTCCTGGTGTATGAATGTCATTTGACGTGTCACCAGTAACAATTCTGTTTCTGATTCTGATCTTTTTATACTGAGTCGGTCAAATCTGGCCATTACCTCGGTTATATCAATATTTAATGGAGTACATCTAGAAAAATATGGAGATGTATTTTGTGTTGTTGAATTATTTTTTTTTTCAATAAAATTTCATCTAGTTAAGTTGTATCTTAAATTGACCAGCGAATATATCTTAAAACAAATGTTTAATTAATCTATCAGCATTTTCCTGTTACTGGAGACAACGATACTGATGTGTTTTGCTTTTTTTTCTACTTTGTTGTATCAGCAAGAATATGCAACCGTTTTTGTTTACGGGTTGGTCCGTTGTGGCATGCCTACTGCAGCTTCACATTACGTTGAGTCACCTATACAATAACGGCCCCGCCCATTGGGGATTGAAGAAATAGATGGACTGCATGATGCTTCCACGCAGATCTGAAACTGACCGCACACGAGTACTGGTAAACTGCTATGAGGATCTAAGCCTGCCCAGGCATGGCTGTGCGAGTCGGACCATCCATGCTTATAAACCATATTGGTTTCAATGGGCGACAGGGCTTGAGATGTCATTTCATCTCAATGTCGGGTAAAATAGAAGTAAAACAAAGATCAGGAATTGATACAATTAACTTACTCCACCCATAAAAGACACCAAAGGGAAAGAAATACAAACATTAAGCGACCAGACCATAATGGAAACCCAAACAAAGGAAGGCCATAAGGACAGTTACTTTCCCACAAAATGGCCATATGGCCATCCAAAATTAAAAGACACAAGTGATACACACAGTAAGTAACAAACAACAACATAAATAAATCGCCACAGAAGAGCCGCCTTGGAACGGTCAGTGGAAGATTTCCACTGGGGCGCTTAAATCGATTTTACGTGGCCACAATCCTCGCCCTTACTTCCGTCGCGATTTAGACAAATAATTTGTTCAGTCCGCATGAAGGCCCCCTAACTCACCAGCGCAACACCCCCGTGAACACAAAAATCAAAGAACCACAGAGGTGAGACAACGGTGAGGACTCGACAGCAAGAAACCACTGAAATGCTGGAGCAAAAGAAAACCAACAGTTAGACTCCAATGAGCCCGACCAGAGACAGAGCATCAGGCACAAACCAGCATTATCTCTCTAATTCTCAATAAGCCTTTACGTTGGAGCCGTCATAGAATCTGAGGCCTGACCCACCGGCGTGCAATTAAAGAGGGAAGCAAAGTTGCCAACCGTGATTGGGTTAATTTAACTACCATGCATGCAGTCTGTCGTATAATATCCATGTTGTACCCAATCTTTTTATATCGAAGAATGATTTTACGAAATTGGGTGCTGAAGTCATTGCGGTTATATATTTTTCTGAATTTATATACTAAGTCACCATAAAATTCGGGTTCCGATAGACCTTGTTGCAGAAGAGATTTAAGTCCAATATTGAATTTTGAAATTAAATCAGAATTGCGTTTATAAAATTTTGAAAAGGCTTTGCGTAGTTTATGGTACCGATAACCCTGATTAAGGAGTTTAGCCGTTAATAATTTATTACGACTGTTGAAGTCAGTTACATGACTACACACTCTAGCAAATCGAATTAATTGCGAAATATAAACGCCATAGGATGGCGCACAAGGAACATCACCATGCAAAAAAAAAGGAAAATTTACAATCTCAAAATCAAAATCATCGCGTTTATCATAAATTTTGCACGAAACAAATCCATCTACAATGGATAGATGTAAATCCAAAAACGGGGCCTCGGTATCAGAAGAATTTGCTTTATTTAACTGAAGTTCTAGGGGGTAAATCTGACTGATCAAACCATCAAAATAGGTATTATCAATATTTAATAAATCATCTAAATATCTAGAAGTAGAGCTAAAAGCTTCAATAATTTCAGATTGGTTATCAATGGAAAGCGACAAAATGAAGTCTCTTTCATAACAATACAAGAACAGATCAGCCACAAGAGGTGCGCAATTAGTACCCATCGGAATTCCCACAATTTGTCTAAATAACTTAGTACCGAATCTAATATAAATATTGTCAAGTAGAAAGGTGAGGGCATCACACACTTTCTGACATGACCAAAGTGTATAATTCTTATGCTCTTTAGAAGTGAAAAATGCATTTCTGACATTACATGCAAGATAGAGAGAATCTTCTCTGTGAAAAGCCCATTCAATTAAATCATTAAGCTTTTCTTTTATAAGATTATGAGGAAGTGTAGTGTAAAGAGTGGAAAAATCGTAGGTAGACAGACTAGAAGCACGAAAATGTCTAGATTTCAATTTATTTAAAACCTCATTCGAATTTTTTATAGACCAAAACAGATTTCTTCCTGATCTTTCAAAGACTTTATCACAATATTTAATTACATGCGTTTTAATAGCAGTAAGACAGGAAGTTAATAATTTAGAAAGTTCAGTGGTAGTGCAAGAGCTAGAATTTGCAATAAACCGTGCTTTGTAAGGTTTTTTTTTATGAAGTTTTGGTAACCAGTATAGCGTAGGAAGCTTGTCTTGGCCTTCGTTAACACACACAGCAAACTTGGTGGCTGAAAGACAAACATGTTTATCTACTATAGCTCTCTCTTCAGCTAAAGGCTGAAGTTCATTGGCCTTAGTACCACCAAGCTCCTGCTTAAGCGTGTTAACATAGTGGAGCCGTCACACAACGACGACGTTGTTAGCGGCCTTGTCTGCAGGGACCAAAACAAACTTCTTGTGAAATTCTTGAATACCTAGTTTAAGATGACGTAAAGTAGAAGTAAAACAAAGATCAGGAATTGATACAATTAACTTACTCCATCCATAAAAGACACCAAAGGGAAAGAAATACAAACATTAAGCGACCAGACCATAATGGAAACCTAAACAAAGGAAGGCCATATGGACAGTTACTTTCCCACAAAATGGCCATATGGCCATCCAAAACTAAAAACCAAGTGATACACACAGTAAGTAACAAACAACAACATAAATAAATCGCCACAGAAGAGCCGCCTTGGAACGGTCAGTGGAAGATTTCCACTGGGGGGCTTAAATCGATTTTACGTGGCCACAATCCTCGCCCTTACTTCCGTCGCGATTTAGACAAATAATTTGTTCAGTCCGCGTAAAGACGTCTTGGGCTTAGGAGGACGTCTTGGGCTTAGGAGGTAATAAGTTAGTATTTTGAGAATAGAAAGAAATGCGTTTATTCACTAGTTTTAAAATGCTAAGTTTCCAGTCCTTAAGGGCTTTATGCTCAACATACTCTCGCTTACACCATCGATTACCGAATTCATTCAATGAAGCGGCGATTTCATCTCTACATTTACTGAAATCAATTTTAGAAGGAAACCGATATTTCGGTCCTTTAGAAATTATATTCCTTATCCTAGAATCAGGAATAATTTTCAAATTGCCAGTAATTACATGACCAGCAGCAGGATAGCAATACTTTGAGTTTTTACAATCATATGAATCAGGAGTATTAGTATCAATATCAAGATCTGAAACAAGTTTATTGAAATTAAAAATGATAGATCTAACAGGTTTGTTATATTTTGAAAATAAGCAGGAATGGAAGAAAGTACCGATCTCTCACGGAAGATACTGGGCAAATCTATAAAATCCATACCCTTATTACACACCGGTTACCGCGGTACAACGTGACGCGACTGAGTACAACAAACGCTACCGTCTTTTTCTTTTTGACAGGAGAAGTGTGAGTTCAATGTTTCCTTTATTTTGTCGAACACATCACGATTTACGTTTTTCTGATGGTTTTGCGATGACAACAGATTGTGTTTTTGTTGTTTTGTCCAAATTTTAAGTTATGACACGGTCAGAGAAGGGAAATCAAAGCCATAAATTAGGCCAAAATAGGTAGAAAAACAAAACTTCAAGTTTTAAGGGTCTATCAATCAGAAATAAATGACATAAACACGAGCATTCTTGGGTTTTTCATGCCTCTAGGTATCGAAGTAAGTATACTATTTTTAATAATTCATAAAAACATTTAGAATAAGAATCGTACCGATTTTTCTTGGCTCACTACCTTGAAACACGGGTACACCTTACCACGGATCATGTGTTGAGTCTAAGTACAATAAACACGGAACAAATGGAACAACAAACACGGATATGAAAAACCGAATCTTGACGTTTTTACTCATTATAGGCGCCAATTTTCAAGAAACAGCCAAGAGGAACGATACATATTTGCCCTTTAGTTGAAAAATCACAATATGTACGGCATGCGCTTGGCCATTCTTAAAACAAAAAGGGTTTTGGGTTGTAAAAAAGGGTTTTGGTTGTTTATGACTTAGAGACAACTTTTTTCAACAGATGCACAATAAACAGTCGCTATAATCCATAAACATGTCACAAAATAACCTGTTGATTGTTTGAACTGAGCTTTAACGTCCCCGTCAACACTATTAAGGTCATTTCGGAATTGTTTCCAATTTTGCAAGTCTTTTTATCCGTCATTGAGATTTAACAACATCTCAAATCTACTGCCCAAGGAGACTAATAGGGTTTACATGTATATGAAGGGACGGTCGGGCTTGCACTTTGCCTGGGAAGACTAAGACCTTCTTAGTGGTTAACCAGTAGTCCTGTGCGACGGGATTCAGCTCTGTGTGGAAGTATCATGCAGTCCATTTCTTTCCGCAAGCAGCGGTGGATGGGGCCCAAGAATAACTTGTACATAACATGTAAACAATATAAAACTACAGAGGGACCGTTCAAATAGCCAAGAATGAGCTATACTGAGCAAAACCAACTTCAATGAGACAACACTTACAGTGCAACTACAAGAATCTGCAAAATAATTTGTTAGTACAGAAGTTGCGCATGCACATAGTCTGATCGCTGAAAGCGATCAAATTCTGCGAGCAACGAAATACTAGCCCCGTTTTACAAGTTCTTGCACACCAGACGAGGAAATCCTAGATTTTACCCTGGGATAGAAACTTTTATCCTACGCGAGTTTTCTACGAAGGGCTGGCACTGAAGTCGAGAATTCTGAGGTGTTTAACTCAAAGGGTGTCTTATGTGCGATCTTATGTGCGCTATTTGTATAGAAAGTCGTGTACGCTGCCCGTAATGCGACGTCACTAAACGTCACAATGGACGTTAGCAGTCGAAGTGACCGCATATTCAAAATCTATGTTTGAAGATTTAAGTAATGCAAGAAAAAAAATCTGAAATGGGTCTGCCATGAAATGTTCTCTTTGGTAATCATTCTGTTTTACTCACCTCATAAACCAGGGGTCCTCGGATCGATTTTGGCTTCTCCAAACTTTCTGACGAGTCGTTAAATGAGGCCCCCCTCTCTATATAACCTTAGCGGGTTGCTGAGACGTATAACTCAAAATACACACACGGTCGTTCTCTCCCTTTCACTGACTCAAGAAGGGTGGTTGTCAAATTCTGGCGTAAGAATATGCACTGTGCTGGTTTTATAAGCCTTCAAAGTCTAACTGGCTCGATGTGGCCTAAATAGTTCTTGCTGGGCTGTTAAACTCCCAACCAAACGAAGTAACAAGCTAGCCAAAGAAATCAGTGTAAGCGATAGATAGGAAAGTTTGTCCATGATACTCAGGGGCGTAGCTACCTGTACACAGATACACACTACACGTTACACACATTACAAACGTAAAAAATAGAAGTAGAAGAAAAAGAAGAAGAAAGAAGAGGAAGGAGAAGAAGAAGAAAAATAAGAAGAAAAAGAAGAAAAAGAAGGAGAAGAAGAAAATGAAAAAGAAGAAGAAAAAGTAGAAAAAAAGAAGAGGAAGAAAAAAATAAGCAGAGAAAAGAAGTAAGAAGAAGAAGAAGAAGAAGAAGAAGAAGAAGAAGAAGAAGAAGAAGAAGAACGAGGAGAAGAAGAAGAAAAACTGTATTTGTCTAGGATATACGCAACACTATTTATTAGCTAGCATAATTTCCTCCACTGCCACGGTGCCGCACTTACAGGAAAGAATTTGCTCCCTGATGGGAGCAAATTCTTTCCTGTAAGCGTGGTCCCCATTTGCTATACGGAGTTATTATTTTTAGTATTTCCTTTGGCTTGCGTACAAATGATTTTCTTCAAGCTACGTCCCTGATACGGTTACAACCCACAACTTCTAATCCTGAATTATCTTCCTTGGCCTACAGGTTTATAACCAATTACAACTGCGTCATGGATACGAATCTTTCGCACAGAGTCGATTATTTTATTTTTTTTCATCTATGCTCCATTCCTTCATTATGGCTGTCATGTCGGAAGATGGTGGCTCGCCCGGGATTTGACTTTCTTCACAAAAATGACCTCGCGTTAACATACGGACTTGAAGAAAAGGGGTGAGGTGTTACGGCCCGCAGCACCTAACCTACATTATACCTGCCTTGGTTGATTATGCGGAAGACAACTGAGGAAGACAGTTGACTCTTTGGCTTAGTGCTTAGAGCAGTTGATTTTACCCGATTGTCCCAGGTTCAAATCTCACCATAAGCGATTTTCCCCCTTTTTTTACAACTATGCTTCTCTCCATTGTTACGACATTCATGTTGTAAGAATAACCAAGTAAGAGTCTTATATTCTTTATTTCAGAAAGATACAATATGGCTGAGTTTGAGTTTAGCGATGCTGGTCATCCAGATGACCCCAACACCATGTATACTATTGCCGAACCTAACAGTGAAACTTTGGATTGGGCTCAAGTTTTGTCTGGTGTCTCACAAGGTGCCGTTTTCGGTCCAGTTTTGTTCTTCGTGGACATTAATGCCATTTTTACTGACATTGTGTAACAGGTGACAAAAATGCTACACACCTTTGGCCCGGCCGGGGTTCGAACCCGGGCCGCCGGATTGTTAAGCAAATCTACCACGTTGTTGTAAAAGCCGGCTTGTACCGAAAGGCAGTACAAGTGTGCTATATACCTATTCGCTGTAACATTCTCCCCCTCCACATTGAAATTCGCCCTCGAATTATTGTGAGTCCGAGAATTATGTGAAATGATACTCAAGGAGTTCTAATGCACGAACCCTCAATTTCATTGGTTCTCTGCCTAGTTGTCTGCTGAATGTATTGCATTAAACGGCCTGAAAACTCACTCCGGTAACACACCAGTGCGACATAGTGTATTTTATCACATCTCCTAAGTGGCTACTTCTCTGATGAAAATCCGTGATATGTTTCTTATTTATACTGCAAACATAGGTTGTGGGTGCTCGTTAGAATCGTCTAAAGGAGGCGGTTCTAACGTGTACCCACAACCTATGTCTTATAGCAGATATAATAAAAAAGTATGTTTATCCCCTTAAATCACAGTTTTCTCTATATAAAGTAAGGGGTGTTCATTTCACTGACTTGTTCGCATGATGTCATGCCACATTTTCATGCCCAACATCCTAGTCTATCAATTTGGTTCCGAAGTTTAGGTTAGTCCTCTGTAACTCTAATTTCCCTGCAGTATACCCAGTCGTCTGCGAACAGTCTTATTCCTGAGTCAATGTCGGTTGAAATATTATTAATATACAGGGAGTATAACAGAGGACTAAGCACAGTCCCATTCGGGACCCAAACAAAACTGGAACACACTCCATATACTCGCCATTAACTCATATTGGGTCAATATCATTTAGAACAAGAGCTGAAACTATAGGTGACCAATGACCCCGTGGGAGCCAATTTCTGAGTTTTTGCTAAATTTCAAGGGGAGATAATTCAGCCAAAAATGAAACAGAGTTATGGCCCTTGGTCAGAATGGGCAAATACTATATGCCCCCCCCCCCCCGAATCAAAGATTCTCGGGGTGGGGGATGGCATAAAACTTACTATTTTCAGTAGCAAAGAAGGAATCTATTAATTCAAGAGTCTCCCCTCCCCAACAATGCCGAAACTAAATAAGTTGGGTTTCAGTTGTTCATAAGTGGGGGATGTGGTAAAAACGTTCTGGAAAGCCAGAATAAATGTGTTCACCCGTCCCCTTTGTCAAAGATTTTTACCATACCCTTTAAATACGCACGTGTATAAGTTCGGAGATCATAATGAGAATTAAACAGGCATTTAAGAGTATGTAACAGCAAGATAGATCGTTTTGAATTAAAAACAGCATCATGTATCATGCCTTCGCTTACGGATTTAAGAGTTTTATTTCAATTTATTTCGCCCCCGCCCATCGGGGCTTGAGAAATAAATTGGGCTGCATGGTTCTTCCACGCAGAGCTGAATCTAACCACAAACGAGTACTTGTAAACCGCTTAGAAAGACTAAGCCTGCCCAGGCAAAGTGGTGTGAGCCAGATCGTCCAATGCATATAAGCCTTCTGGTTTCATTGCGCGGCAGGGCTTGAGATGTCATTTCATCTCAATGTCGGTTAAAAGTCCCACAGAATTGTAAGCAACGTCTCCAGTATGACCTAAATAGTGTTTACGGGGACGTTAAATCCCAATTCAAAACAAATACATGTATTTCAATTTATGAAGAATATAATCCGTGTTTGTTGCACCCAAATTGTGCTGACTAACCGCGTTATGGTGTAACCTAACCCGTGGTAAGGTGTACCCTAACAAAAAATCAACCATTGAACCATCCACGGATTCAGTGGGTATTGACATGAACTGGGGCTCAAGCAAATGCGTCAATGGATCCTCTGAAATCGCAATAACATATAAATCACACAATCTTGTGCACAAAAGATGTGTTACTGTCAAAAAACATTTACCGAAGTATGCTGGGGTTGGTGAAAACACACTAGACGAAAGAAAATTGTTTGTGTTTTCGTTTATAATGAACAGAATTCTCTGCAACTGTATCAGTAAATGGTAATACCATTCCTCTGCAGCTATGCAAAAAAAAAAAAAAACACCCAAAAAGATTAGGATCTGGGCTAAAATAACCCTTTTTCTTACCGAAAATACTGCTGTGACGTCATGATTTCTGTAGCGTTCGTTGTACTCTGTCGCGTTCGTTGTACTGCGGTAACCGGTGTGTATTAATGAAGGATATTTTGAAGAAATGGCGTTTATGATTAATTTCAGAATCAATGTAAGGACGGAGAGTATGCTGAGTATAGCCTCTAGTTAAGAGAGCCGCATCATATAACTGATGAGAACTATCTTGGAATTTATTCGCCTCGGTGTCCAGAAGACGTAAAACAGAAACGGGTAATGAACTTAAAAAGTCCCACAAAATTGGAAGCAACATCTCCAAAATGGCATATACAGTGTTGACGGGGACGTTAAACAAACAAACCTATGCAATAAAAGGCTGGGCAGTCATTACGAAAACATGCCTATACAAATACATTGTAAACTTAACCGCCAAAAAAAAACGACAATTTTAGGATGAAGAATTGTGATATTTTTCTTATTTCTGCTCAAAATATAGATTGTGGGTACTCGTTAGAATCGCCTCGTTGCCTCGTCCTCACGATCTATATTTTGGAGCAGAAATAAGAAAAGTAAGGTTTACCCCCTGTAAACCCCAGTTATACTATATAAAATTGGGGTTCAAGGGGGTCACAATTGTATAGGCGAGATTTCGTGATGCATGGGTGGCAATGAGTCCCAAACATCATGTTCACAGCTTTTCTGAATTAACTTCCAGTCATCACCTGTTTAATCAGATAATTAGTGTATAGCAATTCAGTTATATTCAGAGCCTATTGATTAAGATGATTTTTTTTTAGAAAAATGCAAAAATAAACTAGAAACTATTTTATTTAATATGCATATATATAAATATTATAAAATAATAATAATAATAATAATTAAACAACAGCAGGCAAATAAAATATTAATGTACAGCTTAATAAGCTTTCTAACTATTGTGGGCTGAGTTTGCTATGTGCCGAGTTTGTATGGGCCAAGTTGGTTATGTGCCGAGTTGGCTATGTGCCGAGTTTGCTAAGTGCCGAGTTTCCCGCTACCGTTTCGCCCGTGGCTCGTTTCGCCCTCATTTGGTGGGTCGTTTAGCCCTTATTTTTTGAAGCCCTATCCGGATTGAGATTAGATATGTTTTGGTATATAAAGGGGTTGATGGGGGTATGGGGAGTCCCGGAAAATATTGTAATATCCTCGTTTGGTGCTATATTTGACCCTGATCTACTTTTCCTGAACTGAGGGATTTGGAATTTAATGAGAGACTAAAGGCTTTCATTCATCTCTGTGATTGTTTGATTTTTTGTGTTCTCGGAGATGTTGCACTGATGAGTTAGGAGGCCTTCATGCGGACCGGACAAATTATTTGTCTAAATCGCGACAGAAGAAAGGGCGAGGATTGCGGCCGCGACAAATCGATTTATTCCCCAGTGGAATTCTTTTCATTGACGGTTCCAAGGCGGTTCTTCTGTCGCGACTTATGGTAAGTCTTTTGAGTGTATTATCACTTATATCTTTTCGTGATGTCTTCGATGTATGAACGATTTTCTTGTAACAAAATATAAATCAGTTATGACAAGTTCAGCCGTTGCTCGCCGACATTTTTAAAAAAACATTCTTCCAAAATTGACATATCATTTATATCTCATCATCACGAAAACACGCCTATATAATTTTGACCCCCTCGAACCCCACTTTTATATAGCAAAACTGGGGTTTACAGGGGTAAACATTATTTCTGCTTTAAAATATAGATTGTGGGTACTCGATGGGGCGGTTCTAACGAGTACCGACAATCTATATTTTGAGCAGAAATAAGAAAAATTAAGAAAAATATCGTAATTTTTCATCTTGAAATCTTCATTTTTCGTCGATAAAGGTGGCAATGTATTTGTATAGGCGTGTTTTCATAATGTGTATTTACAACCTGTAAACTAAGAAATACCAATAAACTAAACTAAAAAAAACTCCCCGACCAATTCAAAACACTTAACTGGAAAAAGTGCTGAAGAGATAATTAAAGATAGAGCACGTGTTTTCACACCTTACCATTAATCGCATTAATTTTGTGAACATCGCGTGGTTAATAAGTCAATCTAAATGAACAAGATGATTAACCATGTTAACGTATTGATCAAAGCAGGTAATACTTGTCATTCATAATTCTAGATCTCTCTCTCTCATGGTGTTACTAAATCTTTTATACAATTTATACAATATGAACATACAGACAATTATACAAATTAAACGATTCTGCATCAAATACGGTAGGGTGAATTGCGGAGACAAGAATAGTACTACAAAGTTTGACGTACAGATGGTTTCTGAGATATAAGGCCTATAATGAAATGGAGTGGGTGGGGCATGGCCCCGTCGCATCCCAGGGGACCTTCAGGTTGGTGTCACTGAAAGCGTCTCATCATAAGGAACAAAAATATGTAGTTGTCGCGCCTGCTTTAAGTATGGCGCGATATAGGGGTCCGATTTTCCGTTCGTTCATTCGTTCGTCAAGCCGTCAACATAAAATATTTTCGACCACCCTAACTTTCACCCTAATTTCTCGAGAACTTTAAGACCTTCATTAATGATACTTGGTATAAACTCGCATCTTGGATTAACAACTGCAATGCATGCATCCGTATGTGACCTTGTACTACATCTCATGGTTACTGACTTTGTGAATTATTGCGGCCACCCTTACTTTCACCCTAATGTATGAATCCATTTCTCCAGACATTACACAAACACGCCTATACAAATACATTGCCACCTTTATCGCCGAAAAAATGAACATTTTATGCTGAAAAAATGTGATATTTTTTCTTATTTCTGTTCCAAATATAGATTGTGGGCACTCGTTAGAACCGCCTCATCGAGGCGGTTCTAACGAGTACACACAATCTATATTTTAGAGCAGAAATAAGAAAAATAAGGTATACCCCCGGAAACCCCAGTTTTAATATATAAAGTGGGGTTCAGGGGGGTCAAAATTATATAGGCGTGTTTTCTTAATGACCATTAGAGCTCCATTAACAATATTTGTACAAGCTTGCATCTAGGAATGTTAACTTCAATGGAAACAGCCATATCTCACCTTGACCTACATTTCATGGTTCACTGACTTTATGAATTATTGCGACTACCCCAACTTTCAAGCGAATGTAAGAATCCATTTCTAGAGAACTTTATACGAACTTCATTAATGATATTTGGTATAAACTTGCATCTGGGAATGGCAAATTCAATGCAAGCATCCATATCTCAAATAGACCTACATTTCATAGTTCACTTACTTATGTGAATTATTGTGATCATCCTGACTTTCACACTTATGTAAGGTGCCCATTTCTCAAGAACAATAAGACCTTCATTAATGATTCTTGGTACAAGCCACAAACATGAAACAACAGACCCTAATGGAAACATCAATAGCGGAAAGCCAAAATGACAGTTACTTTCCCACAAAATGGCCAATAGGCTATCCAAAATAAAATATTATAAGCGACACAAACACCCAAAGACAAACCATAAACCCAGATCAGACGCAGCGGAAGTAGCCTCTGATCAGGGCCTATATTTTATGCAAAGGGTTCAGGCATTTCCAAAAAAAAATCCAAGATAGCACAACCTGATTCTCCGAGTTAATTAAACAAAATAAATATACATTACAAAAATAATTAATTAAAAAAGGGCCGCTTCTGTGAGTGAAAGAACATGAATTATTTCGGACATCTAGAATACATGACGATAATGAGGTGTCGTTTTAAACAGCTATCTTTATAGCCCAGAGTAGCACCTGGGTGTCATAAAACATTTGGTCAATAAACATCCTGCATTTTGACAGTCAACTTCAATCACTATGCAGTACCTGTATTTTACCCTTTACCCCCAGGCAAATGTAAATGGATAATTGACTAGTCCGCCTTTCGGAAATAATCAGATATGTTATGTTCAAACTGAAAAAAAAAATCTGGAATAAGGAAAATTCATCATGCATCATGCAGCCCATCTATTTCTTCAAGCCCCGATGGGCGGGAGCGGACGGAGACGTTGCACTGATGAGTTAGGAGGCCTTCATGCGGACTGAACAAATTATTTGTCTTAATCGCGACGGACGTAAGGGCGAGGATTGTGGCCACGTAAAATCGATTTAAGCCCCCCAGTGGAATTCGTTTCCAAGGCGGTTCTGCTGTCGCTGTTTATTTTTGTTATGGTTTGTCTTTGGGTGTTTGTGTCGCTTATATTATTTTTATTTTGGATAGCCCATTGGCCATTTTGTGGGAAAGTAACTGTCCTTTTGGCTTTCCGCTATTGATATTTCCATTAGGGTCTGTTGTTTCATGTTTGTGTTTTTTTCCCTTTGGTGTCTCTGATGGGAGCTGTGGTTTAATTGTATCGATTCCTGATCATTGTCTCCACTTCTATTTAGTTCGCCCCCAAGGCGAATATGTATCCCCTATGTGAACTGAAATGGTCCAAAGACGGTCCATACGATGGGTTAACAGCAACTTCTCCCCTTATGCTAGTTTTTACAAACATGCAAAACTCACAAGGGTGACGTTCACTTGAGGACAGGCGAGCTGAGGCCCGTCTGATACTATTTTACAAATTAGTAACTAGTCTAGTTGTTGTTCCCCTCCCTACATATATTAGCCATCCCATCAGGTTTACCAGGCATATGCATCCCCTTCACTATGTCCAGATACAGACTACAGTCAGCTACTATAAATACTCTTTTTTTTCCTTGGCTATTGTACAGTGGAATCAAGTTCCCCATCATCTTCCTGTCCTCCAAGACCTAGAGTCATTTATGTCAGGGGTAAGAACAGTCTCACACTATATGCCCTAATCCACAATACTTGTTTTTATCTGATTTTATTCTCTTCTGTTACATAAACTTTTAACATTTCCTTCGTACTGTCTCACTTTTATTCCTTTTACGTTGTCTTGTAGGACGCCTCTGCGCACACGCCTGCAGGATAGTCCTCTTTGCGGGGTTGCTTCAGTATAAATAGATATATAGATAAATGAAAGCTTACACCGTTATCATGTAATTACGGTAGGGATCATTTACCTGCACAGGGGGTGGTTCTCTCTGCACAGGGGGCCTCCGAAGGACGGTGCACTTTGTGGCATTCATCGCTGCAAATGATGCCACTGAAGCATGTTCGGACACCGCAATTTTATTTACGCCGCCTGGAATCGAACCGGGGATCTTTAGCGTCAGAGGCAAATGCACTTATAACCACTGAGCTACCATGCTCCAGTAATTTACGCACGATAATTCACCGAATAGACTATTCACCGACACGGAGGCAGTTCGATCATCTACCATACCATGGTAGCGGAAATCAAAGGGTGCACGTTCTTCCCATGATTTCCGTGTTCTTTCACCGATGTGATCGAACGCCATCTGGTAGATGTTTGGTTGACTGGTACACAGACCACCTATTTCTTAAATAGAAGTCTGTGTAGCAGGCTGGACAGTAGTATTTATTTTATTTGATACTAATTTTATTAATTTCTGACCACCCGAAGTGGAGGTATTAGGGATAACGCACCACGACCCTATCTATCTATCTTCTTATACTGAATCCGGACAATGCCCGGCCATTTCCCGGACAGTTAGTGTTCTCCCTTTCGCCGCCAGAGAAACTCATGCTTTAGTATGGTTCGAACAGAGTGACGTCACGACTTTCCCGCCATGCTACCAGACCGATACCAGAATGAGTTCGATCATGGAGGGAGTTCGATCATCTACCATACCATAGTAGCGAAATTCAAAGTGTGCATGTTCTTCCCATGATTTCCGTGTTCTTTCACCGGTGTGATCGAACGCTATCTGGTAGATGTTTGGTTGACTGGTACACAGACCATCTATTTCTTAAATAGAAGTCTGTGTATCAGTCTAGACATTATTATTTATTTTATTTGATACTAATTTTATTAATTTCTGACCACCCGAAGTGGAAATATTAGGGCTAACGCACCACTACCCCCCATTTTCCGGACAATTCCCGGCCATTTCCCGGACATTAGTGTTCGCCCTTTCGCCGCCATCTTTGTTACGTATGGTGTGACGTATCTACCAGAGAAGCCCATGCTTTAGTCTGGTTCGACCAGAGTGACGTCACGCTTTCCCGCCATGCTACCAGACCGCTACCAAACTGAGTTCGATCACACTTTAGTTAACCGCTGGTTAACCATGGTTAACCACGGTACCTGATCGAACAACTTCACACTTTGGTTAACCACTGGTTTACCGTGGGTTAACCACGGTACCTGATCGAACTACTTCACGGTTTTTGGAGACAATTCGCCGACACAATTGAAGACAATTCACCGACCCGTTTTGAAGACAGTTCACCGACAGTCCGACACCCATTACTCTCATTTGTGAGATTGTTGAGTCGTGTTGATAAACATCTATCTATTGTACCTTGATTTTACCTTGGTGTCGACGTCACCTGGAGGTTATTCAATAACCTGTTCCGACGCCTTTGTTGGTTGTGTGCAGTATCGTGCTGTTGGTCCCGGTGTGTAGCACGACGCCTCAAACTTTATAGGATGTCTCTGCCAGCATTTGTTCAGCCGGCTCTTGAAGGCACTAACAGACGGTGCTGTTACTACTGATGATGGGAGATTGTTCCAACTATCTATTACTCTTATGTTGAAGGAATTGGCGCGCACATTTAGTCTTGCCCGTTTCTTAAATAGTTTGAAGGGGTGTCCCCTTGTTTGATGGTATGTGGCCATTTCAAACAATTTATCCTTATTCACAAGATCTATGTTGTTCATTATCTTTTATACTTCTATAACATCAGCCCTTTCACGCCTCTATTCCAGAGTTGGAAGCCCATGTCGTTTAAGCCGTTCAGAGTAGTTACGCCCCTTTAAGGAGGGGACTAAGCGTGTAGCCCGACGCTGAACATTTTCCACTTGTATTTTGTCCTTTTTGTACAGTGGGGACCATATTACACTTGCATATTCCACGTGAGGCCTAACTGTGGACTTATACAGTGTTAGGAACATTTCTTGACTTTAATACGTGAATGTCCTAAAGATTATTCCAAGATTCCTGTTTGCTATTAATACTTTTTAGCAATGTGGTTCCTAAAGTTCAACTTACTGTCTATACTAACGCCCAAGTCTTTTTCTTCTTCGACTTTTTCAATTAGTATTACCCCATTATCTGATTACATTTGGTATCTAAAGCCAGTAGTTTCCTGACAAAAATGCATGTGTTTGCATTTCTTTGGGCCGAGAACACTACCCTGTGGGATACCAAATGTTACTTCTTTACATTCAGAGTTGCAGCCATTTACTATTACCCTCTGCTTTCGGTCACTCAGGAAGTTTTCGATCCATAATATTTCATTCCCCCTTATTCCATATCATTTGAGCTTAGTAATGAGCCTCTTGTGAGGGACCTTATCGAAAGCCTTACAAAAATCTAGGTATGTTACATCTACCTCGTAACCTTGGTCTATTGCTTCAGTAATATCTTCCATAAATTCTAGTAGCTGGGTAACACAGGATTTGCCTTTTATAAAACCATGTTGCTCAATACAAAACAGGTTGTTGTTGTTCATATGGTCCGTTGGGGCGTCCCTTATTAACCTTTCCATGGTTTTACCTGGGACTGATGTTAGACTGATTGGTCGATAGTTGCTAGGTTCGGATTTGTTACCACTTTTGAAAATTGCAGACACATTTGCGCATTTCCATATATCAGGTAGTTTGCCTTCGGAAAGTGATTTTTGATAAATATTTGTTAATGGTTTTATGAGAGCTACTTGGACTTCTCTCAACAGTTTAGGATGGATCATACCTGGTCCTGGTGATTTACTAGGATTTACTCGTTTTATAACTTTGGCTACCAAGTCTTCTGTAATATTTATGTTACTTAGTGTTGATAGGGATGTTCTCTCCCAAAATTTGGCAGGTCCTCACAACTTTCTACTTCAAATACACTAGCAAAATAATCAGTCAACGTATTAGTAGTTTCTTGTTTTGTTTTAGTAAGTTCCCCATTACCTTTGTCGAGTTTATATACTGACATCTTGGTTTTAGTCATTTTCCGCACATAACCCCAAAATAGCTTATTGTTATCTTTAATCTTGAGAGCTAAGTCCTTTTCATAATTATATTTCGAATTTCTAACCTCATTTGTGGCGACATTTCTAGCCATTTTGTATTCCTTAAAATTCTCTTTTGTCCTGCAGTATTTGTACATTTACGGTGTTTATTTTCAATTGCCTCTATACATTTTTTTACTTAGGGGTTCTATTCTTATGTGTGTCACTTATTGACTTGCTCACTGGCACATATAATCCTTTGAATTGAACAATTTTCTCACCAAGACAGTTCCATGAATCACATAAGTCTATACCTCTAAGGATCTTTTCCCATGCGGTGTTTGGATAGCAGCTACAAACCTCTTCTAGGGTTTGGCAGTCGGTTGCAGTGGCCGGCAATTTATTCCAATCTGAAATTATTAAAGCTTTTAGCTTTACTTCTAGATATTTAGATGATTTATTAAATATTTACAATACTTACTTTGATGGTTTGATCAGTCAGATTTATCCTCTAGAACTTCAGTTAAACAAGGCAAATTCCTCTCATACCGAGGCCCCCTTTTTGGATTTACATTTATCTATTGTATATGGATTTGTTTCTTGCAAAATTTATTATAAACGTGATGATTTTGTTTTCGAGATAGTAAATTTTCCTTTTTTGGACGGTGATGTTCCTCGTGCGACATCGTACGGGGTTTATATTTCGCAGTTAATTCGATTCGTTAGAGTGTCTAGTCATGTATCCGATTTCAACACTGTAATAAATTATTAACCGCTAAACTTCTTAATCAGGGGTATCGGTATCATAAACTACGTAAATAAAAATCAAAAATGAGTTCCTTTAAGAGCAATGAAAACATTCTTAAAAACGAAGAGTTCTAAGTTTTATAGACGTCATTCTGATTTGGTTTCAAAATTAAATGTTGGACTTAAAACACTTCTGCAACAAGGCCTATCGGAACCCGAATTCTACGGTGACTTAGTATATAAATTTAGAAAAATACATGCCTGTAATGACTTTAGTACCCAATTTCATAAAATCGTTCATCGATATATGAAGATTGGGTACAACATAAATGTTATAAAACAGACTGCATGCATGGTGGTTAACTCAATCACGGTTGGCAATTTTGCTTCCCTCTTTGATTGCACACCGGTGGGTCGGGCCTAAGATTATATGACGGTTCCTGCGTAAAAAGATAAATGGAATTTAATTTATTTAGTATTCTTTATGTTGGTTGGCACCTGATGCTCCGTCTTTGGTCGGGCCCCTCGGAGTCTAACTGTTGGTTTTCTTTTGCTCCAGCAATTCTGTTGTTGTATGCTGTCGAGTCCTCAACCTTGTTTCATTTCTGTAGTTTTTTGATTTGTATTTTCTCGGAGATGTTACACTGATGAGTTAGGAAGCCTTCATGCGGACTAAACAAAGTTAGTGTATACCGCGACAGAGGCAAGGGCGAGGATTATGGCCATGTAAAATCGATTTAAGCCCCCCCCCCCCCCAGTGGAATTTTTTTGACTGACCGTTCCAAGGCTGTTCGTAGTAGTAGTAGTAGTAATGTTCTGGTGTTTTACGTCTCCATGGTCCCACGGACTTGCTCCATAGTGGCACAGCAAGACGCTCCAAGGCTGTTCTTCTGTGGTGGTTTATTTATGTTGTTGTTTGTTACTTACTGTGTGTATCACTTGTGTCTTTTTATTTTGGATGGCCATTTGGCCATTTTTTTTTTTGAAAGTAACTGTCCTTTTGGCCTTCCTTTGTTTAGGTTTCTATTATGGTCTGGTCGCTTCATGTTTGTGTTTCTTTCCCTTTGATGTCTTTGATGGGTGGAGTAAGTTAATTGTATCGATTCCTGATCTTTGTTTTACTTCTACTTTGGATTGTTCTCGGGTATAAGGAGAACTTGTACACTGGCTGAGTCGCCGATTGCTGAGAGATGCGGTGTGCTCCTCTGGTACGCCTGTCGTTGGAGCGTAGTATGCCACCTGAAGTTAGGTCTATCGATTCCCGCTGTATCTAGTACAGTAGTGTCAGCCTGTGTATGCGGCGTCTTTCTTCAAGTGACTGCCATCCCAGTTCAGCAATCATCCTGGAAACACACCCGGGTGTTCTTTCCCAAAAATTCCGATGAACAAAGCGTGCTCCTCGTCTCTTTTCTTTCATTCTTTCTTTCTTTCTTCCGGTTTCGCCTTAATCCCATCAGGGGACACAGACGGTGTATATTACATACACTCCAGTTTTACAGGATGAAAGCCTACACAGTAATCATGTAATTACGGTAGGGTTTTTAACCTGCACAGGGGATGGTTCTCCCTGCACAGGGGACCTCCAGTTAACGTCCCGATCCGAAGGACGGTGCACTTCAAACCGCTGAACCTGCTCTATTCTATTGCTATCTGTAGTCAGATAGCGGTCCCAGATGGCTGATGCATACGTATTCCACCGTAGGTCGGATTAGGGCGTTGTAGGTAGCCTCCTGTACTTCCATGGTACAGTTGAAGAGATTCCGCCGAAGGAAGCCAAGAGTTCTGGATGCCATTTTCTATATGAATTTGACTATCTATCTATCTATCTATCTATCTATCTATCTATCTATCTATCTATCTATCTATCTATCTATCTATCTATCTATCTATCTATCTCTCTCTCTCTCTCTCTCTATACTGCAGCAACCCCGTTACGAGGACTAACGTGCATGTGTGTGCACAGAGGCGTCGTGCAAGATAAAGTATAAGAAGTAAAAGGCTATCTATCTATCTATCTATCTATCTATCTATCTATCTATCTATCTATCTATCTATCTATCTATCTATCTATCTATCTATCTATCTATCTATCTATCTATCTATCTATCTATCTTTCTATCTATCTATCTATCTATCTATCTATCTATCTATCTATCTATCTATCTATCTATCTATCTATCTATCTATACTGCAGCAACCCCGTTAAAAGGGCTATCGTGCATGTGTTTGCGCAGACGCGTCGTGCAAGATAAAGTAAAAGAAGTAAAAGAAGTAAAAGTGTGGCAGTATGAAGGAAAAAAAAGGTTAAAAGTTTATGTTACAGAAGAGAATAAAATCAGACCAGAATCAGAATCAGAATCAGAATTGTTACTGGTGACACGTCAAATGACATTCATACACCAGGACCTGTGATGTGGGAAGTTAGTCCCTAGCTCTATCCAAAGAAATAATTTAGCTACACAATCATCAGCACCTTCAGCTATCGGAATAATCGAATCAGGAAGGGCATTCCAATCTCTAATAGTTCTGGGGAGGAACGACTCTTTATTAATGTCAGTTCTTGCAGTAAGGGTCTGAAACGCCAACGAATGGTGATTTCTACAGTGTCTAGCTGGGGGAACAAGGTCATCTGTTGGAATGCTGGCAGCACCCTTTAGACCTTTGTATAAAAGGATTAGCCTACTGTCTTTTCTCCTTTTCTTAAGAGACTCCCATTTTAATTTTCCAAGTATTCCAGTCATGCTCCCAGTTTCAAAGCAATAATTGCCTGTTACAAATCTAGCAGCTCTATTCTGAACTTTCTCAATTTCATCGTTAAGGACCACTCCACTGGGGTCCCAGACACAACTACCATATTCCAAGATTGGGCGAACAAGACCTTTATATGCTGCCTCTTTTACATCCTGAGGGCACTGATGAAGATTTCGCCTCAGGAAACAAAGCGTTCTATTTGCCTTAGTACACATGTTGCTAATATGAGTATTCCATCTCAAGTTGTGTGAGATTGTCCCTCCAAGGTATTCAATGGAGTCCACATTCTCGAGGACCGTTCCCGCTAAGGTGTAAGAAGCCTCAACTTTATTAGATCTCTTCCTAGTTATCTGCATAATATTGCATTTAACTGGCTGGAATCTCATGCCCCATTTTCGGGCCCAACATCTTAATCTATCTATGTCAGCCTAAAGTTTCAGTGAGTCATCTGTATCTCTAATTTCACGGTAACAAACACAGTCATCTGCGAACAGTCTTATTTCTGAGTCAATGTCAGTTGAAATATCATTGATGTACAGGGAGAACAAAAGTGGACCAAGAACGGTCCCTTGCGGGACTCCAGACAAAACTGGAGCCCACTCTGACGATTCACCATTAACAACGACCCGCTGTTTTCTGTAGCAAAGAAAGGAATCTATCCATTTGAGGGTCTTCCCCCCCTCCCCCCCCCCAATTCCATAACCAAATAACTTAGAATTAAGTAGTTCATGAGGAGGGTCGTCAAAAGCCTTCTCGAAGTCCAGAATAAATGTGTCCACCTGTCCCCCTTTGTCCAAGATTTTTGCCCAGTCATTAATAACTGTGCTTAGCTGAGTTTCACAACCGTGCCTTTTCCTAAATGCATGTTGTCTGTCTGACAAAAGTTTATGTTCGTCCAAGTGGGCCATGATGTTTGAGCAGACTATATGTTCCAGCAGTTTACACAGAACACAAGTCATAGACACAGGGCGATAATCACGGGCAAGAGCCCTATCTCCTTTTTTGAAAAGTGGACAGATGTTTGCTAAGAGCCATTCTTTGGGGATTTCACCAGTATCAATAGACTGTTGAAACAATTGTGCAAAAACTGGACCCAACTCATTTGCTAGTTCCTCTAGGATGAATCTCATTAGGTCCTAAGGCCTTACTAGGGTTTAAGCCTTGAAGTAACTTGATCACTCCTGCAGCTGTCACAACAATGTTATTCATGAATGGGGCCGATCTTCCAGTCAATGGAACCTCCGTGAACTCAGTTTTATTAAACGCATCATTGAATTGACCAACTAGTTCCTCTGCCCTTTCAGAGTCTGATTCAGCAACCCCATTCCCTCCTCTTTTATTAAGGGGTGGGATACCTTGCCTGTCTTTCTTCTGGTTATTGATATATCTGTAGAAGTCTCTGGGATTTGCCTTTACATCACCTACCAAGTTATTCACATACAAATCATGCTGAATATATATATCAGTCTTGATTTCACGTCTCAAGTTTTCAAATTTTGTCCGGAGTTTTCCACTTCCCGTCTTTTTTGCCTTTGCATGAATCTTATTCCTTCTGCGAATTTTTCTTTTGATCTCTGGAGTGATCCAGGGAATAGAAGATACAGACCTACTACTTTTTTAGGGGATATGATTTTCGGCCGAAGTATGAATGAAAGAAGTTATCAAATCAAAATTCTCCTGTACAGACCGAGCATATGAATGACCATTAAAGTATTTCTCTTTTGCAAATCTGAGTGCATCCTTCGTCATAGTTTCATAGTCACCTTTCTGATATGAGTATACCTTCCTACGAGGTTTCTTTGGGATGTGAATTTTAAATATCGGGAGACAATATCGTGGTCACTTAGTTTATCTGTGGAATGCATGTCTTCGAATTGTCCTGGCACAGTCGTAAGGATCAGATCCAATGTGTTCTTATCACGAGTGGGGAAGTTAACAATTTGTTAAATAAAACTCAAAAATGAGTTCCTTTAAGAGCAATGAAAACATTCATAAGAAAGAAGATGGGTCATACTACGTAGTTTCGGCTAGTAAAGCCTCATCAGTGACCCTGTAATGATCCGGCAAAGAAAGCCAGAGGAAACATACAGGTATATACGTATTCCAGTACCGGATTATTTGCGCAGGGCGCAAAACTTCCAGCCTAGGAATTTTTGCGCCTATCGATCACAGAAAATCCGAAAATGGATTTTTTGCGTACGTACGCAGATTCATGATCGAACAGTGGATTTTTTCTGCGTACGTCCGCAAAAATTCCAGACTCTCATTTATGATAGACTGGGGAAAATATCAAGCTTAGGATTTTTTGCGCCTATCGATCACAGTAATCCTAAAATGGATTTTTTGCGTACATACGCAAATTCTTTATGGAAGAGTGGATTTTTCTGCGTAGGTCCGCAGAAAGGACGCCAAAATTCCAGACTCTCACATATGTTAGACTGGGAAAAAGTCCAGCTTAGGAATTGTGCGCCTATCGATCACAGTTATCCTAAAATGGATTTTTTTGCATACATACGCAAATTCATTACGAAAGATTGGATTTTTCTGCGTACGTCCACAGAAAGGACGCAAAAAATCCAGACTCCTGGAAAATTACCTTTATTGCTAATAACCCTATCTCGAACATTTTGAGTTTTCTAGAGCCGTGGATTTTTTTTCTGCGTACATGTACGTCGCCAGAAAGTCCTCAATATGAGGTGCAAAACAGAAGTGAAGCCAAATCATATTTGGTATCATGATGATAATTCAGCGATTTCCTGTACATGCCCATGATCTCAAGGTCAAGGTCACAGACTTAGGAATTTTATGTTAAAGATTTTATGCCCTACATCATAGTGTAGATTATATTTCCTTGTCCTTTGGGATCATTGATTCCTTTGTGGAATTTTGAAAATATCTGAGGGTCCCTGATGAGGCCTAATTGGCCGAAACTAGCTAGGCTGGCCCAGAAAACATCTGCACTCCATATTTTTCACTTCTGTGGTGTATTCCTTGCTTCCAAAGGATAACCCTTTTAAAGAACATAATTATATTTTCCTAACTATGCGATGGATTTGGCTCGAATTTGGTATGATGATAGTGATAGGTCCGTCGGTTTATTAGGCAATACTCCCACACATGCCTATGGCCTCAAACACCCAGCAATAAACAAGTTGCGGAGAATATTGTTATACCCGCCGATTTTTTGTGTATCCGTCCGACCGTCCACTTGTGAGCTTTCTGTAACTTGAACATAATTTCAGATTTTTTTTAAGTCTTGCAATTGTTTGTGTGCTTGAGTTGAGGTTGTACGTCCCCGTCAACACTACTTGGGTCATTTTGGAGATGAACTTTACAGTGTTGACGGGGACGTAAAACCTCAAACAAACCAAAACACGTTCGAGGCGTCTGCTTAACCGGCTGTTCAGGGTCTACACTGTTTGCTTAAAGGTATAAGTATCAGCTGTCAAGTTGTAAATTATTTCTTTTCTATTCACCATATTTGCATTATTTGCTGGCTCCCAGGTTGCACATTGTCAATATTGGAAAAACAGGTAACCAGACCCCCCTGACCTTAAAACCTTCAGACTAGGAACCAGCAGATAATGAAATTAAGGTGAATAATCGAAAGGATGTATGGTTTTGATGATTGTTTTGATTTCAGTCAATACAGTCCCGATATTTCATGTCTGAAATGTCTGAAGCATGCAGATGACGGCATGTCTTTGTATGTTTGAAATAGATGTAGAATCTCGGACCCATCAATACCCTATCGGGGTATGTAATGCATACCATTCAGCAAGACGCCCTATTTTGTCGTCTTGGGGCGACTCGGGGCGAAAAGGTTATAGTGTAAATGGTCATGAAGAACGGGGACTTGGACTGTTTTGGTACATGTATACATAATGCAAACAGTGAAGGCCCTTATCCAATACCGCGTCTATACTGTTTGCCAAACTGAACACGATTCAAGTCCAAATTTTACAAATAACTCTCTTACATGTACGCAACACTGACCTCGTAGTGTAACATATAACATGACCTTTCTTGTGTGTGTGTGTGGTGGGGTGGGGGGGGGTCGATTGTCGATCGACCAGAAGTTACTCAGCAGAGAAGCTCTTCAGTGCTAAGTCCACGTGACTATCACTGACTTGTTTGAATAACTTTTTTTATAGAAAATAGTCGCATTTAAACCAGAGCGTTGCGTAAGGTTATCTTGGAATCAATGGTTGGCTTTGGCAAACAGTGTAGACCTAGACCGGACGCCACAGAAAGCGGCATCTGATCACGATCCACACTATTTGCTTAAAACCCGGAATTTTAGGGTTAAAAGAAACAGTTTAAAACACAGTCCTGGACTATTTAGTTTAAACAATATTTTATTTACTTCTTTTCAATTACAGATATATAACAAGAATATAACATATTAGAAAGATCAACAGGATTTGAAAACAAGTAAGGTTGCTTATACTAATCATCTCCTATTTCTCTGACCTACACTCAGAGGCAATCGATCCACCAATACTCTTAGTGCTTTGATTATTTCATTGACGGTCTGCGCACAATCATAGAGATATGTAGATAATATGATACGAGTTATTATCGTTTCGCAACTTTATCCAGTAGACAATAACTGACCTGCGATCCGAAGACCCTTCTTTAGTCACTATTAAGTTGGAACGACAAGTGTTACTATTGGGTGCCGTTTTACTATTTAATCCGTATTTATAGATATCCATAATTCCAATTATGGAAATCAATAAATCAAAATGTGATTATCCATTATTCCGCTGATTTATGGATATCCATAAATCGAATTATGGATATCTATAAATCGGGCTAAATTATGGATATCCATATTTCGAGCTATGAATATCCATAAATAATTATTGATATCCATAAATAATTATGGATATCTATAAATAGGGAATAAATATTAAAAGGGCGCCCCATATTTTACGGCTGTCCTCGTGTCAATAAATAAGGTGTTTACACAGTTTTTGTTTTTTAACATGCATTTGATGATGGCAGGAGTGTCCCCTGGAATTTTTGATGGCTCTAGCATACGGGGGTTGGACCAAGTATATAATCGGGTTCTAATGGAGTGTCTAATTGAGAGGGGGCTTGTGGGGTATATGATGTACGGATATATAACCGGGATTTTCCGGGGGAGGGGGGTCGAACTGCGAGTCTGAACCAAGTTTTAGGCTTATTTGGCTTGGATTTAGCCGGGTCTGAACCCAGAATTTATAGGCATTATTTTATATTTTACCGGGGGCAACCCGCAGACCATCACGAAAACACTCCTATATAATTTTGCCTCCCCCCACCCCTGGAACCCCACTTTTATATGGTAAAGCTGGGGTTTACAGGGGTAAACTATATTTTTCTTATTTATGCTCTAAAATATAGATTCTGGGTAATCGCTATGAGGCGGTTCTAACGAGTACCCACAATCTATATTTTGAGCAGAAATAAGAAAAATATTACAATTTTACATCTTAAGATATTAATTTTTTCGGCGGTAAAAATTCCAATGTATTTGTATAGGCGTGTTTTCGTAATGACACAACACTCTCACTTAACTTTTTAATTGAAGCCGAGCTAAAATGCTTCAAATTATAGCTTTGAAAAAAAAAAGCTGTTCACAAACACAATATTCAAAAGTATGCATGCTACTTGTTTAGTGTCAAGATTTTTTTTTTTTCTTGGGCTGTTCAATGCTGTTAAATGTGAGCCATCTGCATTCTTAATTGCCTCTTAATTAGACTCAGTGTGGCTATCTTTATGACTGCATGTATAAGTAATTACCAAGGGGTCCTGTGCTGAGAAATCCGCCCTATGATCAAATTGTTCAAACACCGAGAGGCGGGTGTGACTAATTTGTTTCTTTGTTCACCAGACCATTTCTTATCATCAACGGCTCTATTAGGTAACAACCTAAGATCAAATGAGGATCATAAAGTTATGTATCAAGGTTTAACCGAAAGTCTAATCATGTTCTGCTCTGTTTGGATAAGACATTTTTACGGTTTTGGCTTTACGTTCATTCTAGCAGATTGGATAGCCTGCTAACAACAAAGGCTCAGAGCTTTGGCATCAGTGCAATCTGATCATTGTTGTCGGCATAATCTCTACTTATGCGGCGTTGATAGCATTCCATGTGAATGCATTTTCAGGGTATTTTTTTAATCTAATAGAATTGAAGGCATCTGTTTGTTTGATTTTAGGTTTAACGTCCCCGTCAGCACTGTATAGGTCATTTTGGAGACGTCACTACCAATTTTGTGGGACTTTTACCCGACATTGAGATGAAATAACATCTCAATCCCTGCCGCCCATTGAAACCAATAGGGTTTATAAGCATGGACGGACCGACTCGCAGCAATTTTCCTGGGCAGGCTTATTTTCCTTTTTTGGATGGTGATGTTCCTCGTGCGCCATCCTATGGCGTTTATATTTCGCAATTAATTCGATTTGCTAGAGTGTGTAGTCATGTAACTGACTTCAACACTCGTAATAAATTATTAACGGCTAAACTTCTTAATCAGGGTTATCGGTACCATAAACTACGCAAAGCCTTTTCAAAATTTTATAGACGCCATTCTGATTTAATTTCAAAATTCAATATTGGACTTAAATCTCTTCTGCAGCAAGGTCTATCGGAACCCGAATTTTATGGTGACTTAGTATATAAATTCAGAAAAATATATAACCGCAATGACTTCAGCACCCAATTTCGTAAAATCATTCTTCGATATAAAAAGATTGGGTACAACATGGATATTATACGACAGACTGCATGCATGGTAGTTAACCCAATCACGGTTGGCAACTTTGCTTCCCTCTTTAATTGCACGCCGGTGGGCCAGGCCTCAGATTCTATGACGGCTCCAACGTAAAGGCTTATTGAAAATTAAAGAGATAATGTTGGTTGGTGCCTGATGCTCTGTCTCTGGTCGGGCTCATCGGAGTCTAACTGTTGGTTTTCTTTTGCTCCAGCATTTCAGTGGTTTCTTGCTGTCGAGTCCTCACCGTTGTCTCACCTCTGTGGTTCTTTGATTTCTGTGTTCACGGAGATGTTGCACTGATGAGTTAGGAGGCCTTCATGCGGAATGAACAAATTATTTGTCTAAATCGCGACGGAAGTAAGGGCGAGGATTGTGGCCACGTAAAATCGATTTAAGCCCCCCAGTGGAAATCTTCCACTGACCGTTCCAAGGCGGCTCTTCTGTGGCGATTTATTTATGTTGTTGTTTGTTACTTACTGTGTGTATCACTTGTGTCTTTTAATTTTAGATGGCCATATGGCCATTTTGTGGGAAAGTAACTGTCCATATGGCCTTCCTTTGTTTAGGTTTCCATTATGGTCTGGTCGCTTAATGTTTGTATTTCTTTCCCTTTGGTGTCTTTTATGGATGGAGTAAGTTAATTGTATCAATTCCTGATCTTTGTTTTACTTCTACTTTAGACGTTCTAAGCGGATTACCAGTACTCATGTGCGGTTGGTATCAGCTCTGCGTGGAAGCATCTTGCAGCCCAATCTACTTCTCCAAGCCCCGATGGGCGGGGGCGGGTTAAACCTACAGATACATTTGTTTGTTTGTATTGGAGTTTAACGGCCCAGTCAACACTATATTAGGTCATTTTTGAGCCGGTCTGTTCACCTATCCAAACTTTTCCTGGGCAAGCTTATATGTCAGCGGTAACCAGTATAGTGCACATTCTTTCAACAGAAACTGACAACTTCCTTTCTTGAATCAGCGGAAGGGAGAGAATGACCGTAAAAAAGATTTCATGATTATTTCCTTGAAAGGATCTGATGATGTCGACCTCGGCAGGTATCGAACCCGCGTCCTCCTGATCACCAGTCAGACACGCATCCAACTGAGCTACCGAGGCCGGTAGTCCTAAAGCCACGACCACATGCGCTAGTTTGCACATGTGCCAATTGTGCATAGGCGAGCAAAAGTATTTTTCTTCACATGTTCACATGGACGAACCACTCTAGGGCCAGAATGAGACTAACGGTTCTTAGTAACCTGTCGCAAATGACCACATATTTATGGTAGGAATGGAGTTGATGCGGCAATGGGGTATTAGAGCGACTTACCTCCCGTTGTGTGTCGCTAGTGAGCACCACTCGAGACAATGGTCCTTATCACTATTACCTTTTATCCCAGTTTTTGGGTATCATTCGACCCAAAAGCAAACAGTGTAAACTCAGATCAGACGCCGCGTTCTAAGGTTTAAATAGTCGTGATATTTTCTTACTCAGATTCTTCGGCATCAAATCAGCAAATTCATTTCTGACATTCTTGAATCAGCGGAAGGGAGAGAATGACAGTAGAAAAGATTTCATGATCAATCTCCATGAAAGAATGTTGCTGACCCCGGCAGGTATCGAACCCGCGTCCTCCTGATCACCAGTCAGACGCGCATTCGATTGAGCTACCGAGGCCGGCGCCTTGGCTTGGAATACATGTATTTGTTTTTGAATATTATTGCTTACATTGTAATTACAACTGTTTTGTATCGACAACTAAACTGACTCATTTCAATGTTTGATACAGATTATGTAAGTCTCAGACGTTCTTCTGAATCCTTTTCGCATATGCCTTAAATCATGTTTGCTTTGTATTGTGTATGTAGTAAACCAATAAAATATACCAAATAAAGAGTAATTAAAACCTTGCTAACGCATCTTTTTGCATCTTTGATTAGTCAAAATGCACGTTACTTATGTTTAGAAAGCAAATGGCGTCGTATACGGTAACGTGCCTATATTATTTGGATACATGCATGATCAGTCTTCACATGTCGCAGTAGTCAGGTGGATTAAGCAGAGAAGGCGTTACATGGGTGTACAAGCGTGTAACATAAGATTCCATGGGTTTATCTGTTGAATCTTGAAGTAGGCATCACGAAAACACGCCTATGTGATTTTTACCCCCTAGAACTCAAATTATATAAAAGTAAAACTGGGGTTATTAGGGCTGTATACTAATTTTTCTTATTTCTGATCAGAAACATATGTTGTTGGTTCTTGTTACAAAGGCAGCATCGAGGCGTAAAACGCCTCTTCTATGTGATTCTAACGAGTAGGCCTACCCATAATCTATTTGTTTTTCTCATTTATTTCTTTAGCAAAAATACGAAAGATATCAGATTTTTTTTTATCTGAAAGCTCTCATTTTACATGTATGGTTATGTTTGGTGTTAATATTTTCAATATATTCAAACAGACATATTTCCGTTTGTCTGCTCACAAACATACTGGGGGCTATTATAAAAAAACCTTTGGGGCTCCCGCTACAATTTATTTCAATTGAACAAATACGCACTATATCAAGTGCTTTATTTTGTTCAAAACATAGACTGTGTTACTCGTTCGAGCCTCAGTGAGTCTGTGGCTTTTATATGGGGAACGTTGTCCCCGTAAACACTACTTAGGTCATTTTGGAGGCGTTGCTTCCAATTTTTTGGACTTTTACTCGACATTGAGATGAGATGACACCTCAAGCCCTTCCGTCCAAAAAAATAGGGTTTATATGCAGGGACGGCCGAAAGCCACCACTTTACTTGGGCAGGCATAGGCCCACGTGTGAGCGGTGTGCAATCGGTTTCAGCTCTGTATAGAAGCATCGTGCTCTCCAAGCACCGATGGGCGAGGTGGGGGGGGGGGCATCAACGAGGCTGTGGCAGCTAAAGTAGCAACCGCTGTTTGCAGCGGGATGAAATCTATCGCAAATTTTATCACTTAAATTTTCAGCGGTTACAACATTGAACATCATCGTGATATAGCCGACAATTCTTTTATTTGTACATGTTCTTCAATGCCATGGTGCTCGTTAGAACCACCTTGTCACCGATTATCTAACAACCTATGCCTTTGAACAGAAACTGAAAAAATGTATGCTCTTATAAACCCCAGTTTCTCTATAATGGATGTCCATTCAATTGACTTGTCAACATGGCGCGTTTCGAAAGAAATTTATTTTTAATATCTCCCGGATACTCATAAAGTTCTAAATAAGTTTCTTCAAATAGTAAAGTGGAAGATTTTGGCAGAAGGGCTTGAGATGTCATTTCATCTCATTGTCGGGTAAAAGTGCCACAGCATCGGAAGCAGCAGCCTTTAAAAACTGACCTTTATTGTTTGACGGGGACGTGAAACCTCAATTCAAATAGTGACTGACATAATTGCTTACCTGTTCCCGAACATAAGTATCGTTGTCAAAGGGAGGCAATAAAGTATTTTGGAGGCTACAGGCAAATGTATGTAGCGATCTCCCACAGGCGCAGAAAATGTTTTAGAGGAGCATCTGCTTATGTACACAAAAATCCACGCATCAACTAGAAAATCGCGTATGACTGCAGAAATTGCTTCCGAGGAATATATATGCGTACGCAAAAATATCATCTACTTTAATAGAAATTAAAGTTTGAGCGCATATAGTCCTTTCATGGAATATCTGCATAGGGACGCAAAAATATCCAAGTCTCTAATAGAATTTTGCGTTTGAGCGCAAAAGCTCTAAATGTGGACTATCTGCTTCCATACGCAAAATATACACGGGTCTAATAAAACAAAATCGGAGGGGCGCCAAAACTCCTTTCTGGGATATTCCAAAGGCAGAGTTTCTGCGTAGGATAGAGTGACAATGAAGTGCGTTCATATTAATTCATATAAATTTGTATATGAGCGCAGAAATTGCTTTCGAGGAAAATATATGAGTCTGAGCGCAAATAATCCTTTCCTGGAATATCTGCATAGGTACGCAAAAAATATCCACATCTCTAATAGAATTCTGCGTTTGAGCGCAAAAATTCTAACTTTGGAATATCTGCTTCCATACGCAAAATATCCAAGGATATAATAAAAAAAATCGGAGGAACAATAAAACTCCTTCCTGGAATATTCCAAAGACAGAGTTTCTGCGTAGGATAGAGAGACAATATAGTGCGTTCATATAAATTTGTATACGAGCGCAGAAAATGCTTCCGAGGAATATATTTGCGTCTGAGCGCAAATAATCCTGTCATGGAATATCTGCGTAGGTACGCCAAAAATATCCTCGTCTGTCTGTGACAGAATTTAGCGTCTGGACGCAAATATTCCAATTGTGAAATATCTGCTTCCGTACGCAAAATCGTAATTAAGAGCGCAAAAGCTCCTTTCTGGAATATTTCAAAGACCGAGTTTCCGCGTAGGACGATGTAATTCCAATTCAGTGACAATATAGTGTATTGATATGCAAAAAATCCAATGCAGGATTATTTGCGCCCATTTTTTTTTATCTGAGCGCAGATAATGCTTCAGAGGAATATATTTGCGTCCGAGCGCAAATAATCCTTTCGTGGAATATCTGCGTAGGTACGCAAAAAATATCCTCGTCTGTAATAGAATTTTGCGTCTGGACGCAAATATTCCAATTGTGAAATATCTGCTTCCGTACGCAAAATCGTAAGATCGCAAAAGCTCCTTTCTGGAATATTTCAAAGACCGAGTTTCTGCGTAGGATGATGTAATTCCAATTCAGTGACAATATAGTGTATTGATATGCAAAAAATCCAATGAAGGATTATTTGCGCCCAAATTTACATCTGAGCGCAGATAATGCTTCCGAGGAATATATTTGCGTCTGAGCGCAAATAATCCTTTCATGGAATATCTGCGTAGGTACGCCAAAAATATCCTCGTCTGTAATAGAATTTTGCGTCTGAACGCAAATATTCCAATTGTGAAATATCTGCTTCCGTACGCAAAATCGTAAGATCGCAAAAGCTCCTTTCTGGAATATTTCAAAGACCGAGTTTCTGCGTAGGATGATGTAATTCCAATTCAGTGACAATATAGTGTATTGATATGCAAAAAATCCAATGAAGGATTATTTGCGCCCAAATTTACATCTGAGCGCAGATAATGCTTCCGAGGAATATATTTGCGTCTGAGCGCAAATAATCCTTTCATGGAATATCTGCGTAGGTACGCCAAAAATATCCTCGTCTGTAATAGAATTTTGCGTCTGGACGCAAATATTCCAATTTTGAAATATCTGCTTCCGTACGCAAAATCGTAAGAGCACAAAAACTCCTTTCTGAAATATTCCAAAGACAGAGTTTCTGCGTAGGACGATGTAATTCCGATTCAGTGACAATACATCGTATTCATATGCAAAAACTCCAATGCAGGATTATTTGCGCCCGGCGCAAATACTCCAAATCTGGATCGATATATACCTCAAACATACTGCAATTTTGCGAATTTCGAATAGGCAGTCGATTCAAAGACTGATATAAATCAAAATGGGGTCCAAATAATTAAAAACCTGTCTAGAATATCAGTCTAAACCAATAATTTATTTCTGATTTCTCAGAATATTCACGCTGATCTCAAAGGACCAAAAGTAAAATATAAACTGCACTATGGTTGATGTACGGGGAGACGTTTTACGGCCGCCACACGGCACAACACCAGCTGCAGTGAAGGCAAATAAATTAAAGGCCGTGATCGTTCATAATGTCAATTAATATTTGTTCTTCGGACTGACTCAGCATTGTGCCTTGTTTGCTGAGCCTGTCGGACCAAGCAATGTCTCTGAAGTTGAGGTCACCTAGAACATGTACAGCCGGGAGTTTTTTACCCTTATGCTGCGATTTAATGCAATCCAGTTGGTCTTTGAACAACTGAAAGTTTTCGACTGTACCATTTGGTGGTCGATACCAACTTGCTACGAAGTGAGAAGTTTTTTTATTTGCAAAAACCTTAACCCAGACCGACTCGGTGTCACTTTCCAGTTCCATGAAATGCAGGTGGGGATGTCTCTATGAATGAGCAACATCACCCCACCGCCTTGAGAGGTCCTATCTTTTCTGTAAACACAGTACTGACAAGTTTCAGGGAAAAGTTCAGCTGTGGTAATTGAACTGTCAATCTTTGTTTCCTGAATAGAAACAATATGAGGTTGAGATGTATCGAGGAAAGCTAAAAGTTCAAGAATTTTTCATTCCATTTATGTTTATACTGCAAAGTTTCAAACCTTTCACAAAATTTGACTTAGTTTCATCAGCAGTCGAAGATTTGCCTCTTTTATCCTCTGACACAGGTTCAAACCTGTTTGGCTTACTCAGTTCTACATATTCATCAAAGAAGGAGTCTGAAAAGTTACAGACCTCACATTTTGGACATATTCAGTGTCAGCTTGAATTTACCAAAGTGCCATATTCTGCATCTGAAATGAAGGAATATTCAGTGTGTATCAACATTTCACATTGATCACACTGAACAGCTTTGTGGCCATTAAGGACAGCACCACTGCAAAGACCACAGTCAGCTTTGCAGTCTTTGCAATACCAAGTTTCAGCTCTAGATTCAATTTCTAACAATTGACTGTTATCCAAATCAGAACATGAGGAGTGAAAGCGCTTGTTACAGTCCTCACATTCTATCCATTTCTCGGAACCTTTGCAATACTTTTTGCGGAGTCCGCAGCGAAACCTTGGGCCGGGGTTTGTTTCAATGTCTCCAGCCAAGTTTAGAAGTAAAGGCAAGTTTGTACCGTGTGAGGACTTGGAAGTTTCGCAAGCCCACCGAACACCTTCTATTCCCATTCTTCCTTGTAAATGCCAAGTACTGGGAAATTCTACTACTGCTCTCCTTATTTGTAATCTTGCACTCCTGCTTTCCATCATCTGGATGCATTCTATAAGTTGTTTTCCAAAGAGTTAACCCAAGAATTAAGACCATGGGAAACAGGGAGACCTTCATTTTAACATAACGGGTAGTGATTTGATGATTTCTAATGATTTATGATGGGTGTCAAGCAACAATCCTGATTCCGAGTTTGTCACAGCCAGCACACTGACAACTACAAAGGGCTAATCAGTATACTGGTCCAATCATATACAGCTCAGCACACTCAAATATCTGACAGCACACGGGCTCTTCAGAAAAAATGAATGTGACAAGCGAAATATTTTTGTCCTAAGAATTTCAGTTTGCGTTACCCCACCCACTAGTGAGGTAATGGCGGGAAAGAATGTCAGCAATTTTTTCAATCTACAAGACAAAAAAATCACAATCTAGGGTAACTAGCAATAATATGTTGCTGGTTTACGCTTATCTGTTATGAATCAGACAAGAAACCAAACAGATATCCAAGAATAAAAACAAGTGTTTTGGATTAGGGGATTATCTTTAATTACTTTTGATTACCAATCATAATTATCAGTCACAGGTCTCACGGGTCTATCTATCTATCTATCTTCATATACTGAGTCGGTCAAACTTGGCCATTACCTCAGTTGGGTGGTGCGCTAAATTTAGAATTTAGCAAAAAAAAAAAAAAAACACCCACTGGTAGAGTTCTTAAAACTATTTACAATCTGCTTTCAGAGGTGTACTAAAACGCACACCTCTGGATCCCAATCTACACCATGCGGGCTTTGAACTCCTCTGCAGTTTTGGCATTTGCCACAGAGGAGGGAAGACTATTCCACTGAGGAATAGTTCTAGGGAAGAAAGAATTCTTCAGGGCATCACTATAGGCCTGGTACCTACGATATTGACTGTTGTTTAGTTTTGATGCCCTTGTTTGAGTTGAAGTAGTCACAGGGGTCAAGTATTTATCTTTATTAAGAGACACTGTGGCAGAGTGTATCTTATAAAAGAAGGTTAAAGAGGACTGCTCGCGACGGGCCTCCAACGATGGCCACTCCAGCTCATCGAGCATTTCACCAACACTACTTCTGTTCCGCCATCGCCTGCAGGTCCATCGGGCAGCCGTCCTCTGAACCTTCTCAACCTGTTGAACCTGAGTTTTAACATGGGGATGCCAAACAGGTGATGCATACTCTAATTGAGGTCTAACCAAGGTTTTGTATGCAACATTCTTTGTCTGCCTAGGTGCAAAAGCCAAATTACGTCTAAGAAACCCTAATGTCCTAGTTGCTTTAGAGGTAATCTCAGAAATATCTTGACCCCAATCAAGATTATCAGTAATGGTGATACCAAGATATTTTGCGGATTGGACATGTTCCAGAGTATGCTGATGTAATGAGTAGTTGAATTTAATCTGCGTGTCTGGAGGGTGGCGTGCCACCCTCATTGAATGACATTTGGCCACATTGAACTTCATTTGCCAATCGGCCTCCCAACGTGCTAGGCTATCCAGGTCTTCTTGTAAGATAAGACAGTCAGAAGTAGTATATATATTCCTATACAAAACACAATCATCAGCAAACAAGCGAACAGATGACCTGATATTATCAGGAAGATCGTTAATAAATATCTAGAAAAGGACCTGTCCAAGTACCGAACCTTGTGGGACACCGGACAAAACAGGGACTGGATCCGACGCTTGGCCGTCAAGTACAACTTGTTGTGTGCGTCCAGAGAGCCATGAGCTAACCCACTTGAGTGTGGATCCTCTAATCCCATAATGATCCAGTTTGTACAATAGCCTCCTGTGAGGTACCTTGTCGAAGGCCTTGGCAAAATCCATGATAATCAGGTCAGTCTGTTTGTGGCCACGATTCATAGCCCCATCCAGATTGCTCACTATGTCATGGTAGAACTGAACTAATTGAGTTTCACAAGACCTTCGACTTCGGAAACCATGTTGACAGTCAGCAAGAATGCTTTCAGAGGCTAGGTGCTTGTTAATGTTGCTAACTAATATATGCTCCAGGGTTTTGCAACAGATGCATGTGAGCGACACCGGTCTGTAATTCGCAGCATCATATTTTTCTCCTTTCTTAAAGACCGGGGTTACGTTTGCTTGTCGCCAGTCATCTGGTATAGTGCCCCGAGCAAGTGATTCATTGAAAATAAAGGCCAGCAGGGGAGATATTTCAGCACTACATTCCTTAAGCACCCTGGCATGCAGACCGTCAGGCCCAGATGCCTTATGTATGTTGAGCTTGTCCAACAGTTTTGCGACCCCTTTGGGGTCAACTGTTATGTCCTCCATAGAGGGGAACGGACTTGTACCTTTTGATGGTAGCACGCCGTCAGCTTCACGTGTTAACGCCGATTGAAACTGCTTATTACATATATTTGCCTAATCACGCGATTCAGTTTTCAAAATTCAATTTTCCCTAAGTGAAGTGATCCCAAATAATTCTTTTTTCAGGGACTTTACAAATGACCAAAATTTCATAACTTTTCCATTCTTCTGGGGGCCCTCGGGATCAATATTTTCATCATCAAAGGTAAAGATGCTGGAAACATGCTTCCAATATGCATCTCTAATTACCTTTTGTACATGTGCTCTGAACCTTTTGTAATGGTTCTTCACGTCGGGATTGCTAGACTTACGAGCACGGAAGTACATTCTGTCACGTCTTCTGATTAGGTGTTTGATCGTGTTATCGATCCATGGTACACTATGCTTTGTTTTGGTCATTTTTATTGGTATGTACCTTTCCATGGCCGTTGTAAGTTCGGTCTTAAAACTGACCCACAAGTCATTTACTGACATGCGAGAGAGGTCAGAGGAAAGGAAGGAATCCTTAAATCGCGCCGTATGGTCTCGCAGACCATCCATATCCGCACGCTTATATAAATATATTTTACGCGGGACCTGTCGGATTCACTTTGCTTTTAATCTTTGAACAAATATGTCGGTTAATTGTCTTCAAAAAGTGAAGTGGCCAAGTGTGACCGACTCAGTATATGAAGATAGATAGATAAAGTGTCGGTGAATTGTCTTCAATTTTGTCGGTGAGTTGTCTTCAAAAGCCCTGTCGGGGGGGGGGGGGGGGGGGGGGTTACCCTAAAATGCGAAAAGGATTTTACCCTAAAATGCAAAAAGGACTTTTTTTATACGATAATGAGTCATTGCATTGAAAAGTCTGTCATTTTGGTGAAAAGGAGCTTGATTTTTCGCCCTGCCACGTCTCCAGGCAGAGGATAAAATTTAACCTGTTTCCAGCTGGCACCGCGCAGTTTGTTTTCTTTAGTCTGTGACACGTGTAGGTGTGGCTAGGACTTGTCATCTACAAAACAAGACACAGCCTGGCGCATGTCTGGAACATGAAAAGCAAAATAATGTTTTTCGTTTTGTTTACAGTCGAACTTCGCTGGGTCGAACCCTTTCGGAACAATAAAATTTGTTTGAGAGAAGGGTAGTTCGCCCCACTGAGGGTTCCTTGTTGTGCCACACAGAAAGCATAATGTAGATAATTTTGGGAAATCTTTTCAGTGTTCTGTATATCCATCAACCTATCCATCACTGTATCGAAGCTGAATGAATTCCACAGGGACTAAAATATGTTTCGACTCATACATGGTAAATGAGCCATCTGAATTCTAGCCAGAGAAGTTTTGCTGAATTTTGTAGTTTTATGGCCGCGTCACAACTGGCCATCGAAGTTTTGCTGTGTTTTGGAGTACGGCACGTGTCATCAAAATTGTGTTAAGAAAGCTGTTGACATTAATGGCTATCTTACTTTAACCGCCGCCTGTGCAATATAATATCAATTTACCTTGGGCACGCGTATGGTTTCTTTCCGGTATGCATTCTTCTATAAGTAGTTTACCTGTAATAACGGATTATTGCATACGGCACGTGTCAGCAAAATTGTATTTAATGACTATCTTACTTTAACCACCGCCTATGCAGTATAATTCTGATTTAATATAAGAAATCATTTTGAAAAATTGTGATTTTTTTCTTATTTCTGCTCTAAATCTTATGTCTGTTCAACATATAGATTGTGGATACTCGTTAGAACTGCCTCATCGAGGCGCTTCTAACGAGTACCCACAATCTATATTTTGGAGCAGAAATAAGAAAAATAAGGTATACTCCTTTATTTTTTTTGGTTTGGGGTTTACGGCCCTTTCAAGATTATTTCACTCATATCGAGCCGATCCTTAATCAGAGGTGTGCGAAAACCGGAGTACCCGGAGAAAAACCAACTGACCTTCCGTTGCAGAACTTGGCGTCTCACACGTGGCCCGAGCGAGGCTCGAACCTACGGCGGTGAGAGACCTAATGACTAAGAGTCAGCGCTCTTATCCACTAGGCCACGGAGGCCCGTTGTATACTCCTTTAAACCTCAGTTTTACTATATATAAAAGTGGGGTTCAAGGGGGTCAAAATTATATAGGTGTGTTTCGTGAAAGAAAAGAAACCATAACAAAACAAAAATGAAAACTGTTCTGAGAGAGAGAGAGAGAGAGAGAGAGAGAGAGAGAGAGAGAGAGAGAGAGAGAGAGACAGACAGACAGGCATAGATATGTATACATTATTTTTCTTCTTATCCAAGCTGTTGTGTGTACTCGTTAAAACTCTGCCCCCGCCCATAGGGGCTTGAAGAAATATATGGGCTGCACGATGCTTCCACGCAGAGCTGAATCCGGCCCGTACACTAGTACTGGTAAACCGCTTAGAGGATCTAAGCCTGTCCAGGAACCGCGGTGCGAGGCGGACCGTCCATGCTAATAAACCCTATTGGTTTCATTGGGCGACAGGGCTTGAGATGTTATTTCATCTCAATGTCGGGTAAAAGTCCCACAAAATTGGAAGCAACGTCTCCAAAATGACCTTTACAGTATTGACGGGGACGTTAAACCTCTAATCAAACAAAAACTCGTTAAAACCGCTCAACCATTTTTCCAAGCCCCGATGGGCGGGGGCGAGACAGATAGTATAATTGGAGAGAGAGAGAGAGAGAGAGAGAGAGAGAGAGAGAGAGAGAGAGAGAGAGAGAGAGAGAGAGAGAGATTGTTTTGAGTTTACATGTCAAACAATGAGAGAGAGAGAGGCAGACAGACATAGATATGTATACATTTTTTCTTCTTATCCAAGATGTTGTGTGTACTCGTTAAAACAGCCTCAGTGAGTCGTTTATAATGGTTTCAGTTCTGCGTGGAAGCATCATGTAGCTCAATCTATTTTTCTAAGCCCCGATGGGCGGGGGCGAGACAGATAGTATAGTCGGAGAGAGAGAAAGAGAGAAGTCCCGATGGGCGGGGGCGAGACAGATAGTAAAGTCGGGGGAGAGAGAGAGAGAATTAAACATACACAACTACATATATACGAGGACGGGACAGAGAGAAACTAACTGCTCGAAATATACAATTCGCGAAGTTAAGGGTACTCGTTAGAACCGCCTTAATTAGTGAATTCTAAAGAGCACTTACATCGCGAAAACACGCCTCTATAATTTTGAAACCATAAACTGGTAAAAATGAGGTTTAGGGGTATATTTATTTCTGTTCAAAAATAGATTGTGGGTACTCGTTACAACTAACTCGCCTCGAAAAAACTTGGCAAATGTCAGAGTTTTTCATTTTCTGAGAGAGAGAGAGAGGGAGAGACTAACCTCACAAAATATACAATAAAATTGCTGCTCATTTATGTTTTGAAGATAAAGGAGAGATAAGATAAGATAATAAATTTTATTTAAAGACGGCATGACAAATATACAACAGATAACATAAGCTCAATGAGCTTTTGACCGTCTATAAAGAAGAAATACATACATACGTGCATATTACATTTACAAACACAAATTGTAAATCCTACAAAACAAAACAGGAATATTAACATTACATATAGGCCTACATGTACATATAAAACTGAACAGTAAAAGTACGAATATGATATAACACTATCTCAAGTTAATATTAAAGGTTATTTAATTTTAAAAATTGCAATAAAAAAGCAAATTGACTTAAAAAAGTTATTAAGCAATCATTAAGTAAAAATCGAAAAACAGACTAGAGAAATAATTTTATTATTTAAAGGAATTATTATGTTAAGATCAAATAATAAATTAGATATTGAGTATGCAGAATAAAATGACTTTGATAAAAATACTGAGTTATTATCACAGAACTTTATAGGAATTTCATCATGAATCAAAGAAAAAGATACCCAGGAGCTAAAATGTGATGACACAGCCTGATTCACCTGCAGCGTAAGGCTCACCTCGAACCAGCTAGCTAAAAGAGGTGAGCCCCACTAGCGAATCCTGCATTGCACTATTTATGGTATAAAAATATGCTTTGAAATAAATTTGAAAAGGAACAACAATTTGATTAAAATGTGAATTGAACAGAAATAAGCACAAACTGAAGCACAAAATTAAAGTAGAAGTAAAACAAAGATCAGGAATTGATACAATTAACTTACTCCATCCATAAAAGACACCAAAGGGAAAGAAATACAAACATTAAGCGACCAGACCATTATGGAAACCTAAACAAAGGAAGGCCATATGGACAGTTACTTTCCCACAAAATGGCCATATGGCCATCCAAAATTAAAAGACAAACAGCAACATTTAAATATAACACTGAAAAAGCATAGGCCATGCTTCAGTCTTACAGAACAGCTACCGACAGAGATTACATCTGCAATCGCTGCCGTTCCAGTTTGAAATCAATGACTTGAACTGATTGAAATTATTTGTTTTTCTGAATTCATCTGGAAAACTATTCCATAAGACTGCCGCTGCATATGCAAAACTCTTCTTACCGTATGTGGATGTTCGGACTCTAGGCACCTGTAAAATATTAGTATATCTAAAATTATAAACTGAGTTTTCTCTTAATCTGACCAAATTTGATAAAACGGGTGGTGACATATTATTCAGAATTTTAAAAGTCTCAATAGCCATGGTCCTTAGCCGTCTAACATGAAGAGAAGGTATATTGGCTTTATCTAAAAGTTCTTCAAAAGATGAATCAAAGTCATCATAGACGAAGCGGAGTGCACGTTCTTGAATTTTTTCAAGCTTCTTGGAGTTGCTTTCTGTACAGAAGTGCCAGGCAAGCGGACATTAATTAAAATTCGAAAGAATGAAAGTATGAAAAATTGTAAGTTTGTTTAATTTAGATAGAAATGGACTGAGCCTCTTCAAGACGTTCAACTGCTGACCTGCCTTCCTACACAAATTACTAATATGTTGGTCGAAATTTAATTGATAGTCGATGTCAACCCCTAATAGTTTGACTACTTCTTCACATTGGATTTCCGTATTTGCAATTTTTGAGGGTCAAATGTTTGTCAAAAGACTTCTTACCAACCGCAATAGCTTGGAATTTTTCGGGGTTTGCCTGCATATGGTTTTCGTGGAACCAGTTTAATAGGACTAAACTTTCTGATTGAAGAACTTCAGTAAGTCTATCAAATTCTGGTGCACTTGCCTCTGATGCTAGAGGTCCCGGGTTCGATCCCCGGCAGCGGTGTGAAAATTTCGGTGTCCGAACACGCTCCACTGGCATCATTTGCAGGGATGAATGTCATAAAGTGCACCGTCCTTCGGATCGGGACGTTAACTGGAGGCCCCCTGTGCAGGGAGAACCATCCCCTGTGCAGGTTAAAGAACCCTACCGTAATTACATGATTACTGTGTAGGCTTTCATCCTGCAAAACTGGAGTGTATGTAAAATACACCGTCTGTGTCCCCTACTGGGGTTAAGGCGAAACCGGAAGAAGAAGAAGAAGACAGCTGAAAGATATAGTATTATCATCTGCGTAGTTGTATAAAATCCCATGTTCAAGAAAGTAAAAAATGTCGTTAATGAAAACATTAAACAGTAAAGGGCCTAAAAATGATCCTTGTGGGACTCCTTTCTTTATTTTTGCCCAGTCACTTACAATACCATTTAGTTTGACCTGCTGTTTTCTGTCCGAAAGGTAGCTCTTAAGTAATTTCACAGCTTCATCACTCAAACCATATGCAGACAACTTGGATAAGAGGATGTTGTGGGGTAAGCAGTCAAAAGCCTTGGAGAGATCCATCAAGACCGCCGCGACATATTCATTATTATCTAGAGCTCTCCTCCAGTCCTCTAACAGTTTCAACAAAGTTGTCTGACAGCCATGTCCTTTCCTAAAAGCACACAGATACTGATCAAATATGTTGTCAAAATACTGGCTTAATTGTTCGGAAAGTACATTTTCATACAATTTTGAAGTTGCTGTCAAAATACTTACTGGCCTAAAGTTTTTCTTATCCATAGTGTCATTTTTCTTATGCAGAAGAGCCAATTGGGCCCGTTTCAGGTAGTCAGGAAAGATAGATGTGCGGACAGTCAAATTTATCAAGTCTGTCAAAGGGGACTGAAGAGCAGCTTTGCCAAGTTTTATAATTTTACAAGATAACTTATCAACACCTGTTGCTTTTTTAACCTGTAGTTTATCAATGAATTTTGACACCTTATTTTCTTCAACACATGAAAAATTGAAAGTTCTTTCTTCTACATTGTTTTCCTTAATTTTACAAATACTAGGGTGGGTTTTACTATCAAAAGGGTCACCTTTACCTATGTCATCGGCAACATTTATGAAAAAGTCATTGAAAATTTCGCAAACTTCTGGTGCTACAGAGTTGTCGGAAAAGAACGAGTCCGTAAAATGAAAGTTGCGACACTGTTGACAGCACCATGGTTCGTCGGTGTTGCCGAGGAGGATATATTCTTCCGGTGAAATACTGGCACATTTTATGTGATGCCAGTAGTAACAAGCTTCACAGAGTACAGCTCTGTGATTTTTGGCCACTGGTTTTGTACATATTCCACAGGGGTTCTTTATCGGTCCTGGGTTTAGAGAGATGTCTCCACATAGAAACAGCAGTAGATGTTTGTGAGATTTCTTCTGAAGTTGTATAGGTATCGATAAAGGGCAATATCCCGTTATCTTCCCAGCGGGGAAGATTCTTTCTGGTAATTTAAGAAATGTTGAAAACTACGTTTTTCAAGGAATATTTGTTTGATCTGAGTCTTGTGGACGCTTGCAACAAACTAAATATAGCCGCCGACAGGCGTCGCTTCGAATGGTTCCCGGTTTTTTGAAGCGTATTATAACAAACTTGACTGAAAACGGAAAATCAAATATTAATAAGCAGGGCCGTGTGAAAATTTCAGCAAATGGGGCTCAGAAGGTTCTTAAAATAACCCGTCTATTGATTTGAAATGTTGGAAAGAATCTTCCCCGGGGAAGATTCTTCTATGGAGCTTTCCATTCAAACTCTACGTAAGAATCTTCCCCGGGGAAGATAACGGGATTATATATATAGCGACGACAACACCACAGAAGAAACAATGGCCAATGCATCATTCCACTCAAGGGAATTTTTCCCGGGAAGAGGGTTTTCTTGGGGGGATATGTATTCAGCAAATGGGGCTCGGAAATCTTTGGGGGAAGTGTCTTAAAATGGCTCGTTTATTGATTTGCACTGCGAGAAAAAATCTTCCCCGGGGAAGATTCTTACCATAGAAGAATCTTCCCCGGGGAAGATAACGGGATTATATATATAGCGACGACACCACCTCAGAAGAAACTATGACCAATGCATCATTCCACTCAAGGGAAGTTTTCCCGGGAAGAGGGTTTTCTTGGGGGGATATGTATACAGCAAATGGGGCTCGGAAATCTTTGGGGAAGTGTCTTAAAATGGCTCGTTTATTGATTTGCACTGCGAGAAAGAATCTTCCCCGGGGAAGATTCTTCTATGGAGCTTTCCATTCAAACTCTACGTAAGAATCTTCCCCGGGGAAGATAACGGGATTATATATAGAGCGACGAAACCACCTCAGAAGAAACTATGACCAATGCATCATTCCACTCAAGGGAAGTTTTCCCGGGAAGAGGGTTTTCTTGTGGGGATATGTATTCAGCAAATGGGGCTCGGAAATCTTTGGGGGAAGTGTCTTAAAATGGCTCGTTTATTGATTTGCACTGCGAGAAAGAATCTTCCCCGGGGAAGATTCTTCTATGGAGCTTTCCATTCAAACTCTACGTAAGAATCTTCCCCGGGGAAGATAACGGGATTATATATATAGCGACGACACCACCTCAGAAGAAACTATGACCAATGCATCATTCCACTCAAGGGAAGTTTTCCCGGGAAGAGGGTTTTCTTGGGGGGGATATGTATTCAGCAAATGGGGCTCGGAAATCTTTGGGGGAAGTGTCTTAAAATGGCTCGTTTATTGATTTGCACTGCGAGAAAGAATCTTCCCCGGGGAAGATTCTTCTATGGAGCTTTCCATTCAAACTCTACGTAAGAATCTTCCCCGGGGAAGATAACGGGATTATATATATAGCGACGACACCACCTCAGAAGAAACTGTGACCAATGCATCATTCCACTCAAGGGAAGTTTTCCCGGGAAGAGGGTTTTCTTGGGGGGGATATGTATTCAGCAAATGGGGCTCGGAAATCTTTGGGGGAAGTGTCTTAAAATGGCTCGTTTATTGATTTGCACTGCAAGAAAGAATCTTCCCCGGGGAAGATTCTTCTATGGAGCTTTCCATTCAAACTCTACGTAAGAATCTTCCCCGGGGAAGATAACGGGATTATATATATAGCGACGACACCACCTCAGAAGAAACTATGACCAATGCATCATTCCACTCAAGGGAAGTTTTCCCGGGAAGAGGGTTTTCTTGGGGGGATATGCATTCAGCAAATGGGGCTCGGAAATCTTTTGGGGGAAGTGTCTTAAAATGGCTCGTTTGATTATTTGCACTGCTAGAAAGAATCTTCCCCGGGGAAGATTCTTCTATGGAGCTTTCCATTCAAACTCTACGTAAGAATCTTCCCCGGGGAAGATAACGGGATTATATATATAGCGACGACACCACCTCAGAAGAAACTATGACCAATGCATCATTCCACTCAAGGGAAGTTTTCCCGGGAAGAGGGTTTTCTTGGGGGGATATGCATTCAGCAAATGGGGCTCGGAAATCTTTTGGGGGAAGTGTCTTAAAAATGGCTCGTTTGATGAATTGCACTGCGAGAAAGAATCTTCCCCGGGGAAGATTCTTCTATGGAGCTTTCCATTCAAACTGTACAGAAGAATCTTCCCCGGGGAAGATAACGGGATTATATAGCGACGAAATTACCGACATACGTACGAATTGCAATGGCTGTTGAGTTTAATTTGGTTATGATATTCATTTTTAGAAACAGGGTATTTGATGAGTTTTGCAAAGGAAATAGTATCATGAAGGGCATCTACTTTCGACTGCTCTGTCTCTATATATACTCCCGTTATCTTCCCCGGGGAAGATAACGGGAGTATATACTAAGCGATGAAACTATGTTGCTACTCAGTACTCAATAATTATAGAGAATGACATTGTGTCTCTTGCAATAGTTCACAAACAGAATAAATGTAAATAAGTGCCTAGTTTCTTGTTTCATCATTCTGCTTTTTATAACGTACAGACATAGTCATACATTTTCAAGACCCTATTGGTACCCCTTTTATAAATATATTGCATCGGTTCGTTGCTTTAGAAAAGCTGTTATAGTACTTTTCATACCGTGTATACTCGGCTATCGTTCGCGAACTTTTTTTAGGAAATAGACATACTTGGAAGAAAGATCATTCTGCTGTGAAGTTTTTGTTTCTTCTATGCATTTATGGTCAATTACAAACTAAATTTATATGTTTATAATGTACTTTAACTAATTAGTTTTGAAACAGCCCTAAATTGCGATTGAAATTTAGTAATAATTGGCAGTTCGGAAGATATATTATATCCATCTCCCTTGATAGTAAGTCAAGAGTTACATATTGTTAAATTTCACCTTCATTGATAGGCGTGTCTGTCTGCAATTTTACCAAATATGGTTAACAAAGGTACGTGACGTGGAATGGTTTGCTTTTTTTCTGAAAGACGAAGTTCAAATAGGCAAAACTTTCAGCTTTGCAGGGACATTCAGGATATCTACATAATACTCACCCCCTTGAACCCCACGTTTATACAGCAAACCTATGGTTTAAAGGAGTAAACCTTAATTTTCTTATTTCCGCTCAAAATATAGATTGTGGGTACACGTTAGAACCGCCTCAATCCTTATTTTTCTTATTTCTGCTCTAAAAGGAATGAAATTTGCAATACACAATGACATACGATTTATTCCGTAAGAAATCCATTTATCGAAGTATGCTATTTACGGAATAAATCGCGCCATTACAGAACAAACTCTGCGTGTCATTCATACTCAAGAAATGAAATGCAATACAGAATTACATGCGATTTATTCCGTAAGACATCCATTTATGTAAGTATTTACGGAATAAATCGCATCATTACACCCGAAACACGTGTACAATTTTTTGTGTCTCATTCATACACAAGAAATGAAATGGGCTCAACATATACAGAATGACGTGAGATTTATTCCGTAAGATATCCATTTATTTAAGTATGCTATTTACGGAATAAATCATATCATTGCACAAGAAACTCTGTATGTCATCAATACACAAGAAATGAAATGTGCAATACAGAATGACATGCGATTTATTCCGTAAGACACCCATTTATCTAAGTATGCTTTAACGGAACAAATCGCATCATTACAGAAGAAACTCTGTATGTCATTCATACACAAGAACTGAAATGTGCAATACAGAATGACATGCGGTTTATTCCGTAAGACATCCATTTATTTAAGTTGGCCATTTACGGAATAAATGGCATCATTACAGAGGAAACGCTGTATGTCATTCATACACAAGAAATGAAATGTGCAATACAGAATGACATGCCATTTATTCCGTAAGGCATCCATTTATTTAAACTATGCTATTTTACGGAATAAATCGCATCATGACACAAGAGAGTTTGTGTGTCATTCATACACAAGAAATGAAATGCAATACAGAATGGCATGCGATTTATCCCGTAAGACATCCATTTATTTAAGAATTTACGGAATAATTCGCAGACTTTTTGTGTGAATGCACTCTGTTGGCTCAAGGGTTGCAACTCTTTAAGAATTGACAGAGATCACTAAGAGTTACGCTTCACAACATCACAGATCTATTTTTAGAACCAAGCGTCTAATGACCCAGATCAACTAAAGGCAAGGAGAAACACTATTCTGGATGTCGTTCTGGCCTAAAATTTAAAGTCCAGAAAGAATCTTCCCCGCGGGGAAGATAACGGGATATTGCCCGATAAAGGGACAGTCCTGGTATGTCTGATACAGTAGAACAGCTGAGTCCATTTGTCAGTGAAACAGAGGGTTTGACATACTGACAAATTGGATGTCACTGAGTGGTGTACTATCTGTTCAGATTGTTGGCTAGGTTCCGTTGGTGAGACGGAATACAAACTGTGAAGAGTAATTTCATTGTCTGTTACCTCATAATTTGGTTCTGAGTCCCAGGCGGTCAGAAATCTGGTTGAAAACACAAGACTTACCAGAAATACCGTGAAAAGTGACATTTCAGTTTGTTTACTTCAGCTCCGGGTGAAAAAGATTACTTGAACACCGATCTGTGTGAAGCCCACGCCGAGATGCTCCAAAACAAGCGTCTAGTGACTGATCCTCAGAAAAATCAATAAAATCCTTTAAAATACACAATTTATTCCCTTTTCATGAATGAACAAATGTTAACTAGGTCAAAATAAAGTTCCGGGATGAAACTTTATTTAAGTTTAGTTGTTCCAAGTGTGTTTTTGATAAATAAAATTTTGACCCAATTTTTTTTTTTTTTTTTTTTATTATTAAAGTATGTACCTTTAATTTGTGTTTCTTTTTCAATTATAAAGAACTTAACTACATCGTTAATCCAATTAAGTAATGATGTCCATCAAATTATAATCTACCTGTACGCAGTTTGTCTGCAAAGGTATTTCTTTTGATCTGCAATCAAAAGACCGAGAGAGACAGAAAGACAGTCGCAGAGAGAGAGAGAGAGAGAGAGAGAGAGAGAGAGAGAGAGAGAGAGAGAGAGATGTAAAGACGAAGGAAGAAAGAGACCGATAGTCTTTTTAACATACAAATATAGATTGTGGGTACTCATTAGAACCGTCTCATCGAGGCGGCTCTAACGAGTACCCACAATCTATATTTTAGAGCAGAAATAAGAAAAATATGGTATACCCCTGTAAACATAGGTTTTTACTATATAAAAATGGGGTTCAAGGTTGTCAAAATTATATAGGCATGTTTTCGTGATGATTTATTTATTTTATGAATATTTAATATCTCATTACGCTAACACACCTGTGTGACAGAGTGTATTTTTTCCCATCACCAAAATGGCTACTTTTCTGATGAAAATGCGTGGTATTTTTCTTATTTTACTGCTATAATAGGTCGTGGGTGCTCGTTTGAACCGCGTTCTAACGAGTACCCACAACCTATGTCTTGGAGCAGAAATAAGAAAAATATTGAATACTCCGGCAAACCCAGTTTTCTCTATATAAAGTGGGGTTTACTATAATACGTCCATGCGACAAAGGGCATTTCCGATATCTCCGAAATGGCTACTTTTCTGATGAAAATGCGTGGTAGTTTTTATTATTTTTACTGCAATCATAGGTCGTGGGTGCTCGTTAGAACCGCGTTCTAATGAGTATCCACAACCTATTGGGGCTTTAAGAAATAGATTGGGCTGCACGATGCTTCAACGCAGAGCTGAAAGCGACCGCGCACATGTATACTGGTAAACAGCTTATGGAGGATCTAAGCCTGCCCGAGTTAATATTTATAAACCGTTTTGGTTTCATTGGGCAGCAGGCCATTAGTAATTGTCCTTTTCGGTATAAAAAAGTAAAAGTCCTTTTCGCATTTTAGGGTAAGTCCTTTTCGCGAAAAGGAGTCCTTTTTGCGAAAAGGAGTCCTTTTCGCACTTTAGGGTAACCGCTGTCGGTGAACTGTCTTGACTTTCTGAAATCGGGAAAGTATAAAACCCGGGAGTAATGGCCGGTAGCCGGGAGTAAAATCCGGGAGTAAATTTTGACAATCGAATAAAGGTATTAAACAATCACAGATCTGGATGAAATTTGGATCAAAAGTAGAATATAGACTCTTCTTTAAAATGCATATAGGTTTTATATTTCTTAATGAGTACTTTTCAAGATATGAACCGAAATATATGACCATGTCGCAAAATTTTCGCCCGGGAGTAGCTTTTTGCGGTATTGGCGATGTCAAGCATTTTGCAAAATATGTTCAGTCTGGGATTGCTACAAGAATTAGTTTATGTATTATCAATTAAAAACATTTCAAAGATTAGAAAAATGCAAAAATAAAGTTATTTCATCGCTCCGTGAAGTAGGTAATTAACCCGGGAGTAGGCCGGGAGTAATTTCTGGGTTGAAATCGGCGTTTGTTTGCGTTATTGCCTATGTCACATACATTGTATTTCTTAAAGGTAGTCGTACTACTCTGACAGCAAAAAGCAAAGGCACTGATCAGACTGTGGGGTCTTTTCTACATTATACGGCCATAAAACAAATGGCGCCAAATATAATTGTTCCCGGGTCACATAATCAAACACCTCTTAAATCATAGGGGCAGGATAAGGGCGTGATGTGGGTAGGGGTTTGGATGTGTGTCGAGCCCCGATATGACAAATAAATACATTTACTCCATGCTGAATCTCAGCTTTACTTCTGACAAACGTTTAAGAAATACAATGTATGTGATATAAGCAATAAGGCCGAGAATAAGGCAAATAAACGCCAATTTCAACCAAGAAATTACTCCCGGCCCACTCCCGGGTCAATTATGTACTAGACGGAGCGATGAAATAACTTTATTTTTGCATTTTTCTAATCTCTGATATGTTTTTAATTGATAATACATAAAGTTATTCTTGTAGAAACACCAGACTGAACATATTTTGCAAAATGTTTGACATCGTCAATACCGCAAAAGTTACTCCCGGGCGAAAATTTTACGACATGGTCTTATATTTCGGTTCATATCTTGAAAACTACTGCATAATAATGTAAAAACTTTTATGCATTTTAAAGAAAAGTTTATATTCTACTGTTGGTCCAAATTTCATCCAGATATATGAATGTTTAGTACCTTTATTCGATTGTCCAAATTTACTCCCGGATTTTACTCCCGGCTCCCGGCCGTTACTCCCGGGTTTTATACTTTCCCCTGAAATCACATTCTAAACCAGTCAAAGGAATATAATCTAAATAAAAAATAATATTTTTAAAACTTTGAAACGCTTCGGTTAAAAAATAAAAATCTATCCTTATATTTTATTCAATTTTAAAGACGTAATTAATTTAGCCATTATGGCAAACAAATGTTTTTTTTTATATTATTATTTTTCCATACTCTGAGATTAACGCTGAAAAGTGACATCATCTGCCAAGTTGCGTTTTCTGTCAAAAGAAAATTAATCACAAATTTACGTCTAACAGCAACATGACATCTCAAGCAAGTAAAGGCGATAGCTTCGAAAACGCTCAGTCAGATAGTACGTACTAATTTGGTATTTTGTGAAATGAAAGCAATGTTTTCATCCGTTTGTTTTTATCCAGATTTACCCCACCCGCTAACATTTTCCCATTTTCTGTTACTACAGTGAAACATGCAGCTCTATGCTGTGTGTATACATATCAGGATACTGACTTATGTATGGCACGCCTGCCCATCACAGAGGTGTAAAATTTCCCTCAAACCTACTCGCCCTTATCGTCTAAACTTTTCATTTAGGTGCTAAAAATGAAGAAAAAGTGAGGTCAGTTTTGAAAACCTTACTCGCCCTGCCTTAAAACTTACTCGCAAATGCGAGCGGGCGAGTGGAATTTTACACCCCTGCATCATAGGTTGGAGAAATAGATTGGGCTGCAACCAACCAAATGTTCTAGTTCTGGTGTCTGAACAAAAAGTGCACTGTCCTTCGGATCGGGACGTTACCTGGGGGCCCCCTTTCTTTCTTTCTACTTGTACTGCGATCGGCATAAGTTTAATTTGTAGGTCCAATGTGGTCTTCGTACCTTTATAGTGGTCCGAAGTAGGTAAAATTGGTATCAAAATAAACATGGGCATCTTATCTCCATAATGAGACCTAGTATCCTTTTCTAAACACTGTACTTTTTGCACCAGGGCAACTCAAATGCCACTAGGGTCAGTCACATTTTTATCTATCTGGATCGCGATATATTTTAGCAGTTTCTGACTTCGTGCACTGTGCCACAGATACGGAGAGTGAAAACCCGGCTTCAGTTATGAGGAGTAATCATTTGACTGTCATAAAATTGCTTTCTTACCAACATACATTGCAAACTCATATCATTAAACTTTGATTTCCAGACTTCAGTAGAACGACAGCCATTTTCACGCACTTGGTGACTTGTTTACATAAAGCGCCTCAATGACGTGGAATGACGTGCCAAACTTAAAGCGACCTCTGATAAAGGCGCGAAAATTAAGGGACGTAACTACGTAAAACGATGTTTTTTGTTCTTCATTCTATTCTAGAGAAGACTGTAAAATCTTCTGAATGCACGAGATAAGAGCATCCAAATTTTTTCCGTCACTTATTATAGTAAATTGTTATTAGCTTCCGATGAATACAGATTTTTTTACCTCAGCAGGATTGTTAGGATCGACTGGTTTTTGGTCGAATGTAAGAAGGACGGCGGTGTATCATTTTGAGAATGCTTACAGTAACTTACTCATTTGCATACCGCGTGCTAAAACTATATTCAGCCAAGAAATTCCACAAACGTTCATTTTTCTGTTTAATATTTTGTATTTTATTATTTTTCAAACATTAACTTAGGAGTCATTCTTTAGTTGCATCTTACATCTTTATTTTAATAAATAACCAATGGTAAATCACGAGGAAGACAACAACAAAAAAGAGGCTCCATTGGGGGTTTTTGGATACTGTTTGGAGTGTGTAAAAATATTACTACATGCGATTTATTCCGTTAATGCTCTCTAATGGACCTATGTCTATAAAGTGACAAAAATGCGGCCTCAAATGCAAAAATATCCAATTTAGCCCAGGCTGAAAGAATGACAGAATAACAGCTTGCTGGAAGACTGGTCTCATCTCTGAATAGGGATGAAACCACATTATTCAGGAAAATGATAAATTCATGGCAAATCTAAAAAATGTGGTCTCACTCCTATATAGAGAAGAAAATCTGGTCTCACCTCAAATAACATACTAAAAGTCTGGGCTGAAGGAATGTGGTCTCATCTCTATATAGGGATGAGACCACATTATTAAGGAAAATGATAAATTCATGGCAAATCTAAAAAATGTGGTCTCACTTCTATATAGAGAAGAAAATGTGGTCTCACCTTAAATCACATACTAAAATCCTGGGCTGAAGGAATGTGGTCTCACCTCTTTATAGGAATGAGACCACATTATTTAGGAAAATGATAAATTCATGGCAAATCTAAAAAATGTGGTCTCACTCCCTATATAGAACAGAAAATGTGGTCTCACCCTAAATAACATACAAAAAGCCTGGGCTGGGACGAGACCACAATATTTAGGCCAATGATAAATTCATGGAGAAGAAAAAAGCCTGGGCTGAAGGATTGTGGTCTTAATAATGGTCACCCATTAAAAAAACTTAAGTTGATCCCTATTATTATTAGACACGCTACATACACGGAATGAATCTAATTTTGATAATGATTAGGGCCCAATTATTCTGTATGTTAATTAGGATATAACTGCGCATCCCTCTAAAATGAATCCAGAAATCCCATTGGTGGAAGCTAAAAATCTTGTTGTGCTTTAGAATGCTTACAGCACCCTTCAAAACTTTATGAATGAAAGGTCACGTTGTCTCTTTGATCCAAGTTAGTGGACGCTTGCATGTTCGTAACGCCCAGAGAGCTAAATTTTGCATTTGATTGTAAAATGTAGACATTTTAAAGAATTTACCGTCATCATCAGATGAACAGTATCTCTAGTTAAGTATTTGGTTAAAGATAAATTTGAAACCACAATGAAATATAGTTGCCAAGTCATGCAAATTAGAAAAAAAAGTTGCTACCCCCTTGCACTAGAAAGCAAAATGGCGGAACAGAAGCGGAAAAATTTCCATACCCTACCTCAGTTCATCCGATCCTAGCCAACCATCCTTCGGCCTAGGCTATCATTTTTCTTTGTGATATTAGAGATGAGATATTGAAGTTTGTTTTAAGACCTTATTTGGTGTGATTCACCTTCTTATAAGGCAGGGGACCACATTGGACCTACAAATTAAACTTTTACCCTGCGATCGGTCACATTTGACCATTACTCGCAGATGTACATTACATACACTCCAGGTTGGAGGGTTGAAAGCCTACACAGTAATCATGTAATTACGGTAGGGGTCTTTAACCTGCACAGGAGATGACTCTTCCTGCACAGGTGCCCTCCAGTTAACGTCCCGAGCCGAAGGACACTGCACTTTTTGGCATTCATCCCTGCAAATGATGCCAATGAAGCATGTTCAGACACTGAAATAATCACCGCCTCCGGGAAACTCCCCCTGTGCAGGAACTTAGGAAGAGTCATCTCCTGTGCAGATTAAAGACCCCCTACCGTAATTACATGATTACTGTGTAGGCCTTCAACCCTGCAAACCTGGAGTGTAATGGTCAAATTAGACCAATCGCAGTATAAGTAGAATGAAAGTAAGCGCTCCATTGGCATCATTTGTAGGGATGAATGTCATAAAATGCATCGTCTATCGGATCGGGACGTTAACTGGAGGCCCCCTGTGCAGGAAGAGTCATCTCCTGTGCAGGTTAAAGACCCCTACCTTAATTACATGATTACTGTGTAGGCCTTCAACCCTGCAAACCTGGAGTGATTGTAATGTACACCTGTGAGTAATGGTCAAATTTGACCAATCCCAGTATAAGTAGAATGAAAGAAATCACTCCATTGGCATCATTTGCAGGGATGCATGTCATAAAATGCACGCCCTAATAGGGGTGCACGGTAAAACCGGTGCACCGGTAAACCGCGGTATTTTCTTCCGGCGGTACGTACCGCGGTACTTTTTCGCCGTACCGGTACTTTCGGCAAGTCCCGGATTTTATCGGAAATTTTATATAATTTAACACAATGTTTGCGTAAGAACAAAAATATGTTTGCAAAACGATTTCACTAGCGTCGGCCGCGAACATATACCTCGCAGGGATGCAAAGTATCTTTTACAATGCGCCGCTAGTCATGCTGAGAACTGTTATGTTCAAAGACGCCGACGCGACCGATAGGGTGCAAATATTATCGGATACCTGAGATGAATAGCGGTAATAAATAATAGAGCATGCTCCGCATGCAGGCCACTCCGTATTAACATAGATAAATAGGTAATAAATTTATAACCAAAGCATAACAGTTTAATCCTGCTAGTTGGGGCTCAAAGTTATCTTGCATGAAAACTTTGTAACATATATATATGCACTGCTTGTCGGAACACGACTTACAAAGATGACACGTTGATCGGTCTGTGAAGCAATGGAGAGGAAGAAACGCTTCCGTTTATAAAAATATGTTTTAGAAACGATCTCAGTAGCGTCGGCCGCGAAAAAAATACCTTACAGGGACGCAAAGTATATTTTATAATGCGCCGCTAGTCATGCTGAGCACTGTTAAGTTCAAAGACGCCGATGCGACCGATAGGGCGCTAATATTATCGGATACTTGAGATGAATAGCGGTAAAAATTTATAGAGCATGCTCCGCATGCCGGCCACTTCGAATTAACATAGATAAATAGGTAATAAATTTATAACCAAAGCGTAACAGTTTAATCCTGCTAATTGGGGCTCAAAGTAATCTTGCGTTAAAATTTTGTAACATATATATGCACTGCTTGTCGGAACACGACTGACAAAGATGACATTGCAAGACAGCATGTTGTGTGCTGATTAGTCTGTGCAGCAATGGAGAAGAAGAAACGTTTCCGTTTGCAATAATATAATAATGGCATTTAGTTCTTGCTTTAGCTTTGTATTGACTTAAATATCTGGAGTAAAAATACGTCGGGCACGTAGTATTAACACTTTTTTTACTTAAAATGCATTTTGTTTGCTTCTGGATAAAAATGTTTTATAAAATAATTATGCTGACGATATATATACGATTTTATTTCGCTGTGTCGAACTGTGAATAAATAATTTTATGACGAATTGCCCAGAGACAGTTCAAATGGATAATGCAGGGAGATAGCATGTGGCGACTTCTGAAGAACCCGACGTCTTTAATCCTGTTAATGTTGTCAATAATTATAAAATATGCTCAATTGTTAGCCAACTAAAGCCAATCACGCAATATCAAAAGGATCGCTATATCGGCGGGTTGAACATCAAGGTGTCAATATTAATTGACACATGAAAAGAATGACTAGCAATCTTGGCTTACTTTACGCTCATTATCACATGGTAATTTGGAAAAAAAAAACACCGTGTCTTATTTGTTAATAGGATTAACTAATTTATTGGCATAAGATTAGTGATAGGCCATGGACAGATTAAAAGTAATCAGTAAAGATCACATCCAGATAAACTGCAAAGACAATATAATTGCCAGTGTCACATTTTTCGCGACTGTAAACCCATAGAAACGCGCAATGATTCTCTGTTTATTTGTCTGCTTTATGTTACGAAGCACAAACACTTGGTGTTTGAAACCTGCGGTATACCACGGTACGTACCGCGGTACATGGGTGTATACCGTGGTGTACCGCGGTACAATTTCCAAAGGCGGTACCCAGCCCTACGCCCTAAGGATCGGGATGTTAACCGGAGTCCCCCTGTGCAGGGAGAGTCATGTCCTGTGCAGGTTAAAGACCCCTACTGTACTTATATAATTACTATGTAGGCTTTCATCCTGCAAACCTGGTGCAGAGTAATTGATAAGGGTCGTATCGTCGTAAATACCACTCTAAAATCGAGCAAATACGCCTAGAAATGAAGAAAATGTTGTACCAAATACGACCGTCAAATTTGCGATACGCCAAGGTCGTTCCATTGCAGTCGTATCGGCAATGGAAAACAACAAAAAAAAAAACGTGACGCCTGACAAAAAGCAATCAAAATCGCGGTAATTTTCGCCGCATCACAGTCTTCAACTAAAAATGTTCCAATCTTCAAGAACGATTCGAACTTCATCCATACATGAATAATGGTATTTTTATAATTACGCTAAAACACTTCAACCTTACCTTATCATATATTGAGCTTATGTTTAATGCAGTGCATGCTTATTTACCGCTATCTATCAGGTAGCCGATTAAATTAACACACTAAGATGTCTTGCCGGCGTCTTTGAACATTAAGCAGAATGACTGGCAGCGCATCATAATAAACGCAAACACAGCAACCCGGACAGACTGGTTAGCTTTCACAGATGCGCTTGCTGATCTGATTCTTCACTGTTTGGACGTTTTATTGTATCTTTGCTGAGCGCTGAATTTCTTGCCTTTTACCAATCGCATGCAGTTGCTACAATTAGTGGTGATTTCCCCCCGCTTTTGAATGCGTAGCACATAAGGCCGCTGAAGACACAAAACATGGGTTTGAAAAAGTTTTGATGCAGGGATTTTCCTACCATTCAAAATCAGGGTCCAGGGGCCGTTGGGTTTGGGAAAAACAGCTCACTAAAATGTAAAGTTGGGAATTTATATCAGTTGTTACTTTGTCAATTTTGGTTCAATTTTCATGAAATTTTCATCAAAATGTAGCACAAAATCAGAAATTGGGAAATTTGTTGTAACATTTGGGAATATCTGTCTCTAAATTGGGTAAAATAGGGGCCGATAACCGGCCCCAAATTTGCACTAGGAAAATCTTTGTGATGACAGTATGATCTGCGACGGCTGATGACTCCGACCAGCCTGCACAGTCTGATCAAAACGAGCCTTCAATGGCGTCTGGGAAATTAAAAAAACACATGCGAAGAATACGACCACATTGGCTGGATTTACATTCTTTAGAAGAAAAAGTAATTTTTCATTTTGCTGTCCGCCAGCTTATTAACATGAAAATGTATATCGGTATGTTACGATGATAGAATATATATGTTTAACGTCTTTTACATATGGCCATTGCCACGTCTGAAATTAATATAAGTGCACTTAGCAGCCATCCTGTGGTGACAGATGAAGATACGACCCTAGTTTTGAATTTAGGAGTACCCATACTCTCAAAGAATTACAGGATACGCCTATAGTCTTGAAGGAGTAACAGTACTCCTTGGGCAAAAGCTTATCAATAACACTGCTGGTGTGTATGTAATGTACACCTGCGAGTAATTGTCAGATGTGACCCATCGCAGTATAAGTAGAAAGAAAGAAGGAAGGTGTAAGCCTGCCAAGGAAAATCAGAATCGTTATTATACCCCCGGTATACGAAGTATACTATGGGGTTATATAGTTTTCGTCTTGCTGTTCGTCTGTCCATCAATCTGTCCGTCAACATTTTGGTTAAAGTTTTGCGTCAAAGTTTCTAGGAGATTGTATCTTCTGAACCCTTTGATAGATTTAGTTGATACTTACACTGAAGTTACATACTGGTCTAAAGATTTCATTGATGCATGTCCCACCCCCCACAGTGACCTTGATGTCAAGGTCACAGACTTAGAAATTTTACATTTGGTTAAAGTTTTGCCTCAAATTTTCTGAGAGATTGTATCTTCTGAACCTTTTGATAGATTTAGTTGATACTTACCGTACACTGAAGTTACATACTGGTCTTAAGATTTCATTGATGCATGTCCCACCCCCACAGTGACCTTGAGGTCAAGGAAACAGACTTTGAAATTTTACATTTGGTTAAAGTTTTATGACAAAGTTTATAGATGCCTATTATGTTCTAAACTCTAAGACAAATTCAGTTGATACTTGCATCAATGTACCAGTCCCAACATTTTGTGATGTATGTCTAGGGCTGGCTAATCAGAGCTGAAAAGATTATCGATTATCAGTCTTGTCACTGCGATCGATAATCGATTAGTAATCGCTAAGGTTTTTTGTCATAATTTTACCTGTCTGGCTTTCTGTCTGAGCATAGCTCTTACCATATGTTGCATTTTACCATATGTTTATTTGAACAGACAGGTCTGAGCAAACAGTGTATACCCAGATGAGACGCCGAATAATGTGGCGTCTCATCAGGGTCTGCACTGTTTGCCACTCATTCAGCTATTTTAGGCTTAACTTTGAGTAGTAAATTGTACCTATCAAGTAATCGATTAAAAGCAAATCAGAAATGATTATCATTTTTGTGGAAATTATCGATCGATTAATCGATTATACGATTAATCGTGTCAGCCCTATGTATTTCCCTTCCCCCACCCACGGCGACCTGGACCTCAAGGTCATGGACTTAGAAATTTTACATTTGGTTAAAGTTTTATGACAAAATTTATAGATGCCTGTATGTTCTAAACTCTATCTAAGACTAATTCAATTCATACTTGCATCGATGTTGCATACCAGTCCAAAGATTTCATTGATGCATAACCCACCCTGCTGCTTCAGTAACATTGAAAGCCCCACTCCTTCACTAACTTTGATGCCCTCACTCCCTTGGTCCATTTAGAAATTTTATGTTTAGTTTAGCTTTTACAAGCACATTTGTAGATTCTTATAGCTTCTTGACATCTTCATTCATATTACATACAAGCTTGAAAGCTATATCAGAGTATGGCGCTGGCCGGGGGTATACGTGACCCACTGGTCGCTTTCTCTAGTTGGTAATACATCAAATGACATTCATACACCCTCTTCAAAAATTTCTCGAACCATTCCGCTCGGATGAACAAGGTTATTTCATCCGCGGAAGGTGCAAAGGATAATGTAGCTAAGTTTACTTCTTTGGCAAGAGCTAGAGACTGGCTTCCCTTTTCATAAGTCCTGGTTAATGAATGCCATTTGATGTGTCACCAGCAACAATTCTGATTCTGACATGGTGGCCGCCAGAGCTAAAAAAATAGAAAACATCTTGTCTGTCAACAATATAATAGCAAACATCTCCTCTTCAACAGGTGAACATATTTTGAAATATTTTTTACTAGGGCTGTAACGATACAGTCACCCCACGATACGATTGCCATACTTGCCTCACTATACATATCTCTATACTTCTTTCATGCTTAAATCACAGGTCGAAAATGGTAAAACTCTTGGAAAACTGGCACAAAACCATCTCAGAGTTCAATCTGACTTGTGTAATAAAGCCTCCATCACGAAAACATACCTATATTATTCTGACCCCCTTGAACCCCACTTTTATACAATAAAACTAGGGTTTACAGGGGTATACCTTATTTTTCTTATTCTTGCTCTAAAATATAGGTTGTGGGTACTAGTTCGATGAGGCGGTTCTAACGTGTGCCCACAATCTAGATTTTGAACAGAAAAAGGAAAAATACCACAATTTTTTGTCTTAAAATTATCATTTTTCGGCATTAAAATTTACAATGCATTGGTATAGGCGTGTTTTCATAATGTGTAAGATGCCCATATGTGTCATAGAGGTGATCAATGTATCTTAAGAACAATCAAGATCTAAGTAATTTGTTATCAAAATGGTCTTGAAATTTGTCAGAGCTGTCATTTTCTTTGGGAATTGTACTTTTAGGCATATCCTCGGTATCCCGATATTAGCCCCACGATATGATATATATGCATATAATCAGTAAAAGTATCATGATACGATTCCAATATTCCAATGAATCGTATCACCCCTAAATTTTACAGGAATGTTCCTTGGGTGACTAGTGATTTTTTAACTCTGGCGTCCTAGATGCAAAACTTCGCCAGAGAACGCAAAATTTATCCTCTATGAGTTCACTAGATGCACAAAAAATCCAGAAGAATGTGTACATGTGTAAAATACTTTTGTAAAATGCATTCATCTCACTAAGCTCAGCTGCTGACACCTATGATCTTTTTTTGCTGCCGACTGCAGCTCATGTTTATCATGCTGTCAAATACTAAAATAGTTGCTAATTGGATAAGGTGTTATGACATGTTCGGGGGGTCTTCAATAAACATGACCCAGGGCTTTAGTTAATTTTTTTTTCGAAAGAGTACAGTACTCGTCCTTTTTTTAAAAAAGGAGTAACGATAAATTTTTAAAGAGTACTGAAAAATAAACCAAAAAACTTTATTTTGAAGCCTCGACACAATGTTTTTATGGAATGATTTGTGGCCAGGTGTACTGTTTGTTTTCTTATAGATACACATATTCAACATCTGTGTCTATTAGAAAACAAGCAGTATGCCTGGCCACAAATCAGACAAAGCAATGCCATATTGAAATCTCTTCTGAGCAGTTTGTTGACGGAGAAACCTAACTTTTGGGGTTCAGTTCTCTTGGCTGATAGCAGGACTTCAATGGCTGATTATTGTGGCCAAAGAGTTTCTAAAAAAATAAAATATCAGCTTCACTTTATTGTCCAAGATATGGAGTGAAACTCATATTCTTTAAAACTTATAATTCCTTTTCAAAACCATATTCTCTATTTCATCATATATTGTCCATGGATATTTATTTTCTTCCACCCTTCGATAGTGGGACCCATCGTGTTTCCTTACAGGCAATGTTATAATCGGAACCAGTTACTGGATCAAAAATCTGTCAGGACCTTTTTCACAAAAAGTGCGGCAGAGACAGACTCCTGATCAGCTGTAAAGAACTTAAAGATGCAGTGCTAGGATTTTAGGGCAGAGGGGCGTTAGGCTGGGTAGGGCGCTTTTGGATGAAAGAAATTGGGCACCATTTCTTGGTTTATGAAATGCCATCGAAATGCCATCGAAATCCTTACGATCAATTGGCTCCCACACTTTAGAGAAGCTAATGGTACTGATGTCTCTATTGGAATTACATGTATATACATCTATATTTACATGCATTTCACAAGTAAGTGGTGTGCTGGGTCGAAGCAATAGCAACGTTTATTATTTAAAAAAACATTTGAACATATAACTTCTAGGTATCTTTTAATATAGAATTATAATATTTAAATAAAAAATAATTTGTTTGATTCATCTAAAGCGTGTTATTAAAGCAATACAAAAATAACCGATGACTGAATAAGTAATCTGTTCAAGGGAGACTACTCAATAGTTATCGCTCAATGTGCGTCTTCACTGGTTGCCAATGATCTGCAAAGACTCTGATCAAAATGCGAAGCTAGTGTTTGCAATATCCCCGCGGCTTTATCGGTCTGCGGCAGTATTACAAGTAAACAGTGTGTATACCGAGCTGCGCCGCACAACACCTTGTAAAGACCCAGATCAACATGCGCAACCCGGGCAACCTTTTTTCTCACCTATCTCTGAGTAACCCTGCAAAAGGCTTTTGGGGTCAGCGAAGACTGAGCAGTTTGCAATGATGCGCAGGCTACTCCGAGTTTTCACTGATCGCACGATACTCGAAGACTTAGACTAGCATAACCAGCATGTGCAACCACTATGTAAGTCAGAACAACATGTGCAACAACTATGCAAGTCCGTTTGGATAACCCAGCTTGTAAAATCAGCGATGCGCAGACTGATGCCCGTTGATACTGTTGAGCAATGACCTGCTCATCCAATCAATACGGCTAATGAAGGCTTGGGCGCATGCGCTGACTGATCCGAGACTTCACTGCTCGCTCGTCTTAATGTAGTTCAGATTACTCCGGTTTACGCCCACCTGATTAACGATCGGATCGGCTCTATATGTGATTTAATCTTGAAAGGACCGTAACCTCAACCCCAATAAAACTTGATTGCCTTGAAATAATTGATGAATGCATACTTTTCCCGTGTGAATTTTCCGTCTTTTATTACACACGTCATTTATTTAACGTGCGTTCCAAATACGCTCTCAAAAAATATTAAATGCGTAATGCTAATTTGTTTTTCGTACCTGATACGCAGCAGATTTAATAAAAAGGAGTATCCTCCCAATTATTTTCGTAATTTACGCGGTACGCAGCCTTATCTAAAGCCCTGATGACCATTATGTTGGGCTATCACGTTTAAAAGTGAACATGTTTGTGTGAAAAATGTTTACGAAATTGACAGATTGTTTACACAGAATGCTTGATTGTTTGTTTGTTTGTTTGATTTAAGGTTTAACATCGTCATCCCCGTCAGTAGTGTATAAGTCATTTTGGAGACATTTCTTCCAATTTTGTGGGGCTTTTACCCGTCATTGAGATGAAATGACATCTCATGCCCTGTCACCCAATGAAACCAACAGGGTTTATAAGCATATATGGACAGATTCGCACCGCTTAGATCAGTACTCTTGTGCGGTCGGTTTCAGCTCTGCGTGGAAGCATCATGCAGCCCATCTATTTCTGCAAGCCTTGATGGGCGGGGGCGAAATGATTGACACATGATCAGTAGTGACACCATCAATAAAGTCTTTCCTCATTCATTCGTCAATACAATACGTGAATCCTGAATCACCTATGTGACCAGCTATGGTTCAGACCAGCCTGCATGCATCGGCCGTCTCTTTTCAAAATTAACCCTTATCTTGCTGAATATTCATTTAAGCCACACCCATTTCTGTCTATCAATCAAATTACTTCATGTAATTTATTGCTACAAATTCATAAACTGAATGCCAAACAGTGTAGATCCTGATCAGATGGCTTCTTCAGGAGCCATCTGATCTGGATATACACTGTTTGCAAAGAAAGGGCTTGTTGTGATCAGCAAGACAAGGGTTAACAAAGCTCTCATGTCTGGTGGCTAAGATGCGGTAAGGTCATTGTTTCATACGATGACATTGTAAGCACAGAATGATGTGCCTAAATGGGAAAACAGGAAAACAATCATGTGCGTTTGTGATTGCTGTAGTACCATTTTTCATGCAACTAGCTCATGAGTGACATACTTAGTGAAACATCATAATCTTCATAGAAGTGTACATTATCAATTTTTTGGTTTGATTATGCAGGGTGGGCGCTTATGCTATTAAAGAGGCACTGAAGCAATGAGTCAGTGCATGGAATAGCACGCACTCGTGTATAATATGCGCACGATTTTCGGCATCAGATCAGCAGGAAAAGAATAAGTTCGTATATATAAGTTATAACACAATCCAGTTTTACCGTGATGGTTCCATATTCCCTAATCTGGACTTAAACGAATTTGGAGTATGGCAATGTGACATTACAAGTGTAAATTTTTTTGTTTGCTTTTTCTTGGTGGAAACAACTGACAAATTACCGTAAGATTTCAGTGTTCAATCTAGGCTGCGCCATGAGCCCGGTTTTTATATGAGGGCCCCCCAGAGATCATTCAATGGGCCGATTGGGCGCAACCGTAGAATTTAGTGACAGTTTCTTCTAGAGTTCATTTTTGCGATTTTCTCACGATTTTCCAGCTGTCTGTTGCATATTTTTGAGTTTATCACAAACCACATGTTAGTGATGTTACCCAATCAAAATAACTCAAGAGAAAAATGTTTTGTTTTATCTGTTTAACCAATAACAATTCTTATTCAATGTTTTGTTTACTGAGGATGCTGCCATGTGCAGTCTACTTGTGTGCCTCGGGTGGCTTACGCCATATTCATGTGTGCTCTAGGCCGGCCTCGTTGGCTCAGTCGGATGCGCGTCCGACTGGTGATCAGGAGGACGCGGGTTCGACTCCCGCCGGGGTCGGCAACATTCTTTCGTGGAGATTGATCATGAAATCTTTTCTACGGTCATTCTCTCCCTTCTGCTGATTCAAGAAGGGCAGTTGTCAGTTTCTGGCGAAAGAATGTGCACTGTACTGGTTAACCGCTTACATATAAGCCTGCCCAGGAAAGTGTGGATAGGTAAACTGACCGGCTCAAAAATGACCTAAATAGTGTTGACTGGGCCGTTAAACTCCAATTCAAACAAATCATGTGTGCTTTGCGGCTTGCGCTAAATACCGGATCAAAATACCGAGGCAGGCGCTATTTATTGTAGTTCTTCTCTTTCAGAAATAAATTTAATGCTATTTCATTCTAAATAAAACATGCATTTAGTCCTTGAGCAAGACACTTTATCCCAAATGGCTTTGCACTGGTTAACTGAGGTAATGGGCAAATATGACCAACTCAGTATTAGAAGATGGACAAAATATATTTTGTCTGTGATGTCTAACTTGTTTTGTGTCCATTTTTATCATGCAGTCAAAACCTAAAGATAAATCTGGCAACTTTATATAATAGTTTGTCTGTCATTACTAAGGGTGACACGGTTAATCGTATAATCGATTAATCAATCGATAAATTCAACAAAAATTATTATCATTTCTGATCTGCTTTTAATCGGTTACTTGATAGGTACAGTTTACTACCCAAAGTTATGCCTAAAATAGCTGGATGAGTGGCAAACAGTGCAGACCCTGATGAGACGCCGCATTCTACACTGTTTGCTCAGGCCTGTGTGTTCAAATATACATACGGTAAAGTGCAACATATGGTAAGAGTCATGTTCAGAAGAAAGCCAGACAAGTAAAATTATGACAAAAACCTTAGCGATTACTAATCGATTATCGATCACAATGACGAGACTGATAATCGATTATCTTTTCAGCTCTGATTATCCAGCCCTAGTCATTACTGACAATGACCAATCGTAATCATATTTGAGAAATATTACTACATGTAGTTAAGAAATATATGCAGGAGCTCGCTAGGTATGCAAAACTATCTGTGTAAGATGCTGTAATCGACCAGAAATATTTATCATTCAACAAAGTTGTGATTGCCATTAGATTTCACGACTTTTGGGCTTCGAAAAATTTGGGGAAATTTTTACATTTTCGATCCCGACCGGTCGGAGAGTGTGTAGCTGATAGATCCAGTACAATTCCTTGATTTACTCCCATTTAGTCAATTTCAGTTTTAATGCGAAAAAAATGGCAAATCTCTCCAAATCTCGCACGAAAATGATCCCTGCCAAAATTGTTATTTCTAATGCATTACACACACCGAATTTTGATCCCATATTTTGCAGTAAAAAAGTGTGTGTTATACACGGCGAAATACGGTAATTCCTTCATATCTCCAAAACAGGGATAATTCTGGCTCAGAATATCATGGGAGAAAATATCTCTCCCAGCTGAAACTGGTGAGAAATTACGAAATTTCTGTGAAATAGTACAGTAATGTCCTTAGTCAAATAACATTTTGCTATGAGATTTTACTCCCATTTAGTCAATTTCAGTTTTAATGCGAAAAAGTGAGCTAATCTCGCCCGAAAATGATCCCTGCCAAAATGGTTATTTTTCTGATGAAAAATTGAGATATTTTCCATATTTATTCTCCCAACATTGGTCGTGCATGTTCGTAAGAACAGCCTTATTGTCCCGAGCGATGGAAGCTCTCACAGGACGGCAGGTCATGTGAGGTATCGTACTGCAAGGGAAAGTTAGTTGTTTCCCATTGCTGCAGTTTTCACCCACTTCTCATTAACAATTGGATCAATTTAAGTAACAGTAAGGATTGTAAAAGTCGAAAACAATTAAAAATGCACTGATCTCATCTTGGCCCCCCGCCCATCGGGGCTTGAAGAAATAGATGGGCTGCATGATGCTTCCACGCAGAGCTGAAACTGACCGCACACGACTACTGGTAAACCGCTTAGATGATCTAAGCCTGCCCAGGCAAAGCGGTGCGAGTTGGTCCGTCCATGGTTATAAACCCTTTTGGTTTCATTGGGTGACAGTGCTTGAGATGTCATTTCATCTCAATGTTGGGTTAAAGTCCCACAAAATTGGAAGCAAAGTCTCCAAAATAACCTATACAGTGTTGACCGGGATGTTAAACTTCAAATCAAACAAACAAACTGATCTCATCTTTTTGCTGCGGGCCTCTTTTTGTGGGTTAGAACACTAACTCTTTATCATCAGGTCTATCACCACCGTGGGTTGGACCCTCGCTGAGGTCATATGTGATAAGCCAAGTTCTGTATCAGAAAGTCAGCTGGATTTTCTCCCAGTACTCCAGTTTTCCCCCTACTCTGATTAGCTACAATGTATCAGCTGGATGCAAGTTAAATAATCTTGAAAGAGCCATAAAGCTAAAATAATAAAAAATATCACTTTTTCCCATGGCCTGTCTCAATTAATAAATAATTAACCCTTGTCCTGCTAATCCAGGATATGCCTTATCTTTGAAGCCATCTGATCAGGATCTACATTGTTTGCCATTCAGATTGTGAATTTGTTGCAATAATTTGCATCAAGTAATCTGATTGGTTGATAATCGGTAGTGGGTGTGGCATATATGAATATTCAGCAGGACAAGGGTTAAGAAAGTATTATTATGTCAAAAGTTCATGTACCTGTAACCTAGGGGCTTGTAGATACTTATCTGTTAATATTAATATGATGTCATAAAAAGTTCAATGTTTGAGTAGTGCTTTTTCATACTTCACCAAGGATCCAGATATAACTCTTGCCATCAGTTAAGATGCTGATCATACAGTTCTGAGTTCGGCCCCCGCCCATCGAGGCTTGAAGAAATAGATGAGCTGTATGATGCTTCCATGCAGAACTGAAACCAACACACACAAGAACTGGTAAACCGCTTAGAGTCGGACAGTCCATGCTTATAAACCCTATTGGTTTCATTTGATGACAGGGCTTGAGATGTCATTTCATCTCATTGTCGGATAAAAGTCCCACAAAATTGGAAGCAGCATCTCCAAAATGACCTATACAGTGTTGATGGGGACGTTAAACCTCAAATCAAACAAAAACATAGCTCCAGATAAGGTGCTTTTTTCTCCTGAAAAGTACTGATATTTTTCTTATTTCTGCACGAAAACATATGTTGTGGGTACTCATTAGAAGTGCCTCAGCATATGTTGTGGGTACTCATTAGAAGTGCCTCAGCATATGTTGTGGGTACTCATTAGAAGTGCCTCAGCATATGTTGTGGGTACTCATTAGAAGTGCCTCAGCATATGTTGTGGGTACTCATTAGAAGCGCCTCACTGAGGCGCTTCTAATGAGTACCCACAATATATGTTTTCGTCAAGAAATAAGAAAAATAATATTTGGATGCCCCCTCTTAGCTGGGGCTATGAAACTGTTCACGGTTTCAAAACGTGGTTAACTGACAGGGTTAAATACCGTAAAAATTCTAAAAATTCGGACACCTTGAGGACTTGCTGTAATTCTCTTAAAATGTTAACAGATTTGTTTCATGATCCAGCAAGGTGTCCAAAATGTGTATCCAGAATGGCAAACAGTGTAGACCCTGATCAGAATGCTCCTTTAGGAGCAGTCTGATCTGGGTCTTCACTGTTGGGTTAGCCCTATCTGTCCTAAAACTTAGGAGCATGACGTTATACCTGGTAATCTGTTCATTTTTGGTAGCCATCTTCAAACCTTTTTTAATCAGTAACCATGTTATAATGAACATTGTTATAAAGAGGTTGTGGTGTACACAAGAACTGTAAGAATCATGCAGACTGGGATAGAAGAGCAGAAGCTAATAGTGTAGACCTTGATCTGTCTGTTCATGATGGGAGATTGAAGAAACAAAGCTATTATGTATAAAGAATATTATCCAGAATTCATGTCTATTTTATAATTTAAAAATACAGTCTATCTTCTGTGGATTGAAAACCTATGAGCGTGGTAGCTCAGTGGTTAATGCATTTACCATTGATGCTAATGGCTCCCGGTTTGATTCCCGGCAGCGGTTATAAAATTTTGGTGTCTGAACACGCTCCATTGGCATCACTTGCAGGGATGAATGCCACAGGTGCACCATCCTTCGGATCGGGACGTTAACTGGAGGCCCCCTGTGCAGGGAGAGTCATGCCCTGTGCAGGTTACAGACCCCTACCTTAATTTCATGGTTACTGTGTAGGCTTTCATCCTTCAAACCTGGTGTGTATGTATTGTACACCTGCAAGTAATGGTCAGATGTGACCGATCGCAGTATAAGTAGAACGAAAGAAAAAAAAGAAAGAAAGCTAGTTTGCACAAAATTGTGATAAAACAGATAAGGGGGACGTGTTGAAAACTGGAATCTGAAAGCTTGTCAATATTTAACATCATTTCCGGGTGTAAAATCAAACTGCCGGTAATGTGGGTAACACCTGTATCCTTGTAAGAAAGACCCATCCCTCCTGTGTAGGAGAACTTCATCTGATGGAGTGTACTTGTTTTCTTATGAGCATGATAAGTTGCTCAAGTTGGACTACCCCCTTATGCGCATAAATGCGCACACCGAAGGTTATAAATACAATCTACCTTCTGTGGCTTGAAAACCTATCGGACAGTGAAAATATGTACAAGGCATTGGGTAACTTGCACAACCAGGGCATCCAACTGATATTGTCTTACAATTCACTATAGACAACTAAAGACAAAAAGACATATAAAGACAAAATGTGGCCCGGTTATCAGGGCTTGGAGAATTAGATTGGGCTTCATGATGCTTTCACACAGAGCTGAAACCGACGACATACGAGTACTGGTAAACCGCTTAGTAGGTCTAAGCCTGCCTAGGCATATAAACCATATTGGTTTCATTGAACCGCAGGGATTGCGATGTCATTTCATCTCAAGGTCGGGTAAAAGCAGGGATTGAGATGTCATTTCATCTCAAGGTCGGGTAAAAGTCACACAAAATTGGAAGCAACATCTCCAAAATGGCCTAAATAGTGTTGACAGTGACGTTAAACCTCAGTTCAAACAAATAAAGACAAAAAGTGGTCTTTTCTTGGGTTTGATTCACAGCAAAACTTGAATATTTATTTAGCCCTGTTTATAACTTCATTATAGACAGATGTAAAGACAAAAAGTGGCTTCCACTGCAAATAGCCATAAATCACAAAAAGTTACTGAGAAATTTTCATATAAACAGATATAGAAACAAGTAAAAAATTGCTCCATGTTGGAGCAAAGGAGGAAGCGCTGCGGAAAACAACTTTTTTATACCCGCCTTTTCGAAAAAAAATCGGGTATATTGTTTTCGTGTCAGAGTCGAGTGTCTATCAGTCCGGGGGTCTGTATGTATGTATGTTTGTATGTAAGTATGTGTGTGTGTGTGTGTGTATACATACGCCCGTCGAGTTTCTATGGAATGGATCTCCTCTGAAACCGGTTAAGATACATTTTTCAAACTTTGCCTGTGGATAATACATGGAATGTAGATGGCACTGGGCTACTTTTGGCATGACCTTGACCTCAACATGGCCCCATGGTCAAAGGTCAAAAAGTATTATTTAGCAATATCTTCTAAACTATTGGAGTTTCACTTCTGGAACTTTGGTTGTTGGATGACCCTTGGAATATAGAATAAATTGGGCTCCTTTTGGTGTGACCTTGACCTCAAAATGACCCGAAGGTCAAAGGTAAAAAAGTATGACTTTGTCATATCTTCTAAACAATCACAGTTACACTTCTGAAACTTTGGTTATTGGACGGCCCTTGGAATATAGAATATATTGGGCTACTTTTGGTGTGACCTCGTTCTCAACATGACTCCAAGGTCAAAGGTCAAAAAGTATGATTTTGTCATATCTTCTAAACTATTGGAGTTACACTTCTGAAACTTTGGTTATTGGATTGCCCTTTGAATATAGAATAAATTGGGATACTTTTGGTGTGACCTCGACCTCAACATGACCCCAAGGTCAAAAGTAAAAAAGTATGACTTTGCCATATCTTCTAAACTATTGGTGTTACACTTCTGAAACTTGGATATTAGATGGCCGTTGGAATATAGGATAAATTGGGATAATTTTGGTGGACCTCAACATGAACCCAATGTCAAAGGTAAAAAAGTATGACTTTGCCATATCTTCTAAACTATAAGAGTTACACTCCTGAAACTTTGCTTATCAGTTAGAATGTTCTTTGCAACTTTTTTAACTTATATGTAGTTTTGGCTAGCTAATACATAGTCATTAGTGTTTTTCATAAAAAAGCGGGTATTTGCGATGGTATACCATCGACTGCGTGATCTAGTTTACCTTTAATTTCATTAAAAAAATTCATAATTGTGCACGTCTTTAAAGGGTTGGACCTAATACATGAGAATGAGCCTTTTCTTACCGATTCATTATAGGAGAGGTTTTTTAAGGCCATTCCCAATTGCGGGCAGTACAAATCATAAACAGAGAAGGTGGAACAAGAGTATGAAATATCGCGAACAGGTCATAATGAGCAATTCGCCGCAAATAAGCAACAGAATACTTTAGGAATTTTGAATGACTTCAGAATTATAGCTTTGAGATCTATCTGTCACCAGTCAATGACACATTACATGATTGTTCGTTATTATCCCCTCGCAACAAAGTTGCGATCGATACCATACGTCCGTGTGTGGGTGTTTGTGTGTGTCCGTGTGTCAGGAAACTTGTGAACAGGATTAAAGACAATGCCATCATCGGAGAAGCATCATATGCCTTCCATAAATGTTCCCCATGGAGAGAGAATAAATCCTATTGATTTTCTAGGTCAAGGGTCAAATGCCAAGTTAACAATGGACTTGACATTGAAAACATTGTGAACAAGATAAAAGACAAAGCTATCATCATTGGAGTATCAAACATTTCACAAATGTTTCCCGTGGAGCGATGATGAACACTTCAAATTTTCGAGGTCAAGGGTCAAATGTCAATGTCACGATGCACCGTGTGAAAAACACTGAAGTGTCCTATGCACTCTGAGGTGAGTGACTCTATATTTGCCTTCTGGGATGACCCTAGGAAATGCTGATTCTTCTCTATCGGTAAAGTCACATACCAGAATCAGCATTCGGAATTATTACTGAGGATACGTCCAATGCCATTCAAAGATCAGGACCTGTGAAGTTTGTCCCTTGCTCTCACGAAAGAGGCAAAATTAGCTTCAGTATTATCTGCACCTTCAACTGTGCAAATGATCGCATCGGAAAGAGCATTCCACTCTCTAATGGTCCGACGGAAGAAAGATTCTTTGTACATACGGGTCAATTGGGATCATCATACCTCATGTCAAATCAAGGGACTTTACCTGTATTGGCATTTTTCCAGCTCCGAAAATCCCGAAAAAAAATTAAAACAACCTCAAAATGACCCACTTTGTTTTTATTTGATTTTCTCAAATTTAACACTGGATGAAAGAAAAATTATTTTTCTACTTAAATTTTCAGTCCCATTTTTCATTGCATAATGAATGTTTTAAATACTGTAGTTTAAAATCAGTATGAGAATATCAATTACCTAGCAGGCACACGTCGCAAGGGCAACGTCAACTCAACGTCGGTGCAATGTCACGACGTTGCACCGACGTAAATGTGACGTTGCATTAAATTCATGACGTTGCCCCGACGTTGATGTGACGTCACAATTACGTCATGTGCCTGATGGGAAGTAACCAACAATGTCGGATATCACTGTTAATTCCACCCCTCCCAGGCCCACACAAAAAGACTTATGGGTCGATTGTTTGCCAATCGACCAAAATAACTAAGCACAACACTTTCAACGTTGCGCTACGTGACTATCACTCTTTACCAAAGAACACCTATTCGAATACATTGAAAATTCTACCGTCAAAAAAAAAACTGAAAATTTTCAGATAGAAGAAAATCTGATATTTATCATATTTCTGTTCAAAATATAGATTGTGATTACTCGTTAGAACCGCCTCGGCGAGGCGGTTCTAACGGGCATCTACAAGTTATTTTTAATCAGAAATAAGAAAAAATAATGGGTGTCACCGTTAACTCCAGTTTCACTATATAAAAGTGGGTTTTAAGGGGGTCAAAATTATATAGGCGTGTTTTTTAGGAAATCCAGGTAGGGATCATTTACAAAAAAAAAAAAAAAAACGCCCCCGCCGATCGGGGCTTGAAGAAATAGATGGGCGGCCAGATGCTTCTGGGAAATCGCTAAGAGGATATACGCCTGCCCAGGCAAAGCGGTGCGAGTCGGCCCGTCCATGCTTATAAACCCTATTGGTTTAATTGGGCGGCAGGGCTTGCGTTGTCTTTTCATCTCAATGTCGGGCGGCCCCCGTCCATCGGGGCTTGAAGAAATAGATGGGCTGCATGATGCTACCACGCAGAGCTGAAATCCGACCCCACACGAGGACTGGTAAACCACTTAAAGGAACTAAGCCTGCCCATGTAAAGCAGTGGAAGTCGGACAGTCCATGTTTATAAACCCTATTGGTTTCATTGGTCGACATGGCTTGAGATGTTATTTCATCTCAGTGTCGGGTACATATCCCACACAATTGGAAGCAACGTCTCCAAAATGACCTTTACAGTGTTGACGGGGACGTTAAACCTCAAATCAAAAAAAAAAAAAAAAGAAAAAGCCGCGTTATTTACATCTTAGAGAATTATCTGTAGAATCTGGACTGCAATCATGTGTTGGGTTTTGCAAACAGTGTAGACCCATATCAGAACGCGGTGTCTGTTCAGGGTCTACACTGTTTGCTTAGGGTAAAGGGTTAAACGAAACAGTTCAAGTTCCCCTTCAGGGCCATTTTTTCAATCTACACTAAGAGATTCTCGACCTATCAGTGCTGTCAGTGCTTTGATTTATTTACACTCATCAACCCTTCCACCCCTGAGTTATCGGCGTGGGCTCTACCATCACTGACTTTGGGCACGAACCATTCTACTTTATATAGTATCTAACTTAAAAGAGTCATCAGGATAACAAGTTATATATCCCTATAAGGTGGCTCATTATGCGCCATCTCATCAGGATCTACAAGTTTGCATTAGTATCTGTGCCGGGCTTCAGGGTTGAAAGGGTTAGCCTTTACTGCAGTAACAGGCTTAAATATTGCGCAGTTAACAATCATTGGAATCGAAAGGGATACGTTTAAACCTTAGATTGTACCATTCTGTGTAGAAGCACTGTCATCTATTTTAAACACACATAGACTTCTGTCATCCATTTCAAACAATGAATTTAAATTTTGGGATAATTCAACAATGAAATATCAGGAGTATATTCAGGACTGTGCTGACTGAAAATAAAATAATAATCAAAACCGAATACCCTTTCGATGATTAAAACAAAAAACATAGTTCGTTATTAAAAATCCAGAATGTATCAAAAGTAGAATTCGAATGGCAAAAATTCAGATTTTAAATATATAATTGAATGTAGTAGCAAATTAAAATTGTTAAAAAGTGTTTTAATTTTATCAATAACGCGAACTCCTGTAACTGACAATTCGCTTACATCATTGAAAAGTCAAGTTTCATGATTACATAGTCCGTATCTCAAACTCATTACAAATGGCGCTGCGTTGGTACGCAGCGCAATCAATACTATGCATCTAACAAGAGTCGAACCCATTTTATATGGGAAGCCCATAACGGATTATTGGTGAACAGTGCAGGCTCAACATCACGTTAGAGTTTTGAGAGTTTTGAGAGTTTTTATTAAATGACCAAACCCCTAACCGGGGTACAAGTCACAAACATACAAACAAAATAAACATGGAACAAACATCTGAGGAAAGTTTCAAATGTACACAATTAAAAGAGTGCGAATGAGTGTCTCTATGACTAGAAGTCCACATGACTAGCGTAAGCTTCCACCATACTACACCAACACACTGAATTTCCCTTTGATCCCAGTTGCCCGGACAAACAACCGAAACAAATATGTAGACCCAAATCAGGCCACTCATAGGTGAGCAACGCGACCAAGGCCTCTTTATTGGAAATAAGGATCATTTAGAGTCCGAAACTCCAGGACCACATGAGAAATTCAAATTTAGAGTCAATATTTAATAGCTGTCACAACTGTCTCTGTAAAAAGTACAGCTCTTTCTTGTGTTAAAACATTGTAGTTACTATCACTGTTCAAATGAAATTGTCCTTCTCACATTATAGTTAAGATTTTCTGAAAATCCCAGTCGCCTGGACAAACAACCAAAACAAACATGCAGACCCAAGTCAAGTCGCTCACAAGTGAGCAGCGCGACCAAGGCCTCTTTATTGGAATTAGGGAACATTTAGAGTATTTGAAACTCCAGGACCACATGAGAAATTCAAATTTAGAGTCAATATTTAGCTCCCATCCTGCTGAATTGTCAATGTAGCCACATCCATTTCCAACCCCGAGCCAATCAGATTAATGTAATTTATTGCTACATATTCATAATCCGAATGTCAAACTGTAGATCCCGATCAGATGGCTTCTTCAGAAGCCATCTGATCCGGATCCACACCGCTTGCAAAATTAGTGATTGTCGTGAACAGCAGGATAAGCGCTAGTAGCTGTCACAACTGTCTCCGCAAAAAGTACAGCTCTTTCTTGTGTTAAAACATTGTAGTTACTAGCACTGTTCAAATGAAATTGTCCTTCTCACATTAAAGTTAAATTTTCTGAAAATCTCCCAAGACATCTTGATTATCTGACCGAACATCGCGGAACTCGCCCATACCCGTGACGAATCATATATTTCTGAAAATCTCTTGAAATGTCTTCAGAATCATCTTACAGAATTTAGCCACCTTAAAAATAGTTTGTGTATCCCTGGAATTCATAATATCATGAAAAACAGTAACATTGGGCCTAGATGTAAGACCTCTTGGCAAATAGACCTTTCTAGTATCATCAAAATAGGTACATTCAAGCATGTAATGAAACTCATCACCAATTTTATGCAGTGTACACAGCTCGCATATTCTGTCATCCCTTTGAGTCCCTAAAAATCTCCCCCATTCAATTGGCAGTCTATGATTTAGTGACCTAAAGTGGCAAAAAGATTTAGACAGATCATGGGGCAGGATAATAAAGTAATTTTCAAATCCAAAATCTTGTTTAAAAATTCTATAATTGAGACATTTTGGACTTTCAAAAACTTCTTCTTTCCAAGAAAGGCTATGTATTTCTGTTAGTTTGAGTTTAACTAATTTTGAAATATTTAAGGGTACATTAGTCTGATTTTGCCAACAATGTAAAAGACCACTATCATTTAAAATATCTTTAATATACATTAACCATTTAGAATGGAAAAGATCTCTATTATGCATGGACAACAGAATACTATACAGTTTACTTGAAATTTTGTCAGGTTTGCCATTTACTAGTCGCTGCCAAAATCCAATCATTCTGGTCTTAATGTCAATTGAAACAGGATGCCTTCCAAGTTCTCCATACAAGATTAAATTTGGAGTACTTTTTTTAACATTCAATATAATCTTATAAAACTGTAAGCATAACCTTTCAAGCATATTGTGGTTCTCAAAACCAGTAACTTCTGTACCATACAATAAAATGGGCACTACCATGGTGTCAAACATTTGTAATTGAATATCAGTGGGTAACTGTAACTTTCTCGACTTTTTCAGAACAGAAAACATAGCTTTTCGAGCTTGGTCAAAAAGCCGTTGATTATTTCTAGTAAAACGTCCATTATATGAAAACATAGTACCAAGATAAACAAAACTATCATCGACAGATAATTTTTGGCCGTTGTACAGAAAATTTGGGACATGTTCAGTTTTACGGTTACAGAAAACAGTGATTTTTGTTTTGGATGGGTTAACCTCTAAATCCCAGGATTTACAATACAAGAACATTGCATTTAAAGCTGCCTGGAGTTCTTCAGCGGACTCTGCGAAAATAACTGTATCGTCGGCATAGAGCAGGATGTATAACTTGAAATAAACTTCAATTTCATCATTACTAAGGAGAATGTGGGCCATGTCAGAGACATTATTAAGACCATTATAAGCATGAGATATAAACTCTGACAGATCATTTAAAAATAATTAGAAAAGTACAGGAGACAAATTTTCGCCTTGCCTGACTCCAATGTTACTGGAGAAGGATCCAGATTTTAAATTTCCTATCCTTACAGAGGATTTGGCATTGGCATACAGACTATGGATAATTTTAAACATTTTACCATCAATGTTATTACTAAGAAGCTTTTGCCAAAGATAAGTACGATTTACTGAATCAAAAGCCTTCTTGTAATCAATAAAGGCACAAAATAACTTTCTACCTCGAAATAAGTAAAGATCTATTAAACATTTAAGATTAAAAATATGATCTGTGGTACCATATCCCTTGCGGAAACCAGCCTGCTCCTCAGCCAATACATTCATGTCTTCTAAATACTTATTAAGTCTAGTATTGAGAACCGCTGTAAACAATTTACCAAAACAACTTAATATGGTTATACCTCTATAATTATCTGGACTTGCTTTATCACCTTTGTTCTTGTATATAGGGGAGATAATTCCTTGGGACCAGTCATCAGGTACATGCCCAGAATTAAAAACAATGTTAAATAACTTTGTAAATGCAGTTAACATCTTACTTTTGGAATATTTTAAAAATTCGTTTAAAATTAAGTCAGAAGCACAAGCTTTATTCATCTTAAGGCTATTTATGCTTTTAAGAACTTCTTGTTCTGTAATAGGGGTATTCAATTCCAAATTATGCTGAGATACTTTTGATGGATCAATTGTGTGCAATTGCTCCAAATGCTCAGAAGATACAGTATTTAATTTTTTAAAATGCTCAGCAAAAGTTTCAAGAGATAATTTATGCATCACTGAAGACCTAGAGCATTCAGTTTTATTCAATAATCCCCAATATGCCTTTGGATCTGCAGATTTGAGGTTACGGAGCTTCTTAATAAATTCTTTTTGATATGTTTTAAAGTGTTTGTTTACACATTTCTTATAAGCCTTACTAGCTTCAGTTAAAGCTTGCATATTATCAAGGCTGCTTACTCTTCTTCTCATATTCTTAGCCCTACGAAAATTTTTTTGTAGGCTTCTGCATTCAGCATTAAACCACGGTCGTGTAGATTTAGACTTTTTACGAACTGAACTGGGTTGAGGGTTAATCTGCTTAATCATACCAGCAGCATCAGCCGCATTATACAATAAAGATGAACACTGAGTAGTAAGAAGTTGAACCGTTTCTTTTGAAACATTGTCATGCAAAGAACTCATATGATCAATAAGCTGGCTAATATTATCATCATTTAAGTTTTGCAAAAATAAATGTTGAGCATCAGCATTCCATGAGGCCCTTTTAATAGTGTCCGACTCATCAGTGTTGATTTCCTGATGTGCATTATTTTCAGGTTGACAGTAAAGAGAGATATGTATACCACAATGAACATCGCTAATCATTGGATCAAATGGTAAAATACGGAACTCATTAACCATACTAAAAACGGAAGGTGATAAAATGGCATAATCCACCACAGTGCTAGACTTACACGTCTGTGTGCCAAGAAATCTATCATCACCCAACCTACCATTTGCTATGAATAAATTGAAAGATTTGCACACTTCTAATAGCCTTCTACCATAATTGTCAACCCGTGAATGGTCAGAATTAAACCTTTCTAATGGAAAGCCAAAATCCTGAATTGAAACTCTGTCAGTGTCATTCAAGAAATTATCAATGTGCAAGTTTTGCTCAATGGTATCATCTATAGTAATAAAGTCACTATCATTATTAGTATGGGAGTTAAAATCTCCAAGTAAACATATTTTGTACTCATTTTGCGGATTCAATTCAATCAAGTCTGATTCAAGTGAGTCAAAAATGTCAATAGCACCATAGATGCTACTTTCTGGTGGAATGTATACTGAACAAAATAATAAGTCAACACTGAAACAGTTCAGTAATGTAAACCAATAAAAGTTCTCACCACTGGATTTTAAAACTTTAACTTTGTCAAACACATCATCCCTAACCAGGATAGCAATCCCACCTGATCTGATCCTTGCCCTATCCCTAGTCATAAATGGAAGGGGTTGAAAACCCTTAATGTCAATGTTGTCGAAACAGTCAAAATGTGTTTCCTGAATGCAAATTACAAAATATTGTTGGATGAAATCTTCAAAATCAGGTCCATAAAGCTTATTTCGCAGACCGCCAACGTTTATTGATAAAATATGAAAAGAAGGGTCAGACCGAACATGAGACGAAATGTCACTTGGCAGACTATCAGTACTATCAAGTGACAACTCATCACAAGATGAGTCAGATAGGACCAAGCTATCCTGATTCGCAGGCACTAAACTTTCATCTCGCCTCTAAACGTCAATAAACCCAAACTGTGTCACATCTGGATCATCAATCCCCAACTTAAACAAGTCATCCGGGTTGTCGACCACCACACGTTTACCCGCCCCACGATCTTCTTTCAACATCACCCGTAAACGGCCATCTCTTGTCTGAACCCTCTCCACGTTGTCGTTCTCCTTGACATATCTAAGAAGCTTAGAGCGTTGTGTTGTAAGGTCTTCCTGAACAAAGACCCTCTTGAAATTAGAGTCATCAGCATTGAGAGGACCCTTCTTGGCAAACAGGATGTCATTTCTCAGCTTACGATTGTTCATTCTCACGATAACTGACTGTGACCTAGCATTGGATGTGAGTTTATGAATAATGTTAATATCATGGGTATTAACTGTTACACCCAGCATGGCTGCCAGCTCAATAAACTTGCCACGCAGACTGTCATCATCACAAAGTGGAAAATTGAAGAGACGAAGGTTGTCCCTCCTCGTGTACTGCTCGAGCTTTTCGTTATGAAAAGCCAACTGTCTGACATTTACAGAGTTCTTGTCAACTTTGACTTTAAGCTTTCTCACACTAGCATCTGTTTCTTTGTTGATCATCATAAAAGGGGTAATAAGCCCTGCAATGTTAATGATGGTTCTATCTTCCGATGAAAGATTGGCTTTCTTCGTTTCATTTATCAGATTAAGCATGGCTGTTACACCATCATCCTGTTCAGACAGTTCAACAAGCTGCTGCTGAAGGGTATCAAAGTCCACATTATGGCGCCCACTGCCGGACGCACTGCTCCCTGCAGCTGCTCTACCTCTGTCAGGTTTCCCCATTTTTCTGGACAATGATTTCACACAAAAATCAACAAACAGTCTGTGTTAGTATTGTAGAAATGTTAGTAAAGGATTAACAAGTCAATGATCTAGGCTTTCTCCGTAAAAATCAGTCTTCTCGAGCTCTGATCTGACCACCAAACCAAAATTTAACAAATAATCATTGCTGTTCCAAGCGTTCCGCCATTTTGCACCTCGTTAACAAGTATATGTATAATGAACATGTATCCCTCTAACCCCAATATAAGTCTCTGTACTCGCGGTGTAAACCAGGGGTTGCAGGATCAATCCCGGGCTTCTCCAGACATTCGGATGAGTCCTTAAACCGAGGTCCTGTCTCCGTATGACCTTAGCTGTTGGTGGGACGTAAAACTCGAACACTCACTCTAAATCCACTTTATATAGAGAAAACTGGGGTTCACGGGCGAATACATTATTTTTAGCTCACCTGTCACGTAGTGACAAGGTGAGCTTTTGGGATCACTTTTTGTCCGTCGTGCATCCGTCCATGCGTGCGTCCGTGCGTGCGTCCGTAAACTTTTCTTCAAACGACATCTCCTCCTAAACCACTGATCGGATTTTGACCAAACTTCACAGGAATTATCCTTAGGTGGTCCCCTTTCAAAGTTGTTCAAATGGTTCCGGTCCATTGCAAATATAGGTCACAGTAGCCAAAAATAGATTTTTTTCACCGAAAACTTAAAAAATCTTCTTCTCTGAAACCGCAAGGCCCAGGTCTTTGATATTTGGTCTGAAGCTTCATCTAGTGGACCCCTAACAAGATTGTTCAAATTATAGTGCTGGGGCCAAAAATGCCCCCGCACGGGGGCCCTTTGGTTTTACATGGGCTTATATAGGGAAAATCTTTAAAAATCTTCTTCTCTGAAACCGCAAGGCCCTGATCTTTGATATTTGGTATGAAGCTTTATCTAGTGGACCCCTACCAAGATTGTTCAAATTATAGTGCTGAAGCTAAAAATGCCCCCGCACGGGGGCCCTTTGGTTTTACATGGGCTTATATAGGGAAAATCTTGAAAAATCTTCTTCTCTGAAACCGCTAGGCCCAGGTCTTTGATATTTGGTGTGAAGCTTCATCTAGTGGACCCCTACCAAGATTGTTCAAATTATAGTGCTGGGGCGAAAAATGCCCCCGCACCAGGGCCTTTTTGGTTATACATAGGCTTATATAGGGAAAATCTTCAAAAATCTTCTTCTCTGAAACTGCAAGGCCCAGGTCTTTGATATTTGGTATGAAGCTTCATCTAGTGGACCCCTACCAAGATTTTTCAAATTATAGTGCTGGAGCTAAAAATGCCCCCTGCACGGGGGCCCTTTGGTTTTACATGGGCTTATATAGGGAAAATCTTGAAAAATCTTCTTCTCTGAAACCGCAAGGTCCAGGTCTTTGATATTTGGTGTGAAGCTTCATCTAGTAGACCCCTACCAAGATTGTTCAAATTATAGTGCTGGGGCCAAAAATGCCCCCGCAACAGGGCCCTTTTGTTTTACATAGGCTTATATAGGGAAAATCTTCAAAAATCTTCTTCTCTGAAACCGCTAGGCCCAGGTCTTTGATATTTGGTGTGAAGCTTCATCTAGTGGACCCCTACCAAGATTGTTCAAATTATAGTGCTGGGGCGAAAAATGCCCCCGCACGGGGGCCCTTTGGTTTTACATAGACTTATATGGGGAAAATCTTGAAAAATCTTCTTCTCTGAAACCACAAGGCTTAATTAGGTCTTCGATAGTTGTTATGATGCTTCAGCTAGTGGACCTCTATAAAGATTGTTCAAATTATAGCCCTGAGATCAAAAATGCCCCCACCATGTGGCCCTTTGGTTTTACATAGACTTATATAGGGAAAATCTTTAAAATTCATCTTCTCTGAAACACAAGGCTTAGGTCTTTGATATTTGTTATGAAGCTTCAGCTAGTGGACCTCTACCAAGATTGTTCAAATTATAGCCCTGGAGCCAAAAATGCCCCCGCTCTGGGGCCCTTTGGTTTAACATAGACTTATATAGGGAAATCTTGTTTTACATAGACTTCTATATGCAGGGTAAACCTTTAAAATCTTCTTCTCTGAAACCAGAAAGCCCAGGTCTTTCATATTCGATATGAAGCTTCATCTTGTGGACCTCTACCAAGATTGTTCAAATTTTAGCCCTGGGGCCAAAATTGACCCTGCCCGGGGCCCACTTGTTATGCTTTGGATCAGGTGAGCGAACCAGGGCCCTCTGGGCCCTCTTGTTCTTATTTCTGTTCCAAGACAAAGGTTGTGGTTACTCCAATATAAGCCTCTGTGGTGCAGTGGTTACGCTACTCGCGGTGTAAACCAGGGGTTGCAGTATCAATCCCAGGCTTCTCCAGACATCCGGATGAGTCCTTAAACCGAGGTCCTGTCTCCGTATGACCTTAGCTGTTGGTGGGGCGTAAAACTCGAACACTCAATCACTCAAAATCCACTTTATATAGAGAAAACTGGGGTTTACGGGGGAATACATTATTTTTCTTATTTCTGTTCCAAGACAAAGGTTGTGGTTACTCGTTAGAACCGCCTCAATGAGGCGTTCAAACGAGCACCCACAACCTATGTTTGTAGTAGACATAGGAAAAATAGAAGGAAGTTTCATCCGAAAAACAACCATTTTGGAGATAAGTTTGTTTGTTTGATTTGAGGTTTAACGTCCCCGTCAACACAGTATAGGTCATTTTGGAGACGTTGCTTCCAATTTTGTGGGACTTTTACCCAACATTGAGATGAAATGACATCTCAAGCCCTGACGCCCAATGAAACCAAAAGGGTTTATAAGCATGGACGGTCCGCCTCGCACCGCGGTTCCTGGACAGGCAGATCCTCTAAGCGGTTTACCAGTACTAGTGTGCGGACGGATATCAACTCTGCGTGGAAGCATCATGCAGCCCATCAATTTCTTCAAGCCCCGATGGGCGGGGGCCGTTTTGAGATAAGAAAGAACGCACTATGCACACAGGTGTGTTAGCGTAATAGATCAGATTCTGCAGAATGTGGCCTCTGATCAGGGCCTTCACTGTTTGCATCAAGTTCAATCATTTTCCAAATAAATTTCAAAAAATAACCCAGCCTGATACCCCTAGATTTGGACTACTGCATAATTATAATGAGGAAGATTCCATTCAGTACAAAATGGGCTGAAGTAGCCTTGAGATATGAAAAGGTACATTTTGGAATGTGCAGCCAGTACAATTTAATACCCTTGAATCACCTGTTAATGTACAACTACAGAGGACAAACCGTACTTTCTTGTCATCAGGCCCACAAGTCGGTGAAATGAAGACCCCACTTATCCCCACTTTATATGGGGAAAAGTGGGGGTTACTCTCTTGTCATTAGGCCCACAAGTCGGTGAAATGAAGACCCCACTTATCCCCACTTTATATGGGGAAAAGTGGGGTTACTCTCTTGTCATCAGGCCCACAAGTCGGTGAAATGAAGACCCCACTTATCCCCACTTTATATGGGGAAAAGTGGGGGTTACTCTCTTGTCATCAGGCCCACAAGTCGGTGAAATGAAGACCCCCACTTATCCCCACTTTATATGGGGAAAAGTGGGGGTTACTCTCTTGTCATCAGGCCCACAAGTCGGTGAAATGAAGACCCCACTTATCCCCACTTTATATGGGGAAAAGTGGGGGTTACTCTTGTCATCAGGCCCACAAGTCGGTGAAATGAAGACCCCACTTAACCCCACTTTATATGGGGAAAAGTGGGGGTTACGGGGATATATTATTATTTTCGTTATTTTTGCTCAAAAGCATAGATTGTGGGTACTGAGGCAGTTCTAATGAGTACTTACAATCTATTTTTGGACCAGAAATAAGAAAAATATCAAACATTTTCATCTGAAAAATGTAAGTTCTAGAGAGAAGATACCATAATGATTGTAAGTAGTGGGACTGTTAGGCCTAAGCAAACAGTGCAGACCCAGATCAGACTGTTAGGCCTAAGCAAACAGTGCAGACCCAGATCAGACTGCTCCTGAAGGAGCAGTCTGATCTGGGTTTACACTGTTTGCCATTACGTCTGCACCTTTGGGACACCTTCCTGGATCATGAAAATTTTAGGAGAATTACAGCAAGCCCCCAAAGTGTCCGAATATTTAGTAATTTTATGGTGGGTGGGGGTGTTTCAGTTTTACGTCCCACCAACAGCTAAGGTCATACGGAGACGGGACCTCGGTTTAAAGACTCATCCGAAAACCTGGAGAAGCCCGGGATCGATCCTGTGATCCCTGGTTTACAAGGCGAGTAGCGTAACCAGTACACTAGGAAGGCTTCTAGTAATTTTATGGTAGACACCATTTTAGTGAATGGGTGTGTTATCTAGGGCTGCCACGATTAATCGAATAATGGATCGATAAATTCCACAAAAATGATTATCATTTCTGATTTGCTTTTAATCGATTACTTGATAGGTACTATTTACTACCCAAAGTTATGCCTAAAATAGCTGGATGAGTGGCAAACAGTGCAGACCCTGATGAGATGCCGCATTAAGCGGCATTTCATCTGGGTCTACACTGTTTGCTCAGGCCTGTCTGTTCAAATATACATATGGTAAAGTGCAACATATGGTAAGAGTCATGCTCAGACAGAAAGTCAGACAGGTAAATAATGACAAAAACCTTAGCGATTACTAATTGATTATCGATCGTAATGACAGGACTGATAATCGGTTATCTTTTCACCTCCGATTAGCCAGCCCTAGTGTTATCGTAATGTTTTCAGAGATAATCAGGCATAATGAATGCGTTGGCTCCCACCCATAGGTGCTTGAAGAAATATATGGGCTGCATGATGCTTCCACGCAGAGCTGAATCCAGCCCGCACACTAGTACTGGTAAACCGCTTAGAGGATCTAAGCCTGTCCAGGAACCGCGGTGCGAGGCAGACCGTCCATGCTAATAAACCCTATTGGTTTCATTGGACGACAGGGCTTGAGATGTCATTTCATCTCAATGTGGGGTAAAAGTCCCACAAATTGGAAGCAACGTCTCCAAAATGACCTTTACAGTGTTGACGGGGACGTTAAACCTCAAATCAAACAAACAAAAATAATGAATGCAAACTTTCTGCCTGACAAAATCAAGTCACATGTGTGTATAAGTAACCTGCAATGAGCCACTGTCTGTCCCCAAAATATGGGGAATAATTTGAAATGTGGACATTTAGACTTCTGCCCATGAAGCCCTGATTTGAAGCCCAATGGCAGTGCAGCTGAAAGGGGCCATTGGTAAAAACATTGCACTTTATTCTGGAATTGGAAAGGACCCTTTGAATTCTTGCTTAACTCTTATCTTGCTGTTCGCGACAACCCCTATCTTTGGAAACAGTGTAGATCCAGATCAGATGGCTTCTGAAGAAGCCATCTGATCAGGATCTACACTGTTTGACATTCAGTTTATGAATTTGTAGCAATAAATTACATCAAATAATCTGATTGGTTCAAAGTCAGAAATGGGTGTGGCTAATCTGAATATTCAGCAAGAGAAGGGTTAATTTGGAGAGGAGACTGTAAAAGTGAAATGGCTGGTCATTTGCCTGCCTTTTGATTGATTGATTGATCAAACAAATGATTTTTTTAGAAATTGTTGATTGAGCTAATTGATTGATTTCATTTATTGATAGATAGATTGATTGTTTGATTGATTGATTGATTGATTGATATATAAACTGCTCTGTTTTGTCCAGAGTTCACTGATTGATTGATATATTGAAATCTTCATTGCTAGCCTTTACCCATGTTTGCTTGATTGATTGATTGTCCAAGAACTGGAAACAACACTTAGAATTTTTGCTTGTCTGGAGAGGTAAGTAAAATTGGTTGTAATTTTCCTGCATGTTGACTGATTGATTTATTGATAGATACGTTGATCAATTTATTGATTCATTCATTGATTGATTGATACACTTCCTTGATTGATTGATACACTGGATATTCTGTCCAGATGTTATTGATTGATTGATTGATTGATACACTGCTCTCTTTTGTCCAGAGTTGATTGATTGATTAATTGATATCTACATTGTTCTCTTGTGTCAACTGTTGATTGATTGATTTCGACACCAGTATCTCCTCCTGAGTGACAGTGGTTATAAATATACTACTCAAAGTTTGATAGGGATCACTTTCAAATTTTGCACAGAAAATTTAACATTTCTTGACAGAATTTGTACTACGTATATGACAGTTGTTGTTGTCACGCTTGAATGCAGTGCCAGTTGACAAAATTAATCACTAGTCTTTGTGAAGGATATGTTTTCAATCATTATGTATCAAATTTGGATTCAGCTGATTAATTTATTTAAAAATTATTTTGCATTAAAAAAGTGATCTCTATCAAACTTTGAGTAGTATAATTCAGGTGTATTGTTATATAAGTTCATTAACATCATAATCATTAACTGGACTGCATGTGAACAATGGTCATAAAACAAACTTTCAACAGGTTTGATAAAAATTATCTGTGGTTACTGAGTAGCAACGTACATAAATGGTCCTTACACATTAGTGCACAATGTACAGTCTAACCAGAGCTTTTGCTTTTTCATGCTCACAAGAAAATGGGCATTGACTACATCTTAAAAAGTCGACCAAATAATTGGTAGCAAATTTTCTGTATTTGGAGGTTTGAGATGCTCAAAAGACAATTTCACATGCACAGGACCCAAATTGTAGTATATTACCATAATGATCCTAAGAATTGGGACAGCCAGGCTTAAGCAAACAGTGCAGACCCAGATCAGACTGCTCCTGAAGGAGCAGTCTGATCAGGGTCTACACTATTTGCCATTCTGTCTGCACTTTTTGGACTCCTTGCTGGATCGTGAAACAAATTTGTTAAAATGTTAAAAGAACTGCAGCAAATCCTCAAGATGTCTGAATTTTTAGGATTTTTACGATTTATCTGTGAGCCAATGCATGACAAAACCTAACTTAAGACCTGTGGAAACTGCAAAGACTCAGGATCAGCCGGTGTATTCACCAAGTAAGGCAAAACGTTTTTGCTCGTCTTTCTTCGGAGAGTCCAGTAGCTACAGAACGTCTCTTGTGATCTGCAAAGACTCTGACCAGATGGCTCCAATGTGCAGTCTGGTCAGAGGCTTTGCCAGTCACTTCTTAACTGTATGGGTTATTGCTAGTTTTGTCCTGGGTGAGCTCTGATATTAACCCATTTTGTACCGGAAACCCAAAAATGGGTACCCTGGTGGACAGTGCTGGCCCAGACCAAACGTTGCAGAACCCGGGGTCTGATCAGGGCCTACACTATTTGCACAAAGTTCGGCCAAGCCATTTTACAAATAAAATTTGAAGAAAACACAACCTGACACCCCTAAATTTTGAAATGGACTCCTGCTATATATAGGGAGGAAGATTCCATTTGGTACAGAAGGGTTAATTGCTAATCATGGACTGAATGAGCCATGTCATACTAATGCCTACATTTTCATTTCCTCTTCCATCAGTGCAGCACCTGTAGGGTCTGTTACACTCGTTTTTGACCAGGTGGGTTCATGGTCATGTTCATATTGAAGATCATTGATACCTACGTCAGTGGCTATATCTTGGCTTATCTTTAGATTGTGATATGGCATGAAGTGGTGTTAAGGCCCTCTTGCTACCTGACCAGTCAGTTAGATTGATATTATGATGTAAATTTAGTGACATGATCTGTACATGTTGTATGTGTATAGATACATGTGACTGATTCTTGTAACATCGGACATATTGTCTTGTTGGATAATTATATGTACTTGTAGTCAGCTGATGTGCATTCTCTTGGCTATGTCTATTCTGTATTTTAACCCTCTTTGTACCAAATGGAATCTTCCTTATGTATAGCCGCAGTCCATTCCAAAATTTGGGGATGTCAGGTTGTGTTTTCATCAATACTTATTTGGAAAATGACTGACATTTTATTAAACAGTGGAGGCCCTGATCAGATGCCGCATTATGCGGCGTCTGATCTGGGTCTGCACTGTTTGCCAACTACCCATTTTGGGATTTCCAGTACTAAATGGATTAAGGCCCTCTCGCTACCTGACCAGTCAGTTAGATTGAAGTAATGATGTAAATTTAGTGAAATGATCTGTACATGTTGTATGTGCATAGATACATGTGACTGATTCTTGGTACATTGGACATATTGTCTTTTTGGATAATTATATTAGTTTTAAATACAGTAAAATTCTGCTTTTAAGACCCCCAAAATTAAGACCAAATCTGCTTTTTAAAGCTTATTGAGAAGATTTGAGTTATTCTGTCTTTGCATCTTCCAAGCCCAATGTCCCCTTATAAGAGACCACCTATGGTGCTGTTCAAAAGTGGTCTTAAAGACCACTTTTGAACAGCCCCAAAGGTGGTCTTAATACAGGAATTTTACTGTACATCTGAAGAATACTGTAGTCAACGGATGTGCATTCTCTTGGCAGAGTTTATGTCTATACTATATTTAAAGAAAAATTCTTATACTCGTATTCTAACTTTAAATTTGGTTCAAAATCACATAAGGTGCATACTGAGTTGCGCTTGACCTTTTGCATGATAAAAAGATATTCTAGGGCTTGTTTTATGATTAGAATGAAATGTCTAACGCACGGTGTCCTTATATATGTTACTTATAAAGTAAAATTCCTAAATTCAGACCACCTTGAGGACTGTTCAAAAGTGGTCTTTAAGACCACTTTTGAAGAGTCCCAAAGGTGGTGTCTTAACAGAGGGCACCGAGTGCAGAAAAACCCCCAAAAACATTGGAAAGATAGGTTTTCAAAGAAGGATAAGTCTCAAAAAAATTTTAGCTAGTCTTAACCAATTTTATATAGGAAACCCCAAAACGGGGCTTTGGCAAACAATGCAGGCCATGATCTGATCAGGGTCTACACCATTCACAAAAGTGCAGCCAATTTTTAAATGGACTCAAGCTGTACATAAGGCATAGATTCCATTCAGTGTGTGTGTGTATGTGTTTAAGATTTACGTCCCACCAACACCTAAGATCATACAGAGATGGGACCTTGGTTTAAAGACTCATGTGAAAGTCTGGAGAAGCCCGGGATCAAACCAACAACCCCTGGTTTACAAGGCAAGTAGCATAACCACTGCCGCACGTGGCTTCTAGTTCCCATTAAGTACATGATTTCACTTTATTTGATGGCCAATTTCAAAATTAACACCTGCAGAGTTCTGAAAAGTGAAGACTTAACCCTTGTCCTGCTAATCCCGGATATGCCTTATCTTTGAAACAATGTAGATCCAGATCAGATGGCTTCTGACGAAGCCATCTGATCAGGATCTACATTGTTTGCCATTCAGATTATGAATTTGTTGCAATAATTTGCATCAAGTAACCTGATTGGTTGATAACCGGTAGTGGGTGTGGCATATATGAATATTCAGCAGGACAAGGGTTAAAACTGGAAAAAGTCTGAGAAATGCCAAGAGTTGATAAAACTAAGAAAGGGCTGTCAAAATCAGAAAATGTCAAGCCTGGATCAGACTCAGATGATGACATGCACTACAAACCTAAGATAAGTCATCACTCCAATTTCCAAATGTTTCTACAGCTGTTTCATGGAAGGACTAGTTCCCTGTCTGAGGATGAGGCAGGGAACCACTCTGGTAATGAAGGATTTATTGAAGACGAAATGGTCGGGGAGATGACTGTTGTTGAAGAAGGTACCATTGAGTTGACAGTAATCAAAGTTTTGGGGATTGGTAATAATTTCAGGACAGGCAACTCTTGTCAAAATTATTTTGTCCCCCTTAGTAATAGGGATTTTGTTTGAATTAAGATTTTATGTGCCCGTCAACACTATTCAGGTCATTTTGGAGACATTGCTTCCAGTTTATGGGACTTTTAGCCGACATTGAGATGAAATGACATCCCAAGCCCTGCTGCCCAATGAAGCTAATAGGGTTTATATGCATGGACGGTCCAACTTGCACCTTTTTGCCTTGGCAGGCTTAGACCCTCTAAGCGGTTTACCAGTACCCATGTGCAGTCAGTTTCAGGAGAAAATGTTTTCTCTCAAGAGTAGGCCCTTTGAAGGTACATTGTCAGATGTTTTACGTATACAAGTTTGTCTCCCTTGTTGGTTGTAAAATATGGCCTGAAATAAGTCTGGTGTATTAATGATCTGAAATAATTAAGACTTTGCAGCCCATGGCCCTTTGGTTTTACATGGGCTTATATAGGGAAAATCTTTAAGAAACCGCAAGGCCCAGGTCTTTGATATTTGGTATGAAGCTTCATCTAGTGGACCTCTACCAAGATTGTTCAAATTATAGTGCTGGGGCCAAAAATGCCCCCGCCCAGGGGGCCCTTTGGTTTTATAGGGAAAATCTTTAAAAATCTTCTTCTCTGAAACTGCTAGGCCCAGGTCTTTGCTATTTGGTATGAAGATTCATCTAGTGGACCCCTACCAAGATTGTTCAAATTATAGTGCTGCCATGGTCGGGGAGATGACTGTTGTTGAAGAAGGTACCATTGAGTTGACAGTAATCAAAGTTTTGGGGATTGGTAATAATTTCAGGACAGGCAACTCTTGTCAAAATTATTTTGTCCCCCTTAGTAATAGGGATTTTGTTTGAATTAAGATTTTATGTGCCCGTCAACACTATTCAGGTCATTTTGGAGACATTGCTTCCAGTTTATGGGACTTTAAGCCGACATTGAGATGAAATGACATCCCAAGCCCTGCTGCCCAATGAAGCTAATAGGGTTTATATGCATGGACGGTCCAACTTGCACCTTTTTGCCTTGGCAGGCTTAGACCCTCTAAGCGGTTTACCAGTACCCATGTGCAGTCAGTTTCAGGAGAAAATGTTTTCTCTCAAGAGTAGGCCCTTTGAAGGTACATTGTCAGATGTTTTACGTATACAAGTTTGTCTCCCTTGTTGGTTGTAAAATATGGCCGGAAATAAGTCTGGTGTATTAATGATCTGAAATAATTAAGACTTTGCAGCCCATGGCCCTTTGGTTTTACATGGGCTTATATAGGGAAAATCTTTAAGAAACCGCAAGGCCCAGGTCTTTGATATTTGGTATGAAGCTTCATCTAGTGGACCTCTACCAAGATTGTTCAAATTATAGTGCTGGGGCCAAAAATGCCCCCGCCCAGGGGGCCCTTTGGTTTTATAGGGAAAATCTTTAAAAATCTTCTTCTCTGAAACTGCTAGGCCCAGGTCTTTGCTATTTGGTATGAAGATTCATCTAGTGGACCCCTACCAAGATTGTTCAAATTATAGTGCTGCCATTAACCCAAGAACTTGAAGCAACCCTTCGGATTCTTACTAGTTTTGATTGATTGAAATTTCCTGCCTGTAGATTGATTGATGGATTGATCAATTTATTGATTAATTGCTGTCCAGACTTGATTTAGTGATTGGTTGATTGATATACTGCTCTCTTGGTGTTTTTTTGTTTGATTTGAGGTTTAATGTCCCCGTCAACACTGTAAAGGTCATTTTGGAGATGTTGCTTCCAATTTTGTGGGACTTCTGTCCGACATTGAGATGAAATGACATCTCAAGCCCTGCTGCCCAGTGAAACCAATAGGGTTTTTAAGCATGGCTGGTCCGTCTCGCACCTCTTTGCCTGGGCAGGCTTAGATTGTCTAAGCAGTTTACTAGAACTATTGTGCGGGTCGGTTTCAGCTCTGCGTGGAAGCATCATGCAGCCCATCTATTTCTTCAAGCCCCGATGGGTGGGGGTCGCCGTACAGAGTTAATGGGTTGATTAATTGATATCTACATTGCTCTCTTCTGTCGACTTGATTGATTGATTGATTGATTGATTGATTGATTTCTAAACCACTATCTCCTCCTGAGTGACAGTGGATACAAATAACTCAGGTGTATTGTTATATAAGTTCATTAACATAGTAATCATTAATTGGACATGTGAACAATGGTCATAAAACAAACTTTCAACAGGTTTGATAAAAATTATCTGTGGTTACTGAGCAGCAACGTACATAATTGGTCCTTACACCGTTACATGAACAACAAAAGTGCACAATGTACAGGAGTCTCCCAGAGCTTTTGCTTTTTCATGCTTACAAGTAGGTGGACATTGACAACGTCTTAGTTGATGGAATAATTCGTAATCCCCACTGGGGGCTTTTGTTTTGCATAGGCTTATATAGGGAAAATCTTTAGTTTATACTAATTTATTTTAGTTCGATTGCGATGGACGCTTCAAGCTTATTTAATCGCTCTTGAACACTCATTCCGGATGAGTTCACCCGCGCGAGATAGAGGCAGTGACTATAACACCGCAAGGCCCAGGTCTTTGATATTTGGTATGAAGCTTCATCTTGTGGACCTCTACCAAGGTTGTTCAAATTATAGCCCTGGGGCGAAAAATGCCCCTGCTCCGGGCCCTTTAGTTTTACATAGACTTATATAGGGAATCTTGAAAAATCTTTTTCTCTGAAACAACAACGCCTAGGTCTTTGATATTTGTTATGAAGCTTCATCTAGTTCTTTTTTTACTTGTTCAAATATAGAATTTGAGTGCTCGTTAGAACCACCTCATTTAGGAGCCTGCGGTTCTAACGAGTACCCTCAATCTCTGTCATTCAGCAAAAATGAGGAAAATAAGGAATACTCCCATAAACCCCACTTTTCTCTATTCACCTTATTTGCATTATCTGCTGGTTCCTAGTCTGAAGGTTATCAGTGTTGGAAAAACAGGTAAACAGACCCCCTGAAAAGGTCAGGGGGTTCTGGTTACCTGTTTTTCCAATATTAACAAAGTTTAAGTTGGGAGCCAGCAAATAATGCAAATACATGTATGGTGAATATAAATTTTAGTGAAGTTTAGAGGGGTCTTGATTTTACAGACTTGGCAACCTGATGCATTCTGTTTCAGACTTATAGCCAGACTTGAGTCAAGCAGACTATTACCTTATAATCTCTAATAGACGCCCGAGTGTTTATTAGAATCATTACCTTTCCTGAAGAGGGGGTGGGCGTTTATTAGAGGATATAGAAACCTGCAATTCGCATATGACAGTCCAAAACACTCACTTTCTTTCTTATGGCTGTCATCTTGTTTCTCAGAAAATGACTGGTGATACAATAGCCTTGTCTTAGAATAGAAGTTACCTCCACTTTCTTCACTAAAGCGAATATCATTAAGGTTTTTCTCATTTCGTGTCAAACATGGCAAAGTACGTAAAACCTGAAGTCATTTTGTTTGACTTGTTTAATTTCCGACCCTGTCACAATGTCACAAAAAAGTTCCTATGAATCAACATCGGAGTAAAGTGGGCGTTTATTGGAGGCTGGTATTTTTCTGAGAATTGACAAAAAAATCACCATTTTTAATATCCAAATCGGGGGTTGTGCATTTATTAGAGCATGGGCTTCTAATAGAGATTTTACGGTGCAATAATGTTCATATAGAAGTGGGCAGGTATTCAGTCTTAACACACTAGAATGATGTCTCCAAACAAGAAAAGAAAAAAACAACAAAACAAAACAAAAAAAAAAAAAAACAAAAAAAAAAAACAAAAAAAAAACAAAAACAACAAAAAAAAAACCCCCAAAAATGTGAACTGATTCATCATGTTATTATCTATTCTGTTTCAGACTTGTACCCTGACTTGAGTCCAGCAGACTATGAGAATGCTGGTCACATAGAGGCAGGCCAGGAACCAGTAGCTATACCAGATGATGTCTCAGAACAACAGAAACAAGAATGGCGGGATGAGCTTGAAAAGGTAAGAAATTAGAAATCACAGTGATAATACATGCACTTCCATAGCTTATAACTTGAGAGACCACCAACAGGAAAACATGTTAAATATTAACCCTTGTCCTGCTAATTACCAGCCCAGATAGCTCAGTTGGTAGAGTGTCCGCTCCGGGGAACGGGAGGTCTTCGGTTCGATCCAGGGCCGCGACATACCAAAGTCGTTAAAAATGGTACTAGCTGCTCCTCGTTTGGCACTCAGATTTACAGGGTAGAGCTAGGACTGGTCGATCCAGTGTCAGGATAATGTGACTGGGTGTGGTATCATGTAATGTGTCTGGGACATGATACTTCTGTGAGGCAGCCTTATAAACACATTGTCCTGCTAATCCCGGATATGCTGTATCTTTGAAACAATGTAGATCCAGATCTGACGAAGCCATCTGATCAGGATCTACATTGTTTGCCATTCGGATTGTGAATTTGTTGCAATAATTTGCATCAAGTAATCTGATTGGTTGATAATCGGTAGTGGGTGTGGCATATATAAATATTCAGCAGGACAAGGGTTAATCCTTATCCTGCTGAATAATTAATTTAGCCAGATCAGATGGCTTCTGAAGATCTGGATCTACACTGTTTGTAAAGGTTATGGGTGTCATGTTCGGCAGGCTAAGGGTTAAAGCTACGAAAGGGGACCTGTCAGGCATTGAAAAGCTTGGTCAGTATGAGACCTGTAAAAATTATGCTATAATAAGGTAATCAAAGCAAGGAATACAACACATAACTGCAATTTTCGAGTGTGCCGGACTGGCTAGTTTTGGTCAATTGGACCTCAACAGTCATCAGAGATCCTCAAATATTTTTTTGAAAATTCCGCAGTGGAATCGATGACATGCCTCAAAACTGTTTTATAGTTGTATAAATAATGGGTATTTAATAAACATTTTAACCCATTGTATACTAGTGGGCTCTTCCATTGCTATATGTTGGACAAGTCCATTTGTCATATAAGGGGTGGCAGGCCGATTTTTTTTGTATGTATTCTATTTTTGACGAATAATTTTGTTAGCAAATAGTGCAGGCCCTGATCAGACGCCGCATCTTGCGGCATCTGATCTGGGCCTGCACTGTTTGCCACGGTACCCCTTTAGGGGTTTCCCGCATGCGATGGGTTAATAATAAAATCGGAGATCTTTCAAGATACGAGGACTGCAACACCTGTGTTGAATAATACAAAGGGAAGATAGCTGAGTGGGATTCCCATGGAGAAACATAGGACATTTTCTTAAACCCTTTCACCCCTGAGGTTCTGAAATGGAATCTTCCAGTTTTGACTTTGGAATTGCCCATTGTCGTAAATGGGTAGTATAGTCAGTCATTTTCAGGCTGTCCGGTAGAGGTGAAACGATTCACCGAAAACTCGGTTCATCGCGGTACATAAGCTACGATTCGGTTCACGGTTTTGTTTCCTCCATTTTCGGTTCGGTTCGACGATCAGTTCCGAAAATCAACAAATGGGCCGAAATGGCCGGTCGATGATGTTGGCGCTTATATCAATAAATCGGGGGAAAATTCAGAAAATAAGCAAAAATTACCTCAAAAATAGCCAAAATTATTTTTTTTGACGATATGCCTATCACTTGTATGCGCTTTTATTATGTCTCCCCCGAAAAATTTTTTTTCGGAGAGACATATTGTTTTTCCCCCGGGCGTCGGTCTGTCCGTCTGTCTGTCTGTCCGTCTGTCCGTCTGTCACACTTTCGTGTCCGCTCTGTAACTTGAAAACCGTTAGAGCTATCGTCACGAAACTTTGTATAAATATTAATCAGCATTAGACGACGTGCAGTGCGCAAGAACCATAACTCTTGCATTTATACTTTTTGAATTATCTCCCTTGGAAGTTTGTTGGTATGTATATATGTATGGGCAACTCGTGTCCGGTCAATAACTTTCTTATTTTTTGATGGATTTTAAAATTACTCGGCAGAAATATTAACAACCATAAAACGATGTGTGGTGCGCATGAGGCAGGTCGGTACCTCAAAGGTCAAGGTCATACTTAGAGGTCAAAGGTCAAAAAAGGGGCCTTTTTTTCGTATATGGTCAATAACTTTCTTATTTTGAGATGGATTTTAAAATTACTTGGCATAATTATTAACAACCATAAGACGATGTGTGGTGCGCATGAGGCAGGTCGGTATCTCAAAGGTCAAGGTCATACTTAGCGGTCAAAGGTAAAAAAAGGGGCCTTTTTTTCGTATTTGGTCAATAACTTTCTTATTTTGAGATGGATTTTAAAATTACTTGGCATAATTATTAACAACCATAAGACGATGTGTGGTGGGCATGAGGCAGGTCGGTTCCTCAAAGGTCAAGGTCATACTTAGAGGTCAAAGGTAAAAAAAGGGGCCTTTTTTTCGTATTTGGTCAATAACTTTCTAATTTTGAGATGGATTTTAAAATTACTTGGCATAATTATTAACAATCATGAGACGATGTGTGGTGCACATGAGGCAGGTCGGTACCTCAAAGGTCAAGGTCATACTTAGAGGTCAAAGGTCAAAAAGTGGGCCTTTTTTTCGTATTTGGTCAATAACTTTCTTATTTTAAGATGGATTTTGAAATCACATGGCAGAAATGTGAACCAATATAAGGCGATGTATTGCGCGCATGACCCAGGTCGGTACCTCAAAGGTCAAGGTCATACTTAGAGGTCAAAGGTAAAAAAAGGGGCCTTTTTTCGGGTTTTGTCAATAACTTGCCTATTTTTAAATAGAATTTGAAGTTACTTGGCAAACATGTTAACTATCATGGGACGATGTGTTGCATGCATGATTCAGTTTGGTACCTAAAATGTCAAGGTCATACATAGAGGTCAAAGGTAAAAAAGGGGCCTTTTTTCGTGTTTGGTCAATAACTTTCTTATTGAAAGTTGATTTTAAAATCAAGTTTCTTTGTCATTACATTTCTACTTCCGGTACTGGACCGCGTTATTCCACTTCCGCTGTTCGTTCGCTGCATAAAATAGTCCAAATGAACTATTGAAAATTAATTTTGCAGGCATGGAACGTCTTTCAAAATATTTCATATTTCGAGACTTTATACGGATTGAATATAAATTGTCACAGAAAGACTAATTCTGAAAAGAAAACAATACTCTGGGACTACTTTTCTACGCGTTTATGCAACTGGTTTGAGAATTTACTCTTTCATCCCTGAGTTTCTGAACACGACTCTTCTCGCTTTAAATTTATTCTAAAAGAAAGGGATTTCTGAGTAGTTCATTGACGTGATGGCAAACAGTGTTAATGTAGATTCTGGCGAGACGTGCTAGATACGTGCCGTCTTATTAGGATCTGCAAGGTTTGCATAGATACAGTGTATTTCTACCTCGGCGTCTGCACCGGTCTGCCGGGTTAAAAGGGTAAGCTCGCTTCTCTGTGACTATACAACCCTTTACTGACCGACATCGAACACAGTTATTTACCTGCTTTCGAGACCTCTTATTACAAAACGTGTCGTTAAAGGCTTTAAGCTGTGGGTTTTAAATCAAGTTCCGTACTTTAAGCAGATAGTGAAGAAGCTACATTCTGTGGCCTCTAATCTGTCTTAACTGTTTCCGAATGCCAAAGTATTGAAACAATTGGCATTTATGGGTTAATGGTTCCGTACAGGTTGGAATAAACGTATTTTGGTTAGTTCGCCTTGGGTAGTCGAAGTTCGCTAAAGTTGGCGTCTGATCAGGATTATAATGTCTAAATGAAATGGTTTAAAAATGATCTTTTTTCCGCCAAGTTATTTTCCCCACGCCAGAAGGAATAAAGCTCCGAGCGGCTGCACAACGTATGTGCCTCTTCGTATCAACGCGATGTTGATGCGACATTGCTTAGATGTCATGTACCCGCTAGGAGAACTTCTCTGTAAGAATATTAGCAGATGAGACACGCACAGAATGTACAAGCCTCTGTGGTGTAGTGGTTTCGCTACTCGCCTTGTAAACCAGGGGTCGCAGGATCGATCCCGGGCTTCTCCAGACTTTCGGATGAGTCTTTAAACCGAGGTCCTGTCTCCGTATGTCCTTAGTTGTTGGTGGAACGTAAAACTCAAACACTCACTCACTGAGCTAATCTATAAATTTATGGTTTTACCATGATGAAGTTAGCAGACACGTTTATATTTCTTCCTTTCTTCCGTTTTTCGTGGGGTTGGTTGGATAAGGCAAAGGTGATGTGTACCTTGTGTCATTGGGGAGTCCAGCTGATATTGACTTACATTTGGGCAAGGTCTGTTGTCCTTGCAGCAGGTAACGGCAGGTGGGGGAGGGGTGGGGGTTGTTGTTGTTTCTTCTTTTTCTACACTTCCATTCAAAATCTAAACAATCGATGAATCATTTTTTTCTTCGTCGAATTTTTTTAACCCTATGGGACCTTGTTAACAAAATATCCAGTTTTTAGATGGATTTTGAAATTGCTAGGCAGAAATGTTAACCACCATGAGATGATGTGTTGCACGCATGACCCAGTTTAATACCTGAAAGGTCAAGGTCATACATAGAGGTTAAAGGTAAAAAAGGGCCTTTTTTGTGTTCTGTCAATAACTTTCTTATTATGCCCCCAACTTTGAAAAAGTTTGAGGGGCATATTGGTTCTGGTTCATTCGTCCGTTCGTCCGTCCATTACACTTTGATGCAGAGCATAACTAAAGAACTGTGTATGCTAGGGTTTTTGAAATTTCATATATGGATTCCTCATGGAAAATTAGCTGACGCAAATTTTTTTTCTCGTCCGGATTATGCCCCCTTCAAGAATTATTGCCCTTTGAATTTTTTTTTTTTTAATAAAATCTTGTCAGCAAGATATCTCAAAAACTATGGGAGCTAGAGCCTTGAAAGTTGGTGAATAGATTGTTGGTGATGAGTAGATGAATTTATTAACTTATGACAAAATTCCGAAAAATACTTTGTGAGTTATGGCCCTTTGTCATTTTGGTAATTTGTGCCCATTGTAATGTATGCTAAAAGTGATGCATAGCATAACTTTAGAACGGTGTATGCTATAATTTTGAAATTTCATATATGCATTTCTGATGGAAAATAAGCTGACGCGTATTTTTTTTCTCGTCAGGATTATGACCCTTTCAAGAGTTATTGCCCTTTGAATTTTGTTTAATAAAATCTTGTCAGCAAGATATCTCAAAAACTATTGGAGCTAGAGGCTTGAAAGTTGGTGAATATATTGGTGGTGATGAGTAGATGAACTGATTAACTTTTGACAAAATTCCAAAAAATACTTTGTGAGTTATGGCCCTTTGTCATTTTGGTAATTTGTGCCCATTGTAGTGTATGCTAAAAGTGATGCATAGCATAACTTTAGAACCGTGTATGCTAGGGTTTTGAAATTTCATACATGGGTTCCTTATGAAAAATTAGCTGACACGTATTTTTTTTCTCGTCCGGATTATGCCCCTTTCAAGAGTTATTGCCCTTTGAAATTTTTTTAATAAAATCTTGTCAGCAAAATATCTCAAACACTATTGGAGCTAGAGCCTTGAAAGTTGTTGAGTATATTGGTGGTGATGAGTATATGAACTGATTAACTTTTGACAAAATTCCGAAAAATACTTTGCGAGTTATGGCCCTTTGTCATTTTGGTAATTTGTGCCCATTGTAATGAATCCTAAAAGTGATGCATAGCATAACTTTAGAACTGTCTATGCTATGGTTTTGAAATTTCATATATGCATTCCTGATGGAAAATAAGCTGACACGTATTTTTTCTCATCCGGATTATGCCCCTTTCAAGAGTTATTGCCCTTTGAATTTTTTTTTAATAAAATCTTGTCAGCAAGATATCTCAAAAATGTTGGAGCTAGAGGCTTGAAAGTTGGACCATGAGTCATGTGCAAGACCAAGGTCCATACCTCCAATGTCAAGGTCATACCTAGAGGTCAAAGGTAAAAAAAAGGACAGTCAATAACTTTCTTATTCTTTGATGGATTATGAAATTACTTGGCAGAAATGTTAACCATCATGAGACGATGTGTTGTACCGCAAAGGTCAAGGCCATACTTAGAGGTCAAAGGTAAAAAAGTGCTTTTTTAGCTCACCTGAGCCGAAGGCTCATGTGAGGTATTAGTATACCACGAGCCGTCGTCCGTCGTCGTCGTCGTCCGTCGTCCACACTTTCAAAGAAGTGTATCTCTGGAACCAGTGGGCCCGCCTTGATCAAATTTCATATGAACCATCATCAGGTAGGGGGAAAGGCTGTATTAGGTTTTCGTGCAGATCGGATGAGAACTCTGGTTGCCACAGCAACAAAGAGCTCCCATAGGCTTAACATAGGAAAAAGCTTGTCATCACTCTAGCTCCGTCAATTTTTTTCTGATCGACTTCATTCTTGCAGATAACGAGGACAGGCATGAAATCTCGATCAAGTTCGATTTTGGGCTGAATCGGATTATTCACTCAGGAGTCACGTACCCTTGAGCGTTCTTAACATAGGAAAAAGCTTGTCATCACTCTAGCTCCGTCAATTTTTTTTGATCGACTTCATTCTTGCAGATAACGAGGACAGGCATGAAATCTCGATCAAGTTCGATTTTGGGCTGAATCTGATTATTCACTCAGGAGTTACGTGCCCTTGAGCGTTGAAAAAATTGCCTATTGACTTAACATGGGGAGAATGTTGTCATCACCGTAGCTGCTTCAATTATTTTCAGATTGGCTTTATTCTTGCAGATAACCAGCACAGCCATGAAATCTCGGTCAAGTTCGATAACTGGCAGAATCGGATCATTCACTTAGGAGTTACCTGCCCTTGTGTGTTTTTGCATTAGGGTTAATGGGAATTTCAAAAATGTATATCTATAAGACTACTTGGCCAACTTTGATCAAATTTCATGTGTCGCATTATTGGGCAAATGGAAAGGCTTCATTAGGTTTTCAGGCAGATCTGAGTGGAACTCTGGTTGCCATGGCAACATTTAGCTCCCATAGACTTCACATAGGAAAAAGCTTGTCATCACTCTAGCTCCGTCAATTTTTTTCTGATCTACTTCATTCTTGCAGATAACCAGTACAGGCATAAAATCTCGGTCAAGTTCGATTTTGGGCCGAATCGGATTATTTGCCTTAGAGGTACCTGCCCTTGAGCATAAAAAAATACGTTGTGACCACGATAGCAACTTTATTTTTATTCAGATCAGCTTCAAACTTGCAGGTAACGTGGACAGGCATAAACAGTGTTCAATCTAGGATTTGGAGTTTGGGGGCCCTCTGGGCCCACAGGCCTTGGAAAAGGGGGCCATTCGGAAATTTAGGGGGCCCTTAAATTATACTACATATAGTTGCCAGATTTATCTTTAGGTTTTGGCTGCATGATAAAAATGGTCACAAAAGTTAAACATCACAGACAAAATCTATTCTGTTAGTCTATCTATCCATCTTCTAATACTGAGTTGGTCACATAATATTATGCTCATTACCTCTGTTAACCAGTACAAAGCCATTTGGATAAAGTGTCTTGCTCAAGGGTTAAATACATGTTTTATTTAGAATGAATGCCATTCAATTTATTTCTGGAAGAGAAGAACTCTATAATAAATAGCTCCGGCCTCGGTATTTTGCGGTTTTTCTGTCCGATATTTAGCGTAAGCCGCCCGGCGCACACGAATACGGCGTAAGCCGCCCGGCACATACAAGTATACCGAACATGGCCGCATCCCCGGTAAACAAAACATCGATTTGGGTTTGAAAAATAAGAAGTGTAACTAGTTAAACAGATAAAACAAAACGTTTTTTCTGAGTTATTTTGATTGGGCAACATGCGGTTTGTGATAAATATCAATAATACGCACCAGGCAGCCGAAAAATCACGAGAAAATCGCAAAAATGAACTCTAGATGAAACAGTCACAAATTCTACAGTTGCGCCCGACGGGCCCATTGATTGATCTCTAGTGCGCCCCTCATGTAAAAAGCGGGCCAAGGGCGCAATGGCGCAGCCTAGATTGAACACTGCATAAAATCTCAGTTAAGTTCGAATCGGAATATTGACCTCGGAGTTACATGACCTTGAGCGACAAAAAATTTGCCCATAGACTTTACATTGGGAAAATGTTGTGACTACGATAGCGACTTGAATTTTTTTCAGATCAGCTTCAAACTTGCAGGTAACGAGGACAGACATAAAATCTCGGTTAAGTTCGATTTTGGGCCGAATCGGATTATTTGCCTTGGAGTTACCTGCCCTTGAGCATAAAAAAATACGTTGTGACCACGATAGCAACTTTATTTTTATTCATATCAGCTTCAAACTTGCAGGTAACGAGGACAGGCATAAAATCTCGGTTAAGTTCAATTTTGGGCCGAATCGGAATATTGACCTCGGAGTTACGTGACCTTGAGCGACAAAAAATTTGCCCATAGACTTAATTAGGGAAAATGTTGCGACTACGATAGCGACTTGAAGTTTTTTCAGATCAGCTTCAAACTTGCAGGTAACGAGGACAGACATAAAATCTCGGTTAAGTTCGATTTTGGGCCGAATCGGATTATTTGCCTTGGAGTTACCTGCCCTTGAGCATAAAAAAATACGTTGTGACCACGATAGCAACTTTATTTTTATTCATATCAGCTTCAAACTTGCAGGTAACGAGGACAGGCAATAAATCTCGGTTAAGTTCGATTTTGGGCCGAATCGGAATATTGACCTCGGAGTTACGTGACCTTTAGAGACAAAAAAATTTGCCCATAGACTTAACGTAGGGAAAATGTTGTGACAGAAATAGCGACTTGAATTTTTAGCTCACCTGAGCCAAAGGCTCCAGTGAGCTGATAGTATACCAAGGCTCCGGAGTCCGTCGTCTGTCGTCCGTCCATCCGTCGTCCACACTTTCAATGAAGCATATCTCAGAAGGCAGTCGACCAATCTTGTTTAAATTTTATGTGTAGCACCATTGGGCAAGGGGAAAGGCTGCATTAGGTTTTGGAGCTAGTCTGGTTCATTTGTTCCTTCATTCTTCTTTCTCTCCATATAGAGATAATAGACCAATGTTAAATTTTTAATCAAAGATTTCTCAGGAACTATAAAAGCTAGAAGCATCAAATTTGGTATTCAATAGAATAATGATGACTTATTTTGTGTAAGAGACATTGGGCTTTCTCAGCTTATTTGTTCATCTGTTCTTTCATTCTTCTTTCTCTCCATTTTGACCAATGTTAAATTTTCGTCAAAGATTTCTCAGGAACTATAGAAGCTAGAAGTCTCAAACTTGGAATGCAATGCAATAATGATGACTTATATCCTGTAAGGGTCAATGGACTGGATTCTATTAGCAGATTTAGTAGTCAAGTCTGTGAATTGTTAAAACTTAAGTTCCTCAGGTGAGCGGTTTAGGCTCATTGAGCCTCTTGTTTTTGTTTACGGCCAATAACTTTTTTTTTTTCTATGAACATTTTTAAAGTTACTATGCAGAAATGTTCATCTTCATTAGATGATGTGTTGCACACAAGACCCAGCTCAATACCTCCAATGTCAAGGTTATACTTAGCAGTCAAAAACGGGGGAGACATCTGTGTTTTTGTAGAAAAACAAATTCTAGTTCGCAATTGCACTTGTAAAATGTAAAAATATTTCTCGATTTTGCATTACGGGAGCGACACTCGGCAGTTCAAAATGGCGGATATGCTTGTGTTCTTAAAGAAAAACATGCAGGTCCATCTGCCTAGGGAGGACCCTGACGATGAATGACTGAAACTGTGTTAATTAATAGGTCAATGCTTTCAATTGTTTCAATATAGAATGCGAATGCCTGAAACGAGTAGTTATAATCAAAACTCTCACAGTCTGTCTTTTTTCAGCTGGTTTGGTTTACAGCTGAAAAAGACAGACTGTGAGAGTTTTGATTATAACTACATGTTTTGTCAAAGTTTAGCACAGACCTGTTAATGGGTGCAATTTGTTATCAGGGAATTTACATTCCTAAAGGGGAAAATCTGATCTCATATGATCTAGTCACTAGTGTTACAGTTAATCAATTGTTTCCATTTTTAAAGTTTAATTTTACAACCAATTTTTACAGTTTAATGTTACAATAAATTTATTTTTGTTCCACATGCAGCTTTCTTGTCCACAGAGATCCTAAATAAAATGTATCGCGATACGTATCGTATCGTGAGCCATGTATCGCGATACGTATCGTATCGTGAGGTGAGCGTATCGTTGCAGCCCTACTGTCCGGATCAGACAGCTCATTATGAGCCATCTCAGATGGATCTTCACTGTTTGCATAGGTACAATCAAACTTGTATTAAGCAAGCACCTGAGGGATAACCAGAGTGAGTTTGAGTTTTACCTCTCACCAGCAGCTAAGGTAAACAGAGACGGGACCTCAGTTTAAAGACTCATCCGAAAGTCTAGAGAGGCCTGGAATCAATCCTGCGAACCATGGTTTACAAGGCGAGTAGCATAACCACTACACCACAGAGGCTTCTAAGGGATAATCGTAATGTGCTTGCCTATGACAGTTGCTTGCTTAATACAGGTGTGTTTTAATGCATTTGTCTTTTAGGGAACTGAATGCATGCTTGCTTAACCCTTGTCCTGCTGAATATTCAAATATGCCACACCCACCACTGATTATCAACCAATCTGATTACTTGATGCAAATCATTGCAACAAATTCATTAACTGAATGACAAACAATGAAGATCCTGATCAGATGGCTTCTTCAGAAGCCATCTGATCCGGACCTTCATTGTTTGAAAGATAAGACATATCTGGGATCAGCAGGACAAGGGTTAAGACAGGATGCTTGCTTATCACAGGTGACCGCTGTGACATGTTTTACTGTATCTGTAGCAATCTAAATTCCAGCCATTACATGTTCTACCGTATTCGCCCTAATTACCCCACATGCTCCTATAAGCGCACACCAAAGCTATTTTTGAAAAGGAAATGCATAAGCGCACACTTTACAGTAACCTCCCCCTGGAAGCTCTCACAGTAAATCTATAAAAAACTTAACCTTATATCTTCAAGAGTGAAGACAATGCTTTAGTATCCTTTTCCATCGCATTAAATATCAATATGCATCATCTCGGAAGCTATTTTTTTTCGCATCGAGTGTGCGCTACTTAGATAGATTTTTCACCGTGATTTTTGGACACGATTTTGAAAAAACTAAGCGCACTGTGCGGTAATTAGGGCGAATACGGTATTTTATTCTTTTGAGTTTCATGTCATACCGTAATGATCCTAAGTATTGGGACAGATAGACCTGAGCAAACAGTGCATGACCTAGATCAGACTGCTCCTGAAGGAACAGTCTGATCAGTATCTACAGTGTTTGCCATTCTGTCTGCACATTTTGGACTCCATGCTAGATCATGAAACAAAGTTGTTAACCCTTGTTCTGCTGAGCCCGGATATGCCTTTTCTTTGAAACAATGTAGATCCAGATCAGATGGCTTCTGAAGGATCTACATTGTTTGTCATTCAGATTGTGAATTTGTTGTAATAACTTGCTACAGGTAATCTGATTGGTTGATAATCAGTAGTGGGTGTGGCATATATGAATATTCAGCAGGACAAGTTGTTAAAATTTTAGGAGAATTACAGCAAGTCCACCAAGGTGTCCGAATTTTTAGGATTTTAGGGTAATTGAGCCAGGTCATGACAAAACCTATTAAAATTTTTTATGAACAGCAAAGACTTGGACCAGCCTAGACATCCACCCAGTCAGACCAATGCATTTGGTAGCTGAGTCTTACATAGCCCCAGATAAGAGGGGTATCCACTAACAATTTTTCTTATTTCTGCATAAAAACATATTTTGTTGGTACTCATTATAAGCGCCTCGATATGTTTTCGTGCAGAAATAAGAAAGATATTAGTGAGTCTTTATTGGATGAAAAAGTGCCTTAGTTTTGAGCTGTGCAGTATAGAAGAATTTGGGAAGGCTCATGCAAACAACAAGGACTCTGATCAGACTGTGCAAATGTGTAGGCTGATAAGAGTCTCTGCTAATGTCACAGGTCTTCTAATTAGCTTTGTTATGCACTCATCATTTTCAATTTTCGGCCCCCATCCATCAGGGCTTGAAGAAATAGATGGGCTGCATGATGCTTCCACGCAGAGCTGAAACAGATCATACACCAGTACTGGTAAACGGCTGAGGTTCTAAGCCTGCCCAAGCAAGGGGGTGAGAGTCAGACCAACCAAGCCCATAAACCCTATTGGTTTCATTGGGCGACAGGGCTTGAGATGTCATTTCATCTTAATGTGGGGTAAAAGTCCCACAAAATTGGATGCAATGTCTCTAAAATGACCTATACAGTGTTGACGCGAACGTTAAACCTCAAACAAAGAAATGGCCCTTTTTATGACCCCTGACATTCGAGACTATTGGAAAGGGCGCACAGTGATACCACTGTCCATCTGTTTGCCTACTCATCTATGTATAGATGGCTTTAGCCCTTCTCTTGCTGAATATTCAGTTTAGCCACACCTATTTCTGACTTTGAACCAATCAGATTACTTGATGTAATTTATTCGTACAAAGCCATAAACTTAATGTCAAACAGTGTAGATCCTGATTAGATGGCTTCTTCAGAAGCCATCTGATCTGGATCTACACTGTTTCCAAAGATAGGGGTTGTCGTGAACAGCAAGATAAGGGTTAATAGCAATTTGCATTCCAAGTTTTCCTGACTGTGCTCCCAAGTGCGGGCATCATTGTCCTTTTGAAAACTTCATTTTTAGCTTGGCTGTTTTTGAAGAAAACGACGTTGTATTGTCATAGCTCTGGCGTGTGCAAAAACTTGGACATTTTGTAATATCTCTGTCATTACTGAACATATTTACTTGAAACTCGGACTAGTTGTTAATTATGAAAAGGGGAACTCATACCAATAGGTGAGGTAACCTTCAAAATATTTTTGGCACAGTTATGCCCCTTTTTTGACTAAGAATTTTTGTGCAAAAACTTGGACATTTTGTAAGATCTCTGTCATTACTGAACATATTTACTTGAAACTCAGACTAGTTTTTCATTATGAAGAGGGGAACACATACCAATAGGTCAGGTAACCCTCAAAATATTTTTGGCACAGTTATACCCCTTTTTCGACTTAGAAGTTTTGCTCAACTAAAAGAAACTGCCGCCGAGCATTGGCACCCGCATGCAGTGCTCTTGTTTTGGCAAAATGCTTCTTTTTGAGTTCGCGCCCGAGAGGGGGCATCTGTGCCATATTGACATACAATTCTGATATCTTTATTACAGGTGGAAGGTGAAATTGCGACCTTGAAACAGGTTTTGGGGTCAAAAGTCAGGTATTCCACGGAGTTGAAGCGGAAATTAGGAATCTCACCATTACAAGAACTGAAACAAGATTTCCAGCTCGGAGTGAAAACTATAAAAGATTCTGAGACGTAAGTATGATATTTAGCCCATGTACTCTGAAAACTTATGGTGAATGGTGCAGGGCAGCAAGCTGAATTTTCTAAAATTCACACCAAATTTTGCAAATCTATGCTTCTTTTACCCTTCAGATGCCACGAAAAACTACATCTGCAAATGTTGTCTGCTTATGTCGTCTGCTGAATCATTTTGCAAACATTTTAAAAATATTTTTGCATACAGGCAAACAGTGTGGGCCCAGATCATACTGCGCCTACAGGAGCAGTCTGATCTGGATCCACACTGTTTGCAAAAAAAAATTACTTTTAAGGTAACAGGCAGACGGCAAAGCAGACGACAATTGTCTTGATTGTCATTTTGTGAGTTAACAATTTTGAGCCTGCGGTATGTTAAATTTAAAATAAATTGTGATTAGGCAGGAAATTGTGAAAAAACTGCGACTAAATTATCTACAGTTCAAAAAATATTTTTGGTAAGATGGTCACTCCGATGGTTCCTACACAAGCTGGCAAATACAAGGGACATAATTTCCGGATTTCCCCTGAAAATGATCCTTTCTGAAAGTAGGGGTCTACTCTTAAAGGACAGAATTTGCTCCTCCTTTAAGTGTAGCTGCATGGTGCTTTCATGCAGAGCTGAAACTCACTGTACTTGAGTACTGGTAAATCTGAGCCTGCGTGATGCTTCCACGCAGAGCTGAATCCGGCCCGCACACTAGTACTGGTAAACCGCTTAGAGGATCTAAGCCTGTCCAGGAACCGCGGTGCGAGGCGAACCATCCTTGCTAATAAACCATATTGGTTTCATTGGGCGACAGGGCTGGAGATGTCATTTCATCTCAATGTTGGGTAAAAGTCCCACAAAATTGGAAACAATGTCTCCAAAATGACCTTTAAAGTGTTGACGGGGACGTTAAACCTCAAATCAAACAAAAAAACAAACAAATCTAAGCCTGCCTAGGAAAAGTGGTGCAAGTGGTGCGTGTCGGACAGCCCTTGCATATAAACCCTATTGGTTTCATTTGGGCGCCCGGGCTTGAAATGTCATTTCATCTCAATGTTGGGTAAAAGTCCCACGAAATTGGAAGCAGTGTCTCCAAAATGATCTATATAGTGTTGGAATGGGATGTTAAATCTCAAATCAGACAAACAAAAAAACAAACAAAAAAAAAACAACCCAATTGGGCCGCATGGAGCTTCCCCGCAGAGCTGAAACCAACTGACTTTGAGTACTGTTAAACCACTTAGAAGGTTTAAGCCTGCACAGGAAAATAAGGCAAAATCAGACTGTTCCTTGAACCCCAGAAGTTTCTTTGGTTGGTAGGGCTTGAGTTGTCATTTCATCTCAATAAAGGGTAAAAGTCCCACAAGCTCAGTGACCTAAATGGTGTTGACATGGACGTAAAGACCTCAATGCATTATTGATAAGGATGCAAAAATGTTGCAGAAACCATTTTGTACCGGAAACCCCAAAACAGACACACCTGGCAAACTGCAGGCCCAGATCAGACGCCCCATTCTGCAGCGTCTGATCAGGAACTACACTATTCAGTATTGGCAAAAAGATTAGATATTTTCCAAATAAATTTTATAGATAACAAAATCTGTCACCCCTAAATTTCAAAATGAACTTCTGCCATGTATGAGTAGGAAGAGTCAGAGTTAAAGAGTTATCTCCCCTGAAGATGCATCCTTCCACCTTAACCCTTGTCCTGCTGAATATTCATATATGCCACACCCACTACCGATTATCAACCAATCAGATTACTTGATGCAAATTATTGCAACAAATTCACAATCTGAATGGCAAACAATGTAGATCCTGATCAGATGGCTTCGTCAGAAGCCATCTGATCTGGATCTACATTGTTTCAAAGATAAGGCATATCCGGGATTAGCAGGACAAGGGTTAAGATTAAAAATACTAATTTATGGCATGTTAACAACAATTATGCATATATTGGCTGCTGACTGACAAAAAGGATCTTGAGCAAATTGTGATAAATTTGTCTTCAGAAAAATCAATCCATGCAGAATCATTTCTGAACAAAAAGCAATGATCTTTTATGAGGTATTATTATTAAAGAGATCAGTGTCCAGTTGTACAAAGCACCGTTAGCTTAACGAGCTCGTTAGTGGTCAAAATGTTAACTGTTCTGGAAAGCAAAGTACCCTAACACAAAGGTATTTTTGCTGAAAAAATGTGAGCAGCTTTTGCATTTGCAAAAGCTGCTCACATTTTTCTGCAAAAAATATTAGTATATCATTCTGTCATTTTAAGTGATCAAAGTTTTAACAATATGCTGGCTAACGACGTCATTACTTTTAAACAAAAATTTGAGATTCTCCCGATGGTTTCAGATTTCTCCCTATTTAAGCTCAGGTATTGAACTCTTAGGAAAATATATAATTCAGCCAAAAACTTGCCTGCTTTAAGTATGGCATGTTATAATATGTAGGCTAATGATGAAAATTTTTCTACGTCCATTCTCTCCCTTCTGTCGGCCCCCGCCCATTGGGGCTTGAAAAAATATATGGGCTGCATGAGCTGAAACTGACCCGCACACGAGTACTGGTAAACTGCTTAGAGGATCTAAGCCTGCCCAGGCAAAGCGGTGTGTGTTGGCCCATCCATGCTAATAAACCCTATTGGTTTCATTAGGCGACAGGGCTTGAGATGTCATTTCATCTCAAGGTCGGGTAAAATTCCCTCAAAATTGGAAGCAACGTCTCCAAAATGACCTTCACAGTGTTGACGGGGACGTTAAACCTAAAATCAAACAAAACAAACAAACTCTCCCTTCTGCTGTTTCAAGAAGGGCAGTAAACTGTTGTCAGGTTTTGGCTGTACTCTACTGGTTAGCTGCATATGTGTAAACTTGCCCAGAAAAAGTATTGTTAGGTAAATTGACCTTTGTAATGTTGACTGGGAAGTATAACTCCTTACAAAACAAATAAATCAAGATGTACTAGACTAGTGGTTGCCTATCCAAGGTTTGTGGTTTTCCTCAGATAAACTGGTTTCCTTAACTGGAAGGTGCCACACTAAATTCTAGGCCTTCCAAAATTTCTTTATAAGGTAATCTGAATTTTTGGTGCCATCAAAGTAAAAAAAAACAACAAATAATAAAGATTCAACTTTTCTCCCAACAAAAAGACTGGGGACTTTATGCTGTTTTAACCTAACATTAACTAATATCTTCGTTAGCGTTGAACAACTAAGCGGTCCATGATGCTAAGATACAATTTGTATACACCTCAACATAGCTTCTTACAAGGGGTGTAATGGGGTTGCCGTAAATTTGTATACATCTCAACATAGCTCCTTATAAGGGGTGTAATGGGGTTGCCGTAAATTTGTATACACCTCAACATAGCTACTTATAAGGGGTGAAATGGGGTTGCCATAAATTTGTATAGACCTCAACATATATCCTTATAAGGGGTGTAATGGGGTTGCCGTAAATTTGTATACACCTCAACATAGTTCCTTATAAGGGGTCTATTGGGGTTGCCATAAATTTGTATACACCTCAACATAGCTCCTTATAAGAGGTGTAATGGGGTTGCCATAAGCTCCTTATACAGGGTGTAATGAGGTTGCCATAAATTTGTATACACCTCAATATAGCTCCTTATAAGGGGTGTAATGGGGTTGCCATAAAAATAAAAAAAATTCGGACACCTTGATGACTTGCTATTGTAATTCTCCTAAAATTTTAACAAATTGGTTTCACGTTCCAGCAAGAAGTCCAAAAGGTGCAGACGGAATTGGTTAACAGGTTAGACCCTGATCATACAGAGCAGTCTGATATGGGTCTGCACTGTTTGCTTAGGCCTGTCTGTCCCAATACTAAGGATCATAATAGCATAAATGACTCAGCACAGCTCTGGATAACGGGAGGTTCCAAGGCTTATTTTCCTCACTCCACTTCAGAAAACTATGTTGTGGGTACTTGTTAGAATTGCCTCTCTGTAGCAATTCCAACAAGTAGCCACAACACAGGTTTTAATGTAGAAATAAGAAAACATTTTATTTTAAATTTCACTTCAGAAAACTACTTTGTGGGTACTGTGACAATCCCCAACAAGTACTGACCACAAATGGTTTTTATGAAGAAATAAAAAAAATATTTTAATTACATGTATCCTCGTTACTCGTACTCATATCGAACCCTGGTGTCAGTCCTTATTTGCTACTTCACTGCATAACAACCATAGAAGGTAGATATTTTGTGATAATTGAAGGATAATTTTTGTCAGTTCCGCATTGGAGAAATCCCCGTAAAAACCTATATTGTTGGTATTCATTAGAACTGCCAAGGCAGTTCTAATGAATACCCACAACATAGGTTTACATGGAGAAAAAATGAAAATTTGTTTCACAATCCAGTAAGGAGTCATAAAGGTGCAGAGGGAATGGCAAAGAGTGTAAGCCCCTGATCTGTGTCTGCACTGTTTGCTTATCTGTCACAATACTTAGGATCATTACAGTAGTGCAGAATGGGGAATCACAATGAGTTATCTTCCCATGTGTATCACTAGAGGGCACTGCTAGACAAAATAGTCCAAGATACTGTAGATTTGGCTGCATGGTGCGTGCTGGAACTGACTGCACATGAGTACTGGTAAAACGCTTAGAAGGTCTAAGCCTGCCCAGGCAAAGTGGTGCAAATTGGACCAGCCCTGCATATTAACCTGCTGGGTAAAAGTCCCACAAAATTGGAAGTACATGTAATGTTTACAAAATGGCCTAAATAGTGTTGAAAAGGCATAAAAAACCTCAACTCAGACAAAAACAAAAACCTGTGATTTTCACACACAATACAAGTTTTTACACTGTCCCTAAATTATGCTTGTTACACCTTCTTACATGGTGTTGTGTATTTATGGATAATCAAGGGGAGATAATTAGCCGTGCTTCTCCATTCTGTTACAATACGCTTTCTTTTGGTTGCGGGCTAACCATCTTTCTTCTCTGATTTTGTATTTAGAATATACAGTTGATGGCTCGAATACCGATAGCTCGTTTACCATGGCTGAGTCGAACCCATTTTTGAGTCCCTAGGGAATTCCTCAACATTAGAAGTAGTCATCATCATCATCAATAGATTTTTGATTGACATGCAGGTACAGGGGCAATGTCCACATAAGTGGGCCCCCTTCCAGGTAGCTGGCTTGCTGCAAGCATGGCAGATCCTACACCAGATCTCCAGGCTTGTCTATCATGAGGATGGATAGCAGAGAGCTTCCATTCTCTGCAATCAAAAGTAGTGTGGGATAATTAAGGACATTTTCGACTTTTATCTTGCAAATTTATGCTGTGTGTGCTCATTAAAATCACCTCGTCGAGGCGATTCTAATGAGTACACACAGCATACATTTTTAGTATGGAACACTGAATAGATGTCCCAAAATTAACCCTGTTATGCCTCTTGGAAGTAACCCTCAGTGGCTCGAACTACCCCTGTCTCGAACAGATTTTCATTGTCCTAAAGGTGTTCGAGCTATTGAAGTTCGACTGTATTATGTGAGACCGTTAATAAAAAAAGAGTATTTATAGCATAGGTGACCAGAAGAGGCTATGGCGAGTTTCGAAGCATGGCTTCCATGAAGCTACCTCAAGACCTCCACAACATATCTGCAAGCAGTAAAGGCTCTGGCAAAACTTAGTGTAAGCGAATGCTCACCGGAGTGTTTGCTGGTCCCCAGAGCCTATTCTCATAAGCTCACTCCGAGTTCTTTGAAGTTGATCGATATGTAAACTACTGAATTATTCTCAAACAATGAAACTGAATTAAGTCTACAGGGCTTTGTCAGTGAGCTTTGTGAATGGTTCGGTGGAGTTTGTTGTACACACTAACTTGATGAACTTGATGGTTAAATTCTGTAAAATTAATTTGGCCCATTCACGGAAAAGATATCTTTGAACACGTGTTCTTGCATAAATACCTATGCGCAAGGCTGTTTGAAGCCATTGTCAAACGGACAGAAAGCCGTGCTCAAACAGCAAAAAACGTGTTCAAATCATGAAATTCACGTGCTGTTTGAACATGGATTTTGAGCTTTTGATATCACAAGACAGGCCTTGCTTTGTTTACATTACGTTAAGCGACGTATCATTATCGCCCTGAACGTAGCATTTTAGGGTTCTATGATGACGTCAGAGGGTTACTGCATGACAATGTCATTGTAAACAACATTCTGAACTGGCCGCCATTTTGGTTTTTCTGTCGCATTTGAAGAGTTTATATGGAGCCTTTGGGCGTTTTCGTCAGATTTGCGGTCGGATTCGAAAGTTATGCAAGAACAACGATCATCCATGGTTATTTCATTGCATTAACATTTGCCGGATCCCTCGGAAGAAATTTAAACATTCGGCCTAGTGGCCTCATGTTCAAACAGCTTCCTCGGGACCCAGCAAATGTTAACCCTTCTCTTGCTGTTCACGGCAACCCCTATCTTTGAAACAGTGTAGATCCAGATCAGATGGTTTCTGAAGAAGCCATCTGATCAGGATCTACACTGTTTGACATTCAGTTTATGCATTTGTAGGAATAAATTACTTCAAGTAATTTGATTGGTTGATAGACAGAAATGGGTGTGGCTTAAATGAATATTCAGCAAGATAAGGGTTAATGCATGAAAAACCATGGTTGATCCCTATATTCCCTACATACACAGAGTAGCTTGCATATCTGCATAGTCTGATCAGTTTCACCAAGTGTTGTACAGATAGCCACTAACCCTGGCCTTCTTGTAACAATGAGTGATAATTGATTGATATGTTTCTCGCAAACGATTATCATTATTGATTTGTTTGTAATCGATTTTTGATAAGTACAATTTCCTACCCAAAGTTATGCCTAAAATGGCTGGCATAGCTGGATGAGTGGCAAACAGTGCAGACCCTGATGAGATGCCGCATTATGCGGCGTCTCATCTGGGTCTACACTGTTTGCTCAGGCCTGTCTGTTCAAATAAACATATGGTAAAATGCAACATATTGTAAGAGCCATGCTCAGACAGAAAGCCAGACAGGTAAAATTATGACAAAAACCTTAGCGATTACTAATCGATTATCGATCGCAGTGACAGGACTGATAATCGATTATCTTTTCAGCTCCGATTAGCCAGCCCTGACAAATCTGCTGCATAGGCTGGCTTGCTTTTTCTTCAGTGTGTTGTAGCTGTAGATAAGGATGCAAAACAAAGATAATTAAAGGATAATTTTCCTTATTATCCCCATGCTTTAGCATTTGGGGATATTGTGAATACCTCCATCCATACATCCCTCCGTCCATCCATCCGTCGTCACACCATCTGCACCCTAACCATTGGCCAGAATGCAACCAAATTTGGTACATGGCTTACTTACATGATGAGGGCATGCGAGAGCAGTGTTATATTTGTCTCCACCCGAAGCGTGGGCTTGCCATCAACTGCACCCTCTCTAGTTTTTTTGTTGGAAACATTTTGTACAGTCGAACTTCAATGGCTCGAACACCTTTGGGACCTCGAAAATCTGTTCGAGACAGGGGTAGTTCGAGCCACTGAGGGTTACTGACAGAAGGCATAACAAGATACTTTTAGACATCTTTTCGGCGTTCTATAATGAAAAAGTATGCTGTGTGTACTCATTAGAATCGCCTCATCAAGTACACACAGCATACATTTGCAAGATAAAAGACCAAAATCTCCTTAATTGTCTCCCACTATTTCTTATGTAGAGGATTTCGCTAGGGGCTAAAGAATGGGTTCGACACATCCATTTTACACGAGCCATCGGTGTTCGAGCCATCGAAGTTCTACTGTAGTTGCCTCTTAGGTACTTACAACATCAGTCTTTATGGAGAGATAAAAATTATCCCAAAATTATCCTTGAAAGCCACTATAAGTGTGTGCATGTTTCCAAAGATACAAGCTCCTTAACCCTTATCTTGCTGAATATTCATTTAAGCCACACCCATTTCTGTCTATCAACCAATCAAATTACTTGATGTAATTTATTGCTACAAATTCATAAACTAAATGCCAAACAGTGTAGATCCTGATCAGATGGCTTCTTCAGAAGCCATCTGATCTGGATCTACACTGTTTTCAAAGATAGGGGTTATTTTGAACAGCAAGATAAGGCTTCTTCAGAAGCCATCTGATCTGGATCTACACTGTTTTCAAAGATAGGGGTTGTCGTGAACAGCAAGATAAGGGTTAAGTTTCGTCTAGTCAACCTTGCTACATCAGAAGAAGGATGCTGAGTTGTGGAAAACTTCCGTAAAAGTTTCATAAGATTGCAATTTTGGTTTTGAAATTATATATCGGAGAAAATAAGGCTTGACATTACATGTGAATCATTTGCCCAGTCAAGTCTTACATTCTCTGAAAAGTAAGAAAAAAAAGAAAAGAAAATGATGTCTTTATCTATTGTGATTGACAGTTTAAGTGTTAAATGTTTTTATACCTCTAAAGTGGCTGGGCCCTAGCATCACGAAAACAAGCCTATTTAATTTTTACCCCCTCGAACCCCACTTTTATTAGCTCACCTGTCACGTAGTGATGAGGTGAGCTTTTGGGATCACTTTTTGTCCGTCGTCCGTCGTGCGTGCGTCCGTGCATCCGTAAACAATTTCAAACTAGTATATCTCTAATACCCCGTGGCCAATCTTGATCAAATTTCATGTGAAGCATCATCAGGTAGGGGGAAAGGCTGCATAAGGTTTTTGGGCTGATCAGATTGGAATTCTGGTTGCCATGGCAACATATAGCTCCTATGGACTTATAATGGGAAAAATTTTAAAAATCTTCTTCTCTGCAACCACAGGGCCCAGAGCTTAGATATTTAGCATGTAGCAAGGGCAAGTGGTCAACTACATAATTCCTGCCAATCATGCCCCTGGGTGCCAAATGGGCCATGCCCCGGGGCCCCTTAGCTCCCATAGACTCATAATGGAAAAAAAGCTTAAAAAATTTTCTTCTCTGAAACCACAGGGTCCAGAGCTTATATATTTAGCATGTAGCATTGGCAAGTGGTCACCTACATAATTCCTGCCAGTCATGCCCCTGGGTTCCAAATGGGCCATGCCCGGGGCCCCTTCGCTCCCATAGACTCATAATGGAAAAAAAGCTTCAAAAATCTTCATCTCTGAAACCACAGGGCCCAGAGCTTAGATATTAAGCATGTAGCAATGGAAAGTGGTCACCTACATAATTCCTGCCAATCATGCTCCTGGGTTCCAAATGGGCCAAGCCCCGGGGCCCCTTCCCTCCCATAGACTCATAATGGAAAAAAGCTTCAAAAATCTTCTTCTCTGAAACCACAGGGCCCAGAGCTTAGATATTTAGCATGTAGGAAGGGCAATTGGTCACCTACATAATTCCTGCCAATCATGCCCCTGGGTGGCCATGCCCCGGGGCCCGTTGGATCCCATAGACTCATAATGGAAAAAAGCTTCAAAAATCTTCTTCTCTGAAACCATAGGGCCCAGAGCTTAGATATTTAGCATGTAAGAAGGGCAAGTGGTCAACTACATAATTCCTGCAAATCATGCCCCTGGGTTCCATATGGGCCATGCCCCAGGGCCCCTTCGCTCCCATGGACTCATAATGGAAAAAAGCTTAAAAAATCTTCTTCTCTGAAACCACAGGGCCCAGAGCTTAGATATTTAGCATGTAGCAATGACAAGTGGTAACCTATATAATTCCTGCCAATCATGCCCCTGGGGTCCAAATTGGCAACACCCGGGGGTCCCTTAGCTCCTATATACTCATAATGGAAAAGAAGGTTAAAAAATCTTCTTCTCTGAAACCGCAGGACTCAGAGCTTAGATATTTAGCATGTAGCAATGGCAAGTGGTCTCCTACATAATTCCTGCCAATAATGCCCCTGGGTTCCAAATGGGCCACGCCCCGGGGCCCCTTAGCTCCCATAGTCTCATAATGGAAAAAAAAGCTTCAAAAATCTTCTTCTCTGAAACCACAGAGCCCAGAGCTTATAAATTTAGCATGTAGCAACTGCAAGCGGTCACCTACATAATTCCTGTCAATCATGCCCCTGGGGTCCAAACGGGCCATGCCCTGGGGCCCCTTCGCTCCCATAGACTCAAAATGGAAAAAAGCTTCAAAAATCTTCTCCTCTGAAACCGCAGGGCCCAGAGCTTAGGTATTTAGCATGTAGCAACGGCAAGTGGTCACCTACATAATTCCTGCCAATCATGCCCCTGGAGTCCAAATTGGCCACGCCCTGGGGCCCCTTATCTCCCATTGACTCATAATGGAAAAAAGCTTCAAAAATCTTCTTCACTGAAACCACAGGGCCCAGAGCTTAGATATTTAGCATGTAGCAACAGCAAGTGGTCACCTACATAATTCCTGCCAATCATTCCCCTGTGGTCCAAACGAGCCACGCCCCGGGGCCCATTAGCTCCTATAGACTCATAATGGAAAAAAAGCTTCAAAAATCTTTTCTCTGAAACCACAGGGCCCAGAGCTTAGATATTTAGCATGTAGCAATGGCAAGTGGTTACCTACATAAATCCTGCCAATCATGCCCCTGGGGTCCAAATGGGCCACGCCCCGGGGCCTCTTAGCTCCCCTAGACTCATAATGGAAAAAAGCTTCAAAAATCTTCTTCTCTGAAACCACAGGGCCCAGAGCTTAGATTTTTAGCATGTAGCAGCGGCAAGTGATCACCTACATATTTCCTGCTAATCATGCCCCTGGGATCCAAATGGGCCACGCCGCAGTGCCCCTTAGCTCCCATAGACTCATAATGGAAGAAAGCTTCAAAAATCTTCTTCTCAGAAACTGTGAAGCACAGAACTTAGATATTTAGTCCAAATTGGCCAAATCCTGTGGCCCCTTTACTCCAACAAACTTATAATGGAAAAAAGCTTCAAGCATCTTCTTTGAAACCATGAAATACAGACCTTAGATATTTAGTATATAGCAACACAAAATGGTCGCCTACATAAATCCTGCCAACTAGCCCTTTGGGTCAAAATTGGCCAAGCCGCAGGGCTCATTAGCTTCTATAGACTTATACTGGAAAAAAAAAATTAAAAAAAAAAATCTTCTTTTCCAAAACCATAAGGCACAGATTTTGTTTGATTTGAGGTTTTACATCCCTGTCAACACTGTATAGGTCATTTTGGAAGTGTCTCTTCCAATTTTGTGGGACTTTTACCCAACATTGAGATGAAGTTACTTCTCAAGCCCTGTCGCCCAATGAAACCAATAGGGTTCATAAGCATGGACACTGCTTTGCCTTAGCTTAGATATTTAGTATGTAGCAATATCAAGTGGTCTCCTACACTAATGATTTTCTGGTACACAGGTGAGCGATATAGGGCCATTGGGCCCTCTTGTTTAGTAAAACTGGGGTTTGCAGGGGTAAACCTTATTTTTCTTATTTCTACTCTAAAATATAGATTGTGTGTACTCTTTAGAACTGCCTCAATGAGGCGGTTCTAACGAGTACCCACAATCTATATATTGAGCAGAAATAAGAAAAATATCACAATTTTTCATCTTAGAATTTTCATTTTTTCGGCGATAAAGGTGACAATGTATTTGTATAGGCGTGTTTTTGTAATGGCATATTCTAGTATATAGTTTTATTGCAGGATAGTTGGAGAACCTGATTTGTTCATGAAGCAGAAAATATTCACAGTTCCCTTAAAATTTTTTACAATTTATGCATGGCTTGGAGGCAAGACTACATCCAACATGTGTTTTTCATTACAGGTATCAGAAAACAAATGAAAAACTTCACCAGATAAATGAAAAAATTCACCAGTCATCAGCGTAAGTTGATGTAGTGGTTTTCTAGTTTAGATGTCACTCTCAGAAACAGTAGTGTTCCCCTTACCTTGTAAATACACAGGTTGATGGTAGTTGAATTTCAAGCAAAATGGACCAAACTTGTGAGAACAAAATGGGGCTTCCATAATAAGTAAGGCTGACCCAATTAATCGTATAATCTATTAATCGATCGATAAATTCCACAAAAATGATTATCATTTCTTATTTGCTTTTAATCGATTACTTGATAGGTACAATTTACTACCCAAAGTTATGCCTAAAATAGCTGGATGAGTGGCAAACAGTGCAGACCCTGATGAGATGCCGCAGAATGCGGCGTCTCATCTGGGTCTACACTGTTTGCTCAGGTCTGCCTGTTCAAATATACATATGGTAAAGTGCAACATATGGTAAGAGTCATGCTCAGACAGAAAGCCAGACAGGTAAAATTATGATAAAAACCTGAGCGATTACTAATCGATTATCGATCGCAATGATATGACTGATAATCGATTATCTTTCCAGCTCCGATTAGCCAGCCCTAATAATAAGCAACAGATAAGCAGTGGGAAATTGGTGAAGTGAAGAATAATTGTCCTTATTTCGCTGTATAAATCTATTTTTATGCCCCCGCCATTCGAAGAATGGTGGAAAGGGCATATAGGGTTGCCCCTGTCCGTCCATCCGTGCGTCCGAAACTTAAACGCGGTCAATAAGTTCCTTATTTCTTGATGGATTTTAAAATTACCCGACAGAAATGTTAACCATCATGAGACGACCTGTCAGGTGCAAAACCCAGGTCCGTACCCTCAAGGTCAAGGTCATACTTAGAGGTCAAAAGTAAAAAAAAAAGGTCCGAAAGTTAAACACAGTCAATAACTTTATTATTTCTGGATGGATTTTGAAATTACTTTGTAGAAATGTTAACCATCATGAGACGATGTGTCACATGCAAAACCGAAGTTCGTACCTCCAAGGTCATGGTAATACTTGGAGGTCAAAGGTAAAAAAAAGGGTCCGAAACTTAAACCCAGTCAATAACTTACTTATTTCTGGATGGATTTTGAAATTAGTTTGAAGAAATGTTAACATCATGAGACGATGTGTCACGTGCAAACCCAGATCCGTACCTCCAAGGTCAAGGTCATACTTAGAGGTCAAAGGTAAAAAAAAATGGTCCGAAACTTAAACGCAATCAATAACTTTCTTATCTCTGGATGGATTTTGAAATTACTTGGCAGAAATGTTGGCCATCATGAGACAATCTGCCTCACACAAAACCAAGGTCCTTACCTCCAAGGCCAAAGTCATACTTAGAGGTCAAATGTGAAAAATGGGTCCAAAACTTAAACACGGTCAATAACTTTCTTTGGATGAATACGAACATAGACATATTTTCAGGCGGGGGCATCCATGTCCTATGGACGCATTTGAGCAAGGCAGTTCAAATGAATAACCACGTCTATGGACGTGGTTATTCATTTGAACAGCCTTGCTCAAATGAATACTGACAACAAAGATTTTTATGGACAGTTGACAGAAATTATCGTTTGTCACCAGTTGTCACCGCACCCCCACCCATTGGGGGCTTGGAGAAATAGATTGGGCTGCAGGGTGCTTCCGCACAGAGCTGAAACTGACCTAACTTGAATGCTGGTAAACCACTTGGGTCTAAGCCTGCCCTGGAAAATTGATACGAGTTGGGCCGCTCCTTAACCCAAGTGGTTTCTTTGGGCGGTAAGGCTTGAGATGTCATTTCATCTAAGTCACTTAGTGTCTGGTAAAAGTCCCCAAAAATCGGAAGCAACGTCTCCAAAATGACCTAAATAGTATTGATGGGCACGTAAAACCTCAACACAAATCACCAAATGCCAAGCATATCTGTTTCTATGTGTTTTAGTATAGAAAATTTGAGCCAAGACAGTAGTAATAGCCCCCACCCATCGGAGCTTGAAGAAATATATGGGCTGGATGATGCTTCTACGCAGAGCTGAAATCAACTGCACACGAGTACTGGTAAACCGCTTAGTGTATCTAAGTCTGCCCAGGCAAAGCGGTGCCAGTCGGCCCGTCTCATGTTTATAAACCCTATTGGTTTCATTGGGTGACAGGGCTTGAGATGTCATTTCATCTCAATGTCAGGTAAAAGTCCCACAAAATTGGAAGCAACATCTCCAAGATGACCTATACAGTGTTGACGGGGATGTTAAATGTCAAATCAAACAAAATCTGTTTCTATTGGTTTCGGTATAGAAAATTTGAGCCAAGACAGCCTTTGTGAGGCGGTTCTAATGAATACCAACAACACAGGTTTATATGGTGAAATAAGGAAAACTATCATTCAATTGTAACAAAATCCCCACCTTATCTGTAGCTATGTTTAACCCTTCTCTTGCTGAATATTCAGTTTAGTCACACCCATTTCTGACTTTGAACCAATCAGATTACTTGATGTAATTTATTCCTACAAATTAATAAACTGAATGTCAAACAGTGTAGATCCTGATCAGATGGCTTCTGAAGAAGCAATCTGATCTGGATCTACACTGTTTGCAAAGAATGGGGTTGTCGTGAACAGCAAGATAAGGGTTAAATGCTTTGAACAGCTGGGCCCTAATTGGTATGGAGGCCCATATAATCCAAACTTTGTTCGTGCTGTTGGGAAGGGTATGTTCTGACAGAGTGGGTAGGATGATTGAGTCTTTGCTTTGTTTGTTTGAATTGAGGTTTAACTTCCCCTTCAACACTATTTGGTCATTTTGGAGACGTTTCTTCCAATTTTGTGGCACCTTTACCCGACATTGAGATGAAATGATATCTCAAGCCCTGCCCCCCGATGGAACCAAAAGGCTGATATGCATTGCACGGTCTGACTCCTATCACTTTGCCTGGGCAGGCTTAGTTCTTCTGCGCGGTTTACCAGTACTCATGTGTGGTCAGTTTCAGTTCTGCTTGGAAGCACCATGCAGCCCAATCAAATTTCTCGAAGCCCAGATGGGTGGGGGCATTTGAGTCTTTGCAGCCTTGGATCCGGTTCTTCAAAACTAACAACACCATTAGTTAAAATATCATTAAAACATTGATCATTTAATATGGCAGGTATAGTAATATTTTTGCTAAAAAGTGTGAATACAGTGGAACTTCAATGGCTCAAACACCTTTGGAACCTCGAAAATCTGTTCGAGATGGGTAGTTCGAGCCACTGAGGGTTACTGTCAGGAGGCATAACGAGATACTTTTAGACATCTTTTCGGGGTTCTATAATGAATATGTATGCTGTGTGTACTCATTAGAATTGCCTGATCGAGGTGATTCTAATGAGTACACACAGCATACATTTGCAAGATTAAAGACTAAAATCTCCTTAATTATCCCCCACTATTTCTTATGGAGAGGATTTCGCTAGGGGCTCAAGAAAGGGTTTGACACATCCATGGTAAACAAGCCATCGGTGTGTTCGAGCCATCAAAGCTCTACTGTAGCTTTTTTAAAAGCAAAAGCTTTTCACATTTTTGCAGCAACAATACAAAAAGAATTAGACTTTGATCTTGCTAAAACAATAACAAGCTTCATATAAAAAGCATGGCCCAGATAGTCAATTTGTGCTTATCCAATAAAATGCCAATCACGACAATTGTCGTGTGCTTTGCCGTCTGCCGGTTACCTTGAAAGTATTTTTTTTTTTTTGCAAACAATGTGGACCCAGATCAGACTGCTCCTATAGGAGCAGTCTGATTAGGGTCCACACTGTTTGCCTGTATGCAAAAATTTTTTTAAACAGTTTGCAGAAAGATTCAGCAGATGACATAAGCAAACAACATTTTCAGATGTAGTTTTTCTCAGTGTCTTAAGGATTAAGTGTATTAACTGGCCTTTTTATAGGGTACAAATTAGAATTTTTACCTGGTTTAAGTACAAGAGTGGCAACAGCAACCACAAAATGTCATATTTGCTGTAAAAAGAGAACAGTGCAGATAGAGACACTTCATTCTAATCATAAAAACAAACCTTGAAAAGTCCACCTTAAGTCCTCCTTTTAAGTGCATGATTAGGACAGGTGCTTTTGTATGCTTTGGACATTTGTTTGCTTGAACTTTTGCTTTCAGTTTTGTTTCAAATTTACACAAAATTCTGCTTTGGTTTTAGCTTAAATTCTTTCCACATCAAATCTTCATTTAGAACAGGTCCTGTGGTTATAAGTGTTTTGTTGTTTTTTTTTCATGCTCAATTTGCATAGGAACAGATAAGGTTGGTATTTTGTGATAATATGAAAGATAGTTTTTGTCAATTCTCCATAAAAACCTATGTTGTGGGTATTCATTAGAACCACCTCGGTGAGGCGGTTCTAATGAATACCCACAACATAGGTTTGAATACCCACAACATAGGTTTATATGGAGAAATAAGGAAAACTATCCTTCAGTTATCACAAAATACCAACCTTTTCTGTAGTGTAGCTATGCATTAATTGTGGGTGAAAATATAGACAATACCATGTTCGTGTCTTTTGATATCAAGTTTATCAGGAAAGCCTTTGAGATGGCTTGTAGAATTGTGAGGCTTGCTGAGCAATTCTACATGCGTTCTGAGCCTGATAGACTTGATATAAAATGACACGAATCTGGTATTCTATTTATCAGTTAATTCCATTGTACACTCTTACATTTTTTGCAATTTTTTTTTCACAATTTTTGCATGTGCTTTTGATGTAAATCAGATTGTTCGATTTCTTGTCATCTTCAAATTTCAGGCCAGTGTTCTGCATTCACTTAAATATGATATCTGAACAATGCCTATATCTTGTTTGGTTCAGATGTTAGCATTTTCAGACAAATATAAATAATGCCTCGTCTTGAAGAGTGTAACTATGGTAACAAACTGTTTTAAAGTTTTGCATGTGCTTTTAACCCTTTATGTACCAAATGGAATCTTCCCCCTTGTATATGGCAGGAGTCCATTTCAAAATTTGGGGGTGTCAGGTTGTGTTTTCATCAAAATTTATTTGGAAAATGACTGAACGTTTAGCAAACAGTGGAGGCCCTGATCAGACGCCGCATTCTGCGGCGTCTGATCTGGGCCTGCACTGTTTGCCAGGGTACCCGTTTTGGGGTTTCTGGTACTAAATGGGTTAATGCGAATCAGATTGCTTGATTGCTTATCATCTTAAAATTTCAGTCCAGTGTTCTACACTCACTTAAATACGATATCTGAACAATGCCTGTCACATTATACTGTATTCCTTGGATTTAGCGCCCGTGCTCCTATAAGCGCCCTCTCACTGTTGTTCCAATGTTTTTTTTGTTTGTTTGGTTTTACTGCCCTTTCAAGATTATTTCACTCATATCAAGCCGATCGTTCATCAAAGGTGGGCGAAAACCAGAATACCCTGAGAAAAACCACCTGACCTTCTGTTGCAGAACTTGGCATCTCACATGTGATCCGAGCGAGGCTCGAACCACAGCGGTGAGAGACCTAATGATCAAGAGTCAGCGCTCTTAACCACTGTTTTTCCAATAATAAATTAATAAGTGCCCCTTCTACTGACGGAGGAACAAAAAATTTGGCTTATCTAAAGTTAAGATTATATAGCCTTTCAATCATTGCCATATCTGCTGTAAATCATGCAAGATATTTCTAAACCCCCTGCTATCACAATGTATCTGTGTTGACCACTTGGTACTTTACGTGTCATGATTCCACCATATTCTTTAGAGGCCTCCGTGATGTAGTGGTTACGCTACTGGCCTTGTTAACCAGGGATCGCAGGATTGATCCCGGGCTTCTCCAGACTTTCTGATGAATCTTTAAACCGAGGTTCCGTCTCCGTATGACCTTAGCTGTTGGTGGGAAGTACAACTCAAACACTCACTCACTCCACCATATTCTAATAGAAAACTACCATGTGTATTGGGTTTTAAACTCTGAGTTCTGGTAAGATTTTTGTCTCTATTAAGCGCAACCTCTTTTTCCAATTTTTTTAAGCGCCCGGGGCGCTAAATGGGGAGAATACGGTAATCTTGTTAGCACTTTCAGACCCCTTTAAAATCCCTTTTTCCTTGATGGTTCCTAATTAAAAATGTAACAGCTCCCACCCATAGGGGCTTGAAGAAATATATGGGCTGCATGATGCTTCCACGCAGAGCTGAATCCGACCCGCACACTAGTACTGGTAAACCGCTTAGAGGATGTAAGCCTGTCCAGGAACCGCGGTGCGAGGGGTCAATGCTAATAAACCCTATTGGTTTCATTGGGTGAGAGGGCTTGAGATGCCATTTCATCTCAGTGTCTGGTAAAAGTCCCACAAAATTGGAAGCAACGTCTCCAAAATGACCTTTACAGTGTTGACGGGGACGTTAAACCTAAAATCAAACAAACAAAAACAAATTAAAAATGTAAAGAAAGTTGTCTAGTACTGCTTTGTTTGGTGGTATAAAGTTTTATAGGAAACAGGAATGCTTGTTCAGGTGAAGCGAGTCTTTCAAAAGTATTTCTGTCTACCATGTCAGCAAGGGAGATAATTTGTTCCTCACTGTTTGCAAAGCTAGGGGTTGTCATGTTTGCAAAGAACCTAGGGGTTGTGATGTTTGCAAAGGACCTAGGGGTTTTCATGTTTGCAAAGGTAGGGGTTATCATGTTTGTAAAGATAGGGGTTATCGTGTTCAGCAGGAGACCATTATCCTGCTTAAATTAATTAAGCCCCTCCCATTGCTGATTATCAACCAATCAAATTACTTGATATAATATTTGTTTATTTCACAAACTGCATGACAAAACAGTGTAGATCCTGATCAGAGGGCTTCTTAAGAAGCCATCTGATCTGGATCTATATTGTTTGCAAAGGTAGGGGTTGTTGTGAACAGCAGGATAATGGCTAGCCATTATCCTGCTGTTCACGATAACCCCTACCTTTGCAAACAAGTGTAGATCTAGATCAGTAATTTGATTGGTGGATAGTTAGGGATAGGTGTAGCTAAATGAACATGACAACCCATACCTTTGCAAACAGGGTAGATCCAGATAAAGAAGCCATCTGGTCAGGATCTACAGTTTGCCATTCAGTTTGCGAATTTGAATGAATAAATTACACCAAGTAATTTGATTGGTTGAAATGTTAATATGTACGGCTAAAATAATTTATGCAGTGGGATAAAGGTTAAACAGGAAACCCCAAAACTTGGCACTGGTAAACAATCGAGGCATTAACCAGCTACCTGATCAGGGCCTACACTGTGTGCAGGAAGTCAATTTCTAAAGTCAACTGAACCTGATCGGCCCCCGCCCATCATGGTTTGCAGAAATAGATGGGCTGCATGATGCCTCCACACAGAGACCGGCCCCGATAGCTCAGTTGGTAGAGTGTCTGCTCCGGGGAACAGGAGGTCATGGGTTCGATCCAGGGCCGCGACATACCAAAGTCGTTAAAAATGGTACTAGCTGCTCCTCGCTTGGCACTCAGATTTACGGGATAGAGCTAGGACTGGTCAAGCCAGTGTCAGGATAATGTGACTGGGTGTGGTATCATGTAATGTATCTGGGACATGATACTTCAGTGAGGCAGCACTATAAAAGTGAGCATTGAGCTCACTGGCGCAACCAGACATCGTCGTGATATGGCTAAAAAATTGTTAGAAGCGACGTTAAACCCGAATTCACACGCACACACACGCCTCCATGCAGAGCTGAAACCAACCTCACGCCAGTACTGGTAAACTGCCTAGAAGATCTAAGCCTGCCCAGGCAAAGTGGTGCGAGTAGGACCGACCGTCCATGCTTATTCATTGGGTGACAGGGCTTGAGATGTCATTTTATCTCAGTGTTGGGTAAAAGTCCTACAAAATTGGAAGCAGCATCATCAAAATGACCTACACAGTGTTGACGGGGACGTTAAACCTCAAATTAAACAAACAAACAAACAATTGAACCTGAAACTCTTAAATTTTGTAACGGACTTCTGCTATACAGAAGGTGGAAGATTCCATTCTGTACATAATGGGTCAACCCTTATCTTGCTGTTCACGACAACCCCTATCTTTGCAAACAGTGTAGATCCAGATCAGATGGCTTCTGAAGAAGCCATCTGATCAGGATCTACACTGTTTGGCATTCAGTTTATGAATTTGTACCAATAAATTACATCAAGTAATTTGATTGGTTGATAGACAGAAATGGGTGTGGCTTAAATGAATATTCAGCAAGATAAGGGTTAAAACGGGTTTCAGATGATGTTTAGTAAACATAAAAAAAACAAAAAAAACAAGTAAGTCAGAAAATCATATACAAAACCATATATCAAATTAATATCAAATAGTCTCGATCCTGTTGTAAGAAACAGCTGTTGCAGCTTGGTACCGTTTCATAGCAACCATAATGATCTTAAGTATTGGGACAGATAGGCCTAAGCAAACAGTGAAGACCCAGATCAGACTGCTCCTGAAGGAGCAGTCTGATCAGGGTCTACACTGTTTGCCATTCTGTCTACACCTTTTGGACACCTTACTTGATTGTGAAATAAATTTGTTAAGATTTTAGGAGAATTATACCAAGTCCTCAAGGTGTCCGAATTTTTAGGATTTTTACTGGGGGGGGGGGACAATGACAGTTTATTCAAAGCAGGGGTAATTTGAACCACAGAGGGTTGCTCATAGCATCTGGTCAAAGAGCATCCACCGAAGGGGATGGGGACATATTGATTTTGGTGCGGATCCCTACGTCGTGACACTTTCTTGTGTGCTTTGTTTGATTTGAAGTTTAACATCCCCGTCAACACTGTAAAGGTCATTTTGGAGATGTTGCTTCCAATTTTGTGGGACCTTTACCCGACATCAAGATGTAGTGACACCTCAAGCCCTGCTGCCCAATGAAACCAATAGGGTTTATAAGCATGGACGGGCCAGCTCTCACCGCATTGCCCGGGCAAGCTTAGATCCTCTAAGCGGCTTACCAGTACACTTGTGCGGTCGATTTCAGCTCTGCGTGATCTTAACTCATATCCCGCTGAATAATTAATTTAGCCACACCTACTGCTGACTTTGAACCAATCAGATTACTTGATGTAATTTACTCCTGCAAATTCACAAACTGAATGTCAAACAGTGTAGATCCTGATCAGATGGCTTCTTCAGAAGCCATCTGATCTGGATCTACACTGTTTGCAAAGATAGGGGTTGTCGTGAACAGCAGGATAAGGATTAAGTATTGGGACAGACAGGCCTAAGCAAACCATGCAGACCCAGATCAGACTGCTCTATCAAGAGCAGTCTGATCAGGGTCTACACTGCTTGAAACAAATTCGTTAATGTTTTAGGAGAATTACAGCAAGTTCTCAAGCTGTCTGAATTTTTAGGATTTTAACGGTATACGACACTTTATCATATAACAGTGCTCGCCTCGGTAGCTCAGTCGGATGCGGGTCTGACTGGTGATCTGGAGGACGCAAGTTCGATACCGGCCGGGGTTGGCAACATTCTTTCATAGAGATTGATCATGAAATCTTTTCTATGATCATTCTCTCCCTTCCGCTGATTCAAGAAGGGCAGTGGTCATTTTCTGGCGAAAGAATATGCACTGCACTTGTTAACCGCTTACGTATAAGCCTGCCCAGGAAAGTGTGAATAGATGAAGTGACCGGCTCAAAAATAACCTAGATAGTGTTGACTGGGCCGTTAAAGTCTAATACAAACAAACAAATCATATAACTGTGTTGTTATTTAGTTGATAATGTCATGTTATAAAAATGATATGACAATATGTGGTAACATATTTTAACTGGCATGTACTGTCCATAGAGGAATAGTAGATAGTGACATCACCAACTGTTTTAGTTTTGAACAGTGCAAAGCTAATGGGTCTAACATTGCTATAATTGTCAGCTACAGCACTGCCATCTATTTGTCCTGAAGCCCTCTATGACAACCCTGCTTCTTCAATTACAAAAACTAAAAAGTTACTTTCACTTACTGTTATTTTAAAATAAATATAAACTTTATAAAAATTGTCAGAGGCCCACGGAATAAATTTCATATGAAATGACCACTCATGTAAGATGCTCAGTACTCACTTATGTTACACATGACCAAGAATAACTGCAAACACTGCTAATCAAGATCATACAGACACAGAATATTTGAGCAAATAGTGTAGAACCAGATCAGATTGCTCCATAAAAGAGTAGACTGATATGGGTCTACACCATTTCTTCAAATACTCCTGCCCATTATTCAGGACAGCTTGGGTGCTGAATTATCTTTACCCTTGACCTGCTGAATATTTATATATGCCACACCCACTACTGATTATCAACCAATCAGATTACTTGATGCAAATCATTGCAACAAATTCATAAACTGAATAACAAACAATGAAGATCCTGATCAGATGGCTTCTGAAGAAGCCATCTGATCTGGATCTACATTGTTTGAAAGATATATCCGGGCTCAGCAGGACAAGGGTTAACCTAATGTATGTGGGAAACCCCTTAAGGGATACCTTGGCAAACAGTGCAGGCCCAGATCAGAACCTGACAGAATTTTCCATCAACAATAGAATAAAAATGACATGTATGACAAATGGACTTGTCCAACATATAGCAATGGAAGAGTCCAATGGGTTAAAAGTTGACAATAGATCACTGCTCATTGACTGTATCTTTTATATTTCACAGATATCAGAAGACATCTGCAGCTGCAAAAACGGCCGCCGATAAGACGTCAGCAGCGGTGTCGTCAATAGTTTCAACTACGTCCAGGAAAATAGGAGACCTAAGGTAATTTGAGCTGGATCATGAAGCTGAGGGTCTGTAGCTCCAGATAGGGTGACATACCATAATTATCCAAAGTTTTGACATGGATATGCCTAACCAAACAGTGTAGACCCTGATCAGACTGCTCCTGAAGGAGCAGTCTCAACAGGGTCTACACTAAACAAAACAGTGTAGACCCTGATCAGACTGCTCCTGATGGAGCAGTCTGATCAGGGTCTACACTGTTTACTGGTCTGTCTGCACCTTTTGGACTCCTTGCTGGGTTGTGAAACAAACTTGCTAAGATTTAAGAAGAATTACAGAAAGTTCAAAGACATGTACTCAAGGTGTCCAAATTTTTAGGAGTTTTACTGTAAGTATAGTTGTATTTCTTTATATGTGTGTGTGAATTCGGGTTTAACGTCGCCTACAACAATTTTTCAGTCATATCACGACGGTGTCTGGTTGCGACAGGGAGCTCAATGCTCACTTTTATAGTGCTGCCTCACTGAAGTATCATGTCCCAGACACATTACATGATACCACACCCAGTCACATTATCCTGACACTGGGTCGACCAGTCCTAGCTCTACCCCGTAAATATGAGTGCCAAGCGAGGAGCAGCTAGTACCATTTTTAACGACTTTGGTATGTCGCAGCCCTGGATCGAACCCGTGACCTCCCGTTCCCCGGAGCGGACACTCTACCAACTGCGCTATCGGGGCCGGTATTTCTTAATAAAAACATAATTATGCTCATCTGAGTGGTGATGAGGAGTTTGCAGGCCGATCTCCGATTTCAGAAAAGAAGTTCTTCAACAGAATGTTGAGTTCTTTTTCTTCGGGTTTTTGCCCACCTTTGATTATGAAAAGCTTGAAATAACTGAAATAATCTTGAAAGGTCTGTAAAACAAAAAAAATATAACCAGATAAGGAAAAAAAAATGGATAATGATGGATTTTTTTTTGGGGGGGGGTGGGTATTTCTCCATGAAAACATACATACGTCTGACTGGTGAAGTGTTTTTAGGTCAGTCTCCAGTGGGTAGGGCAACATTTGTTTTGTTTGATTTGAGGTTTAACGTCCCCGTCAACGCTGTAAAGGTCATTTTGGAGGTGTTGCTTCCAATTTTGTGGGACTTTAATACCAGACATTGAGATGAAAGGGCAACACTATGTGACAGAGATTGGTCATGGAATATCTTCTACAGTTTTTCTCTATTTGCACTGATTCAGAAAGGGCAGTAACTGTTGTCAGTTTCTGGCAAAAGAATGCACAGAGTACAGGTTTACCACTTAGGTATTAGTCTTTCCTTTAAGGGTAGACCCCTTTTTCTGTGGAAAAGTGAACAGGAAGTCTCTAAAGTTGTCTCCCTTTGAAAAATGGTAGAAAAATCTGCCAGGTGTATCCATTCCCCTTAAAAGGTCTGGCTGGAGAGGATTAATAATTATTTATTCAGTGTCAGTTGACATTCCAGCTGTCACGCTGTCCATATGTTCCATTATCCAGTGGCTCATAGGTACCAGTATGATTGGTAAAATCATGACTGCTAAAAATCAATATTCAGTTGAAGAATTTGTAACCCAAGCAACATTAGGGGATGGGATTTTGTTTCTTTGATTTATTTGAGGTTTAACATCCCCGTCAACACTGTTTTGGTCATTCTGGAGATGTTGCTTCCAAGTTTGTGGGACTTTTACCCGACATTAAGATGAAATTACATCTCAAGCCCTGTCGCACTATGAAACCAATAGGGTTTATATTAAGCATAGACAGTCCGACCCGCACCGCTTTGCCAGGGCAGGCTTAGATCCTCTAAGCGGTTTACCAGTACTTGTGTGTGGTCAGTTCCAGCTCTGCATGGAAGCATCATGCAGCCCATCTATTTCTTCAAGCCCCGTTGGGCAAGGTCGGTGGTACCAGTATTATTGGTTAAGTCATGACTGCTAAAAATCAGTATTCAGTTGAAGAATTTGTAACCCAAGCAACGTTAGGGGATGTGTGCTGGGGTGAAGGGTCAGATAAATGGACTGTTGAAAAAGCATGACTGGCCCACTTGTCAACTTAGAAACTGTAAAATAGAAACTGTATTATTGGGTTGATTGTTTATCAATCGACCCAAAGGTATAAGGGACAAAACCTCTATTAGTGCTGGAGTCCACGTGACTATCACTGATTTGTAGGAATCCATGCAGATTATTTATAGAATTTTATCGCAGTGAGGTCAGCATTTTTACGTGAAAATGTTAACTGTAAAATCTGGGCTGGAATCATTGGTTGTGCTAGGCAAAGAGTGTAGACCCAGATCAGATGCCGCAGAACGCGGCATCTGATCAGGTTCTTCACTGCTTGCTTAGAGTATAAGAATTTAAGGGTCAGGTGCCGAAAAAAGCAGGGTCTACATGGTTTACTTTCAGTAAAGGAGTTTAAGGGTTAAACGAAACAGTCCACGCTCAGGCCCATTTTTCCTAATTACACCCAGAGACAATCAACCCACCAGTACTCTCAGTGCTTTGATTTTTGTTTTCATTTTCAGGAATTCTCAGACATTCCGATCTGTAGAAGATAAAGTAGGGTCAGCATATGCATCTGTTAAGGTAAGATACTTATATATTTCATGCCTGCTTAGCTGAGTATAACTAGATATTTTCAAGATAATACTGGTACACCACAACCTCTTTATAACGCTATCAATGGGGTCCAAAGCAGAATCATGTTATATCAAAACAAAAATGTATAGATTATATAGAAAAATGACCATTTATGGTCATTTTTCTATATAATCTATACATTTTGGGGTTCGAGCCTGGCTCGGGTCACATGTGAGATGCCAAGTTCTGCAACGGAAGGTCAAGTAGTTTTTCTCCGGGTACTCCGGTTTTCGCTCACCTCTGATTAATGATCGCTCGATATGAGTGAAATAATCTTGAAAGGGCTGTAAACCCCCCCCCCAAAAAAGTACATTTTGGGATCCATCTTGAAACCATGTTATATTCAAAACCATGTTATAATGAACAGTGTTATAACGAGGTTGTGGTGTATCTGGGGTCTCTTATATTACAATTCATATGTTATGATCATACACACGGCTGAGAGGTTTGCTCATTGTAGGGCTCAGTATAGACATTTTTGCTTGAATATGTATACATGTATCTTCTTTGATTTCATGTGTAACAAAAAGGTGGTGGCTGTATTATTATTTTAACAACAAAACAAAAGGAGTTGATAATCTGTGAAATCAGTTTTGCATGCATATATACATGTATATTTCTTTAAATTAAAGAGTATATCATTATTCTGTAATGACATAAAGTTTTATAATACTGTTCATTATTATAAACATTGTTTTGGATATAACATGGTTTGAAGATGGACCGTAAAAGTGTATAGATTATATAGAACAAGAATATGTTAATTGGCCATTTTTCTATATAATACATATACACTTTTGGATATAGAGTCCACCTTTAATGGCTTGGACACCTTTGGGGCAATGAAAATTTGTTCAAAACAGGAGTAGTTCAAGCCACCGATGGTTGACCTTAGAGCCAGCCAGGAGGCACCCTATGGACATTTTTCAATTTTCTTCGAAATAAATGTATGTTGTGTTTACTCATTAGGATCGCCTCAAGGAGGCGATTCTAATGAGAACACAAAACATACATTTTCAACATAAATTAAGACAGTTATTCAAAATTAATTTATATCTGCAGTTATGGAATTTTTTTTCCTAGGGTCTCAAGAATGAGTTCAAAACAGCCGTGGTAAATTAACCATCGGTGTTTCAGACATAAAACTTTCACTGTAACAGAGCTGTTTAACTAACACAGCTTCTGCTTTGGACTGCAAGAATAGTGTATTAAAAGGTTGTGGTGTAAATATTAATCAGTATTCTGTAATTACCATGGTCAAGCCTGTGTAAGGCAAGCTTTTATGGGAAGAGATTGCTTAAGACAGATGCTTACTTAATAAAGATAAAATTTTACTAAATTAACAAAACTGGGGCCAGTTGTTCAAAACTAATGATTTTAGTTAACAAATCATTAAAATGTTATTTTATCTGGAGCTATGTTGTGCAGGTCTTTAAAAAGGGCAGCTCTCAGTTTCTGGTGAAAAAACATGCAATGTTGTTGTTGTTTTCCAGTTTCCCCGTGTCGCGGGTCGTCAGCTGGTGGGGTCCCAGGGAACGAATCCATTCTGGCACTACACCGTAGCCGTTCGGTGGTATCCCCATTCCACGTTGCCGGTGAATGGGGAGACCATCGCTCGGCTCCAGCCCACATGCAATGTACTGGCTAACTGCTTATTTATAAGCCTGCCTAGGAAAGTGTGGTTAGGTAATGACCTAAGCAGTGTTGATTGGGCTGTTAAACTCCAAACAAAGGTCTTCATGTAGGTTTTTGCCATGCCCAGGGCTCATTTAGTTTTTTTAAACAGAAAAAAATTGTAAAGTTTTTAATCGTTTTTCTCTCCTGGTTTTGGTGAAACAGCAATCTGTATAGGCAAGAGGTGGAATCTGCATCATGACGTCCTGGGTCCTGGTTGATGTTGGTTGAATCATGAGAAAACCATTTTGTGAGCAAGAGCGGGTGCAGATCAGCCTGCGCATCCATGCAGTCTGATCAACGTCTTTGTGTTCACTGTTTGGATAGTACAGTGTCACTAGTTTCTGTGTCTAAAATTTAAAAATTGTCGCTACCGTAATGGTCCTTGGTATTGGGACAGATATGCCTAAGCAAACAGTGCAGGCCCAGATCAGAGGGTCTACACTGAGCAAACAGTGCAGACCCAGATCAGACTGCTCCTGAAGGAGCAGTCTGATTAGGGTCTACACTGTTTGTCATTCTGTCTGTACTTTTTATCCCCCGACCGAATAGGTTCGGGGGATATAGCGATCAGCCTGGCGTCCGTCCGTCCGTCCGTCTGTCCGTCCGTCCGTCCGTCCGTCCGTCCGTAGACGCAACCTTGTGATGGCCATAACTCCTATACCCTTTGAGATTCATTGATGGTTATTGGCACAATTGTTCACCAGGCCGAGACGGCGTGTCATGCGCAAGAACCAGAACTCTGGATACAATACTTTTTTAGTTATCTCCCCTTTTAATAAAATAGAATGACTACTTTGTGATGGCCATAACTCCAATACCCTTTGAGATATATTGATGGTACCTGGCACAGTTGTTCACAAGGCTGAGACGGCGTGTCATGCACAAGAACCACAACTCTGGTTGCCTTGGTTTTGGAGTTATCTCCCCTTCCAATAAAATAGAGTGACAACCTTGTGATGGCCATAACTCCTATACCCTTTGAGATACATTGATGGTTCTTGGCACAATTGTTCACAAGGCTGAGACGGCATGTCATGCACAAGAACCAGAACTCTGGATGCCATACTTTTTTAGTTATCTCCCCTTTAAATAAAACTGAATGACTACTTTGTGACGGCCATAACTCCAATACCCTTTGAGATATATTGATGGTACCTGGCACAGTTGTTCACAAGGCTGAGAAGGCGTGTCATGCACAAGAACCACAACTCTAGTTGCCATGGTTTTGGAGTTATCTCCCCTTCCAATAAAATAGAGTGACAACCTTGTGATGGCCATAACTCGTATACCCTTTGAGATTCATTGATGATTTTTGGCACAATTGTTCACAAGGCTGAGACGGCGTGTCATGCGCAAGAACCAGAACTCTGGATGCCATACTTTTTTAGTTATCTCCCCTTTTAATAAAATAGAATGACTACTTTGTGATGGCCATAACTCCAATATCCTTTGAGATATATTGATGATACCTGGCACAGTTGTTCACAAGGCTGAGACGGCGTGTCATGCACAAGAACCACAACTCTGGTTGCCATGGTTTTGGAGTTATCTCCCCTTCCAATAAAATAGAGTGACAACCTTGTGATGGCCATAATTCCAATACTCTTTAAGATATATTGATGATACCTGGCACAGTTGTTCACAAGGCCTAGACGGTGTGTAATGCACAAGAACCACAACTCTGGGTGCCATGGTTTTTTAGTTATCTCCCCTTCCAATAATATAGAATATCACTACCTTGTGATGGCCACATCTCCAACACTCTTTGAGATATATTGATGATACTTGGTACAGTTGTACATGAGGTTAAGCAGGTATGTCACATGCAAGAACCACAACTCTTGGTGCTCTTGTTTTTTAATTATCTCCCCTGACAATATAACCTTGTGATGGCCATAACTCCAATATCCTCTGAGATATATTGATGGTACTTGGCACAATTGTATACAACGTTGAGACGGCGCTTCATGTCTAAGAACCACAACTCTGTGTGCCATGATATTTGAGTTATCTCCCCTTCCAATATAACAGTATGACAACCTTGTGATCATCGTACCTACAATACCCTTTGAGACATATTTGTGGTACTTGATGCAGATGTACATGAGGTTAAGCAGGTGTGTCATGCTCAAGAATTACAACTCTAGGTGCTCTGGTTTTTTAGTTATCTCCCCTGGCAATATAACCTTGTGATGGCCATAACTCCAACACCCATTGAGGTATATTGAAGGAACTTGGCACAATTGTATACAAGGTAAAGAAGGGATGTCATGTGCAAGAACCACAAGTGTTGGTGCTGTGGTATTTGAGTTATCTACCCTTCCAATATAACAGTATGACCAGCTTGTGATCACCATATCTCCAATACCTTTTGAGACATATTGATGGTACTTTGTACAGAAATACATGAGCTTAAGCAGGCATGTCATGCGCAAGAACCACATTTCTGAGTGCCCTGGTTTTTTAGTTATCTCCCCTGACAGTATAATCTTGTGATGGCCATAACTGCAATACTTTTGTGATATATTGCTGGTTTAATTCTGGTGCACTTTCTATTGGTGAACAATCTTCTGAAGGCCATATTGGCTTTTGGTCAGGGGATTTGCCATCTCTTCTGATGGCTATTTTTGGACTCCTTGCAGGATTGTGAAACAAATTTGTTAAAATTTTAGGAGAATTACAAGTCATTAAGGTGTCCAAAGTTTAAGGATTTTTAAGGTAGTTGCGTCTTACCTGGTCAGAACCCAGGAAGATAGGTTTTCTTGCGATGGTAGCTCATGTACTGTTGTCTTTCAAACTTCAGGGGATAAGAAATTGTGATTTATTATCCCCACGCTTTTCGAAGAAAAAGTGGGGATATTGTAATTGTCTCCGTACGTCCATCTTACCGGACAACTCCTCCCACACTTTTACAGCTAGAAACTTAAAACTTCGGGAACTGATAGGTCTTTAGTCTGAGGAGTGCATGACACTTTCGGAATTTTGATCCTACCCATAGGGGCCAGGCCAGAGGGTGGGGTGCCACGGGGGTAAAAAATCAAAGTTTTCAGAACCTGGTCGTGTTACATATCAAATGGAACAGCATAATGAGTAGAATACATAACAATCAAAATTTGACCCCTAGGTTCAGGTTTGAGGTCACCAGACATCAAAAACTTGGATTTTCACCCCCATAACCCCCTTTTTAACGATTACCGGATAACTCCTCCTACGCCGTTTCAGATAGAAACTTGAAACTTTGGGAACTGATAGGTCTTTGGTCTGAGGAGTGCATGACACTTTCGGAATTTTGATTTTAAGATTGGGTGGGAGTTGCATTATATAGTGGCGTATCTTTAAAAAAAGCGTGGGGATATGCGATGGCGTGCCATCGACTGCGTGATTCTAGTTTCTGCAAATGTTTTTTCCTTCATATAAGCTGAGGCTTACCTGAGGCTCATTTGGCCCCGCCTTTCCTGGCTTGGAGAAATAGATTGGGCTGCATATTGCTTCCATGCAGAGCTGAAAGTGACCACACATGGGTACTGATAAACCGTTTAGAGGGTCTAAGCCTGCCCAGGCAAAGTGGTGCGAATAGGACTGTCCTTTTGGTTTGTATGGGCAGCACATATTGAGATGTCATTTCATCTCAATGTCTGGTAAAAATGTCTGGTAAAAGACCCACAAAATTGGAAGCATTGTCTCTAAAATGACATAAATAGTGTTGACAAGGACGTTATACCTCAATTCAAACCAAACCAAAGGGAGGCAATGGTCAGGAATCAGAACAATTACCTTACACTACCCGTATAAGGCACCAATGGGAAAAAATTACACACATAAAGCTTAGGCATCACAATAAACCCTTTTAGTACCAAATGAAATCGTCTTTATATATAGCAGGAGTCCATTTCAAAATTCAGGGGTGTCAGGTTGTGTTTTCTTCAAAATCTATTTGGAAAATGGCTGAACTTTTTGCAAACAGTGTAGGCCCTGATCAGAGGCCACTTCTGCGGCGTCTGATCTGGGCATGCACTGTTTGCCAATTACCGGTACCCTTTTTGGGGTTTCCAGTGGAAAATGGGTTAAAACATGACAAGTGGATAGCCAAAAGGATAGTTTCTTTCCCGAAAATGGCCAAACCGCTATCCAGTTCCTTTCCCTAAAATGGCCAAATGGCTATCCAAAATAAAAAATACAACCAGGACTTAACATGAATGACATACAATGACAGGAACAAACCTGAACAGAAAATACAATATCTGTATTACAATAGAAGAGTTTTGTATAATTTTGCATGTAATCTTTCATGAGATGTGAATATTAGTCTTTGAGTAGATTTTATTAACCGTTGTCCAGCTGGAACAGAATGTACACCTTGATGACTTGCTGCAATTCTCCTAAAATTTTAACAAATTTGTTTCACAATCTAGCAAAAGGGGTTCAAAAGGTGCAAACTGAATGGCAAACAGTGTAGATCTTGATCAGACATTCTTGCACACCAGACAAGGAAATCCGTGATTTTACCCTGGGATAGAAATTTATGTTCTGACCCTGGTGTTCCGACCCCAAATCGTATATAATCGCGTGTTTGATAAATGCACTGGTTGATTACAACCTCATGCGCGGCGTCGTCATGCGTGACGTCACTAAACATTCCAAATGTGTCATTTTTTTTTTTTTGGTTTGGTTTTACGGCCCTTTCAAGATTATTTCACTCATATCGAGCCGATCGTTAATCAGAGGTGGGCGAAAACCGGAGTACCCGGAGAAAAACCACCTGACCTTCCGTTGCAGAACTTGGCGTCTCACATATGACCCGAGCGAGGCTCGAACCACAGCGGTGAGAGACCTAATGATCAAGAGTCAGCGCTCTTAACCACTAGGCCACGGAGGCCCGTTCCAAATGTGTCATAACAAAATGGCGGACGTCGGTAACCGAAGTGACAGCAGCATTAAAAATTCGCAATAGGAATGGAAGGTATGCAAGAAAAAGAATCCAATATGGGTGTGAGGGGTGGATAGAAAAATCCGTCCCTCGGGATCACTGTCCGGCATCACTCGGCAAGCCTCGTGATGCCGGACAGTGTCCCTCGGGACGGATTTTTCCATCCACCCCTCACACCCATATAAGATTCTTATAGTCTTATCCAGGTCTGCACTGTTTGCTTAGACCTGTCTGTCCTAATACTTAGTATCATTACGGTACCTTTAGCAAACAGATTAGATGAGCCCCGCCAAGCGAATTTGTGTCTTCGAGCATTCCGTCATGACAAATTTTAACTGCGCATGCCCAGCCATTCAGAGGGGCCAGGGATATGGCTTTCTGTCTGAAGGTTCCTCTTGATTCACTGCTTGTATGAGCGAGCAGCAAAGGTTCTGGCGAGACTGCGCGATGCGCAGGCTCGCCTGAACCTTCGCTGCTCGCATAGGGGATAAGTACCAAAATCGCTTGACGGGGCCCAGATACAGATCTGAAGATTAGAAGCCTCTGTGGTTTTGTGGTTATGCTGCTCGCCTGATAAACCAGGAATTGCAGGATCGATCCCAGGCCTCTCCAGACTTTCAGATGAGTCTTTAAACTGAGGTCCCATCTCCGTATGACCTTAGCTGTTGGTGGGATGTAAAACTGACCCTCACAGATCTAAAGAAGCTCTCTGATCAGTATCTACACTGTTTTACATTCAGTTCATGAATTTATACACAAAGAAACTGATTGGAATGAAAGTCAGAAATGGGTGTGGTTAAATTAATTTATTCAGCATGACAAGGGTTAAGAGAGGCAAATGACATGTAACTGTATTACACTATTTATTATGTATTTCTTGGTATGTTTGTAGTTGAGAGTTACAAACTTGTCTATTGTAGTCCCATCTTTCCATGTAGGCTGGGTAGGGCCAAAGTGATATGGTCTGTCACTGTCAAGGTGACATAGTCTGTCACAGTCAAAGCGACATATGCTACAGCTGTCAAATTGGTGTAGTGTCATGCTTCAAAGTGAATTGTCTTTCACTGTCAAAGTAATGTTTTCTATAGCATCACTGTGACATAGTCTGTCGCTATCAGATGGACATATAGGTCTGTCACTGTCAAAGTGATATTGTCTATCACTATCAAAGTTACATAGTATCACTGTCGAAGTGACATAGTCTATCACTGTCTATGTGACACGGTTTTGTCACCAACAAAGTGACAATCTATCACTTTCAAACTAACTTTATCAATGTGATTTATTCACTATCAATGTGACATTGTCTATCACTGCCAAAGTGATAAAGTATACCACTGTCATAGTGCCAAACTCTGCCACTAGCAAAGTGATATTATCTGTCACTGTCAAAGTGACATGATTAGTCACTATCAAAGTGACATAGCTGATTATGGTCAAAGTGACTTAGTCTAGCACTGTCAATGTGAGATGGTGTTTTGCTGTAAAACAGTGACATAGTCCACTGTGAATGTGACATTGTCTATCACTGTCAATGTGGTATAGTTTACCACTGTCAGACTCTTTCACTGTCAAAGTGACAGACTCTATCACTGGCAAAATGACATAGTCTGTCAGTGTCAAAGTGGTATTATCTATTGCTGTCAAAGTAACATAGCCTATCACTGTCATTGTGACATAGTCTATCACTGTCAATGTGCCATTGTCCAACAATGTCAATGTGAGATGGTGTATTGCTGTGAAACAGTGACACAGTCTGTCACTGTCAAAGTGACATAATCTATCACTGTCAAAGTGACATAATCTGTCACTCTCACAGTGACATAATCTGTCACTGTCACAGTGACAAAGTCTATCTCACTGCCAATGTGCCATTTTCTATCTCTGTCAACATGAGATAGCATATTGCTGTAACAAAGTGACATCGTCTATCACTGTTAATGGGACTTGTCCTGTCACTGTCACTGTGTCATTGTCACTATGAAAGTGACAGTCTATCATTGGCAGAGTGACATAGTCTGTAACTGTCAAAGTGATATTGTCTATGTCAAAGTGACATAGTCTTTCTCCGTAACATAATCTATCACCTTAATTCTCAATAAAGGGATTTTAACAATTGCCCATAACATACATTTCAACGTGTTGTGGATATTTGTAAGAATGGTCTCTTCCTTAATGAAGCACTTCTAATAAGTACCCACAACAAATATTCCAGTTGATAAATAAGAAAAAAACTAAACAAAACAAAAAACATGAAAAAAAAAATGGCAAATTAACCTCGTTTTCTACTGCCTAATGGTTAAGAGTGCCATCTCTTAACCCTTCTCTTGCTGAATATTCAGTTTAGCCACACCCATTTCTGACTTTGAACCAATCAGATTACTTGATGTAATTTATTCCTACAAATTCATAAACTGAATGTCAAACAGTGTAGATCCTGATCAGATGGCTTCTTCAGAAGCCATCTGATCTGGATCTACACTGTTTGCAAAGATAGGGGTTGTCGTGAACAGCATGATAAGGGTTAATATTAGGTCTCTCAACTCAGTGGGATCAAGATTTGCTCCAAGTTAGGTAATGCAAGGTGAGATTTTTTTTAATCTGGGCACTCTGGTGATAAAGTTTACCACTGTCATAGTGCCAACCACTAATTAAGAGACAGTTCAAAATGAGTGAGATATTCTTGGTAGGATCGTAGATATTTTAAACCAAAATAAAAAATTGAAAATACTGTAATGATCCTAAGTATTTGGACAGACAGGCCTAAGCAACCCAGTGGGATCGAGATTTGCTCCAAGTTAGGTAATGCAAGGTGAGACTTTTTTTAATCCGGGCACTCTGGTGATAAAGTTTACCACTGTCATAGTGCCAACCACTAATTAAGAGACAGTTCAAAATGAGTGAGATATTCTTGGTAGGGTCGTAGATATTTTAAACCAAAGTAAAAAATTGAAAATACCGTAATGATCCTAAGTATTTGGACAGGGGGCTTGAAGAAATATATGGGCTGCATGATGCTTCCACGCAGAGCTGAATCCGGCCCGCACACTAGAACTGGTAAACCGCTTAGAGGATCTAAGCCTGTCCAGGAACCGCGGTGCGAGGTGGACCGTCCATGCTAATAAACCCTATTGGTTTCATTGGGCGACAGGGCTTGAGATGTCATTTCATCTCAGTGTCGGGTAAAAGTCCCACAAAATTGGAAGCAACGTCTCCAAAATGACCTTTACAGTGTTGACGGGGACGTTAAACCTCAAATCAAACAAACAAAGTATTTGGACAGACAGGCCTAAGCAAACAGTGCAGACCCAGATCAGACTGCTCCTGATCATGGTCTACAGTGTTTGTCATTCTGACTTTTGGACTCCTTGCTGGATCATGAAACATTTGTTAAAATTTTAGGAGAATTACAGTAAGTTTTCATGGTGTCTGAATTTTTAGGATTTTTATGGGACCTATTGCTCCTTATCAGTAGGTGTGTGTCTATATAAGTATGCTGGGAATGGTTGGTTGATGCTTGGTATGCTTTAACTGTTTTCCTTTCGTTTGTCCAGTCGTCTCGCTCTATAGAAGGTTTAAAAGATCGTCTGGTGAGTTCTTGACGTTGTCACGTGGTCTTGTAGATATTGTGTTGTGAAGAGCATTGTGCCTGTGAATTTATTGCTAGCTGTTTAGGCATGAATTTTGTATTGTACTGATGTGACACAAAACAGGGTTATTAATTGACTATCCTGTATTGTTCTGAGGTCATCCATATTAACACAGAGGTAAAAACCAATAGTCATGTTTTTATTGGTGTCAATTAATAAAATTGAAGGCCAAAGCAAATACAGCAGACCAAGGACCTGTAACTAGGACAATACGAAATTACTTGATTAATAGCATTACATAACGATAAACACGCCTATATTATTTTGACCCCCTGGAACCCCACTTTTATATAGTAAAACTGGGGTTTGCAGGGGTATACAGTTTATAAGCTCACCAGAGCCGAAGGCCCTGGGGGAGCTTATAGGATAGGCAGTTGTCCGTCGTCGTCGTCTGCGTCTTCGTCAGCATTTTCAAAGACATCTCCTCTGAAGCCACTGGGCCGATTCAGCCCAAATTTCATCTGTAGCATCCTTAGGCAGGGGGATTGAAAGTTTGTGTTTTTAATGAAAATGGGCTCATTAGTTTGGTTGCTATGGCAACTTAGAGTGCCCATAGACTTATAATGGGGAAAATAGAAAAATGGCATTTACTGCCAAGCCTCTGCAGATATTTTGACAAAACTTTCAAAGAAATGTTCCATAGGCGATCTACTATCTGCCGTATGATTTCAGGCCTTCTGCTCATTTTTAGCTCACCTGTCACGTAGTGACAAGGTGAGCTTTTGGGATCACTTTTTGTCCGTCGTCCGTCGTGCGTGCGTGCGTTCGTGCGTGCGTGCGTACGTGCATCCGTAAACTTTTCTTCGACATCTCCTCCTAAACCACTGATCGGATTTTGACCAAACTTCACAGGAATGATCCTTAGGTGGTCCCCATTCAAAATTGTTCAAATGGTTCTGGTCCGTTGCACATATAGGTCACAGTAGCCAAAAATAGATTTTTTTCACCGAAAACTTAAAAAATCTTCTTCTCTGAAACCGCATGGCCCAGGTCTTTGATATTTGGTATGAAGCTTCATCTAGTGGACCCCTACCAAGATTGTTCAAATTATAGTGCTGGGACCGAGAATGCCCCCGCACGGGGGCCCTTTGGTTTTACATGGGCTTATATAGGGAAAATCTTGAAAAATCTTCTTCTCTGAAACTGCAAGGCCCAGGTCTTTGATATTTGGTATGAAGCTTCATCTAGTGGACCCCTACCAAGATTGTTCAAATTATAGTGCTGGATCTAAAAATGCCCCCGCACAGGGGCCTTTGGTTTTACATGGGCTTATACATGTATAGGGAAAATCTTGAAAAATCTTCTCTGAAACCGCAAGGCCCAGGTCTTTGATATTTGGTATGAAGCTTCATCTAGAGGACCCCTACCAAGATTTTTCAACTTATAGTGCTGGGGCCAAAAATGCCCCCGCACGGGGGCCCTTTGGTTTTACATGGTCTTATATAGGGAAAATCTTGAAAAATCTTCTTCTCTGAATCCGCAAGGCCCAGGTCTTTGATATTTGGTATGAAGCTTCATCTAGTGGGCCCCTACCAAGATTGTTTAAATTATAGTGCTGGAGCTAAAAATGCCCCCACACAGGGGCCCTTTGGTTTTACATGGGCTTATATAGGGAAAATCTTGAAAAATCTTCTTCTCTGAAACTGCAAGGCCCAGGTCTTTGATATTTGGTATGAAACTTCATCTAGTGGACCCCTACCAAGATTGTTCAAATTATAGTGCTGGGGCCAAAAATGCCCCCGCACGGGGGCCCTTTGGTTTTACATGGGCTTATATAGGGAAAATCTTGAAAAATCTTCTTCTCTGAAACCGCAAGGCCCAGGTCTTTGATATTTGGTATGAAGCTTTATCTAGTGGACCCCTACCAAGATTGTTCAAATTATAGTGCTGGAGCTACAAATGCCCCCGCACGGGGGCCCTTTGGTTTTACATGGGCTTATATAGGGAAAATCTTGAAAAATCTTCTTCTCTGAAACCGCAAGGCCCAGGTCTTTGATATTTGGTATGAAGCTTTATCTAGTGGACCCCTACCAAGATTGTTCAAATTATAGTGCTGGAGCTACAAATGCCCCCGCACGGGGGCCCTTTGGTTTTACATGGGCTTATATAGGGAAAATCTTGAAAAATCTTCTTCTCTGAAACCGCAAGGCCCAGGTCTTTGATATTTGGTATGAAGCTTCATCTAGTGGACCCCTACCAAGATTGTTCAAATTATAGTGCTGGGGCCAAAAATGCCCCCACACCAGGGCCCTTTTGTTTTACATAGACTTATATAGGGAAAATCTTGAAAAATCTTCTTCTCTGAAGCTTCAGCTAGTGGGCCTCTATAAAGATTGTTCAAATTATAGCCCAGAGACCAAAAATGCCCCTGCCATGTGGCCCTTTGGTTTTACATAGACTTATATAGGGAAAATCTTTAAAAATCATCTTCTCTGAAACACAAGGCTTAGGTCTTTGATATTTGTTATGAAGCTTCAGCTAGTGGACCTCTACCAAGGTTGTTCAAATTATAGCCCTGGGGCCAAAAATGCCCCCGCTCCGGGGCCCTTTGATTTAACATAGACTTAAATAGGGAAAATCTTGTTTTACATAGACTTCTATATGCAGGGTAAACCTTTAAAATCTTCTTCTCTGAAACCAGATAGCCCAGGTCTTTCATATTCGATATGAAGCTTCATCTTGTGGACCTCAACCAAGATTGTTCAAATTATAGCCCTGGGGCCAAAATTGACCCTGCCCGGGGCCCACTTGTTATACATTGGATCAGGTGAGCAAACCAGGGCCCTCTGGGCCCTCTTGTTGTTGGTTGCCATGGAAACCAAAATTAAAAAATGGACAAAAAATACTTAAAAAATCATCTCCTCAGAAACCATATGCTCTAGGAGGCTGAGACTATATGGAAATATTCACCATATTTGCCTTTACAGGTTTTGTGTTTTTTATGAAATTTGGCCTTTTAGTTTTGTTGCTATGGCAACTTAGAGTTTCCATTGACTTATAATGGGGAAAACTGAAAAATGGCATTTACTGCCAAGTCATTGCAGATATTTTGACAAAACTTACATAAACATGTTCCTTGAGTAAACTTCTCTCAGCCATATGCTTTTATGTCAACCTGGGGGTCCCCTAGGTTGTGCCGGGGCCATGCCCCACCCCCTCCACTTCATAAAATGCCTTATATCTCAGAAACCTTACAGATCCCAACCCCTAAACCATATATATTCTTGTTCCTTATGATAAGATGCATTAAGTGCACCAACCTGGGGATCCCACCCCCTCCACTTCATAAAATGCCATTTATCTCAGAAACCATTCAGATCCCCACCCCTAAACCATATATATTCTTGTTCCTTATGAAAATATACATTCACTGACACAAACTTGGGGGTCTCCCGGGGTGTGCCTGGGTCTTGCCCCACCCCTTCTTCTTCACAAAAGGCCATATATCTCAGAAACCATTTAGATCCCCACCCCAAAACCATATATATTCTTGTTCCTTATGATAAGACGCATTCAGTGACATCAACCTGGGGGTCCCCCGGCTTGTGCCGGGGTCATGCCCCACCCCCTCCCATTTCATAAAAGACCCAATATCTTGGAAACCTTACAGATCCCCACCCCTAAACCCTATATATTCTTGTTCCTTATGAAGAAACTCATTCATTGACACCAATTTGGGGGTCTTCCTTGGTGCGCTGAGACCTTGCCCCACCCCTCCACTTCACAAAGGCCATTTATCTCAGAAACCATTCAGATCCCCACCCCAAAACCTTATATATTCTTGTTTCTTATGATATGACGCATTCATTGACTCTAACCTTGGGGTCCCCCAGGTTGTGCCAGAATCGTGCCCCACCCCTTCATTTCATTAAAGACCCAATATCTTGGAAACCTTACAGATCCCCACCCCTAACCATATATATTGTTGTCCTTATGATTAGACACATTCATTGACGTCAACCTGGAGGTCTTCAGGGCCAAGCCAGGGCCTTGCCCCACCCCACCACTTCACAAAAGGCTATACAAAAGGAACAGAAACTGTTCTGAGCCCCACCCCTAAACCATATATAATTATCTTCTTTGTGATAAGACACATTCAAATAACACTAGCTTGGGAGTCATCCGGACTGCCTGGGTCATGCCCCACTGCTTTACTTCATTAAAAGCCATATATCTCAGAAATCATTCAGATCCCCACCCATAAACTATAATATTCTTGTTCCTTATGATAAGACTCGTTCAGTCACACCAACCTGGGGGTCACTTTGTGCTACGGCAATGCGCCCCGCCCCTCCACTTTAAAAGGCCATATATTTCAGAAACCGCTTGAATCCCCACCCCATAATCATATATGTTCTTGTTCTTTATCAATAGCACACCCACTTGGGGGTCGCTGGGGCCATTCCTCTCCTCTCCACGTCATAGAAGGGCCTCATATATCAGAAACCATTCAGATTCCCATCCATAAACCATATATATATATATATTCTTGGTCCTTATAGGGACAACAATCTTGGGTTTTCCTGGGATCAACAGGACATGCCCCAACCCCTCTACCGCTTAAGAGGCCTTATAACTCTGGTATACAGATCCCCACTGCTACACAATATTTATTCTTATTCCTTATGATAAGATGCATTTAGTGATACCAGCCAGGGCTCCATTGGGTCCATGCACTACACCCTCTACTTAATAAAAGGCCTAATGTTTTAGATACTGAGTCCAGATGGATGCTCATTTGGATATAGGGGTTCATTTGGGAGACTTTATAATTGGTAGATTAAAATGATGTCATGTTAAAATACATGTACATGGCTGTCATTGGGCAGTGCCCACCTGAGCTCTGGTGAGCATAGTGGCCCATTGGCCTCTTGTTTCTTATTTCTGCTCAAAAACTTAGATTGTGGGTAGTCGTTAGAACCGCCTCGACGAGGCAGTTCTAACGAGTATCCACAATCTACGTTTTGAGCAGAAATAAGAAAAATATCACAATTTTTCATCTAAAAAAAATTTTTTTTTTGGCATTAAAATATATTTGTATAGGCATGTTTTTGAAATGTATTACAAAGTAATCTTGCCCAATTTGTTTGTATTTTGCCTTGGAATACCATACTGAAGTTTTGATGGCTCGTTTATCACAATTGTTTTGAACTTTTTCTTGAGTCTGTAGGAAAAATTTCCCGTAACTGCAAATATTGATATACAAGCCGGGGCACAGCATTTCCTACAATGTATATGCGCACCCAGCGATGAATCAGATCAGCCTGGGCATCCATATAGTCTTACCAGAGACTTCTCTTGCTGCATGAAGGAGCATTGGACCCTTAGCTATCATTAGAGTGCACAACGAAGACTCTGATCAGACTGCATGGATGTGCAGGCTGATCTGAGTCTTTGTTGGGCGTACATGTGTTATTGTAAGATTTGTTGTGCCCTGGCTCATATTCAAGATTAATTAGGAAGAATAAAATTTTCCTTATTTTATCTTAAAAAGGTATGTTGCTACAATAGGATATTCTAACACAGCGCGCCTATATAGGCAATGGAAAATAACTGTGTTTTATTCTGCAACAAATCACAGCTCGGAAGAGCGTGACGAGTGACGTCATTAAAAACTACAAATTTATGACATCACTAGTCGATTTTCTTGACGTTAGACGGTGTAACGTCATTTTCTCACATCGAAAACGTTAGAAAAGGATATAAATGCATGTGTTTCAGTCGAGAACTTAAGCGGGATTTATTCTAACAATGGCGAATTGTTGTGAACTTTTGAAGGAAACAACAACATTATTGCCGATGTTCAGAGTGTTAGAATCGAAATAGATCAGCTCTAGTCTGTGATTTGTTGAGTAATAAATCACAGTTTGTCGGTCAGTTGTATGTAGACAAATCACTCGCGCTACGGGCTCGTGATTTGATCTACTTTACAACTGACCTCCAAACTGTGATTTATTACTCAACAAATCACAGTTAGAGCTGATCTATTTCTTAAACAAGATAATAAGTTGTGCAAACAAGATATTATGTTTGTGAACAAGATAATAAGTTGTGCAGAAGATATGCTGTGCAGTCAAGATAATAAGTTTTGGAAACAATATTATGGTGTGCGAACAAGATAAGTTACGCAAACAATTAGTCTGAACCAGTTATTATGTTGTCTAAACACAATAATAAGTTGTGTGAACAAGATAAAACAAATTGTGCGAACAAAATATTATGTTGCCTGAACAAGATATAATGGTATCCAAACAAAAATAAGTCATGTGAACAAGGTATTTTGTTAAGATAATAAGTTGTGCGAACAAGATAATAAGTTGTGTGAACAAGATATGCTGCAAACAAAATAGTTGGTTGTATGAACAAGATATTATGTTGTGTGAACAAGATAATAAGTTGTACGAACAAAATAATATGATGTTTGAACAGATTAATTTTGATCATGTTTAGCATGTGAATTTATGCTGACAAGATCAAGGCTTTTGGATACTGGTTGTTCCATTTCTAAGGTTGTCTGCTCTGGAAATGCCTGAAAAATACACCTTATTGGCTGGATGTGGTTGGGTATCAATCACTGTTTACAGTGCCTTTTTCATGGCTGTAAAAATGGAGTTCTTTTGTGATGGAATTATGGGGGATGTATACTGTTTTCATGTTGTCTGTCCACCCATCTGTCTGCCCATCCATCCATCATTTCCACTCAAAATCTTGAAAATGAATTGATGGATTTTGATCAGATTTTGTATATGAATTGATAATGACAACCAATAGCTTGGGATTGTTACACAGCTTTTTGCATCACTGTTCAACAGAGAACTGGCCCTTGGCTGATGCCAAAAAGTCGTTTCTGCTCAATATCTTAAGAAACAGATTAATTTTGATCTTATTTAGTATGAATTTATGTTTACAAGATCTAGCTTGGGATTGTTACGTAGCATTTTGCCTCTGTCTTCACCAGAGTTATGACCCTTGAATGATGTCGAAAAATTTGTTTTCGCTCAATATCTTGAGGCAGAATTGATGGATTTTGATCAAATTTGGCATGTGAATTTGTTGACAAGATATAGCTTGGTGATTTTTATGTGGTATTTTGTGTCTATTTTCAGCAGAGTTATGGCCCTTGAATGACATCAAAAATTCATTTCCACTCATTATCTTGAGAAAGAATTCATTGATTTTGATTAAATTTGGTATGTGAATTTATGTTGAAACAATATAGCTTGGGATTGTTACATGGCATTTTTTGTCTATCTTCAAATGTGTTATAGCCCTTGAATGAAGTAAAAAATTTGTTTCCACTCAATAGAATTTATGAATTTTGATAAAATTTGGCATGTGAATTTATGCTGATAAGATATAGCTTGGGATTGTTATGCAGCATTTTGGGTCTATTTTCAGCAGAGTTATGACCCTTGAATTATGTTGAAAATACATTTCCACTCAATATTTTGAGAAAGAATGGATGGATCTGATCAAATTTAGCATGTGAATTTATGTTGACAAGATATAGCTTGGGATTGTGACAAGGCATTTTGCATCTATACCCAGCAGAGTTATGGCCCTTGATTGACGTCAAAACTTGTTTCCACTCAATATCTTGAGAAAGAATTGATGGATTTTGATTAAATTTGACATGTGAATATTTGTTGACAAGATGTTGATGATGATGATGATGATGATGATATAGCTTGGGATTGTTGCGTGGCATTTTGTATCTATTTTCAGCAGAGTTATGACCCTTGAATAACGTCAAAAATTTGTTTCTTGTCAATATCTTGAGAAAGAATTGATGGATTTCGATCTTATTTGACAAGATATAGCTTGGGATTGTTACATGGTATATTGTACCAATTTTCAGCAAAGTTATGGCCCTTGAATGATGTAAATAATTTGTTTCCGCTCAATATCTTGAAAAAGAGTTAATGGATTTTTATCAAATTTGGCCTGTGAATTTATGTTGACAATATATAGCTTGGGCTAGTTACAGGACATTATGTGTCTATTTTCAGCAGAGTTATGGCCCTTGAAAAAATGTTTTTCCCCTCAATATCTTGAGAAAGAAATGACAGATTTTGATCAAATTTGGTATGTGAATTTATGTTGGCAAGATACAGCTTGGGACTGTTAGAAGGCTTTTTGGATCAAATTTCAGCAGAGTTATGGCCCTTGAATGACCTCAAAAATTTTAGACTGTTGTCGGGAGTATATTTAGTAAAGTAAGCCCTACTTAGTGGCTTTTAATTTTCATCATGTTAACCCCACTAAACCTTGTATTGAGAAAACTTGGGTTTACAGGGGTATACATTATTTTTCTTATTTCTGTTCCAATGCATAGGTTGTGGGTACTTGTTTACAGTTCTAAAGAGCACCCACAACCTATGTTTTGAGTATAAATAAGAAAAGTACACCACAACCTCATTATAACATGGTTCATTATAACATGATTTTGGATATAACATGGTTTCAAGATGGATCCCAAAAATATATAGATTATTTAGAAAAATGACCATAATGGTATATACATTTTTGTTTGGATATAACACGGTTGTTTATATAACACAGTTTCTGCTTTGGACCCCATTAATAGTGTTATAAAGAGGCTATGGTGTATCACACATTTTCATTAGAAAACTAACCGTTTTGGAGAAATTAAAAAATGCACAATGTCACAGGAATGTGTTATTGTAATGTTTATTTATGTCTCAGACTTAACTCATATCCTGCTGTTCAAGAAAACCCCTACCTTTACAAACAGTGTAGATCCAGATCAGACGGCTTCTGAAGAAGCCATCTGATCAGGATCTACGCTGTTTGGCATGCAGTTTGTGAATGAATATATCAAGTAATTGATTGGCTGATAACTGGAAATGGGTGTGGCCTAATTAATATATTCAGCAGGATAAGGGTTAAATCATTGTGCATGCTCATTAGAGACACTTGAAAACCTGTATTAGAGATTAACCCTTATCTTGCTGTTCACGACAACCCCTATCTTTGCACACAGTGTAGATCCAGATCAGATGGCTTCTGAAGAAGCCATCTGATCAGGATCTACACTGTTTGGCATTCAGTTTATGAATTTGTAGCAATAAATTACATCAAGTAATTGGATTGGTTGATAGACAGAAATGGGTGTGGTTTAAATGAATATTCAGCAAGATAAGGGTTAAATAATAAAAAAACAATGTTGCCACTTGTGAATCACACTTTTCCTGATGCAGTTAAATTCCGCTATTAAGACCACCTAAAATTAAGACTAAATCTGCTTTTAGAAGCTTATTTAGTAGGTTGCAGTTATTCTTTCTTTGTCTTTTCTGCATACAGTGTCCTCTGGTCAGAGACCACCTTTGGGACTGTTCAAAAGTGGTCTTAAAGACCACTTTTGATCAGTCCCTAAGGTGGTCTTAATATATGAATTTTACTGTGCTTATAATTTACACTGTTAGTGATTAAAGGCATTATTGAGCTATCGGTAAAAAATGCTTCCAAAAATAAAATACATATAGCCGGTACCGGTATTTTTCTTTAAAACAATACAAATGAATGCATTTTATGCAAAAATGCGAAAAATTATGATGACAGGTAAACCAGTTTGAGAGGGATTCCCTAACTAGGTTTCGAACACTAGTTAGATCTATTTTTAGTTCGTGACAAAAATAGAATCCCCATATGTTATGCGACATTCATTTTTGGCCTTGTTTGCTTAGACCATGCCTGAATCTGAAAAAAATATGACGCTGAATACCATGCCATAAGTAACGACACTCAGAGATGATACTGTCGCCATGTATGTGTAAAGTGACAGATTTATTTTTAGAACAGAAATTCCGAACACATGTTCAGAGCAAAGGGTAAACACGAATGAAAACAACCATTTTCACAAAGTTCTGAAGCTGTATTTGGCTCCAAAAGTGTACACATGACAAAGGAGTATGAATTGAAGATAAAAACCAGAAAAAAAATTTGAGACCCAGTAGCTCAATAATGCATCTTTAACTTCTTCTGTGTATAAGCCTGCCCAGGAAAAGTGTGGTTAGGTAAACTAACTGTCTCAATATGGCCTTAAGTGTTGACTGGGCCATTTAACTACAAACAAACATATAAATTGGGAATTTCAACCCAGCATGCAGACAATGTGCAGTCAAGTTGTATCATCTTGGGGCCCCCACCCACTGGGGATTGGAAAAATAGAGAGGGCTGCATGGTGCTTCCACACACAGCTAAAACCAACCACACATGAATACTTAGGTCAAAGCCTGCCCAAGCAAAGGTGTGAGTGGCATCATCCATGCTTAAAAACCTTATCGGTTTGAGAGGTAGTGCTTGAGATGTCATTTCATCTCAATGTCAGGTAAAAGTCCCACAAAATTGGAAGCAACATCTCCAAAATGACCAAAACAGTGTTGACCCATTCAGTAGCAGAAACACCTATTAGGATACCTTGGCAAACAGTGCAGGCCCAGATCAGATGCCGCAGAACGCGGCGTCTGATCAGGGCCAACACTGTTTGCAAAAAGTTAAGCCATTTCCCAAATAAATTTTGAAGAAAACAACCTGACACCCCTAAATTTTGAAATGGACTCCTGCTATGTATAAGGAGGAAGATTCCATTTGGTACCAAAAAGGTTAAGCTTACAATGTTTTGAACAACTGGGCCATAATGCATATTGCATATTCTGACATGGCACTGGAATGTTTGTCATGCTGAGCATTTTAGAACATTTTTGTCATGCTGAGTATTTTAGAACATTTTTGTCATGCTGAGCATTTTAGAACATTTTTGTCATGCTGTGCATTTTAGAACATTTTTGTCATGCTGTGCATTTTAGAACATTTTTGTCATGCTGAGCATTTTAGAACATTTTTGTCATGCTGAGCATTTTAGAACATTTTTGTCATGCTGAGCATTGTTGTAATGGTTTACATGTACAAGTATTTTGCATGCCAGTTGATTTCAGACAGCATCATTTTTTATGCTTTTTTGAAACTTTAAACCATTTTAAAGCTCAATTGAATCTTTCATAATTTGTAAAGTACTAAAAAAATTCAGACACCTGGAGGACTTGCTGTAATTCTTTTAAAATATTAAATTGGTTTCATGATTCCTGGAGGCCCCCGCCCATCAGGGCTTGAAGAAGTAGATGGGCTGCATGATGCTTCCACGCAGACCTGATACCGACCCGCACACGAGTACTGGTAAAGAGCTTAGAGGATCTAAGCCTGCCCAGGCAAAGCTGTGCGAGTAGGCCCACCCATGCTTATAAACCCTATTGGTTTCATTGGACGGTAGGGCTTGAGATGTCATTTCATCTCAATGTCGGGTAAAAGTCCCACAAAATGGGAAGCAACGTCTCCAAAATGACCTTTACAGTGTTGTCGGGGATGTTAAACCTCAATTCAAACAAATCACGATTCCAGCAAGGAGTCTAAAAGGTGCAGACAGAATGGCAGTGAAGAACCTGATCAGACTGCTCCTTGAAGAAGCCATCTGATCAGCATCTACACTGCCATACAGTTTGTCAATTGAATGAAAGGACAGTATCAAGTAGTTTAATTGGCTTACAGCCAGAATGTGCGTGGCTTAATTTATCCACAGGATAAGGGTAAATAGTGAAGTCTGTGTGTGTGTATGTGTGTGTGAATTCGGGTTTAACGTCGCTTTCAACAATTTTTCAGTCATATCACGACGGTGTCTGGTTGCGACAGGGAGCTCAATGCTCACTTTTATAGTGCTGCCTCACTGAAGTATCATGTCCCATACCACACCCAGTCACATTATCCTGACCCTGGGTCGACCAGTCCTAGCTCTACCCCGTACATCTGAGTGCCAAGCGAGCAGCAGCTAGTACCAGTTTTAATGACTTTGGTATGTCGTGGCCTGGGATCGAACCCGTGACCTCCCGTTCCCTGGAGCGGACACTCTACCAACTGAGCTATCGGGGCAATAGTGAAGTCTTACTGTAGTCATCATCTGTCCCTGATTACATTACTAAGAGTTACCTTCCTTGCTGTAGACACCCAGACTGATTTTCCACAGAATCTTAATTATTAGGGCCCCGCACTGAAAGTGTGGGTGCCCTATAGTAATCACTCTGTCTGTCTGTCTGTCTGTCCGTCCGTCTGTCCGTCCACAAATTTCTGATAGCGCTGCCGGGGCCCTAGTCAGTTTCACTGACAGCTCTAGTTTACTTTGAGCATTAATTCTTAACTTCTGGAGAATTATTTTAAAATGATGATTGTTTCATTCTTCCATACCTAGAGAGTAATCGTGACTAAATTCTAAATCCCTAAATCTGTTCCTCATTCAGATATCAAGCGACAAAAATGATCAAAATTGTACACAAAAACATCTGGGTGTCTCCAATATGGTGGATCAGGGGAGACTAATCTTACAAATCTACAAATTGTGCAACCTCGCAATAGACGTTTCCGAGCTGTCGATCAAGAGCGCTGTTTCATCCAATCGAAAAAATCGATTTTATTTAGTGCCGCTGTGTTGGTAACTAACGGCCATTTTCTCCCACAAACAAAGAAACGCGGTAGTGGGGAAGGGCATTTCGGGGTAATTGGGTTGTGTGGGAAGTTTATTATTAGGACTATCTAACAATTGTCATGTTGTGAGATAAATATGTACATGTATATATGATGGCCCCCGCCCATCGGGGCTTGAAGAAATAGATGGGTTGCATGATGATTGGAAAACTATCTCCAAGTTACCGCAAAGTGTTTGCGTTTGGTGTGGAAAACGAAAGCACACACGCACATGCGCGCACGCACGCACACACGCACACACACACACACACACCCGAGTCGACCCGTCCATGCTAATAAATTGGTTTCATTGGGCGACAGGGCTTGAGAAGTCATTTCATCTCAATGTCGGGTAAAAGTCCCACAAAATCGGAAGCAACGTCTCCAAAATGACCTTTACAGTGTTGACGGGGACGTTAAACCTCAAATCAAAAAATTCATTGGGCGACAGGGTTTGAGATGTCATTTCATCTCAAGGTCGGGTAAAAGTCCCAAAAAATTGGAAACAACGTCTCCAAAATGACCTTTACAGTGTTGACGAGGACGTTAAACCTCAAATCAAACAAACAAACATGTATATGTGTACATATAGAGTGCATAAGTGACCGGTCTAACTGCTCCGGGCCTTTTGGCCTGGTCGTTGTGTCACTCGTTTTGTAACCCCAGGTCGTGGGTTCAATCCCCGGTCGGAGCTCGACTGGATTTTTCTTAACAGATTTTTTCCTCCTCCTGCTACAATGGTGCCTGGTGCCACGATGATAACCGTTTGAGCCCAGGGGAGGGGCAGATGCGGCCGAGTCAAAAGAAGCTGGAAATGTGATATTATTACATTAGTATCTCCTAAACATTTGAAACAAATGTCTCTCTGTAGTATAGAAGAATGTAGTAGTACGACCATAATAAATATCCATATAGAGTTGCATAACTGACTGGTCTGGTTTGTCCGGGCCTGGTGGTTGTGTCGCTCGCTTTGTAACCCGAGTTTCGTGGGTTCAATCCCCGGCCTTGGCACTCGACTGGAGTTTTATTTTATTTACAGATTTTTCTCCTCAGACTGCAGTAAAGTCACAAATATTGTATGGTTGGTGTGCTGTGGGGCCAGCGTTGTGGCTTATAAATGTGGGCAACAAGGACTGGGATCAGCCTGCGCATTTGCGCAGTCTGACTGGGGCCCTCGCGGATTGCAACTGCCCTTCTATAGTCTGCTGGCTTTTCAAAGAGTGATGCGCGAAATCTCGTGTCTTAGTGAGTAATTAAGCAGTCTGATGCGGTGGGTGTGTTGGTTCATGTAGTATATGCTCATCTCTGGTCTACGACGGGCTGCTGGTCTACATTTGGCTGTCTGATTAGGGATCAGTGGATATAGACGGATTGCATGAGAGGGTTAGTGCATGTGATTGGCGCCACTCTCGGTTGCATTATATTGTACCCTCGGTGTGGAATTATTATATAATGAATTGAGGAGCATATACTTTATAATTAAGTTTTGTTTGTTTGTTTGATTGATTGATTTGAAGTTTAACATCCCCGTCAACACTGTAAAGGTCATTTTGGAGAGGTTGCTTCAAATTGTGTGGGACTTTTACCCGACATTGAGATGAACTGACTTCTCAAGCCCTGCCGCCCAATGAAACCAATAGGGTTTATAAGCATGGACGGGTCGACTCGTGTGTGTGTGTGTGTGTGTGTGCGTGTGTGTGCGTGCGTGCGTGCATGTGTGTGCGTGTGTGCTTTCGTTTTCCGCACCAAATGCAAACACTTTGCGGTAACTTAAAGATAGTTTTCCAGGCTGAATATTATGAAATTATGCACATAATTATTTTACAATTCCTTAGCCCTTTGGTTAGGCTGTTTTTATTTATTTATTTTTTTATTATTATTATTTTTTTTTTTTTGTCAAAGTTATATGTCTCGGTAAGTAAGAAACGCCAATATTGTCCGGAATACTTGATAAATCTCCTCCGAGATCTACACAGACTTTCTTTGTTTCCGCCATATTGGCTGCAAAGCTTGTGGGACGTAGCAACAGTAACCAAGTAGGCGGAGCATAAGATTACATTCTCGGAAACGTCTATTAGTTTGCTGCATTTACATGTATGCATATTACCGTAATGCTCCTAAGTATTGGGACAGATAGTCCTAAGCAAACAGTGCAGACCCAGATCAGACTGCTCCTGAAGGAGCAGTTTGATCAGAGTCTACACTGTCTGCCATACTGTCTGCAACTTTTGGACTCCTCGCTGGATTGTGAAACAAATCTGTCGAAATTTTAGGAGAATTAAAGCAAGTCCTCAGGGTGGCAGAATTTTTAGGATTTTTACAGTAAGAACATATAATCAAAGGACCCTTTCTCATTCATTGGGGCTATGGGCTGCATGATGCTTCCACGCAGAGCAGAATCCGGCCCGCACACTAGTACTGGTAAACCACTTAAAGGATCTAAGCCTGTCCAGGAACCGCGGTGCGAGGTGGACCCTCCATGCTAATAAACCCTATTGGTTTCATTGGGCGAAAGGGCTTGAGATGACATTTCATCTCGTGTCGGGTAAAAGTCCCACAAAATTGGAAGCAACCTCTCAAAAATAACCTATACAGTGTTGACGGGGACGTTAAACCTCAAATCAACCAACCATCATTCATTGGCTTGTTTGTCTTTTTCAGGCGAAGGTGTCCGGTAGCAAGTCAGAAGGTAATTTTGAGGAGGCGTTATTAGAAGAATCCAACAAGGAGAATGCTACGGGTGTGGACACGCCTAAGGAAAAAATGCCAGAAGAAAAAGTGCCATTGTAAAACTAATCACGACGTTGAAAAAAAGTCGGCGAAACAAAAAAAATGTGATCCAAAGCTTGTGTTCCTTGTCATTTACTTCTGTTTTAAGCTGTGTCACATGGATGCATGATATACAAATGTCATACCAGAGTAGTGGTTTGGTCAGAATGTCACACTAGGAGCGGAACTGTTGGTTGAATTTTTTGGAAGCCAGGTCAAGTTTTTCAAAGCTAACAAAGCTTAAAGGCTTAAGTTAATGTTACAATAAATTTCAGTCACTCAGGACAGCATTGAAAACAGCAAGATTTTTGCTGATAAAAAAATGTGAAAATGACATTTTTTTTTCAGCAAAAATACGATTGTATTAGATACATGTATTGAACTTGGTAGAACAGTTCATGTTTTGAATACTTCCGTGTCTGTTAGGCTAATACAGCTTTCACCAACTGGACCCTGGGCCCAATTGTTTATCCCGCTGAATAAATAAATTAAGCCACACCACTTTCTGATTATCAACCAATCAAAATACTTCATAAAATGTTTCATTCAAATTTGCCAACAAATTGACAAACAGTGTAGATCCAGATCAGGGGCCAGTTGTTCAAGGCATCATTAGCTTCAAGGCATCATTAGCTTAACAAGCTCGTAAGTGGTCAAATTGTTAACTGTTCTAGCAATACAATATCGAAAATTTTGGTATTTTTGCTGAAAAAATGTGAGCAGCTTTTGCATCTGCAAAAGCTGTTCACATTTTTTCAGCAAAAAATTAGCATATTTGCCATATTTAATGATCAAAGTTTTAACGATTGTTAACTAACGACCTCGTTAGTTTTGAACAACTGGCCCCTGATGGCTTCAGTTAAATAATGGCTTTGTTAGCTTTGAACAAACTAGCCCTATCATCATGTTAAGAAGTCCGTGGAATGAACACCCCTCTAAACCCCAATTTATATAGAGAAAACTGGGGTTTATAGGGGTAAACATGGTCACTTATCTCTGCTCCACGACATAGGTTGTGGGTACTCATTTGAACCGCCTCAATGAGGCAGTTCTAGTGAGCACCCAAAGCCTATGTTTGGTGTATAAATGTGTAAATTATGCCAAAATTTCATGAGAAAATAACCATTTTGGGGATATGAAAGAATGCACTGTGTCACATTGGTTCTGTGCATGAAGATCGGGGCTTGAAGAAATAGATGGGCTGCATGATGCTTCCACGCAGAGCTGAATCTGACCGCACACAAGTACTGGTAAACTACTTAGAGGACCTAAGCATGCCCAGGCAATGCGGTGCGAGTCGGACCGTCTATGCTTATAAACCCTATTATAGTTTCATTGGGCAACAGGGCTTGAGATGTCATTTCATGTCAATGTCGGGTAAAAATCCCACAAAATTGGAAGCAATGTCTCCAAAATGACCCATACAGTGTTGACGGGGCGTTAAACCTCAAATCAAACAAAACTGTGCATGAAGGAAGGAATCATGTAAATTTTTTCTCATGAAAAATTACCATGATTCCTTCCTTGTACAGTACAGCAGGCCTAACCATGACAGTACGCTTCAGAAGGGCCCAGTTGTGCAAAACTAATGAAAATGTTAGAAGCCTGTGTGATGTTTGTTAGAAGCCTGTGTTATGCAGTATGTTAGAAGCCTGTGTTATGCATGATAGAAGCCTTTGTGATGTATGTTAGAAGCCTGTGTGTTGTAGTTGTTAAACAACTTATACATTAGGGGTCACAGAATCAATTCAGAGCTTCTCCAGACATTTGGATGAGTCTTTAAACCATTTCAGGCGGGAACCCCAAACAGGGCACCCTGGCAAATAATGCAGGCCCAGATCAGATACTGCAGACTGCGGCATCTGATGACGGGTCTGCACTGTTTGCTAACACGATTTTTCTGTCAAAAATAGAACAAAAATCCAAAAATAGGCCTGACACCCCTTAAATGACAAATGGACTTGTACAACATAAAAAGTAATGGAGGAATCCTCCAGTATACATTGGGTTAAACACAGGTCCTGCTACTATATGACCATAGTTATAAGGATATAAAACTCAACCACACGCACATGCACAAAGCTAGCGAGTGTTTGTTAGAAGATGTAATACAGAAGTCCTGGGGCCAGTTGTTCAAAGCATCGTTAGCTTAACGAGCTCGTTAGTGCTCATATTGTTAACTGTTCTAGCAAGTTTAATATGTAAAATTTTGGTTGCTGAAAAAATGTGAGCAGCTTTTGCATATGCAAAAGCTGCTCACATTTTTATGCATATGCAAAAGCTGCTCACATTTTTTCAGCAAAAATATTAGCATATTTGCCATAATAAACGATCAAAGTTTTAACAATACATTAACTAACGACGTCGTTAGTTTTGAACAACTGGCCCCTGGCATTCAGTATGGCAAGTGTTGAAAAATTTAGAGCTATAGGTCTGCATAGCTCATCTGTTTGTAATGTGAAAAAGCAAAAACTTGATCAAGACTGATATTTTGAACTCTGGAAAGTCCTAAGGAACTTGTTTAAATTTGTCATCATGTAGTTTAGGACACACAAAATAGTGATTAACCCATTGTTTACTGGTGGACTCTTCTGTGTGCTATATGCTGGACAAGTCCACTTGTGATATAAGGGGTGTCAGACATATTTTTCTGTTTTTATTCTATTTTTGACGGAAAATTTTGTTAGCAAATAGTGCAGGCCCTGATCAGACGCCGCGTTCTGCGGCAGCGTCTGATCTGTGGCGTCGAATCTTGGCAGGCACTGTTTGCCAAGATACCCCTTAAGGGGTTTTAGAAATGAGTATGGAGGCTGCAAAAGTCCTTGTTGACTTGGCTTGTGAAAAGTTGTTTGCATCATCTAGGGTCTGTTTTGGATTGGAAAAGTATCATCTTTGTGACACAGCTGTCATTTTGCTATTTGTGTAAAGACATTACTTGTTATGTGTCGTTGTTGGGATTTTCCAAGGGGTACTTCGTTGTGGGGCCAATATATTTTCATATACCTAAAATTATGTGAATCCTCTACAGTGCAGTAAAAGAAATTATTAAAAAAAATTTACTCAGCCATCTTTATACCCACATTCGTTCGACCAATTCAATTGAATAAATTCTTAGCTCAAGGTTTAGACTTGGTTTCAGTCGCTGCAGGCATCCCTCTGGTTGGCAATACCTACATCAAACATAATTTCACACCTGATTGAATGCATGTACACAGGGCAGTCCCTTTAGTACTCTACTCAATATAACTTGGTTTTGGTTATAACACGTCCAGGTTTCCCTCCCAAATTGTCATTTTACTATAATTTCTTTATAAAAACATCCCTTTATAACACGGTTCACTTATAACACGGTCCTGTTCTATGCATCCCAAACATAGCGTTATAAAGGGACTGCCCTGTATTTATCTTCGCCGTCTCCCGAAAATGGCGATATTGTTATTCAACACATAGAGGTCGGTAAATGGGTCGCAATTCACGTGATACTGAAAATTCACTAGAAGTTTACGAAAGCCGACATATTAGGCGATGTATAACATTGACAAATTTATTCCATGCATAAAGGTTAGTCTCAGATCAAATTGTTCGAACTGTGAGGCGATTCTAACAAATGTTCACAACATTTGGTTTCTTGGGGTAATGAAGGGCCTATAATACATCTTTGGCTTTTTTATACCAGCAAATTCTTTGTAAAGATAAAATATAAGGGAACGATTATGTCGTTATAATGATGGTCTTCTGTATTGCTAACAAGAGTCATGATTGGAGCATATTTAGCTTAAACCATTTAAATCTAGGACACTCCAAACAGTGATGAGCCCAGATCAGATGCTGTAGAATGCTGCATCTAATCAGGACTTGACTGAATTTAAGCAATTTTCTGAATGAATTCCTAAAATTATTAAGCCGACACTTCTAGTTTTCACAATTTTATGGACTCCAGCTATATTTTAGACGGTAGATTCCATTCAGTACTAATTTGGTTAATAGTGTTTGTGTCAATAAGTCTACAGAATGGATGTGAAATTGTAATAAATGTATATAGGTTTTTTTTTGTCTTGAGGATTGAGATCGGTTAAAACTTGCTGCATTCAACTCAGGGCCTGACAAATCAAAAGTTCAACCACTTGCCCGGCAGTCCTCAGTATCTTGAAAATAGCTTAGAATTACAATTTTCCTTCTTTATTCTATATTCTTTCCTGGGCAAGTGAAATGAAAAATCACTTGCCCAGCCAAAATTTGGACTTGTCCCGGGCAGCTGGACAATGGATTTGTCAGACCCTGTGAATCAACTTAATAAAACCACAGAACGCTTAACAGACATTTAATTTCAGTCATTCAAAAAAAAAAAAAGCCTAGAAATTCCTTCCTTGAAGCACATGGCCAGCTGCAGTTGTATGCTTCTCATGTTAATGTTGTAATGTTGGACATACAGTAAAATTCCGCTATTAAGACCACCTGAAATTAAGACTAATTCTGCTTTAAAAAACTTATTTGAGCCACACCAAGCGAATTTGTATCTTCGAGCATTCCGTCATGACAAATTTTAACTGCGCATGCCCAGCCATTCAGAGGGGCCAGGGATATGGCTTTCTGTCGGAAGGTCTCTCTTGATTCACTGCTTGTATGAGCGAGCAGCGAAGGTTCTGGCGAGACTGCGCGGATGCGCAGGCTCGCCTGAACCTTCGCTGCTCGCATAGGCGATAAGTACCAAAATCGCTTGACGGGGCCCATTTAGAAGTGTGCAGTTATCCTTTCTTCGAATTTCCTGTACACAATGTCCTCTGCTCGGGGACCACCTTTGGGACTGTTCAAAAGTGGTTTTAAAGACCACTTTTGAACTGTCCCAATGGTGGTTCTTAATATAGGAATTTTACCAAATTTCGGAGAAGAACAGGACAAAGGTTAAGGCTGCTGCCAAAAATAGCTCTTGAAATCTTTTATTTGATGCTTGAAATTATTCATTAACATGATTTCCATGACATGCCATGTAAAGTTGTCTGTGTTTGTGTGAACAGTGTATAATAAGCTCTTTGTGCAATATGTTTAATTTTTCAATTGTGTAATGTCAAAACATTACGGCTGTAAACAGTAAAATACTGCTTATTAGCCCTTATCTTGCTGAATATTCATTTAAGCCACACCCATTTCTGCCTATCAACCAATCAAATTACTTGATGTAATTTATTGCTACAAATTCATAAACTGAATGCCACACCCATTTCTGTCTATCAACCAATCAAATTACTTGATGTAATTTATTGCCACAAATTCATAAACTGAAAGCCAAACAGTGTAGATCCTGATCAGGTGGCTTCGCCAGAAGCCACCTGATCTGGATCTACACTGTTTGCAAATATAGGGGTTGTCGTGAACAGCAAGATAAGGGTTCATACCGCCTAAAATTAAGACTATAAGTGCTTTTAAAAAGCTTATTGAGAAGGTTTCAGTTATTCTTTCTTTGCGTTTTCTACGCTCAGCGTCTCCTTATAAGAGACCACCTTCGGGACTGTTCAAAAGTGGTCTTTAAGACCACTTTTGAACAGTCCAAAAGGTGGTCCTCTTTGGCTGTTCAAAAGTTGTCTATAAGACACCTTTTGAACAGTCCAAAAGGTGGTCTTAATATAGGAATTTTACTGCATTTCACAATATACAATGTACTGTGGGGAACCTAGCTCCATCACAATGGTCATCAGTGGCTGTTTTGGTTTTGCCTTGCTTTGAATTCTGTGTAAGGGGTACAGTTTTAAACCATATCTTGCTGAACATGACAACCCCTACCTTTGCAAACAGTGTAGATCCAGATCAGATGGCGGAAGCCATCTGATCAGGATCTACACTGTTTGTCATGCAGTTTGTGAACTGAACGAGTACATTAAATCAAGTAATTTGATTGGTTGATAGCCAGAATGGTTGTGGCTAAATAATTCATTCAGCAGGATAAGTGTTAAACAAAATAGATGGAGAATGGAGAAGTAAATAGAAAGGAGATGGCTGCCACTGAATCAAGAAGGGCAGTTGTCAGTTTCTGGCAAAAAATGTGCCCGGCACTTGTTAACCTATTTTGTACCCGAAACCCCAAAACGGGTACCTTGGCAAACTGTGCAGGCCCAGATCAGACACCGCATAATGCGTTGTCTGATCAGGGCCTCCACTGTTTGCTAAAAGTTCAGTCATTTTCCAAATAAATTTTAATGAAAACACAACCTGACATCCCTAAATTTTGAAATGGACTCCTGCTGAATAAGGAGGAAGATTCCATTTGGTACAAAACAGGGTTAACCACCTATGTACAAGCCTACCCAGGCAAAGTGTCTAGTTAAACTAACCTTAGTAGTGTTAACTGGGCCATTAAACTAAGACAGCTCTGTTCTTACGGGTTTATTTGCCGAAAAATGGAGACACTGTGCCTCATTCTCCATTAGGCTATTGTCTAGAAATCTCTACTAAATGTGTTGGCCATATCAATGCAATTTTGTTGCCTCCACAAGTATTATACGACATCTGGTCCCAGGGGCCAGTTTTTATACCCCGCCACACGATAGTGGCGGGGTATTATGTTATACCCTCCGGTGTCCGTCCGTCCGTATGTCTGTCCGGGCAGACTAGAGGTACCTAGTGGGGTTAGGATTCTGCCCAATTCAACTTAATGAGGTTTATTCCGTAAGGCACAGTAACTTTTCAGTTAGTGGGGTTAAAAATTTCGTATGTGGGGTTAAAACTCTGTACAGTGGTGCGTTATGGGGTTAAAGTCTCCATAGACTTTACATTAGTAACCCCACAAGGTACCTCTACTAAGAACGTGCGTGCGTCCGTCCGTCTGCACTTCGTTTCCGATCGATAACTTGAGTATTTTTTCACGGATTTTGTTCAAATTTTGCATACATATTGGTATCGGGGATGAGTGGTTTGGGATTGTTAATGGGCAAAATCCGTTAATTTTTAGCAGAGTTATTGCCCTTTTCAGTATCTGAAAAATGGTTTTTGGCCTCTAATTCCCTTACTATATGGAATATCTGGATGAAACTTCACAGATATATAGAGGACTAAACGGTTCATATTGTGGCCAAGGACTGCTACTCTGGCTGTTCCAGTTCTTGAGTTATCTGCCCTTGACATATTTAAAAAATGCATTTTAGACTGTAGTTCGTTTATCATTTACAATATCTTGCTGAAACTTCATAGATATGTAGTAGATGAATTGTTATATACTGTGGCAAAGGAACATGACTCTGGCTTTCCCAGCGATTGAGTTATCTGCCTTTGAAATATCTGAAAAATGGTTTTTGGCCTCTAGTTCCCTTACTATATGGAATATCTCGATGAAACTTCACAGATATATAGAGGACTTAATGGTTCATATCGTGGCCAAGGACCGCTACTCTGGCTATACCAGTTCTTGAGTTATCTGCCCTTGAAGTATTTAAAATGCATTTTAGACTGTAGTTCCTTTATTATTTACAATATCTTGCTGAAACTTCATAGATATGTAGTAGATTAAATGTTACATACTGTGGCAAAGGAACATGACTCTGGCTTTCCCAGCAATTGAGTTATCTGCCTTTGAAATATATAAAAAAAGGGATTTTGGCCTATAGTTCATTTATTATTTGAAATATATGGATAAAACTTCTACACCCTCTGCTGTCTGTCTGTCTGTCTGTCCATCCATTTGTATGTCTGTCCATCTGTCTGTCTGTCCCTTTTCAGTACCTGAAAAATAGTTTTTGGCCTCTAGTTCCCTTACTATATGAAATATTTGGATTAAACTTTACAGATATATAGAGGACTAAAGGGTACATATTGTGACCAAGGACCATATAGAGGAGTAAAGGGTACATATTGTGGCCAAGGACCAATTCTCTGGCTGTTCCAGTTCTTTAGTTATTTGCCCTTGATGTATTAAAAATCGATTTTAGACTCTAGTTCCTTCATTATTTGCAATATCTTGCTGAAATTTCATAGATGTACAGCAGACTAAATATTACATATTGTGGCAAAGGTACATGACTCTGGCTGTCCCTGCCCTTAATAAGTCTGAAAAATGGAATTTGTGTCTGTTGGTCAGTGCATACAAAACGGAATTTGTGTCTGTTGGTCAGTGCATACTTAATGGAAATCCATCCAGCCATCTGTGTTTTATTTCCAGTCAATAATTTGAACATTCTTTGCTGAAGCTGATCGAATTTCGCGTACATATTTATCTAAGAGAGAAGAAATTTGTGGATGTGACTACAGTTATGTGAAGAGAATAAACAAGTGATAATATATATTACTTGTACGTGAGATGTTTGAACATTCTTCGCTGAAGCTGATCAAATTTTGCCTACATGTACAGCTAAGAGAGATGCCTAAAATAAAGGCCATTCTAAGTGGTTAACCAGTACTTAGTGCACATACTTCATGCCTGCCCTTCTTGAATCAGTGGAAGGAGCACAATGACCGTAGAAATTACTTCATGATCAGTCTTCACGAAAGAATATAGTCAGACAGGCAGTACATCGAAAAACATGAAATTCTTACATGTACCACATACAGATACATGTTCCACAGCCATTTAAGGTAAATACTTGCCTCCATAATTTTCTAATAATGTCAACTTATTGAGTTGCCTTCCCATCAAATGTCTGAAAAATGGATTTTTACATATGCTTCCTACATCTAACAACTTCATCCACTCACATTAAGACATTACACTTGCGGATCATATCTCTGCTATCCTCTTTCTAGTTATTTAGCCTTGATATATTTTCAAATAAGTTACATTGCTTAGCAGTGGCGGGGTATTATGCAGTGTCTGCGGTGCTTTTATTCAAAACTAATGATGTCATTTGTTATCATATATCTTTAAAGCATTGAATTAAAGGCAAATATACTAATTTTTTGCTGAAAAAAAAAATGAGAAGCTTTTGCAAATTTTTTTCTGGTGAAGTTAACACTGTATTGATATTGTACTAATAGAGGATCTTACATGAGTGCTCATGTATCATTGAATTTATTAAACAAGTTGAGGAAAAGGGATCAAATGCGAGGCTTTGCCGAGCATTTTTTCACTTTTCCTCAACGAGTTTAATAAATTCAATAATACGTGAGCTAGAATGCAAGATTCTATTTATCATATGACATTTAAATGCATTTTATTCACGATTTGTTGACAGAAATGTCAATATTCCGTCATTAGTAAATGCGACGTTGTTAATGACGTCGTACATGTAACATTACAGAGCGTTTCTGACTAATTTGCATATTTAATTCACTAGTGGATTACGCAATTTATTACATGGCGTTATTACACTCTCAGACGGGACGTCATATGATAAAACACTGTATTGATATTGTACTAAAACAGTTAAACCACTAAAGAGCAGAAATAGATTGGGCTGTATGTTGCTTCAACGCAGAGTATAAACCGACCACACACAAGTACTGGTAAACTGCTTAGAGGGTCTAAGCTGGTGCAAGTCAGACCATCCATGCATATATTGGTTTCATTGGGCGGCAGGGCTTGAGATGTCATTTCATCTCAGTGTCGAATAAGTCGCAGAAAAATTGGAAGTAACCTATATAGGGTTGAGAGGGATGTTAAAACGCAAATCAAACAAAACTATGCTGTCTCTCGCTATGTCCTTAGTTTTTGACAGAAAATTCTGTTAGCAAATACATGTAGTGCAGGCCCTGATCAGATGCCGCGTTCTACAGCATCTAATCTGGGCCTGCACAGTTTGCCAAGGTACCCCTTTAGGGGTTTCCCCGCATGCAATGGCTTAATAATCAGTTTTAGCAACATGTTAGCTAAAAACATCATACGCTTTGAAAAACTGGGCCCAGTTGTTCAAACCATTGTTAGCTTAATGAGCTCGTTAGTTGTCAAACTGTTATCTGTTCTGAGAAGCAAATTACTTAATACAGTGGTGTTTTTGCTGGAAAAATGTGCATTTCCTTCTGCAAAAATATGAGTATAGTTTGCCGTATTCAATTATCAAAGTTTTAGCAATTCGTCAAATAATGTCATCATTAGTTTTGAACAACTGGAACCTGGGCCTTAAGTAACACTACATATGAAAAGAGTATTTGATTTATGTTTCAAAGTTACAGGGCAATTTTCTTATATATGGCGGGGGAGGGTATACTCTCTAGAGTCCTGTATCTGATGTAACTAACTTGCAGGTAAAAACAGTCTTATTTCGTGTAACTTACCTGAAGCTGAAAGCGGTCTATTTTGAGCAATATAATTGCTGGTAAAAGTTGTATAAGTCCTGCAGATAAAAATTGTCTCCTTTGGGAAACTAACTGCAGGTAAAAGTAGCCTATTTTAAGCAACATAATTGCAGGTAAAAGTGGTCTAATTTGGTGAAACTTACCTGCAGATAAAAGCAATCTAATTTGGTGTAACTTACCTGAAGGTAAAAGCAGTCTATTTTGAGCAACATAATTTCAGGTAAAAGTTGTCTAACTTGGTGAAACTTAACTGCAGATAAAAGCAGTCAAATTTGGTGTAACTTACCTGAAGGTAAAAGCAGTCTATTTTGAGCAACATAATTGCAGGTAAAAGTTGTCTATCTCCCTCGCCCATCGGGGCTTGTGATGCTTCCGTGCAGAGCTGAAACAGACCGCACACGATTACTCGCAAACCGTTAAGAGGATCTCAGCCTGCCCAGGTAAAGTGGTGCGAGTCAGTCCGTCCATGCTTATAAACCCTATTGGTTTCATTGGATGACAGGGCATGAGATGTCATTTCATCTCAGTGTGTGGTAAAAGTCCCACAAAATTGGAAGCAACATCTCCAAAATGACCTATACAGTGTTGACGGGGATGTTAAACCTTAAACAAACAAACAAAGGTTGTCTAATTTGGTGGGATTTACCTGAAGGTAAAAGCAGTCTAATTTGGTGTAACTTACCTGCAGGTAAAAGCAGCCTAATTTGGTGCAACTTCTGCAGGTAAAAGTTGTCTAATTAGGAGCAACAATTACCTACAGGTAAAAGTAGTTTAATTTGGTGAGACTTACCTGCAGATAAAACGGTCAAATTTGGTGAAACTTATGCAGGTAAAATCAGTCTAATTTGGTGTAACATACCTGCAGATAAAAGCAGTCTAATTTGGCATAACTTCCTGAAGGTAAAATGAGTCTAATTTGGTGTAACTTCCCTACAGGTAAAAGCAGTCTAATTTGATGTAACTTACCTGCAGGTAAAAGCAGCCTAATTTGGTGTAACTTACCTGCAGGTAAAAGTAGCCTAATTAGGTCTCGCATGCCTGCAGGAAAAAAAGAAGCCTAATTAGGTGCAACATACCTGCAGGTAAAAGTAGCCTAATAGGTCTCACATACCTGCAGGTAAAAGTAGCCTAATTAGGTGCAACATACCTGCAGGTAAAAGTAGTCTAATTTGATGAGACTTTACTGCGGGTAAAACAGTCCAATTTGGTGTAACTTATGCAGGTAAAATCAGTCTAATTGAAACTTACCAGCACATAAAAGCAGTCCAATTTGGTGTAATATACCTGCAGATAAAAGCAGTCTAATTTGGTGTAATATACCTGCAGATAAAAGCAGTCTAATTTGGTGTAATATATCTGCAGGTAAAAGCACCGGTTGTCTAATTTGGTGCAACTTAACTGCGGGTAAAAGCAGTCTAATATGATGTACTCATTTCTCTGGAAGGAATATATCTGAACCCATTTTGTTCGGAAACCCCAAAACGGATAATTGGCCAGATCAGACGCCACAGGATGGGGCATCTGATCAGGGCAAAAACTGTTTGCAAAAAGTTCAACCTAACACAACCTATCACCCCTAAATTCTGAAATGGATGCCTACTTTATGTAAGGTGGAAGATTCCATTTGAAACAAAATGGGTTAGACCAGAAAATTGCACAGGCTAGTCTTGCTATTTATTGTTCTCAATGATTGTACATGTACTTTGAATTACGTTGTATATAGTTTTATTTGGTGGTTGCATTAATGGAATTGATTTGTATATATAGCAGTTTCTTTAAAAAAATAGATGTATTAGCATTTTCCCACCCTAAGACTTCCTTGTTAATGATTTTTATTTCATTCTAGCATTATTGTTACATGTTTATCTCTTATCCTGCTGTTCACGACAACCCCTACTTTGCAAACAGTGTAGATTCAGATTCTGAAGAAGCCATCTGATCAGGATCTACACTGTTTGGCATTCAGTTTATGAATTTGTAGCAATAAATAACATCAAGTAATTTGATTGGTTGATAGACAGAAATGGGTGTGGCTTAATGAAGGGTTATATAGGGATTGTCAGTAACAATGAGAGGGCATTGCTTAACCCATTGTATGCCAGTGGACTCTTCCATTGCTATATGTTGGACAAGTTCATTTGTCATATAAGGGGTTCGAGGACTAGTTTTATGCCCTCGCCATTCGAAGAATGGTGGAAAGGGCATATAGCGGTGCCCCTGTCCATCCGTCCGTCCGTGTGTTAGAAACTTAAACGCGGTCAATAACTTCCTTATTTCTTGATGGATTTTAAAATTAGTCGGCAGAAATGTTAACCATCATGAGACGATGTGTCACATGCAAAATCCAGGTCCGTTCCTCCAAAGTCAAGGTCATACTTAGAGGTCAAAGGTCAAAAAAGGGTCCAAAACTTAAACACAGTCAATAACTTTCTTATTTCTGGATGGATTTTGAAATTACTTTGTGGAAATGTTAACCATCATGAGACCATGTGTCAGGTGCAAAACCCAGGTCAGTACCTCCAAGGTCAAGGTCATACTTAGAGGTCAAAGGTAAAAAAAAAAAAAAAGGGTCCGAAACTTAAACGCAGCCAATAACTTACTTATTTCTGGATGAATTTTGAAATTACTTTGAGGAAATGTTAACCATCATGAGACGATAGAGGTCAAAGGTACAAAAAATGGTCCGAAACTTAAACACAGTCAATAACTTTCTTATCTCTGGATGGATTTTGAAATTACTTGGCAGAAATGTTGGCCATCATGAGACAATCTGCCTCACACAAAACCAAGGTCTTTACCTCCAAGTCAAGGCCATACTTAGAGGTCAAATGTGAAAAAAGGGTCCAAAACTTAAACACGGTCAATAACTTTCTATGGATGAATACAAACATAGACATATTTTCAGGTGGGGGCATCAGTGTCCTATGGACCCATTTCTAGTTTTGTTTACATTCTATTTTTGAGGGAAAATTCTGTTAGCAAATAGTGCAGTCCCTGATCAGAGAATGCGGCGTCTGATTTGGCCCTGCACTGTTTGCCTAGGTACCCCATTAGGGGTTAAACTAAGGAGGTGTAACAAATAGAGGATATTACACAAGTGGTCATTTCTTACGAAATTTATGAAACGAGCCTTTGGCGAGTTTCATAAATTTTGTATGAAATGACCATGTGTAAAGTTCTGTTTATCATATGACGAATCTAAATTGGATTTTATTGCCGAAGAAGTTTAGAAGAATACATTAGGTTGTCATGAATGGTGTCATGACATTGTCGTGTGTTATCACTCGTCTGGTCATATGATTATCAAGACATGACTTTATCCACTAAATAACAGCGATTTTATATGATAAAAATAATTACGGGATAATTTTCCTTAGTTCTGATCAAAAATATATGTTGGGGGTACTTGTTAGAATCGCCTTATTGAGGCCAGTCTAACAAGTACCCACAACATACGCTGGCCACGGTAGCTCAGGTGGATGCTCGTCTGACTGTGATCAGGACACGGGTTCGATACCTGCCGGGGTCGGCAACATTCTTTCGTGGAGATTGATCATGAAATCTTTTCTACGGTCATTCTCTCCTTTCCTCTGATTCAAGAGGGGCAGTTGTCATTTTCTGGCAAAAGAATGTGCACTGTACTGGTTAACCGCTCATGTATAAGCCTGCCCAGAAAAAGTGTGGATAGAAAAACTAACCGGCTCAAAAATGACCTAAATAGTGTTGACTGGGCCGTTAAAATCCAATAGAAACAAACAAAACAAGAAATGACTTATTCTACTAAATAAAAGCGATGTTATATGATAAAAATAATTACGGGATAATTTTCCTTACTTCTGAGCAAAAGTATATGTTGTGGGTACTGGGGGATTCTAACAAATTTCCACAACATACATTTTTATTAAGAAATAAGAAAAAGTCTCTGTGAGTTATCCTTTTTATAACTCCGTTTCTGGAGTTATGAGAGGATGTGTACTCGATGATTACGTAACTGTTCATGATAGTCCATGATCGATTAGACTTTGTTGCAGTAAACACAAGCTTGCATTACGAAAACATGCCTATACAAATACATTGTAAAAAAAAAAAATTGTAAGATGAAAAATGGTGATAATTTTCTTATATCTGCTCAAAATATAGATTGTGGGTACTTTTTAGAACTGCCTCATTGATGCGGTTCTAACAAGTACCAACAATCAATATTTTAGACTAAAAATAAGAAAAACAAGGTTTACCCCTGTAAACCCCAGTTTTACTAAATAAAAGTGGTGTTCAAGGGGGTCAAATTATATAGGCATGTTTTTGTGATGTATAATACTTCTGATAAACCTTTTTTGCTGAATAAATTAATTTTGCCACACAAATTTTAGACTGTCAGCCAAACAAATTACTTGATGTAATTTATTCAGCTTGAAAGAAGTGAAATAATCTTGAAAGGGCCATAACCCCCCCCCCCCCCCCCAAAAAAAAAAGACTAAACAAAAAAGTTCTCCTAAACTCAAAGTCGTTCCTTGTTACGCCTTAGCGGAAGTTGTTTCATTTATTGAAGACATGTATATATATATAGGAGGGACTAATTGGTGCTGGTAGTAGAGTATTTCATACTTACATAATTATGTAGTTGATTTGGTTCAAACTGTTTTAAATGGGAAACCCCTCTGAAAAAAAGGGATACTGGCTACCAGTGCAGGCCCAGCTCAGATGCCGCATGTTGCGGCTTTTGGTCATAGGCTTCACTGTATGCAAAAAATTCCGTCTTAGTGTGGGTTATATTTTCTAGTCCTTTGGGATCATTGATTTTATTGCAGAATATTGGAAATATCTGAGGGTCAGTGATGAGGACTAACTGGCCGAAACTGGCTAGTCTGACCCAGAAAATTTTTGTACACTCCATAGCTTTCAGTTCTGTGCTGGTCCTAACGCTTTGAAAGGATTACCCCTTTTCAGAACATTTTTTTTTTTCTAAATAAATTGCTGTCAGACACCACATTACGAAAACACGCCTATTCAAATACATTGACACATTTATCCCCGAAAAAATGAAAATTTTCAGATGAAAAATTGTAATATTTTTCTTATTTTTGCGCAAAATATAGACTGTGGGTACTCGTTAGAACCGCCTCATTGAGGCGGTTCTAACGAGTACCAACAATCTATATCTCAGAGCAGAAATAAGAAAAATAAGGTTTACCCCTGCAAACCCCAGTTTTACTGTAAAAAGTGGGGTTAGCGGGGGTCAAAATTATATAGTCGTGTTGTCGTGATGAATAAAAAATGAAAATGGACTCTCCCAGTGGTATTAGATGAGTGAAAGTTCATTAAGACTAAAATTGGTGAAACCATTTTGTATTTATTGTGTTATGATACAGGGTTAAGTGATTCCAAACAGATTGTTACTTTGAATATGAGTATAAACAATAAGTTCAGGTGTATGGGGTATGCTGCAACCGAACTAGATGTCGATGACAGCAAAAAAAAAAAAACAACAAAAAACGTTAAACAGCAAAAACCTTGTGTGAAAATTATTATAGGAATGAATTTCATTTCTGTGGATTTTATCGATGTGTAAACTCCGGCGAATCACTAACAAACTGCATGAAGCCCGAAGGGCTCATTGAGGTGATTCTAATGAGTACACACAACTTACCTTTTAAAGGTTAAATCAGAAAAAGACTCCATGAGTTATCATAAATATATGGATATCTGGATCTATAAGAGAATTAGCCCTGTTAACCCTTTTTGTACCAAATGGAATCTCCCTCCTTGTATATAGCAAGAGTCCATTTCAAAATTTAGGGGTGTCAGGTTGTGTTTTCTTCAAAATTGATTTGAAAAAGGGCTGAATTTTAAGCAAACAGTGGAGGCCCAGATCAGACGCCGCGTTCTGCGGTGTCTGATCTGGGCCTGCACTGTTTGCCAGGGTACCCGTTTTGGGGTGTCTGGCACTAAATGGGTTAAACGAGCTATCCATGTTTGAGTACCATAAGTTTCACTGTATTTAGCTCTGTTGCATGCTTCTGTCCTGGGCTCAATATTTAAATCATTTGAATATCATTTTGTTCTTTTGCATGTAAATGGAGAATTATTTCTCTCCTTGACAATGTAAATGAAATCTCTTCTTTAATATTTGAGCTGCAGCAAGACAAAGCCAACAATAACTTGTGGGACCAGTGAAGACTCTGATCAGCTTGCATATCTGATCAGTGTCTTAGCTGATTGTCTTAACCTTCTATAACAACATTCTGTAATGATCCTAAGTATTGGAGCAGATGCCGTTTATAACATACCATAATGGACATGTAGGCCTAAGCAAACAGTGTAGATCCAGATCAGACCGCTCCTAAAGGAGCAGTCTGATCAGTGTTTACACTGTCATTCAGTCTGCATCTTTTGGACTCCTTGCTGGATTGTGAAACAAATTTGTTAAAATTTTAGGCAGATAACAGTAAGTTCTTAAGGTTTCCACACTCATGATTTTTATGGTCTCGGTTAAATTACAAGTCTAACCATAGTGGTTGGATATTCTGGCTCGTTGGAGTCTGCTGGTCACACACGTCTTATTGTTGGTTTTGTTATGTGTTGGTCCATTTTTAAAGACAACTAGATTGGCATAAGTATTGGAAATCTGGGGCCAGTTGTTCAAAGCATTGTTAGCATATCAAGCTTGTTAGTGGTGAAATTGTTAACTGTTCGAGCAAGTACAATATTGACTATGGCTGTTATTTTTTCTGGAAAAAAAAATGAGAGCTGCTCACATGTTTTCAGCAAAAATATAATGTATTTATTTGCCAAATTGACTGATCAAAGTTTTAATGATATGTTAACTAATGTTGTTAGTTTCGTATACCTGGTCCCTGGGCCAGCTTCTTCAGAATTTAGTTAGCATACTGTTGAAACTTAGTATGGCAAATACACCAATATTTGTTGGGAAAATGTGAGTAGGTTTTGCAAATGCATAAGGTTGCAAATGCAAACGCTCACATTTTTTTTTGCAACAAAAATATCACTATTGCACATATTATACACTGAACATTTTGACCTAATGAGCTTAAGCTAACTATGCTTTGAACAACTGGATTCCAGGGCATTATTCAAAGCATTGTTAGCTTATCAATGCTGTTAGTGGTCAAATGAGCTTGTCAGATTGTTAACTATTCTAGCAACTGTTGTTTTTGCTGAAAAAATGAGCAACTTTTGCTGCTCACATTTTTTTCAGCAAAAACATAAGCACATTAGCCAAATAAAATTATTGCAGTTTAAACAATATATTATATAATGACATTGTTAGTTTTGAACAACTTGCCACTGGGCCTGCTTGTTTAGAATTAATGATGTTGTTCGTTAGCATATTTCAATATTGTTAAAACATTGGACTTTTAATATGGCAAATATACTGATATTTATATTGGAAAAATGTGGGAAGCTTTAAATTTGCAAATGCAAGGCTACTCACATTTTTTTGTTGTTGTTGTATATCTATAAGGCATTTTATCGCTGCCTATAATCTCCTGGTACTTAAGTCACCTGTGCATTTCCCTATGTGAAAAACACATGATGCTCATTTTTCAGCCAAAAAATATCACTGTAATAGACATTGCACTTATTAGAACACTCAATATTTTGACCACTAACGAGCTCTTTAAACTTACAATGCTATGAACAACTTGCCCCCCCCCCCCCCCCCCCCCCCCCATCACGAAAACACGCCTATATAATTTTGACCCCTCGAACCCCTCTTTTATATAGTAAAACTGGGGTTTGTAGGGGTAAACCTTATTTTTTTATTTCTACTAAGATATAGATTGTGAGTACTCGTTAGAACCGCCTCAATGAGGCGGTTCTAACGAGTACCTACAATCTATATTTTGAGCTGAAATAAGAAAAATTTCACAATTTTTCGGCGATAAAGGTTACAATGTTTTGGTATAGGCGTGTTTTCGTAATGAATTGCTTTGTCATATGTAAGTAAATGCTCATTACCGTATATATTTTCTCTTGTTCTTTGATTTAAATCTGCAAATTTATCTTCTGTTTACCACCTCTAGTAATTTATCTTAAGTTAACTGAATCGAGCTTAATATATAATTTTAATAAACATCAGATTCCAGCCAGTAGTTGTATTTTTCTTCACATTTTTATGGCACCTGATTTAACCCTTGTCCTGCTGAGCGCGGATATGCCTTATTTTCCAAACAATGAAGATCCAGATCAGATGGCTTCTGACAAAGCCATCTGATTAGGATCTACATTGTTTGCCATTCAGATTGTGAATTTGTTGCAATAATTTGCATCAAGTAATCTGTTTGGTTGATAATCAGTAGTGGATGTGGCAGATTAAAATATTCAGCAGGACAAGGGTTAAGGATGGTGTGATATAGGAGTCTGGGTTCCCGTTACTCAGGAAGTACTGGTTAACAAGCCTATCCAACTGATGAGCCTGACATGACCCTAGCTGTTGACTGGGTTATTAAACCACAACAGATAACATCAGCCTGCTTGGGAAAAGTGTGACAGGCAAACTGACCAACTGGATATGACTAAATTGTAATAACTTGGTCATTAAACTCCTAAGACAGAGAACGAAAACCTAGAACCGGCTTATAGATAAGCAGTTAATCAGTGCAAAGCAGTCTTTCACTAGAACAGCCTCGATAGCGCAGTGGTTAGCGCGTTCAACTCATGATCGAGAGGTTGTACGTTCGAATCTGGAACCCGGTATCGAGGTGTGTCCTTGGGCAAGACGTCACACGTAATGACACTGCCTCATTTCACCCAGGTGTAAATGGGTAGCAGTGGTGTAATAGTCACTGCCTCTCTCGCGCGCGTGTGTGAAAACATCCGGAATGAGTTTTCGAGAACGATTAAATAAACTTGAAGCTTCCATCGCAATCGAACTAAAATAAATTAGTATAAACTAACTCAAAAGATGAACAAGACTGTAATGTCATCAACAGAGAACTCCCAACAACAGGAATTTGTCATATTCTGATATAAATAAGTCCATGCGATGAACACAGTTGTAAAGCTCACTTTATATGGAAAAAATTGGGGTTTACAGGGGTACCGTGAAAATCCTAAAAATTCACACACCTTGAGGGCTTGATGAAATTCTAAAATTTTGACAAATCTGCTTCATGATCCAGCAAGGAGTCCAAAAGATGCAGACGGAATGGCAAACAGTGTAGACCCTGATCAGACTGCTCCTTGTGGAGCAGTCTGATCTGGGTCTTCATTGTTTGTGAAGGCCTATCTGTCCCCAATACTTAGGATCATTACAGTAAATAGGATCATTACAGTAAATAGAATCATTACAGTAAATAGAATCTAAGTCATTTCATACAAAATGAATGAAACAAGCCTCTAGCGAGTTTCAAATTTCATATGAAATGACTACTGTATGATCCTCTTTTTACAAGGTTTCATTGGACAAGGTTAAGCTTTAGGCCAACTCACTGAAAGATCCAATGGCCTGACGTTGTGATCAGCTTGTCTTTTTTTATCTGACTCAGACTTCATGTTTGTATAGAAATCGCAATCTCCATTTTCAGCAATAATAATCAGTTTGAGAGGACTTGCAGTGTTCTGTGTATTTTCCGAGGGACAGCTACTATCACAAGACGTAGCATACACTTGGAACCAGGAGGCAGAGAAAAATGTTAATCCTATGACCTGCAGCATCGAAACTGAACACTAACCGCAGGGTTAAGGTCTCACTACGGACTCTTTTTGTGTCGTCTCCCAGCAACTGGGAGAAAAAGAGAACACGGTAATGGAGAGGAAAAGGAATTCAAGAAAATAAGGGAAAAGGGAATAAAAGTGAAGAAACAGGATTTAAAAACATGCCCCCTCTACTCCACCTGATTCATGGGCAAGTCTTTGTCCTACTGCAAGCCATTATCAATTGTTGAAAGGTACACAACACCATTACCTCACCCAACCACACCATATACACATTTCTGACCATTAACCAATCAAATGCCTTACGAGGACTGTTCAAATGTTCAAATATGAATGCAAGTAGAACGTTTTCTCATGCTTTAATGCGAAAATCACCTGGAAATAAATATCAAAGCGTAGAAAAACATTTTACCTATACATTGATACCAAACCTGTTAAAATCCATGCACTTTAGCCATGTATATCGTTCGATAAACACTGTCTACTCTTGTATACTAATACAAAACGTGGTTGGAAGAAGGTCAGAGTACGCCGTTGAAATACGGTCCTATATTAAGAATCGTTGTATTCTTGGTATACGGTGCTAAGACATTTTTGATGAAATATGTTCGGTTTATGGGCATAATGAAATGTCTTTTCCAACAGTTTTTCGTTGGTGTAAGAAATTCAGCTGTGGGCTGTGCTCAACAGAAGATGCACCACATGATCGTCGGCCGAAAAGAGCAACATCTGCCAAGATGGTTGTTAGAGTGAAAGAGATAGTTGCTACCGATGTACGATACACCACTAGGCAAATAGCTAGTATGGTTGGCATCTCATTAGGAGCAGCTCATACAATTCTGCAATGGGATTTGCTAGATGGATTCCCCATCTGTTGACAGATGAGCAGAAAAAGACACGCTTTCAGTGCGCCAAGAAGTTGCTTAAAAAGTTTCCAAATTACAATTCACGGTCTTTCGCTAATGTCGTCACGGGTGACGATACATGGGTTCACTTTTTTGAGCCAAAACGAAAGATTCAGAACAAAATATGGGCAACAAAGTATTGCAAAAGACCATGCATTGCAAAGTGGACCATGAGCGTCAAGAAGGTAATGTTTGCCATATTCTTTTCAAATCAGGAACCTGCTATTCAGGTTGCTGTGCCTAAAGGCAAATCTGTAAATGCGAAGTTTTACAAGAATAAAGTTCTTTGAAAATTGAAGAAATATTTCAAAGAACAAAGACCCGCAACTGGTTTGGCCAATGTCAGATTGCTACATGACAATGCGTCATCGCACAAGGCTTTCAATGTGCAAGACTATCTGAAGCAGGAAAGGGTTGTTGAACTCCCTCACCCCCCATATTCCCCTGACCTTGCCCTGTGTGACTTTTTTTTGTTTCCGCGGCTGAAAAATACCTTTCTGGTCGAAAATTTGTACAGCGCAAACACCTCGGTTCTGCAATATTCCAGTGCCTTCATAGTATACCTCGAAAAGACTACCAAAATGCATTCAATGATTGGATCAGAAGACTGAAAGTTTGTATATCTGTTAAAGGGGAATACTTTGAGGGGACAAAATAAATTTTTCATCGAAATCTATCACGGAATCATTTTTATGTGCGTAGTTGCATTCATATTTGAACAGTCCTCGTAACACCATCACCTCACCCAACCACCCCATATACACATTTCTGACCATCAACCAATCAAATGCCTTATTTTAATGTATTCATTTAAATCACAAACAGAATAACAAACAATGTAGATCCAGATCAGATGACTTCTCCAGAAGCCATCTGATCTGGATCTAGTTTGCGCATAGGGGTGGTTGTGTTCAGCAAGATAAGGGTTGCATATAGAATAGAACAATGTCTTTTTCACATGTAAATTTTATTATTTATGGAATAAATGAAACGGCACAAATCATTTGACTTTAACCATTCTCTCTCACACAACAATGAACAAAGCACTGGAATTCATATATTAAATAATCCTATTAAGGGGAATAGGAACACCTGGCAGATTTTTCTGCCATTTTTCAAAGGGAGACAAGTTTCCGGACTTCCTGTTCCCCTTTCTATAAGCCCTGTCCCACGGAAAAAGGAGTCTACTCTTAAAGGAAAGAATTTGCTCCTCAGAAGCAAATTCTTTCCTTTAAGAGTTGACCCCTATTGACATGGGAGACAAAAATACTTTTGCAGGAGTTGCCTCCCATGAAGGTGCTCCCATTCCCCTTAAACATGAAAACTAAAATCTTGGCATAACATCATTACACTCTGTGCAAACAACAATGGTCATGGTGCCGTGTGCTAAAATGGCATCTATCTACAGAACATAGCATTTTTTTTTTTTTTCAGATTTTTTTTTTCTTCTAATTTCTAGTCCAAACATAGTTTGTGGGTGCTTGTTAGAATTGCCTCGATGTGGTGCTTCTACTGTGTACCCACAATCTATGTTTTTGAGAAAAAATTAAAGAAATATGTATGCTCCTATAAACACCACTTTTTCTCTATTATATAAAGTGGGATTTATGGGGGTGTTCATTACGCAGACTGTAATAACCCAATCAGCTGTGAGTGGTGTGACCAGAAATAGCCTTGCCAATACATCTATAGAAGTTGTACTTTAAACTGACACGGCAGGGTAGCTCAGGTTGACCATGTGGCTCGGTAGCTCAGTCGGTAGAGTGTTCGCACAGTATGCGAAAGGCCCTGGGTTCGAGTCCCGGTCGAGTCATGTTCTTTTTCCAACCCTGTGACAGGGTGTTCATTACACAGACGTGTTATTACACAATCAGCTGTGAATGGTGTGACCAGAAATAGCCTTGCCAATACATCTATAGAAGTTGTACTTTAAACTGACAGGGCAGGGTAGCTCTGATGTTGTTATTGGGTCAAATTGGCAGATTGACAATTAGTAGGGTGCCTTTTGGATGCTTTTTGTAAGGGACCGCATGGCCATATACACCAAAGCTTGGTTTATGTTAAAGCTGAATTCACATAACCGGGCTACTTTATTAACTTTTTGTTGATAGAATATTCTAAAGATAGGTGCAAATGATAGCTCTGCCCTGTGAATCTTATCTTTGACTGCTATACCACACACAACAGATGACCATCTGCCCGTTAAGCTTCGTACCAATATCATATACACCGCAACCTATTTACAACAAGGTTCATTTAACACCGTTTTGCACCGTATTTAACAAGGTTTCAAGACGGATCCCAAAAATGTATAAATTATGCAGAAAAATTATCATAAATGATTTTTTTTCTATTCACCTTATTTGCATTATCTGCTGATTCCCAGTCTGAAGATTATCAGTGTTGGGAAAACAGGTAACCAGACCCCCCTGACCTTTCAAGGTCAGGGGGGTCTGGTTACCTGTTTTTCCAATATTGATAAATTATAAGCTGGGAGCCAGCAAATAATGCAAAAATGGTGAATATAATTTATACATTTTTGTTTGGATATAAACATGGTTGTTTAACTAACATAACATGCTTTGGACCGCATTAATAGTGTTATAAAGAGGTTGTGATGTACTAAGAAAACTTAGATCCAAGATAGCTCCAGCTATGGAGTAACAAGGATGACTTTGGGAATTTTTTTTTCTTATTTCTCCAAAAAGACACACACACACACACTGTGGGTACTTATTAGAGTAGTCCCTGCCATTCAAACGAGTACCCATACAACATAAACCGTAAAACTCCTAAAAATTCTGATACCTCGAAAACGATGTAATTCTCCTAAAATTTTAAGAAATTTGTTTCATGATGCAGCAAGGAATCCAAAAAGTGCAGCCGGAGTGGCAAACAGTGTAGACCCTGATCACACTGCTCCTTTAGGAGCAGTCTGATCTGGGTCTGCACTGTTTGCTTAGGCCTGTCTGTCCCAATACTTAGGATCATTATGGTATAAATTTTTCTAACAAGGTATAAGGAAAATTATTTTTTCTTATTTCTCCACAAATGCATATGTTGTGTAGATTTGCCTCATTCAGGCGATGCTAACAAGTGACATGATGATCCTAAGTGGAGATTGATCATGAAATCTTTTGTACGGTCATTTTCTCCAGCCAATTCAAGAAGGGCAGTTGTCAGTTTCTGGCAAAAGTACAATGTACTGGTTAATGGCTTATGTATAAGCTTGCCCAGGAAAAATGTGGATAGGTAAACTGACCAGCTCAAAAATGACCTAAACAGTGTTGACTGGGCCATTAAACTCCAAAACAAACAAGGAACCACCTCAGCAATCTATGTTTTGTGCAGAGATTTTAAAAAATATCATAATTTTTTTATCTGAATATTTTCGTTTTTTTTTTGGTTGTAAAATTTTCAATATATTTGTATGGGCGTTTTTTTGTAATGCTGTCTGCATCATCAAGCTTTGGGACACTAGACATCAATATAGTGCATAGGGAAGACTCGGTATTAGACTGCGCCAAAGTGCAGTCTGATCTGAGTCTTCGCTCTGCACATATGCATATGTGCCCAGCCAAGACTAAGGTCTGTCTGGACAGTCTGATCTCACTCTAACCCGGGCACACATGCAGATGTGCACAGCAAATACTTCAAGCACTATATCCCATCTGATCTCCCTCTACCCTTTGCACACATGCAAATGGCTGAAATGGGCACAGAAAAAATACTTCAAGGAGCCTAGAGTCTGATCTCACTCCTCCCCTGGGCACACATGAAATGTGCACAGCAAATACTTCAAGCAGTCTGCAGTCTCATCTCTATCCTTGGCACAAATGCAAATGCACCCAGCAAAGACTTGTGTCAGTCTGTACAACATGATCTGAGTCTACCCTTGGATCACACGCAAATGCATCCAGCAAAGACTCAAACCAGACTGCGCGAGCGCAGTCTGTCTGAGTATTCGCTGGGCACCAATGCTCTGAGAAACAAATTTGCTTGACAAAACACAATTTTCTAAATAGAAGTGGAGGCAATGATCAAGGATCGATACAATTAACCCACAGCTCCTATCAGAGACACCAAAGGGAAAGAAACACAAACATGAAACAACAGACCCTAACGGAAACATCAACAGCGGAAAGCCAAAAGGACATTTACTTTCCCACAAAATGGCCAAATGGCAATCCAAAATAAAATAAGCGTAAGTATTTTTTCTCTAAGTATTCCTTTTAACACTAGACAGACATTTTGCGGGCATACATTCTCACATACAATTTCTTTCCTCTCTATTTTCCTGCCTTCCTGAAAAGAGAAAGAAAAAATTTATTATTCACAAGTGGGTTTGGCGATTGATTTCTTAACCCTTTTTGTACAAAATGGAATCTTCCTCCTTATATAGAGCAGGAGTTCATTTCTAAATTTAGGGGTGTCAGGATGTGTTTTTTTTCAAAATTTATTTGGAAAATGGCTAAACTTTTTGCAAACTGTAGGCCCTGATAAGACGCCGCGTTTCATTACGAAAACATGCCTATACAAATACATTGCCAACTTTTTTGGCCAAAAATTAGGAATTTTAAGATGAAAAATTGTGATATTTTTCTTATTTCTGCTCAAAACATGGATTGTGGGGACTCGATAGAACCGCCTCGACGAGGCGGTTCTATCACGTACCCACAATCCATGTTTTTGAGCAGAAATAAGAAAAATGTCGACGCGGTTCTATCGAGTACCCACAATCCATGTTTTTGAGCAGAAATAAGAAAAATAATGTATACCCCCTTAAACCCCAGTTTTACTATATGAAGGTGGGGTTCAAGGGGGTCAAAATTATATTGGCGTGTTTTCTTGATGTTGCGGCATCTGATCTGGGCCTGCACTGTTTGCCAGGGTACCCGTTTTGGGATTTCTGGTACTAAATGGCTTAATGATTACCTGTTTGTGGCATATGAACAGACATAGAACAAACATGCTTTTCCACGATCAAATAAATGCTTCTCTATATTCATAATAAGCCCACCTCAACCCCCCACCCCATTTTTTTGTCGTTGTTGCATACAAGCTCTTTAGCCCTTTTATTTATTTTTTTTTTTAAGCTTAACCCTTATCCTGCTGCATAAATTAATTTGAGCCCCGCCAAGCGAATTTGTGTCTTCGGGCATTCCCTTATCACAAATTTTAACTGCACATGCCCAGCCATTCAGAGGGGCCAGGGATATGGCTTTCTGTCTGAAGGTTCCTCTTGATTCACTGCTTGTATGAGCGAGCAGCGAAGGTTCTGGCGAGACTGCGCGAATGCACAGGCTCGCCTGAACCTTCGCTGCTCGCATAGGCGATAAGTACCAAAATCGCTCGACAGGGCGCATTTAATAGCCACACCATTTACATTTCAACAAATCAAATTACTTGATGTAATTTATTCATTCAAATTTGCAAATGAATGACTGTGTAGATCCTGATACGATGGCCTCTGAAGAAGCCATCCTGTTTGTTTGTTTGATTTTGTTTGAGGTTTAACGTCCCCATCAACACTTTAAAGGTCATTTTGGAGACGTTGTTTCCAATTTTGTGGGACTTTTACCCGACATTGAGATGAAATGACATCTCAAGCCCTGTCGCCCAATGAAACCAATACGGTTTATTAGCATGGACGGTCCACCTCGCACTGCGGTTCCTGGACAGGCTTAGATCCTCTAAGCGGTTTAACCCTTATCTTGCTGTTCACGACAACCCCTATCTTTGCAAACAGTGTAGATCCAGATCAGATGGCTTCTGAAGAAGGGTTTATTAGCATAGACGGTCTGCCTCGCACCGCAGTTCGTGGACAGGCTTAGATCCTCTAAGTGGTTTACCAGTACTAGTGTGCGGGCCGGATTCAGCTCTGCGTGGAAGCATCATGCAGCCCATATATTTCTTCGGAAGGTCTCTTCAAAAGCCATCTGATCTGGATCTAGACTCTTTGCAAAGGGGGGTTGTTGTGAACATTAGGATAAGGGTTGCCAGCCCACTCAAAACTATTTTAGGTCATATCAAGCATACAATTTATGTGTTAAGGGGAATGAGAACACCTTCAGGGGAGGCAACTCCTGCAAAAGTGTTTTTGTCTCCCAAGTCAATAGGGGTCTAATATTAAAGAAAAGAATTTGCTCCTGAGGAGCAAATTCTTTCCTTTAAGAGTAGACCACTTTTTCAGTGGGACATAGTTTATAGAAAAGCGAACAGAAGTCCCCAAAAGTTATCGCCATTTGCAAAAGCTGCTCACACTTTTTTCAGCAAAAATATTAGCACATTTGCCAATTTAAGTTTTAACGATATGTTAACTAACGTCATAATCATTACTATTGAACAACTTGCCCCAGAGTTTCAAGTCTTTTGAGGTGAAAAGAAACACACTCCAGAGATTTCTGTCTTAATGATGTTTCACAGCTATCATACTTGACAGTCAAACAGTGTGCCAAGTAAATCAGATAGGCTATGATTTTCTTTCCAACGCCATGGAAGGATCAGTATTTCATGAGTAAGAAATATGCCCATAGAAACGTTGGGTTGGGCAGGTTGTTCAAAACCAACATTAGTGAACTTATCATTCAAACTGATAATTAACTACAGTTGAACTTCAATGGCTCGAACACCTTTGGGACCTCGAAAATCTGTTCGAGACAGGGGTAGTTTGAGCCACTAAGGTTACTGTCAGAATGCATAATGAGATACTTTTTGACATCTTTTCGGTATTCTATAACTAGAGCTGCCGCCTAACGGGCGCCAATTATACCCCCGCATGCGTTGTCAGACAAATGTTTACAAGTATTTGACCTTGAGGAAGGTCAACATAAAGGTCAAGGTCAGGTTTGTGTATATCAATCTTAAGTACTAGTGGCGAGGTGTGTAGTGTGTGAATATTAAAGAAATCGGTCAAAGAATAAGGAAGTTATGAGCAATGTTAAAGTTTTTTGTAACGGACCGACGACGACGACGACAAATTTTTACAAGTATTTGACCTTGAGGAAGGTCAACGTAAAGGTCAAGGTCAGGTTTGTGTATATCAATCTTAAGTACTATAAGCAAAGTGTGTGGTGTGTGAATATTAAAGAAATCGGTCAAAGAATAAGGAAGTTATGAGCAAAGGTTAAAGTTTTTTGTAACGGACCAACGACGACGACAGACGACAAGCTGACTCCTATATACCCCCTTCAAACTTCGTTTGCGGGGGTATAATATGCATACATTTGCAAGATAAAAGACTAAAATCTTCTGAATTATCCTGCATTATTTCTTATCTAGAGGATTTTGCTGGGGACTCAAAAATGTGTTCGACTCATCCATGGTAAACGAGCCATCGGCGTTTGAGCCATCGTAGTTCTACTGTATTTCAAGTAAACTATTGTTGTTGCTGAAAAATGTGAGCAACTTTAGCAAATGCAAAAGCTATTCATGCAAAAGCTACTCGCATTGTTTTATCAAAAAAAGTTATGGTTTTGATCACTAATGAGCTCATTAAGCTAACGATGCTTTGAACAACTACAGTAGAACTTCGATGACTCGAACACCAATGGCTTGTTTAACATGGCTGAGTCGAACCCGTTCTTGAGCCCCTACGGAAGTCCTCTACATAAGAAATGGTGCGAGATAATTAGGAGATTGTCGTCTTTTATCTTGCAAATGTATGCTATGTATACTCATTAGAATCGCCTTGATGAGGCGATTCTAATGAGTACACACAGCATACATTTTCAATACAGAACACCTAAAAAAATGTCCAAAAGTATCTCGTTATGCTTCCTGGAAGTAATCTCAGTGGCTTGAACAACCCCTGTCTCCAACAAATTTTAATGGTCCCAAAGGGGTTCCCCACATCGTCGTTCCACTGTACATGACAGGTGGGCTAAAAAAAGGATGGTCAACACAGAGTTGAAAACTCATTCAATCCATTCTTTTTTTCATTTCTAACTCACCTTTTAGCTGCTATTCCACTCAAAAGTCTATTTCCGAATATAAAAGTTGGTACTCCTATAAATCCTAGATATCTCAATGTTTGGAACATATTTAGGTGAGTCCAGTAGCAATAGTAGAGACCAAAAATAGCTGCAAATAGAAAGGGTATGAGCATTTATAAAACAATAATTAGATGATTGATTGATTGTTTGTTTTGAGTTTAATGACACAGCAACTCTTGTGGGTCATTTTGTGTCTCCTAGAGAAAGGGAGAAAGATAGAAGAGATAGTAGGTTAGATAAAAGTGAGGGACAGAGGAGAAAGAGGAAAATGAATGAAGTGTAGAAACAGAATTACATTCCACCCTCTACCCTTACCTGCTGCAAGGGCAGCAGGTCTTGTCGAACTGTAAGCCAATATCAGTTGGATGCCCCAGTGATACAAGATACACACACCTTTGCCTCACCCAGCCACCCCCAAACAATAATTAGAATTATAATTCAAATATCAGGAAATACTATCAAACTTGATTTTTGCATTCATGAAAATAACAATGTTATTAGCCAAGTAATTTTGTATTGGCCCAGGTACAGGTCTGAGGTCTGCTGCACTGGCCCTAGGCCGAAGGCTAATGCAGCTGACCGAGGACCAGGTACAGGTCCGAGGTCTGCTGCATTGGTCCTAGGCCGAAGGCCTAGGGCTAATGCAGCTGACTGAGGACCTGTAACTGGGTCAATGCAAAATTACTTGATCAATGACAATTTTATTAATTAAAAAATCATGATTATTGATTTTTTTACCACACTTGACCTCGGTTAATATTGGTTGACCTGGTGTTAATACGGATGACCTCCAATCAATACAGGATAGTCAATTAATAAAGCAGGTTATTAATTAACTATCCTGTATTGATTGGAGGTCTACTGATCGGAGGTCATTTGTATTAACACCAGGTCAACCAATACTAACCGGATGTCAAGTAATATTAGGATTAGGTAAAAAATCAATAACAAGGTTTTTTAATTGTATCAATCAATAAAATTGTCATTAATCAGGTGATTTCTTATCGGCCCAGTTAAGGTTCTCGGTCAGCTGTATTGGCCAAAGGCCAAAACAGTTGACCAAGGACCTGTAACTGAGCCAATATGAAATGACCTGATTAATAACATCATTAAATGATTAGAAACTAAAGATAAAGTCCGAGGAACAAACGTGTTGCTATCACTCAAGATCAGCATGCTTACTTAATATTGCACGCTCACTAAGATGGTAATTTTGCATCTGACAACCACACAACCATCATGTTATAACCGGGCCCCATTTGACAACTCAGATATAAGGATGGTAGCAAATAATGAAGACCCTTAGCAGATATGTGGTAGCACAGCCTTTATTGTTTTGTTTCAAATCCTGGCTGTGCTATTCTATTATCCAAATTCAATTGGAGTGTGTTGGTGCATGCTTGCACAAGTGTCTTTTCTGTGTTTTTCCTCTGCCAAAATTCACTGCTGACAATCTTCAGTATTCTTCAGTTTGACAACTTGGAGTTTAACAGCAGTACACTGCACATTCATTCTCCAGAAACTGACAACTGCTCTTCTTGAATCAGCAGAAGGGAATGACCATAGAAAACATTTCATGATCAATCTCCATGAACAAATGTTGCCGTAGAACTCAAAATCTTATCACCAGTCAGACAGGCATTGGAATAAGGCACTGAGGCCAGCATCTGCTTCTTTAAATAGAGGATCTTACATGAGTGTTCATGTATTATTGAATTTATTAAACGAGTTGAGGAAAAGGGATAAAATGCGAGGCTTTGCCGAGCATTTTATCCCTTTTCCTCAACGAGTTTAATAAATTGCTGACATAGAGGATCTTACATGAGTGTTCATGTATTATTGAATTTATTAAATGAGTTGAGGAAAAAGGATAAAATGCGAGGCTTTGCCAAGCATATAATCCCTTTTCCTCAATGAGTTTAATAAATTCAATAATATAAGAACACGAATGCATGATTCTATTTATCATATGGCATTTAAAATGCATTTTAATCAGGATTTTGTAACAAAAATGTCAATATTCTGCCATTAGTAAACGTGACGTCGTTAAGGACATCATAGGTGTAACATTACAGGGCGTATCTAAATAATTTGCATATTTAATCCACTAGTGGATTATCAAATTTATTATATGTCGTTATTACGTTCTCAGACGTGACATCATATGATAAAAAGGTGTATTTAATGAGCTGACCCAAACTAAAATACAATAAAAATTCGGACATTTTGAGGACTTGCTGAAATTCTCCTAAAATTATAACAAGTTTGTTTTGCAATCTAGAAAAGAGTCCAAAAAGAGGGGACTGAATGGCAAACAGTGTAGACCCTGATCAGACTGCTCCTTCAGGAGCAGTCTGATCTGTGTCTGCACTGTTTGCATAAGCTTGTTTGTCTTTCTTTCTTTCTTTCTACTTATACTGCGATCGGTCACCTTTGCCCATTACTCGCAGGTGTATTTTACATACACTCCAGTTTTGCAGGATGAAAGTAATCATGAAATTATGGAAGGGTTCTTAAACCTGCACAGGGGATGGTTCTCCCTGCACAGGGGGCCTCCAGTTAACGTCCTGATCCGAAGGACGGTGCACTTTATGACATTATGATTCATCACTGCAAATGATGCCAATGGAGCGGATCGAACCCGGGACATCTAGCATCAGAGGCAAGTGCACTAACCAATGAGTTATCACACTCCATCATAGTAGTCATGTATTTTAACATGGTATCATTTTAATCTACCACTTACAAAGTCCAACAAACAAACCCCCATACCCAAATGTCCCAAGATTTACATCATAGTGTAGAATATATTTTCTTGTCCTTTGGGATCATTGATTCCATTTTGGAATTTTGAAAATATCTGAGGGTCACTGATGAGGCCTAATTGAACGAAACCAGCTAGTCTGGCCCAGAAAACATGTACACTCCTTATTTTTCAGTTCTGTGGTGTATTCCTTGCTTCCAAAGTATAACCATTTTATAGTACATATTTAACTTCACTACAGCTGGTGTGTGGGAATGTGTGGTGGCGGTAAAACGTCTCCCTGCCCTACATCATAGTATAGATTATATTTTCTTGTCCTTTGAGATCATTGATTCCATTGTGGAATTTTGAAAATATCTGAAGGTCACTGATGAAGCCTAATTGGCCGAAACTAGCTAGTCTTGCCCAGAAAACACGTACACTCCTTATTTTTCAGTTCTGTGGTGTATTCCTTGCTTCCAAAGGATAACCCTTTTATAGTACATATTTAGAGTCATTGCAATGAAGTTGCCATTCCTTAGGATCATTATGGTATTTTTGTATTTTGTAAATAAGATTCTCACCACCTCTGAGTCACATCATGATAAAAATTATTTGCCATTTGCTAACAACAAAAGTGAAGATCAGCCTGCACATATGCACACTCTGATCAGCAGTAATGTGCTTACTGCTTGGTTTTGTTTTGTTTTGTTTGATTTTAGGTTTAACGTCCTCTTCAACACTGTAAAGGTCATTTTGGAGACGTTGCTTCTACTTTTGTGGGACTTTCACCCGACATTGAGATGAAATGACATCTCAAGCCCTGCCGCTTAATGAAACCAATAGGGTTTATAAGCATGGGCAGTCCAACACTCACACCGCTTTGCCTGGGCAGGCTTAGATCCTCTAAGCGGTTGACCAGTACTTGTGTGCTGGTCGGTTTCAGCTCTGTGTGGAAGCATCATGCAGCCCATCTATTTCTTCAAGCCCGATCGGTGGGGGCTGGCTTACTGCTAGGAAAGTACAAGACCTCTAGTTTCTATATCTAAAATTTCAACTTTTGCTGAGGCCAGTTGTTCAAAGTATCGTTAGCTTCACGAGCTCGTTAGCTTCACGAGCTCGTTAGCAGTCAAATTGTTAACTCTTCTAGCAAGTACAATACGTAAAATTTAGGTATTTTTGCTGAAAAAATGTGAGTAGCTTTTGCATATGCAAAAGCTGCTCACATTTTTTCAGCAAAAATACTACCATATTTGCCGTACTAGATGATAAATGTTTTGACGATTTGTTAACTAACGACACTGTTAGCTTGAACATCTGGCCCCTGGTCCATATAGCTGAGCAGGCCAATTTGTGTCATATCTGGGCAAAAAACCCTCTGAAAGGTTTTCTTTTGGTTGTGCTCCTGTATTGTGCTTCGTATTTGTGTTTTACGCCCTACCAACAACTAAGGTCATAGGGAGATGGGATATCAGTTTAACCCATTTTGTACCGGAAACCCCAAAACGGGTACCCAGGCAAACAGTGCAGGCCCATATCAGACGCCGCAGAATGCGGCGTCTGATCAGGGCCTACACAATTTGCAAAATGGTCAGCCATTTTCCAAATCAATTTTGAAGAAAACACAACCTGACACCCCTTAATTTTGAAATGGGCTCCTCCCATATATAAGGAGGAAGATTCCATTTGGTACAAAAAGGGTTAAAGAATCATCTGCAAGTCTGGAGAACCCGGTATTGAACCCATGACCACTGCACCATACTTGTAATTGTGTATTGTATATAAATCAACACTAACTATTGACTACATACCTCCTAGACAGACATGGAATCCGATAGCGCTAATCCCCAGAGGGAAATTAGAAATATTAGCCCCTATCTTCAGCCACTGGAACAAACCAAAACCAAATAATAAAATACAATAAAGTTCCTCTATAGAGACCAGCTAAAATTCAGACTAAGTATTCTTTAAAAATCGTATTTAAAAGCAATATTTTTTTTTTTACATAAGTCACTCTTTATTCCAAAATTAGGACCTTATTTAAAACCTTCTTTAATCCGTTTTGTACCAAATGGAATCTGCCTCCTTATATATAGAAGGAGTCCATTTCAAAATTTAGGGGCGTCCGGTTGTTTTTTCTTCAAAATTTATTAGGAATTTGGCAAACAGTGTAGGCCCTGATCAGACACCGCGTTCTGCAGCGTCTGATGTGGGCCTGCACTGTTTGCCAAATACCCGTTTTGGGGTTGCTGGTACTAAATGGGTCAAAGGTTTATCATTCTTTCTGTTTTCTAAATCTAGTGTCAACTGGTAAAAGACCAGCTTTACAACGGTTCAAAAGTGGTCTTAAAAGACCAGCTTTGGAACTGTTGAAGGTGGTCTTTGAACAGATCTAAAGGCTGTCTGAATGCAGAAATTTTACATTAAAACTTCTATTAGGTCTTGATTCAAAAATGTGTATGCAACAGGTCACAGCCCATAAAACTGATTCATAAACATTTGTTCAACAATAAGAACTTGAAGAACTAGATGGGCTGCATGATGCTTCCACACCCAGCTGAAACCGGCCCGCACACAAGTACTTGTAAACTGCTTAGAGGATCTAAGCTTGCCCAGGCAAAGCGGCGATTCGGCCCATCCATGCTTATAAACCCTGTTGGTTTCATTGGGCGGCAGGGATTGAGATGTCATTTCATCTCAGTGTCAGGTAAAAGTCCCACAAAATTGGAAGCAACGTCTCCAAAATCCCCTTTACAGTGTTGACGGGGACGTTAAACCTCAAATCAAACAAATCAACAATAAGATATGTGGGTGAAAACCACAGTACTTGGAGAAGAATCTACAATCCTTCAGCAGCACAGGTAGTTTCTCACATGAGATGGGATAAATCCCGCTTTTCACTGTTTAGGGTTTTAGCTTCTGGGGTGCCCATTTAGTGCATTAATATACAGGACAAAAATGAACTAGAAATGGTGTTTTTAAAACACAATGCCCCCAACCATATGCTTGCCCCCTATTTCTCCAAGCCCCGATGGGCGGGGGCCCAGCTTCCTGCTAGAAGCCATGTATCTAGTCTTACTAGTTGCCTGTGCAGGCTCGGCTGAACCTCGTCTTGTATGCAACAATGACCCTTTTCTTAAGAGCTGGCTAAAAAGTGTCTGACACAAGATTTTTTTTTTTTTTTTTGTGGTTTAATGTCCCTGTCATCATTATTTAGGTCATTTTGGAGACATTGCTTCCAATTTCATGGGTCTTTTACCCGACACTGAGATGAAATGACAACTCAAGCCCTGCCAGCCAATGAAACCAATAGAGTTTATATGCATGGACGGGCCAATTTGCACCCCATTGCCTGGGCAGGCTTAGATCTAGATCAGGCTCTAAGCGGTTTACCAGTACTCGTGTGCGGGTCGGTTTCAGCTCTGCGTGGAAGCATCATGCAGCCCAATCTGTTTCTCCAAGCCCAGACGGGTAGGGTCCCAGCTTCATGCTAGAAGTCATGCAACTAGTCTTATTAGTTACCTGTGCAGGCTGGGCTGAACCTTGTCTTGTCATACATGCAACAAGACCCTTTTCTTATGAGCAGTCTAAAAATGTCTGACACAAGATTTGTTTGTTTGTTTGTTTGTGGTTTAACCTCCCCGTCAACACTATTTAGGTCATTTTTGACACGATGCTTGCAACTTTGTGGGACTTTTACCTGGCATTGAGATGAAATGATATCTCAAGCCCTGCCGCCCAATGAAACCAATAGGGCTTATATGCATTGGACGGTCCGACTCGCACCACTTTGCCTGGGCAGGCTTAGACCTTGTTTATCAGTACTCCTGTGCTGTTGATTTCAGCTCTGTATGGAAGCATCGTGAAGCCCAATCTGTTTCTCCAAGCGCCGATGAGCGGGGGCCGATTACACCTAAGATATCACACAGGTGACCATTTCAGCATAAATTTAAGAAACGAGTCCTAGTGAGTTTTATTTGCGTAGAGGTTTTACATCCCTGTCAACACTATTTAGGTCATTTAATTGTGAATGTAAATTTTACAAGGTATCATAAACTTACCAATAGGGCAAGGACTAGAAGGGGAACAAGAACTAAAATACTGAACGCTGTTGACACTGCTGCTGGTGGATGCTTTTCTGGCTCTCGGAACATGTGCTGTAAAACAAAAATAGAAAATAATAAGTAATAAAGAATTAAAAATATTTAAAACAGTGAAAATAACTCAAGCACCAAAGACCCATTTACCATAGCTCTTTAAACTCTTTTGCGGGGATTGCTTGGGTGAGGTGAAGGTGTTATGTATCTAACGTCACCGGGGCATAACAGGCCTCATACTGACCAAGCTTTTCCATGCCTGAAAGTCCAGATTTTACAGTCTTAACCTTTATCTTGATGAACACGACCACCATTACCTTTACAAACAGTGTAGACCCAGATCAGATGGCTTCTATAGAAGCCATCTGATCAGGATCTACACTGTTTGTAATGCAATTTTGTGAATTGAATGAATACATTATATCAAGTAATTTGACCCTAAATAAATTAAGGGTTAAACAGTCATTTTAAACAGAATACTAGAGAAAGTGCCCACCCCCGACCAGTGCCCTCCCCTTTTAGTGGAAATGAAAATTTGTTTGTAGCATTGAACTTTTCCATATAAACTTTCCATTTAGTCCACTGAGAATAACTATTGCATTTCAACAAATATAGTATAATTTATCATATCCAAAGATGAAACTGCTTGTCTTTGCTGAATAATAAAAATTCAAAGTTTGTTGCAATTTGGAACAATTTCAACTGGAAACAACAAACATAGAATAGGCTGTCATAGAACATTTGCTGAATTAAAGTAGCTGTATAATGACATAATAAAGCAATGCATTTTTTATTATCCCCACGCTTTTCAAAGAAAAAGTGGGGATATTGTAATGGTCTTCGTCGTCCGTACGTCCGTCATACCGGATAACTCCTCATAGACGGTTATAGATAGAAACTTGAAACTTTGGGAACTGATAGATCTTTGGTCTGGGGAGTGCATGACACTTTCGGAATTTTGATCACACCCCTACGGGTGGGCCCAGGGGGTGGGGCCTGCGGGGGTCAAAAATAAAAAATTCCAGAACATGGTCGTGTAATATATCAAAGCGAACGGCATGATGAGTAGAAAACATTACAACCAAAATTTGACCCCTGGGGTCAATTTTGAGGTCACCAGAGGTCAAAACTGATTTTGACACCTTTACCGGATAACTCCTCCTAGACGGTTATAGATAGAAACTTGAAACTTTGGGAACTGATAGATCTTTGGTCTGGGGAGTGCATGACACTTTCGGAATTTTGATCACACCCCTACGGGTGGGCCCAGGGGGTGGGGCCTGCGGGGTCAGAAATCAAAATTTCCAGAACATGGTTGTGTAATATATCAAAGCGAACGGCATGATGAGTAGAAAACATTACAACCAAAATTTGACCCCTGGGGTCAATTTTGAGGTCACCAGAGGTCAAAACTGATTTTGATCCCTTTACCAGATAACTCCTCCTAGACAGTTATAGATAGAAACTTGAAACTTTGGGAACTGATAGATCTTTGGTCTGGGGAGTGCATGACACTTTCGGAATTTTGATCACACCCCTACGTGTGGGCCCAGGGGGTGGGGCCCGCAGGGGTCAAAAATCAAAATTTCCAGAACATGGTCGTGTAATATATCAAAGCGAACGGCATGATGAGTAGAAAACATTACAACCAAAATTAGACCCCTGGGGTCAATTTGAGGTCACCAGAGGTCAAAAACTGATTTTGACCCCTTTACCCCCATACATTACTGTTACCGGATAACTCCTCCTATACTGTTATAGATAGAAACTTGAAACTTTGGGAACTGATAGATCTTTGGTCTGGGGAGTGCATAACACTTTCGGAATTTTGATCTTACCCCTGGGAGTGGGGCCAGGGGTGGGGCACCTTGGGGATAAAAAATCAAAGTTTTCAGATCATGGTCGTATAGCATATTAAATCGAACGGCATGATGAGTAGAATACATCACAATCAAAATTTTACCCCTCGGGTCAAACACCCCTAGGTGATGGCCCAGGAGGTGGGGCCCGCGGGGAAGCGTGGGGATATGCGATGGCTTGCCATCGACTGCGTGATTCTAGTTATTACTTGCATTTATTATTGTCTGCATTTCAAGAGAAAATATTATGCAAAATTTAACAGTTCTAGTCGCTGTTGTTTCTAAGATCACAAGGACCAATATACATGTATAAACTGACAAATCTGACAGGGGTCACAGCATAAAGAAACATCAAACTAACTAATAGTGAACAGATGGAAAGACAAAAACTATAACCTTTGATATACTTTGTATGCAAGGAGTATAATGAAAACAGTTATCAAATCCTGTACCATATACTATTATGCGATGTATACATGTGAATTTATTCTAATAAATATTGTTTAAACCAAAACAGTTAACACAAAACTTGGATGTGATCAAAATGTGTAAGTCCTTATTATTGACCCATAGCCCCACCCGGGGGCTTGACACAGGAGCTTTGATATTCCATATGAAAGTTAATACTATAGCTATATTCTGTACCAAATATGAAGAGAATCTAACATGAAGTTACAGAGATATAAGCAATCAAAAAGGTTTAACACAAATTTTCGACTTAAAAGTTGACAAACTGACAGACAGCCCACCCAGGGGCTTGACCCAGGGGCTTAGATATTCCATATGAAAGGTTATGCTATAGAGATATCCTTTACCAAATATGAAAAGAATCTAACATGTAGTTACAGAGATATGAGCAATCAAAAAGGTTTAACACAAAACATTGACGTAAATATTGATGAACGGACTGACGGGTGGACAGCCCACCCAGGGGCTTGACCCGCGAGCTAAGATATTCCAAATGAAAGGTAATGCTATAGAGTTATCCTGTACCAAATATGAAGAGAATCAAACGTGGTGACAGAGATATGAGCAATCAAAAAGGTTTAACACAAAACTTTGACGTAAAAGTTGACAAACGTACGGACAGCCCACCCAGGGGCTTAGATACTCCATATGAAAGGTAATGCTATAGAGATATCCTGTTCCAAATATGAGGAGAATCCAACATGTGGTGACAGAGATATTAGCAATCAAAAAGGTTTAACACAAAACTTTGACGTAAAAGTTGACAAACGGACAGACAGCCCACCCAGGGGCTTGACCCAGGGGCTTGGATACTCCATATGAAAGGAAATGCTATAGAGATATCCTTTACCAAATATGAAGAGAATCTAACATGTGGTTACAGAGATATGAGCAATCAAAAAGGTTTAACACAAAACTTTGACGTAAAAGTAGATGAACAGACAGATGGACAGACAGACAGCCCACCCAGGGGCTTAGTTATTCCATATGAAAGGTAATGCTATAGAGATATCCTTTACCAAATATGAAGAGAATTTAACATGTGGTTACATAGATATGAGCTATCAAAAAGGTTTAACGCAAAACTTTGACGTAAAGGTTGACGAACGGCGGGACGGACGGAAGTACGAACGAACGAACGAACGAACTAACGAACGGACATAAAGACGAAAACTATATACCCCCTGACATACTTCGTATGTCGGGGGTATAATAAGAGGGACTATCAAAATCTAATAGCCTGAAATCAAGAAAAAAATGAAGCTCTTAAAGCCTGAAATCCTGCAAATGCCTGAAAAATATGAGGCCTGGCATAAAACTGATATTGGCTTACAGTTGGGGCAAGGCCTGCTGTCATTCCAGCAATTAAGGGCAGAAAGGGAATGCTGTTACTGCTTCAGTTTCTTCACTACTATTAAGGCTGACACAATTAATTGTATAATCGATAGATAAACTCCTCAAAAAAGATTATAATTTCTGATTTGCTTTTAATCCATTACTTGATAGGTACAATTTACTACCCAAAGTTATGCATGAAATAGCTAGATGAGTGGCAAACAGTGCAGACCCTGATGAGATGCCTCATTATGCGGCGTCTCATCTGGGTCTACACTGTTTGCTCAGACCTGTCCAAATATACATATGGTAAAGTGCAACATATGGTAAGAGTCATGCTCAGACAGAAAGCCAGACAAGTAAAATAATGACAAAAACCATAGTGATTACTGATCGATTATCGATCGTAATGACAGGACTGATAATCGATTAGCTTTTCAGCTCCAATTAGCCAGCTAACTACCATTCATTTTTCCTCTTTCTTCTCTGTCATTCACTGTTATCTCTTCTATCTCTTTTCTCCCTTTCACTGGGATTCAACACAAAATGACCCATAAGGGATTCGGTATTGTTCAATCCCAACTCAATCAAACACATTCTTGTGTTTGTTTGTTAGATTTGCAGTTTAATGTCCCCGTCAACACCCTCAGGGCTCTCACACCACTTTTTGGGAATGGGGCCGGGGCCTTTGGAAATGGGATAATTAGCGACATTTTAACTCAAATTGGGAAAAAAATGGAATAATCATTTTGATGTAAATTTATTATTTGAACCGTTTTATCACCAAGAAATACATACCACAATGAAAATGAATTAACCTAGCTACAGATGCTGCAATTCATTAGTTTGATCAACTACAACAGGAAGCTGAAAGCTTTGTGGCTAGGAGAAGTTGCCAGCTTGTACATAAGTTATATCTAGTAGAACCCATTTGTAAAGTGATTGAGCCTGACAGTTTCAAGGAAATCTGCCTTAAAATGAGCAAATAATTTTTATACTTGGGCTATTTCCATATTTTGCATGATGTTTACAGTCCCAGTTTTACATGTAACACACTGGAAATGATGATGTTCACTACTGGTACCGTTCGAAAAAACATCATGAACTGGCAATGTCAGTTGAAATTTTGTGCAAGTATGAGTAGCCAAAACCTACAAATGTGTGTTTTTCTTCTCCTTGAAATCCAAAAGAAGTTGATAAAAATATAAGTCAAAACCACTCTTGATCCAGTTGTAACCACTGCCATGTCATCAGTTTTCGTTGCTTTCGAAAATGGACAATTTTTTGCCTTTTTTTTTTCAACTTTTGATTGGGAACTTTTTCCAGCCAATTAGGAAAAAGGATACCTTTTTCCATTGGATACCTTTTTCCATTGGGGATGGGGTCGGATTTCATCCCCAAATTATGCAGATCGAGAGCCTTAACATCTCAAACCCTGCCAGCCAATGAAACCAATCAGGTTTATATGCATGGGCGGTCGGACTCGCACCACTTTTCCTGGGTAGGCTTAAAACATCAAAGGGATTTACCAGTACTTGGGTGCTGTTGGTGTCAGCTCTGTGTGGAAGCATCATGCAGCCCAATCTATTTCTTCAAGCCCCGATGGGCAGGGTCCACACATTCTTGTGACCTTAAGGAGCGTTTCCCATAAGTTCAGTTGGCAATATACAAGTATTAAGGATAACAAAAGGAGATTTCTGATATTTCGATGATGAAATGATTCTAATAAGAGCCTACGACATACCATTTATTTGATATCCATAATCATACCCATTAACTACTCTGACCTCGGCTATGATTAACCCAAAATGGTCAAACTTCCCGTCTCAAACAAATTTTTATGTTCCTAAAGATGTTTGAGCAATTGAAATGTGGACACTGGCAAATAGTGCAGGCATAGCACTATATAAGGCCCTTTTTTCATCCAAAAAATACTCATATTTTTCTTATTTGTGCACAAAAATATACGTTGTGGGTACTCATTAGAAGCGCCTCTGTGAGGCGCTTCTAATGAGTACCCGGAACGTATGTTTTCGTGCACAAATAAGAAAAATAAGATGTGGATACCCCCTCCAGGGATACAGACTAACAACCGCCCAGTCGCCCAAGACGTCTAAGTTTTGGCCTGGGCACCTAAGTTTCTAATAAAAATGCCTATTAACTTACTGTAAAATTTGGATTTAAGGCAATCTGGGCGCCTAAAGCAAAATGCTTAGTCTGTATCCCTGCCCTCTTATCTATGAAATTATTACTGTGCAGGCCCAGATCAGATGCCACATTCGGCAGCATCTGAAAAAGCCCAGCCATCTTCTAAATAACACAATCTTTCACCCATAAAACAGGAAAATTGGCTTTCAAAATATGAAGCGGAAGGGTTCATTTAGGATGAAAGAAGTGAAATGTAACTGTTTTGTTTTTGTTTGATTTGAGGTTTAACGTCCCCATCAACACTGTAAAGGTCATTCTGGAGACGTTGCTTCCAATTTTGTGGGACTTTTACCTGACATTGAGATGAAATGACATCTCAAGCCCTGCTGCCCAATGAAACCAATAGGGTTTATAAGCATGGACGTTCCGACTCGCACCGCTTTGCCTGGACAGGCTTAGATCCTCTAAGCAGTTTACCAGTACTTGTGTGTGGGTTGGTTACAGCTCTGCATGGAAGCATTATGCAGCCCATCTATTTCTTCAAGCCCCAATGGTTGGGGGCCGAAAAAACAATATAAAAAATTGGCTTTCAAAAAATAAAGCGGAAGGGTTCATTTAGGACAAAAGAGTTAAAATGTAACTATGATAGGATCAGATAGAGTACCTTAATTTCTGGCTTCTTGTGATATTGGTCCTGCGCTTTCTCAGTCTTTGGTCCTTCTTGGAATGTCAGTTCAACATCACCCTGAAAAAGATTCATATCTACCTTATTTCCCCTATTAACGCATTGCATGCTGGATATTTTTTTAAACAAACGACATGTGCAAATATTTTTCTTATTTTATTCCACATTTCATGCAAATTGTCTCCTTAACCTTATCCTGCTGAATAATTAATTTAGCCACACCCATTTCTGACTTTGAACCAATCAGATAACTTGGTGTAATTTTATTCCTACAAATTCACCAACTGAATGTCAAACAGTGTAGATCCTGATCAGATGGCTTATCTGGATCTACACTGTCGAAGCCATCTGATCTGGATCTACCCTGTCTGCAAATGTAGGGGTCATTGTGAACAGCAGGATAAGGGTTAAAATGTTCTTTTACAAGCTACTAACTACTGGCCATCTTTAGTAGCAGAAGGAATATAAGAATCTTATATGGGTGTAAGGGGTGGATGGAAAAATCCGTCCCAAGGGTCACTGTCGGCATCAAGAGGCTTACCGAGTGATGCCGGACAGTGATCCTGAGGGACGGATTTTTCCATCCACCCCTCACACCCATATAGGATTCTTTTTCATGCATACCTTCCATTTCTATTGCGAATTTTAATGCTGCTGTCACTTCGGTTACCGACGTCCGCCATTTTGTGATAGCACAACAGGAATGTTTAGTGACGTCATGCATGACGCCGCCGCACATGAGGTTGTAATCAACCAGTGCATTTTTCAAACACGCGATTATATTCGATTTGGGGTCAGAACACCAGGGTCAGAAAATAAATTTCTATCCCAGGGTAAAATCACGGATTTCCTTGTCTGGTGTGCAAGAAAGTTCCTTCTTGCACACCAGACAAGGAAATCCGTGATTTTACCCTGGGATAGAAATTTATGTTCTGACCCTGGTGTTCCGACCCAGGCAACTAACTTAAGTGCGTTTCAATTCTATTCAACTGCCGGAACTTCTTCGGCACTACTTTAATTTTGCAAACAATATACATGTGCGAGCTGTCAAAACTTACCGGCAAAAAACGAAATAAAAAATCAATAAGAATGATAAGTATTTGACTCATTTACTGTTAAAAGACACTGAATATAGGACTTTTGTATGAAATCTTAAAAAGAAGAAAAGAAATACTGTCTGTAGTTCTGCTATTTGCTATAAAATAAAAATAGCCATCGGAAGAGATGGCAAATCCCCCGACCAAAAGCCAATATGGCCTTCAGAAGATTGTTCACCAATAGAAAGAGCACCAGAATTAAACCAGCAATATATCGCAAAAGTATTGCAGTTATGGCCATCACAAGATTATAGTGTCAGGGGAGATAACGAAACTAGAGGCCCATGGGCCACGATGCTCACCAGAGCTCAGGCAGGCACTGCCCACTGGCAGCCATGTATGGTTTTAATTTATTGATTATAAAGTCTCCCAAATGAACCCCCTTTCATGAGGACTCTGTATCTGAAATATTACGCCTTTTATGAAGTGGAGGGGTGGGAGATGACCAAACAGAGCCCAATTTGATATCATTGAATGCATCTTATCATAAGGAACAAGAAAATATATGGTTTAAGGGTGGGGGGCGGGGATCTTAACGGTTTCTGAGATATTGGGCCTTTTATGAAGTGGAGGGGATGGGGAATGGCCAGGGCACATCACAAGAGACCCCCAGGTTGGTGTCTTTGAATGCGTTTTATCATAAAAAACAAGAATGTATATATGGTTTAGGAGTGGGAATCTGATAGGTTTCTGAGATTTATCGCCTTTTATGAAGTGGCAGGGTGGGGCATGGCCCCAGCACACCCCTGAAGACCCATAGGTTGGACTCATTGAATGCGTCTTATCATAAAGAACAAGAATATATATGGATAAGGGGTGGGGATCTGAACGGATTCTGAGAATTTGGGGCCTTTTATGGAGTGGAGGGGGTAGGACATGGCCCGAGCACATCCCAGAGGACCCCCAGGTTGGTGTAACTGAATGCGTCTTATCATAAGAAACAAGAATATATATGGTTTTCGGGTGGGGATCTGAAAGGTTGCCGAGATATATTGCCTTTTATGAAGTGGAGGGGTGGGGCAATGGCACATCCCGGGGGAACCCTTGGTTGGTATCACTGAATGCGTCTTATCATTAGAAACAAGAATATATATGGTTTTGAGTTGGGGATCTGAATGGTTTCTCAGATATATGGCCTTTTATGAAGTGGAGGGGGTGGGGCAGGGCCCTGACCTATCCCAGGGGGCCTCCAGGTTGGTGTCATTGAATGTGTCTTATCGTAAGGAACAATAATATATATGGGTTAGGGGTGGGGATCTGTAAGGTTTCCGAGATATTGGGCCTTTTATGAAGTGGAGGGGGTGGGGCAAGGCCCCGGCGCATCCCGGGGGTAGGGATGTAACGATAGTCAGCAAATGACTATTGCGATAGTATTGACATTGGAGGAAGAACCATTGCGATACTATTACTATTGCTGACTACTATTGCAATACTATTGCGATACTATTGCCTGAAACATATTTTCTTGTTTGAGAAGGAAATAAAAACTATTCAATCCTTCAAAATGTTTTCTGTATGCTTTATCTGCATACAAGAAATAAACAAGATAATTTACACAAGAGGGACACCTGTTGTAAACTGTTTGCTTTTCTGTCTGCCCTACATGAAAAGAAAACAGCTCCCCAGGAGCATCTTTTTTCCTTTAAGTGTAAATCCTTCTGGAAGAGCCGGGAGACTCATTTTAATAGAAGTAGCCAAGTAAAACATGTAAAATGTATCAATTCACACTGAGAATGTGTGTGTGTGTGTGTGTGTGTGTGTGTGTGTGTGTGTGTGTGTGTGTGTGAATTCGGGTTTAACGTCGCTTTCAACAATTTTTCAGTCATATCACGACGGTGTCTGGTTGCGACAGGGAGCTCAATGCTCACTTTTATAGTGCTGCCTCACTGAAGTATCATGTCCCAGTCACATTATCCTGACACTGGGTCGACCAGTCCTAGCTCTACCCCGTAAATCTGAGTGCCAAGCGAGGAGCAGCTAGTACCATTCTTAACGACTTTGGTATGTCGCGGCCCGGGATCGAACCCGTGACCTCCCGTTCCCCGGAGCGGACACTCTACCAACTGAACTATCGGGGCCGGTAGAGTGAGAATGTGAAATCAGTTTCTTAATCAAAATTAATGTAAGCTCTTCACGAAGGCAATGAAAAAACACTTCAGACATGACAAAGTGACTAAATACACCTCGACCGTTATAACACTGAACTTTGGGTTCAACCAAACCGACCGTGTTAGTTAACCGAATCGTGTAATAAATGCCGGATATGCAGTCTATTCTATAATTACACTGTAAACACAAGCCTCCGGCGCTACCGATAAGCCTATAATGTTCCACGTGACAAGGTGTGGAAATAAGATCAAGATATGTCTCTAATTTGCATTTATCCCTCAATCATAAAATTTAATCCACAATCAAATCGCTCCTAAGACGATTAGCTTCATCTATCGGTTGATGTATGCATATTAATAAAAACAGACTATTCTACTGCCTCGTGCATGGCTATATTTTGGCGCCAAAATAGCAGACGTTTGGCGGGAAAAGTCGAACGCTTTAATTTGTGTAAACACATCTGTATGCTGTTGTTGGTGACACGGATCGAGCTTCCGGGTATAAATCGGGAATTGTGCAGGGCGCTGTTTTCTATCCATCTCTATCCACAACCGTTCAGCTATTGAGAAAATATGTTTTACCGGTTACGAAAGAAATACGCTTCATTAAAATAAATAGTAGATAGCTGAAAAACTATGTCAGCAATGGATACGATCCAGAATCAGAATTGTTACCGATGACACATCAAACGAATCCATACACCAGAACCTGTGTTTTGGGAAGTTAGATTTGAATCTTAAGACCGAAAATCTGAGGAAATTTTTAATATAAGTTTCAGTGTTTCGGTACACAATCGATCGCATGCGTTGGTTAAACGGAACACCCTTGAGATCAGGGCTAAAGAATTTTTATATCCAAATCGGCCCCGGTCGACCGATGACGTCATCAGTAACATGCCGAACATGTCTTACAATGTCATCCCGACATTCTTGCGACTGCCAATTGTGTAATGTTTTTTTTCCAAACATCAATTGTATTTTCCTTTTGTTGTTTGGTAAAATCTTTTAAAATATTTTAGCAGTACAAATAAACAGAAAATCGTACCACGTTTTTGTTTTCTTTAATTGTTTTCTAGTGCGGTATTTCCCTTACACTGTGTCCAAGATTCAAAATTAATTCCTCGGCTGTAAAACACGAATGGATACCCAAATAATAAACGTTCTTTGCAGGACGACACGTATTTCATTTCCTTTGATGTTTGTTATTGACAAAATAAGAATCCTCTAAAACATCAACCAGAACATTTTTTTTTTGCATCTTTTGAAGCGGTGTGCGGACTTTCCATGCTTCATGTGCTAATTAATGCGGGCGGCACCCTTTGATAATAAATACCACTGTGTAAACACGCATTAATTATCGCTTTTCTTATCACTGGCTTACAGACAGCTTGCAGATTAGCGTAATCAAAATATGCGTGGTCGTCCGTGTCAATTATTTCGAAATCAATTAACATCAAAGTGCTGTTGAAATATGCTTCAGAAAGTTGTAAATTTAGCAGTTCAATGAAGGAATATTCACAATTCTGACCTTATACAGACATCGGGTGTTAAGTGGATAATGTGTAACAAAATAGGATGCATAAACACAGTGTACCGGCAGGCTACCGCCAAATCACGACCGCCAAATCACGATTCGGACTGACTGTTGTTTTTAAGGTAACCGGGCGCCAAGGGCACATGGGGGCTACGATTCGGCTGTAATTTTATTGCTTTTATCTGGCGACAAGCAGCCGTTGTCTCCCACTGACACAGGAGATTATTGGATTATAATAAGGACAATGTACAGTTTGACGCTTGACCGGGTACAAGACGTAGGTGGTAATAAAGAATATAAATTATATTAGAATGAAATCAACTTCGGGAATCATCTGAAAAGCTTGTGATATAGAAAGCTATTGAAACTATCGATAGTTCAAAACACTATCGGCGATAGTCATCGATGTTTAACTTTACCATCGATGCAGTACTATCGGCCCAGTGCCTATCGCAATGCATCGATGGTCCGATGCATCGTTACACTCCTACCCGGGGGCCCATAGGTTGGTGTCAATGAGTGCATCTTATCATAAAGAACAAAAATTTATATGGTTTAGGGGTGGGGGTCTAAATGGTTTCTGAGATATATGGCCTTTTATGTTGTGGAGGGGGTGGGGCATGGCCCCGGCACATCCCGGGGCCCCCAGGTTAGTGTAACTGAATGTGTCTTATCATAAGGAACAAGAATATATATGGTTTAGGGGTGGGGATCTGTAATGGTTTCCAAGATATTGGGCCTTTTATGAAGTGGAGGGGGTGGAGCAAGGCCCCAGCGCATCCGGGGGGGCCCCCAGGTTGATGTCAATGAATGTGTCTTATCATAAGGAACAATATTATATATGATTTAGGGGTGGGGATCTGTAAGGTTTTGGAGTTATGACCATCACAAGGTTATATTGTCAGGGGAGATAACTCAAAAACCATGGCACCCAGGGTTGGGGTTCTTGTGCATGACACACGGTCTCAGCCTTGTGAACAACTGTGTCAGGTATCATCAATATATCTTAAAGGGTATTGGAGTTATGGCCATCACAAGGTAGTCACTCAATTTTATTGGAAGGGGAGATAACTCAAAAACCATAGCAACCAGGGTTGTGGTTCTTGTGCATGACACGCCATCTCAGCCTTGTGAACAACTGTGCCAGGTACCATCAACATACCTCAAAGGGTATTGGAGTTATGGCCATCACAAAGTAGTTATTGTATTTTATTAAAATGATATTTTTAATGTAAAATTAATTTTAATTACCGTAAAAAATCGGCTATAAGACGAGGATTTTTCCCTCCAAAATGAGCCCGAAAAATTGACCCCGTCTTATAGCCGAGGTCATGGACTGCATGCTTTTTTCCGGCAATGTCCAGCGAAAACCAGACATACGGAAAATGCCGATCGATGATTTTTGAATTGATATAAATCGCCGCCCACAAACCGACGCTGCCATTTTTCTGCACGCGATCGGTAAATGACGTCATCCGACGCCAGCACCCCAACACGTGTTTAATGTCATTGTGTGTATCTCGTTCATAAAAAAAACATTAGGAACCGGTAAAAAATATTTTCTCGATAGCTCAACGGTTGTGAATAGAGGTGGATAGAAAACCAGCGCTTTGCACAGCTCCCGAATTATCCCTAGAAGCTCCTAGTCAATAATCAACAACAGCGTTCGACTTTTCTCGCCCAGCGTCTGCTATTTGGCGCCAAAACATAACCATTCATGAGATCGTAGAATAGTCCATTTTTTATAATGCAAACTTCTACCGTTAGATGTAGCTTATTGTCTGAGGAGCGATTAAATCATTTTCACATTGATTGTGGATTAAATTTTATGATTGGAGGACAAACGCAAATACGAGACATAAATTGACCATATTTTCACACCTTATCGACACGCACCGCAGGGTGGCAATTATATGACAGGGATTAACAATAGTGTCATACTTGAACCGTAATAAATACACAGATGGTTTGTCTGCATTTATTATTGCGATTTACTTACTGGTCTAGTTTTACCGGATTTAGTGGCTCAGAAAGACTGACAGTTGTAGACGATTTTTTTTTTTGCACTTGCCCGGCGCGATTTCGGTCTTGTCTCGGACAGCCGGGAAATGGATTTGGCAGCCCTGTCGTCTATTAAATAGAAGTCTTAGCCAGCAAAGCATGTACCGGGCCGACAGCGATACGACCTATCGGCCCGACGTTTCACCCTTTTCCAGACGCTTAATAGACCTACCGATTCAGATTCAGTAAGAGTTGTCTCTCTTTGTAACTCTCACAAACGAAGACATTATGTCAACAGACATAAACAAAGCCATGTGAGGGGTAAGTAGAGGGGTTTTCTGACGAAAAAAGGCCGATTTCTCACATCTAAACGGCATCCAGCGGTAGCAGATAGGCCCCGACAGATATGGCAAAAATTTGACCCGTCTTATAAAAGAGTATAAGCAAAATCCCACATTAGAAGAACTGAAAAAGGGGTCCCGTCTTATAGCCGAATCGCCTTATAGCCGAATTTTTACGGTAATAATATACCTACCCATCACTACAATTATAGCCTTTTCACCAGACGCAGGTCTGGGACAGTCTGACACAAAAAAAATCTAGCCAGAAATGCCACCGGCATGTCCCTTTTCCCGTGACCTCCCCAGCGTCGAGTCCTGATTGGTCGCTGATGTCACATGACCTATCAGACCAATAGGCAGACGATACAGGTCACGTGACCGCGATTTTCGCGCCGAGAAGGTCATTATTTCTTTCAGGAAAACAAATATTTCAGGCGGGGCTGGGAGGCGGGACATACCATTGTAGTGATGGGTAGGTATATTATTAATTAAAATTAATTTTACATTAAAAATATCATTTTAATATCAAATATAACTACCCATCACTACAATTATAGCCTGAATTCAAAGCAAGTGGAGGGTTGGATGAAAAATAAAGTTACACATACCTAACTCCTCCAACCTTGGTTGTTTATACCCCTTTTAAAACCGTCCAATGATGGTAACGTAAGGGAGTATCCACCATGACTGCAAGGGATCCAAATCCAAAATTCACAAGTGGAGAAGATAAATGGACAGGAACCGGAGTCAAAATAGAAGGTTCATACCTATTCAAACAGGCTAACAAACAACCAAGGAAAATAAAATCCCAAAATAAGTGCTGCTCATAATAGATTGAGAAGCTACTAAACTACCCAAGGAATGAGTACCACTACGAATGGGAACCAAGCTCCTTAGGTGAAGGGATGAAAAGTAGCGTTGGAACATCCATTACGCAGTAAGATAAAACGTTCTGAAGAAAAAACGGAGTTCCAATATGCCCAAAATGTAGAAGGTTCTAACCTCATACTGTATTCAGAATGATAATAGGGCAGAAGTGAAATTAGCATATACTGGTAGAAGCTTTATCACTTGACAAATCCACTTTGCAATCAAGGATGGTAAGAAATATATCCAAAACCCCTTGATTGAAAAGAAAAAATTCTCATGATAATCTCGAAACGTTTTAAACGTTCTAATGTATACAAAAAAATCACATTAGCCTACGATCCACGAATCCTGGAAATGACAGGACAAATAATAGTTTCAGACAAGGTTATTTATAGCCTGAAACAAAAATAGGTTGAATGAGAAGAGAAAAAGAAGTCATTGTTCTTCTCATACCTGAAAACAACCCTCTGCAATTGGCAAAGCATGACTATAACTTCTACGAACTGAAGCAAATGTCAAATGAAATACAGCTTGACTATCAAATGAACAAAAGAAGCTGAATTCACCGGATCGTAAGGTGGTTTAGAAAAGACCACAACACTCATGCAAGATTCCATTTGGATTCAAAGTCCTGGAAACCTGTCGGCATAGTGAAAAACCCCTTTAATAAGCTGGTGATGGTAGGGTTTAATGAAAAAGTGTGAAGCCGACTAAAATTTTAACATGTTCGAGATTACTGATCTGTACCCTTCTCTTAGATGAAATAGAAATTGAAGGGTAGAGAACAGACAGAAAAAGAAATCCAGTAAAAAACCTCCCTAGAGGAATTGTCTGGATTTATTTCCCTTTTTCTACACCAACTAGAAAATATCTTCCATCTTCCAGAGTAAAACTTGAGAGTGGAGATCTTTCTATATTTGAAGATACACTCGGCAGAGAAACCAGAAAAGTGTCTACCTCTGGTTTGATTCCTGACAACACCTGGATGTGTAAGTAAAGCATTTCTGGATTGAAATGGAATGCTTGACCCACACCTTTTAGATATTTGATCTGGAACTACTGGAAGACGGGTTGCAAGTCTTGAGACTAGGCTCAGAATGACTAAAAAACCAAGATCTCTGAGGCCATAGGAGGCGTAATCAGAATGGCTCGGCTTTTGGACGCTTGAATTTTTACCTAGAACTAGAGGAATTCAGTTGAATGGTGTAAACGCATATGTAAAAGATTCCCCCAATCTAGAGATTTTAAATCAACTGCACGTTCCAGGTGATCTGAAACTTGAAACACAATGGAAGTTGATTGGAGAACCGAGTTGTTTGGACATTTGATTAAAAAAGGCCCAATAAAGGTTCTCTCCATTGAGAAAACGCCCTGTAGAGAACGGATGGTGAACTGGTCTATAGGGGCGATCCCAATGACATAATCTGCCCTGGAGGTGTCCGACAAGGATAGACATACCTTCCTGAAGACACCAAGTTATAATCTTCCATGTAAAAGCCAACAGGGAAGAGTAATGAGTCACTCCCTGATAAGTAGAAAAAACTACACTATTCATTTGTCTGGAGTAACAATAATGAAGCTGTTCCTCAGTTTGGAGCTATGAAGAACTGATAAACCAAGGAAATTTGTCTGAAGTTTCAGAATGTTTATACACATATACATATATACATACATATACGCATACACACACATATATATATATATAGCCCCGCCTAATATAGGCCCCACGTTCCCTGAACAACTAATCCCTGAGGTTCGAAGTGGGAAACCAACCTGAAAGGCTGGCATGCGAAAAAAACAAATAGGGAATAGTCTCTAAAAGAGGAGACCCCATTTGATACTGAGGGATTCATAAATCGTAGAGAGCAATCTTGATAATGGAATTTATTGCTCCTATAGACCGTATGGTATTTCCAGTGATAATATTAGCAAAAAAAAACTGGAAAGGTCTAAGATGAGATTGTCCAGGGAAACTGGATCCAATTACTAAGTTTCTAAAAAAAGGGGAAACAAACCCCTGACATAAATCGAAAGTTTTTCGGGGCGTGAAAAAATTGGAGAAGTATCTTTGAGGTAGAGTCAATTTCAACTTCTCGATAAAGTGTATGAAATCTAAATTCACAATAACCTGTACACGTTAGGACAAGGTATGATAAACAGTATCTGTAAAAATGATGACAAAACCCATCATCGGAACACTACACGAGATTGGGGCCTAATTCTATGATGAGAGCTGCTTAATTTCCATTAAGTTGGTGAACAGGGAAAACATTGATCCGTTGACAAATCCAACAAAGGAAAGGCAACGGACTGATACACAAAAATTCCATCCAAGGTGAAACGAAGGTATTTGCGTAATGACCTATGGATGGAGATGTGAAGGCTAGCGACCTTTAAAACTACGGAAATCGTCCCCGAATTTGGGAAATTTGACCTGACTAATCGAGGACGAAGTTTCCATTTTGAGATGATCGACTCGCATCATCATGTTAAGTGTGAGAAGTCGATGATGAGTCGATTTCCCATTTTCTTCTTTTCTTTTCATTGATCCGTTGACAAATCCAACAAAGGAAAGGCAACGGACTGATACACAAAATTCCATCCAAGGTGAAACGAAGGAATTTGCGTAATGACCTATGGATGGAGATGTGAAGGTAAGCGTCCTTTAAAACTACGGAAATCGTCCCCGAATTTGGGAGAATTGACCTGACTAATCGAGGACGAAGTTTCCATTTTGAAATGATCGACTTGCATCATCTGTGTTAAGTGTGAGAAGTCGATGATGAGTCGATTTTCCCATTTTCTTCTCGAACAGAAAGATCCGTCTGTAGAAGCCTGGGGAAAGGAGAAATTTTTCTACTTACACGGCTTTCTTTTGGAGAAGAACCCTTCCTCTTCCAATAAAAAGATTTCTTTTCTTGATACTATTTACCAGAAATAGTATTTGCATGTGAGAAAGAGAAAGGATTCCTAACGAACGCAATCTAGTAACCCTTTCTCAAAACTCATAAAATTCAAAATATATTTGATAAAAGAAGCCAAGGGTTGATAGAACTGAAATAGCTCGGCTCCTACTGGAAGAAGATGAAGAGGAGGGGAAGGAAGAAAGTCATTTGTTAGACTTGTGTCTTCCTCTATTGGGAGGTTTCGTTCCAGTCCGACCTCTGGAACGAAAGGACCGTGTACCCTGATCTGAGAATGATCTACTAGTAGATGGGGACTGATTGAGATCTTCTAGTCGAGGGTGATAAGCACTTAAAAGTCATCGGAAGTAGTCAAAGAGCGTCTCTTGGTTGCGGTACCTGTACTTGATACGCTCTCCGAAGACTTCAAAAAAGACGAGTGCCCACGGTCTTGAAGCTTGATTCTGAAAACGTTGGGAAGACATGGTCCGCTTGTAGTTTTAGAATCAAGAGGCGCTGAGGCTCTAAGTTTTCATTTACTATGCTCAGTAAAAACTGAACCAGTTATCAAGAGCAGATTTGCGCCAAACATGCAACATGGTGGTAGACAGCCACGGCATGTGAAAAAATGACCGGGAAATAAACAAAAGCATTAGAATAGCAGCTATATGGTCGGAATGCTCTTGTTTGAAGGCAAAGTGGGTAGAACTAGAATACCAGTCATAATGAGAACCCACTTAATAATAGTCCTGGTAAGAAGCTCCAATGTTAGAGCGTCGAAACAGGAAGTAATGCCAATTTCCCTGACGTCATATATACAGAGACTGAATCTGGGTCGAATTTTGGAATTTCATAAGAACAAAAAATTGATGTTTTTTGTTATTAGAACCAATGTTCCAAGTTCTTTTCGCACGAGTGCCCCCGGTCGAAGCTTGATTCTGAAAAATTTGGGAAGACATGGTCCGCTTATAGTTTTAGAATCAATAGGTGATGAGGCTCTAAATATGTCCTTCTCATAATCGCTAATTAGTAAGGACGAAAAAAAACCAACCTCTGAGTATTGATATATCCCCAGAGGATAATTCACTAGGCCCAGATTCAGCTCTAGGGGCAAAACACTCGAGGCTCAATTAAACTTCCCCAGTGTTAGGCCCTTTATTGTGTATCGTGCACTGAACATGCGAAATTGCCGAATCAAAATTGAGCATTCAAGGAGACGTGCCTAAAACGATCAAGGCCGAATCGACCCAAGGCCGAAACGACCCACCGAAATAGGCCGAATCGATCCAGGTGCAAATTCGGGTCGAAAACGACCCAGGCCGAAACGACTCAGTACCGAAACGTCCCGGATTCACTTACAATAGTTACGGTATTCCAATAAACGATGCCCAAATCTGTATGTTTTACAAGGGAAAAACAATCCAATTTAATGATTATGATAACAAAAATTTATCATAATAAGAGGAAAGAAGCATATGACCAAGGTAAACTAAGTACCGAAGGTCCGGAAAGGTTACCCGATAAAAACCGGGATCGGAACCGTACCAAAATTCGTATGTAACATGGATTCGGAAAAAATTTTTGGGCATAGGTTCCCCGCACCCCGGAGTCCCCGCAATTATGAGCAGGGTCTCTACGGGGTGGTCGACGAACCTATCCTAGTCAACCCAGGCCCTAAATGGGAGGAGGGGACATAGACTGGCTCATCTTGATTCGGCAAAGGTGACCCACACGAATTGGATGGATTCTGTTTAGAAGATACTATAGAAAGGCCACAAAGGGACCTGAATATTATCCATCTGCATCGTGGGATTTATAAGTGCTAAGCGAAGACGGGTCTTGCACATGTTCAAAACTAAATTAATGCTGAGAATTTTTATTCAGCGATACAACGTCTTCCGATACCGGAAGTGGAAGGAACACGCACAAAAACCGTCCTCTTTTCTGGCAATTTAAGTTTCCACAACGCCGACTTCTATTAAAACATTACCTGGAATAATACGAGCGTATACCCTGGCACATAACATGAAAAGAAGTGTGGTGCTTATCAAAACCCAAAAACGGTTGATCACATGATAAACAAAACTTCCAAGTGAAAATTCAAAATGGCGGACAACCACTACACATGTAATGTCGGCAGAAACACGCGAAATAAAGTCTCTAAGAATTTCGGAATAAACAGTAAGCTTAAAAAGCCTAAGTACGTTGTGGAAACTCAAGGTAAGTGCAAAATCAAAAAAGAATAAAACACTTATCCGTTTATTCATTCTTCCATGGAATGTAGTTTGACGATCCTATCCCAAGCAAGTCTGAAAAAATAATGACCTTCTCGGCGATAAATCGCGGTCACGTGACCTGTATCGTCTGCCTATTGGTCTGATAGGTCATGTGACATCAGCGACCAATCAGGACTCGACGCTGGGGAGGTCACGGGAAAAGGGACATGCCGGTGGCATTTCTGGCTAGATTTTTTTTGTTTCAGACTGTCCCAGACCTGCGTCTGGTGAAAAGGCTATAATTGTAGTGATGGGTAGTTATATTTGATATTAAAAGGGGAGATAACTAAAAAAGTATGCAATCCAGAGTTCTGGTTCTTGCGCATGACACGCCGTCTCAGCCTTGTGAACAATTGTGCCAAGAACCATCAATGAATCTCAAAGGGTATAGGAGTTAGGGCCATCACAAGGTTGCGTCTACGGACGGACGGACGGACGGACGGACGGACGGACGGACAGACGGACGGACGCCAGGCTGATCGCTATATCCCCCGAACCTATTCGGTCGGGGGATAAAAAGGGACTGTTTGGGAGGTGTGCAAGAAAAAGAATCCAATATGGGGTTCTGTTGTAGATGGGCGTATCCAACCTTAAGAATGACCGTGCTGAGCGGAACCTCGGCGTAGCCTCGGGTCCGCTGAGCTCGGTCATCCCTCGGGTTGGAAACTCCCATCTACAACAGAATCCCATATCAGATTCTTATAAGATGCGTAAAAATTAGGTTTGTACTCACCAATGACCAGGATATGGGGTTCTCAATGACGGCATCTCCCACTATTAACTCAATGCTGTATTTTCCTGACCGATAACCAAAGTCCTTAGCACTCCCACCAATATTCTACAAACAGAAAAAGATACACATTTTCAATATGAGCTTTTTATTTTGGTTTTTACGACCATTCATAGATTATTTCACATATATCAAGCCGACTGTTAATCAGAGGTGGACAAAACCTGATGTACCAGAAAATTGGTTCTGTTGGTGGGGTTTAAAGACACATCAACAATTGTGGGTCATTTTGTTGTTTCTCAGAGAAAGGGAAGAAAAGATAGAGCAGATAGTAGAGGAGATGAAAGAGGAACAGAAGGAAAAGAAAAGAAGTGAAGAAACTAAGCAATATTACATGCTTAGTGTCTTTAATAATAAACAATCTGTTTGCCATGACAATTTTATAGGGGCTTGCAAAAAGCGAGCCCCTATAAAATTGTCACGGAGAACCAATTACAGTCAAACTCCGGTGGCTCGAATTCCTCAGGGACCTCGTAAATCTGTTCGAGACATTGAAGTTCTACTGTATATTTTATTATTAAAGACACTATTCACGTATTATGTTTATACCTCAATTGGGGTTTTGCTATAATTTAGCAAATTTAAGCAAAGAGACAGCAGACAGTGTGGTTTATTAAACGACATTCAGTGCCATGGCACGCACATGTAGTATAACATGACGTCAACAAGTGCAAAGTTTCTGACGTCGCCACACCACAAAGACGTAGGAAACAACATGGATGCTCAAATAAAAGTTTCTCAGCGCTTTATGAAAATCTGCAAATAAATAGTTGATCTTAGATTTAGAAATTATTTTCGAGGTTGAGAAGCAACTGCTGTAGCAGTGTTAAGTTATTCCAGCGGGCCTTTCAAACCAGGAAAGGTCGAGAAGGTAAAAAAGCTGAAATTTCTGACAATCTGTTCAAATAAATATTGCAAAGATTTTAACTTGTAGTTTCGTTGTTTTCCCCGTGTGTAAAAGGTTGCATGTTACTGTTTAAACTTGTAAATTAGTGACCTGAAAAGTAGATCCGGTCTTTTAACGGTCACTAGAAGTATTATAGATCAGTAAAAGGTATTATAGGTCACTACCGATTATAGCGTGAAGTTATTTGACCCCCTATATTAGGTTACTAGAATGCCTGGTTGCGGTATAAAACAACAACATTCCCTAGTTACCCTTGGTAACTGCAAGGCTCCAGCTGCAAGGGCAGCAGGACTTGTTTAACTGTCTTAAAGCTAATATGTTTACTCAACGACAACAACACACATCATCCTGAGTAATCACACAGACAGTCAGAGCATTGCCAACACTAATGGCCTGGAGAAGTTTCCTGCATTAAGCCATTTTGTACCAAATGTAATCTTCCTCCTTATATATAGCAGGTGTTCATTTCAAAATTTAGGGGTGTCAGGTTGTGTTTTCATCAAAATCTATTTGGAAAATGACTGAACTTCTAGCAAACAGTGAAGGCCCTGATCTGATCTGGGCCTGCACTGTTTGCCAGGGTACCCGTTTTGGGGTTTCTGGTATCAAATGGGTTAATGCTCTGCATGCTGGGTATTTTTTTCAGCAGGCAACATTTTGAAATATCTTTTTCTTATTTTTCCCAGGAAACAGGACTTGACATCTCATGCAAAATGTCTCAATTCCCAGAACCCAGAACTTGACATGTGTGTGTGTGTGTGTGAATTCGGGTTTAACGTCGCTTTCAACAATTTTTCAGTCATATCACGACGGTGTCTGGTTGCGACAGGGAGCTCAATGCTCACTTTTATAGTGCCGCCTCACTGAAGTATCATGTCCCAGACATATTACATGATACCACACCCAGTCACATTATCCTGACACTGGGTCGACCAGTCCTAGCTCTTCCCCGTGAATCTGAGTGCCAAGCGAAGAGCAGCTAGTACCATTCTTAACGACTTTGGTATGTCGCGGCCCGGGATCAAACCCGTGACCTCCCATTCCCCGGAGCGACTCATACAGTAATGACACGGATCAGACTAGGCATATGTGCAGTCTCCTCTCCATCTTTTCTATGTGCACATTCTTACGACATGGAAAGTTTTTGTTTGTTTGTTTGATTTGAGGTTTAATGTCCCTGACAACACTATTTAGGCCATTTTGGAGACGTTGCTTCCAATTTTGTGGGACTTTTACTCCTACACTGAGATGAAATGACATCTCAATCCCTGCCGGCCGATGGAACCAATAGGGTTTATAAGCATGGACGGGCCGACTCGCAGCAATTTTCTTGGGCAGGCTTAGACGTTTTAAGTGGATTACCAGTACTCATGTGTGGTCGGTATCAGCTCTGCGTGGAAGCATCGTGCAGCCCATTCTATTTCTCCAAGCCCCGATGGGTGGTATGGAAATTGTAACAAAGGAAAGAAGCAGAGCTGGAAAATTCTGTCGCAGAACTTAGCATCTTACCAGATTGATGTTCGAACCTGCAGTGGTAAAGGCCAAATGATTAAGGCCAGTGCTCTTATACACTAAGCCACGGAGGCCAATATTACGATACCGTACGTTTCTTAACCCTTGTCCTGCTGAGCCCGGATATGCCTTACCTTTGAAACAATGTAGATCCAGATCAGATGGCTTCTGAAGAAGCCATCTGATCAGGATCTACATTGTTTGTCATTTAGATTGTGAATTTGTTGCAATAGTTTGCATAATGGAATCTGATTGGTTGATAATCAGTGGTGGGTGTGGCATATTTGAATATTCAGCAGGTCAATGGTTAACATTTTGGTCAGCTTAGAGCCGGCTTATGAAGCTAAGAGCAGGCTTATGAAGCTAAGAGCAGGCTTATGAAGCTGGCTTATGAAGCTAAGAGCAGGCTTATGAAGCTAAGAGCAGGCTTATGAAGCTAAGAGCAGGCTTCTGAAGCTCCTACCAAATCAAACTTGTTGGTAAGGCTGGAGTCCGCCTCGGCAATGTAGATAATCTCTTGTTTCGTCTTCTGATTGGTCAATCGGACGAATGTCTGGTGGGCTTTCACCAGCTGACCCGACTGTGAGTCTTTGATGCTGAACTTCATGATAAGCTTTTGGTGGAAATCAGCTTCCAGAACTTCTGTAGCCTTCTTTGGGTACTGCAACCTGAAGTGAAAAAAGAAGAAAAATATACATAAATCGGTAAAATGTATCTATAATGTTTTTTGTTACACTGAAATTGCAGGGAACAAGGCATTATGATAAAAACCTTTTGGTTTTGACTATCAGAGGTTTGAATTTTAAAGTCCCCGTCAACACTTTATAGGTCATTTTGGAGACATTGCTTCCAATTTTGTGGAACTTGTACCGGACATCGAGATAAAATGACACTTCAAGCCCTGTTTCCCTATGAAACCAAAAGGGTTTATAAACATGGGCGGTCCGACTCCCAACACTTTGCCGGGGCAGGTTTGGTTCCTCCAAGCGGTTTACGAGTACTCATGTGCAGTCGGTTTCAATGCTGCATAGAAGCATCATGCAGACTTTCTATTTCTTCAAGCCCTGATGGGCGGGGCCACCATTTTGAACAGACTAAATTTTTTCTTCTTATACAGGACTAAAATTTTTCTCCTTATACACAGATCAGTTCACTGGAAATTAATGCTCATCTTTCATTTTGTTTGTGGAGTTAAATGGCCCTGTGAACACAATGTTCACATATATTCTTAACCACACTTTTCCTGAGGCTTATGTTGGTGGTAAAAGACTAGACGGCACATTCTTGGGCAAGAAACTGACAACTGCCCTTCCTAAATCAGCAGAAAGGATAGAATGACCACAGAAACTATTTCAGGATCAATATCCACAAAATGATGTTTCCAGTATGACATATATCAAACCTGCATCCTCATCACAAATCATGGCTACATTAGGGTTGATTTTCAAAAATTGAAGTGGGAAAATGCTTTTTTATTTATTTTTTTTTGAAACAGTGAAGGCCCAGATCAGATGCCGCATTATGCGGCATCTGATCTTGGTCTGCACTGTTTGCCAGAGTACTGTTTCGTGGTTACCCGTATAATAAAATGTTTAAGGTTCACTTACTTGATAGGCTTGGGGCTGGAACTCTGGTCTTTGTCAGCCACACCTAGCTCTACATTCTCTAGACTGACTGAGCCGGTGACCTTCACCTCTACCTGTAAGTATGACAGAATGCCCATCTCATATATACTGTCTGTTTGTTTTTTGTTTGATTTGAGGTTTTACGTCCCCGTCAACACTGTAAAGGTCATTTTGGAGACGGTGCTTCCAATTTTGTGGGACTTTTACCCGACATTGAGATGAAATGACATCTCAAACCCTGTCGCCCAATGAAACAATAGGGCTTATTAGCATGGACGGTCCGCCTCACACGGCGGTTCCTGGACAGGCTTAGATCCTCTAAGCGGTTTACCAGTACTAGTGTGCGGGCCGGATTCAGCTCTGCGTGGAAGCATCATGCAGCCCATATATTTCTTCAAGCCCCTATGGGCGGGGACGACCTGTAAGTATGACAGAATGCCGATCTCATATTTACCGTAATGATCCTAAATACTGGGACAGACAGGCCTGAGCAAACGGTGCAGATCCAGATCAGACTGCTCCTGAAGGAGCAGTCTGATCAGGGTCTACACTGTTTGCCATTCCGCCTGCACCTTTTGGACTCCTTGCTAGATCACAAAACAAAATTTGTTAAAAATTTTAGAAGAATTACAGCAAAACTGCAAGGTGTCCAAAGTGTTAGGATTTTTACAGTAGAACCTTGTAATAGCTAGAAGACCTTAGGAACCCTTATCCTGCTGTTTACGACAACCCCTATCTTTGCAAACAGTGTAGATCCAGATCAGATGGCTTCTGAAGAAGCCATCTGATCAGGATCTGCACTGTTTGACATTCAGTTTATGAATATGTAGGGATAAATTACTTCAAATAATCTGATTGGTTCAAAGTCAGAAATGGGTGTGGCTTAATTGAATATTCAGCAAGAGAAGGATTAAATACTCCAGCAGCAAGTACAATGTCAAACAAAAGCTACTCACATTTTTTCAGCAAAAAATTAGTATATTTGCCATTACAAATAAACAAACTTATACCATAGGTTAACAAAATACATGGTTAGTTTTGAACAAATGACCCCAGGCCACTATGTAATGCCTTATAGGACATGATGTGAGGTAGTCCAATACAGTGAGTGAGTGTTGCAGTTTTACGTCTCACCAACAGCTTAGGTCATATGGAGACGGGACCTTGGTTTAAAGACTCATCTGAAAGTCTGGAGAAGCCCGGGATTGATCCTGCGACCCCTGGTTTACAAGGCGAGAAGCTTAACCACTACACCAAGGAGGCTTCTCTGTTGTCCAATACAACCAGTGTACTGACTACATGAACATTTTGGTGTCTACTTTCTAATTATGAGCTCCGCCAAGCGAATTTGTGTCTTCGAGTAGTCCGTCATGACAAATTTTAAATGCACATGCCCAGCCATTCAGAGGGGCCAGGGATATGGCTTTATGTCTGAAGGTTCCTCTTGATTCACTACTTGTATGAGCAAGCAGCGAAGGTTCTGGCGAGACTGCGCGGATGCGCAGGCTCGCCTGAACCTTCGCTGCTCGCATAGCGATCAGCACCAAAATCGCTTGACGGGGCCCATATGATCATGCTTCTAATCTGTACTCTTTCAAAGGATAAAATAGCAGTGACTGTTTTTACCTGAGCACCTGTAGTACCAATGAGCCTTGAGTCCTGCTTGGCTGGTACCACATTGATAGTAACTTTGTAGAAGCCACGAGAAGGCTTGGTCTCCATGAAGTTTAGCTCATACAGGGACCTGGAAGTATGAAATTTACAAATCCTTAAGAGCAGTTGTTGTTTGGTTAGGAGTTTAACGGCCCAGTCAACACTATTTAGATCATGTTAAGGCCGGCTGTCTACCTTATCACTTTTTCTGCTAAAAAATTAAAACAGGAATTCTGCCAAAGTCTTTGTCGCACCTGTATGGACTTAAAAATATGAGTGAAAGTTGGTGTTGTCGCAAATGATGATAGCCTGATGAACAAACAAACCAGGCCTCATACTGACCAAGCTTTTCAAAGCCTGAAAGACCTGATTTTGTAGCCTGAACCCTCATCCTGCTGTACATGACAACCATTATCTTTGCAAACAGTATAGATCCAGATCAGATGGCTTCTGAAGAAGCCATCTGATCAGGATCTACACTGTTTGTAATGAAGTTTGTGACTTGAATACATTATATCATATAATTTGATTGGTGAATAGGCAGAAATGGGTGCAGCAAAATAATTTTATTCAGCGGATAAGTGTTCAATAGTCATTTTTAACAGAATATAGGAGGAAAAATCAAAATCTAAAAAGCCTGAAATCAAGAAAAAACTAGAATTTGTTTTTCTACAAAAACACAGATGTCTCCCCCGTTTTTGACCTCTAAGTATAACCTTGACATTGGAGGTATTGAGCCGGGTCTTGTGTGCAACACATCATCTAATGAAGATAAACATTTCTGCAAAGTAACTTTAAAAATGTTCAAAAAATTTCAAAGGGCAATAACTCTTGAAAGGGGCATAATCCGGATGAGAAAAAAAATAAGCATCAGCTTATTTTCCATTAGGAATGCATATATGAAATTTCAAAACCATAGCTATACAGTTCTAAAGTTATGCTATGCATCCCTTTTAGCATTCATTACAATGGGCACAAATTACCAAAATGACAAAGGGCCATAACTCATAAAGTATTTTTCGGAATTTTGTCAAAGGTTAATCAGTTCATATACTCATCACCATCAATATACTCAACAACTTTCAAGGCTCTAGCTCCAATAGTGTTTGAGAAATTTTGCTGACAAGATTTTATTGAAAAAATTTCAAAGGGCAATAACTCTTGAAAGGGGCATAATCTGGACGAGAAAAAAAATACGAGTCAGCTAATTTTCCATGAGGAATCCATATATGAAATTTCAAAACCCTAGCATACATGGTTCTAAAGTTATGCTATGCATCACTTTTAGCATACATTACAATGGGCACAAATTACCAAAATGACAAAGGGCCATAACTCACAAAGTATTTTTCGGAATTTTGTCAAAAGTTAATCAGTTCATCTACTCATCACCACCAATATATTCACCAACTTTCAAGGCTCTAGCTCCAATAGTTTTTGAGATATCTTGCTGACAAGATTTTATTAAAAAAATTTCAAAGGGCAATAACTCTTGAAGGGGGCATAATCCGGATGAGAAAAAAAATACGCGTCAGCTAATTTTCCATGAGGAATCCATATATGAAATTTCAAAACCCTAGCATACATGGTTCTTTAGTTATGCTATGCATCAAAAGTGTAACGGACAGACGAACGGACAAACGAACCAGAACCAATATGCCCTTCCAACTTTTTCAAAGTTGGAGGCATAAAAAGGCCCCTTTTTGTTCTTTGACCTCTAAGTACGACCTTGACATTTGAGGTACCAACTTGGGTCATGCACGCAACACATCGTCTTATGGTGGTTAACATTTCGACCAAGTAATTTCAAAATACATCTAAAAATAAGAAAGTTATTGACAGAACACAAAAAAAGGCCCCTTTTTTGACCTTTAACCTCTATGTATGACCTTGACCTTTCAGGTACCAAACTGGGTCATGCGTGCAACACATCATCTCATGGTGTTTAACATTTCTGCCAAGCAATTTCAAAATCCATCTAAAAATAAGAAAGTTATTGACCAAACCCGAAAAAAAAAGCCCCTTTTTTGACTTTTGACCTCTATGTATGACCTTGACCCTTGAGGTATCAAACTGAATCATGCATGCAACACATCGTCTCATGATAGTTAACATTTTTGCCAAGTAACTTCAAATTCTATCTAAAACTAAGCAAGTTATTGACAAAACCGGAAAAAGGCCCCTTTTTTACCTTTGACCTCTAAGTATGACCTTGACCTTTGAGGTACCAACCTGGGTCATGCACGTAACACATCTTCTTATATTGGTTAACATTTCTGCCAAGTGATTTCACAATCCATCTCAAAATAAGAAAGTTATTGACAAAACACGTAAAAAGGCCCCTTTTTTTACCTTTGACCTCTAAGTATGACCTTGACCTTCGAGGTACTGACCTGCCTGATGCACACCACACATCGTCTCATGGTGGTTAATATTTCTGCCAAGTAATTTTAAAATTCATCTCAAAATAAGAAAGTTATTGACCAAATACGAAAAAAAAGGCCCCTTTTTTGACCTTTGACCTCTAAGTATGACCTTGACCTTTGAGGTACCGACCTGATTCATGCGCACCACACATCGTCTTATGGTTGTTAATATTTCTGCCGAGTAATTTTAAAACCCATCTGAAAATAAGAAAGTTATTGACCGGACACAATTTGCCCATACATATATACATACCAACAAACTTCCAAGGGAGATAATTCAAAAAGTATAAATGCGAGAGTTATAGTTCTTGCGCACTGCACGTCGTCTAATGCTGATTTATATTTATACTAAGTTTCATGACGATAGCTCCAACGGTTTTCAAGTTATAGAGCGGACACGAATGTGTGACAGACAGACGGACAGACAGACAGACGGACAGACAGACAGACGGACAGACAGACAGACAGACGCCCGGGGGAAAAACAATATGTCTCTCCGAAAAAATTTTTTTCGGGGGAGACATAATCAAGAAACAATCAAGCCCTAAAAGCCTGAAATCCTGCATATGCCTCAAAAATATGCGGCCTGACAAACAGATGGATGAATGGAAAATCATACTTCTTTAAAGTACCATGCTTAACCCTTGTCCTGCTAATCCCGGATATGCCTTATCTTTGAAACAATGTAGATCCAGATCAGATGGCTTCTGACGAAGCCATCTGATCAGGATCTACATTGTTTGCCATTCAGGTTGTGAATGTGTTGCAATAATTTGTATCAAGCAATCTGATTGGTTGATAATCGGTAGTGGGTGTGGCATATATGAATATTCAGCAGAACAAGGGTTAAAGCAGGCCCAACAATATGACAGTATCATCTCTTGGTAGTGCATCTCTTGGAAGTGTAACTATTCACAACAAAATAAGACAATAACGATCTCTTGGAGGTGTTTATATTCATAGCAAGGCAATGACATCTCTTTAAATGTGTAACTATTCACAGTTGAACATAACAATAACTTGGTGACATCTCTTGGAAGCGTAATGAATAACAGTACAACAAGAATAACCTTTTAGAGAGTAAAACAAGACAACTGCATGGAGATGTAATTATTCACAGTAAGACAAGACAATAATGATGACATGGAGGTATAAATATTCGCAGTAGAACAACAAATCACAGGGAAGTTCAACTATTCACAGTTAAACAAGAAAATAGTGACATGTCTTTCTAACAGGTTTATTTACAGCAAACCAAGACCACAACATTTCCTGGAGGTGTAACTATTCACAGTAAACCAAGATCTCTTTGAAGTGTAACAATTCAAGGATTTGTTTGTTTGATTTGAGGTTTAACGTCCCCGTCAACACTTTAAAGGTCATTTTGGAGAGTTGCTTCCAATTTTGTGGGACTTTTACCCGACATTGGGATGAAATGACATCTCAAGCCCTGTCGCCCAATGAAACCAATAGGGTTTATTAGCATGGACGGTCCGCCTCACACCGCGGTTCCTGGACAGGCTTAGATCCTCTAAGCGGTTTACCAGCATCATGCAGCCCATATATTTCTTCAAGCCCCTATGGGCGGGGGCCGAACAATCCAAGGTTAAACTAGTCAATTACTTACTCTTCCTTAGCTGTGAAAGGCTTCTTACTGAGCACTACTGATTCATCACCCTGATTCTTCGCACTGTCGGCAGTGACTGTCAGTTTGCCTAGACTACCTCCCATCAAATCTGTCACACGCACCTGTCAAAATACAGGACAAATAAGCCACGTCACATGAAAACTTTTCTCCATTTGCGAACAGCAAAGGGCCATTTCAGTTTGTCTGATTTGAGGTTTAACGTCGCCGTCAACACTGTAAAGGTCATTTTGTAGATGTTGCTTCCAATTTTGTGGGACTTTTACCCCACAATGATATGAAATGACAGCTCAAGCCCTGTCGCCAATCAAACCAATAGGGTTTATAAGCATGGACTGTATCAGTTCTTGTGTGTGGTCGGATTTAGCTCCACGTGGAAGCATCATGCAGCCCATTTATTTCTTCAAGCCCCAATGGGCGGGGGCCGTGCTTGTACTGTAAAATACCTCCAGTCACTAAATCTAAAATTTCAAGATTGTTTGTCTGTGTAGCAGAGAAGGCAGAAAACCTGAATGCTCATACTATATGACAGTCTTCAAAATCAGAATTCACAGATCCCCCACCTCATGGCTTCTCAAACTTCATTTGACTTGTTTTTTTTCCATGTCACACCAACAGTGCCGAAATATGGTGACCGATTAGCTGGATGCCTTAAGTTGCAAACTGCCATTATATTAACAATGAACATGACAAAAAATGCAAATTAAGCAGAGGTACGTACAGGTGTTATTTCATCAATTTTGCAAAATCTACATTTGGTTTACAGTAATGATCCTAAGTATTGGGACAGACAAGCCTAAGCAAACAGTGCAGACCCAGATCAGACTGCTCCTTCAGGAGCAGTCTGATCAGGGTCTACACTGCTTGCCATTCCGTCCACACCTCTTGGACACTTTGTTGGCTCATGAAACAAATTTGTTAAAATTTTCAGAGAATTACAGCAAGTCTTCGAGGTGTCAGAATTGTTACAGTGCTGTCTTTTCCATTACTGTTGATTCCTCAAACACCTTCAAATTCATTTCATATTTTAGGATCCCACTGCCTGTGCAAAACTTAGATCACATTCATACGGGCTGTTAGGCCAAGGCACTCTATTTTATACATTGACTGTTTATGAATCTATCGACCCACGGGTATTTAAAGTAGCAAGGCTTTATTACTGCTGTTGACCTTGTGACCAATTAACTGGGCACACAGTGTTTGTACGAAATTCAGCTGACCATTATTCGTAGCTATTCTTGGCAATGCATTCTATCCCTGATTTGGTTTACCCACATATACCTAGGATCCAAAAACAGGACAATGGCAATGTGTGTGTGTGAATTCGGGTTTAACGTCGCTTTCAACAATTTTTCAGTCATATCACAATGGTGTCTGGTTGCGACAGGGAGCTCAATGCTCACTTTTATTGTGCTGCCTCACTGAAGTATCATGTCCCAGACACATTACATGATACCACACTCAGTCACATTATCCTGACACTGGGTCGACCAGTCCTAGCTCTACCCCGTAAATCTGAGTGCCAAGCGAGGAGCAGCTAGTACCATTTTTAACTACTGGTATGTCGCGGCCCGGGATCGAACCCGTGACCTCCCGTTCCCCGGAGCGGACCCTCTACCAACTGAGATATCGGGGCCGGTAGAGGACAATGGCAAACAGTGTAGACTCAGATCGGATGTGTCTGATCAGGGTCTATGCTTTTTTACATAGCTCAAGATAAGGCACTTTTTTTCACCCAAAAAGTACTGATATTTTTCTTATTTCTGCAGGAAAACATATACTGTTGGTACTCATTAGAAGCGCCTTGCGAGGCGCTTCTACTGAGTACCAACAATGTATGTTTTCAAGCATAAATAAGAAAGATATAATATGTGGATATTCCATCTTATCTTTAAGGCTATGTTTTTTGTTAAAGTACATAAATTTAAGGTTAAAGGGGAATGGGTACACCTTCAGGGTACGCAACTCCTCCAAAAGTATTTCTGTCTCCCATGAGAATAGGGGTCAACTCTTAAAGGAAAGAATTTGCTCCTGAAGAGCAAATTCTTTCCTTTAAGAGTAGACCCTTTTTTCAGCGGGACAGGGATTATATAAAAGCGAACAGGAAGTCCCAAAAGTTGTCTCCCTTTAAAAAATGGCAGAAAAATCTGCCAGGTGTTACCATTCCCCTTTACGGTAACAGTCTAAGTGTTTTTCAAGCCAACACACAATGAGAATAAACCTGACAGAACTGTCAGCACTTTAAGAATCGTAATCATAGTTACCTGTACAATTGGAGTGGATTGACCAACAGCTACAGTGCTGGCTAGTGTGACGGCCACTGGAATGTGAAACTGTAAAAAGGAAAGTTTAAAACATTATAGATGTCTGTGACTGTAACAGGACTTCTAGCTCTGTCAACCCATTTTGTACTGAAAGCTATGTTCAAACTAATATATGGCTAGGGCTGGCTAATCGGAGCTGAAAAGATAATCGATTATCAGTCATGTCATTGCAATCGATAATCGATTAGTAGTTGCTAAGGTTTTTGTCATTATTTTACTTGTCTGGCTTTCTGGGCGAGCATGACTCTTAACATATGTTTCACTTTTCCATATGTATATTTGAACAGACAGGCCTGAGCAAACAGTGTAGACCCAGATGAGACGCCGCAGAATGCGGCGTCTCATCAGGGTCTGCACTGTTTGCCACTCATCCAGCTATTTTAGGCATAACTTTGGGTAGTAAATTGTACCTATCAAGTAATCGATTAAAAGCAAAACAGAAATGATAATCATTTTTGTGGAATTTATCGCTCAATTAATCGATTTTACGATTAATCGTGTCAGCCTTATATATGGCATGATTCTATTTCAAAATCAAGGGATGTCAGAATCTGTTATCATTAAACTTCATTTGCAGAATGGCTGGACTTTTTTTTTGCTAACCGTGTAGGCCCTGATCAGACACTGCGTCTGATATGGGCCTGCACGGTTTGCAAATATCCCGTTCTGGGTTTTCCCTTACAAAATGGGTTAAGTGCGAAAAATCAAACATCATGTTTACCCTGTCAACCCTGCAGACAAGTTTGTTTGTTTTTGTTTGGGATGTGGTTTTACGTCCCGTTCCTTCCGAGTTTGTGGGACTGAGATGAGATGGCATCTCAAGACCTACCGCCCAAAGAAACCACTAGGGTTTATGGAACGGCCTTTCTTGCACACCAGACAAGGAAATCCGTGATTTTACCCTGGGATAGAAATTTATGTTCTGACCCTGGTGTTCCGACCCCAAATCGAATATAATCGCGTGTTTGATAAATGCACTGGTTGATTACAACTTCATGCGTGGCGTCGTCATGCGTGACGTCACTAAACATTCCTGTTGTGTCATCTAAAAATGGCGGACGTCGGTAACCGAAGTGACAGCAGCATTAAAAATTCGCAATAGAAATGGAAGGTATGCAAGAAAAAGAATCCAATATGGGTGTGAGGGGTGGATAGAAAAATCCGTCCCTCGGGATCACTGTCCGGCATCACTCGGCAAGCCTCGTGATGCTCGACAAGCCTCGTGATGCCTGACAGTGTCCCTCGGGACGGATTTTTCAATCCACCCCTCACACCCATATAAGATTCTTATAGTCTCATACCACTTTTCCTGTGCAGACTTAGATCTTCTAAATGCTTTACCAGTACTCAAGTTTGGCCAATTTCAGCTCTGCACTGTTTGGCAATATCCTGTTTTGTGTTTTCACATGCAAAATTGGTTAAGTGCAAAAAAATGAAACATCATGGAGCATAATCTATTTCTCTTGGCCCCAATGGTTGGGGACACCCTGTAGACCCGTACAGATACATATGCAAACAATTAAGATTGAGAGATCTACAGTTTGATAGCATTACTAATTATTTTGATCCAACCCACTACTTGCATGAATTTGTATGTATGTGTGTGTGTTTGAGTTTTACATCCCACCAATAGCTTAGGTCATATGGAGATGGGACCTCGGTTAAAAGACTCATTTGAATGTCTCCAGAAGTCGCAGGATCGAATCCACGAGCCCTGGTTTATGAGGCTAGTAGCTTAGCCACTACACCACAGAGGCTTTCAGTTACTCAATGTTGTGGACATTTGTCTCGGTGAGGCAATTCTAACAAATATCCACAAGATTTGTTGCTCAGAGTATAAAATAATTTCAATATTCTAGAATATCTCAATTTATCCATCTCATCTTGAGTTAAGGATTCGTTCCACTGAAATTGTCCTCATAACAACTTTTGCCGTTGCACTGAATGTCGGTTTGTTTGATTTTAGGTTTAACGTCCCCGTCAACACTGTAAAGGTCATTTTGGAGATGTTGCTTCCAATTTTGTGGGACTTTTACCCTACACTGAGATGAAATGACATCTCAAGCCCTGCCGCCCAATGAAACCAATAGTGTTTATTAGCATGGACGGTCCGCCTCGCACCGCGGTTCCTGGACAGGCTTAGATCCTCTAAGTGGTTTACCAGTACTAGTGTGCGGGCCGGATTCAGCTCTGCGTGGAAGCATCATGCAGCCCATATATTTCTACAAGCCCCTATGGGCGGGGGCGGTATTGAATGTCGGTATAAATGGTGTTGACAGTAGTAAGTAACAGTGTTACAACGATACATTAACTTCACAATATGATACATCTCTCGATATTAATGTTTTGTTTTTCGTTGTTTGAGGTTTAACATCCCCGTCAACACTATTTAGGTCATTTTTGGAGATGTTGCTTCCAATTTTGTGGGACCTTTACCGGACACTGAGATGAAATGACATCTCAATCCCTGCCTCCCAATGATACCAAAAGGCTTATATGCATTGGACGGTCGGACTCACACCACCTTGCCTGGGTAGGCTTAGACCTTCTAAGCAGTTTACCAGTACTCATGTATGGTTGGTTTCAACTCTAAGTGGAAGCATCATGCAGCCCAATCTACTCCAAGCCCCGATGGGCTGGGGGGCTCATATTTGATAGAAATTAACCATTACATACATGATCAATGGAAATAAACAGAAAATTATGCAAAACCAATAAATGTTTACATCTCATCTCTATCAAACAACACTGTTTGTTGTATCCTAATGAAACAAGATGTACAATATGTGTTATGTCACAAGATGTATTGTAATTACAATACTATTCACGGAACTATTGCTTATGTTTACCTAAAGATCCTAAGTATGGGGACAGACAGACCTAAGCAAACAGTCCAGACCCAGATCAGACTGCTCCTTCAGTAGCAGTCTGATCTGGGTCTACACTGTCTGCCATTCCATCTGTACCATTTGGACTCCTTGCTGGATCGTGAAACAAATTGATAAAAAAATTAGGAAAATTACAGCAAGTCCTTCGGGTGTCAGATTTTTATGGTACACCATAACCTGTTTATAACACTATTGTTGGGGTCCAAAGCAGAAACCATGTTAGTTAAACAACCGGGTTATGTCCAAACAGAAATGGGTAGATTATATAGAAAAATGACCATTTATGGTCATTTTTCTATATAATCTACACATTTTTGGGATCCATCTTGAAACCGTGTTATATTCAAACTGTGTTATAATGAACCGTGTTATAACGAGATTGTGGTGTACATTTCACTTACTTTATTATCTGTGAGTGTGTTCACTGCGGCCAACATGTAGTAGGATGACTTGAGCTGGTGAACATGTTTTCTCGACAGGAAATAGTTTGCAAACTTTAATACTTTGTCCTGTAATGTCAAAAGCATGATAGGCTTAGTACATCTCAATGCATGATTCCATGGGCCAGTTGTTCAAAGCATTGTTAGCTTAATGAGCTCGTTAGTGGTCAAATTGTTAACTATTCTAGCAAGCTAAATACATAAAATTGTGTTATTTCTGCTGAAAATTGTGAGCAGCTTTTGCATATGCAAAAGCTGCTCACATTTTCTCAGCAAAAATATTAATATATCTGCCATATTATCAAAGTTTTAATAATTTGTTAACTAACAGCATTGTTAGTTTTGAACAACTAGCCCCAAATTGTTTTTATTTTTCTTTTATTTAATTTTGGTTTTACGGAATTTCCAAGATTATTTCATTTATTTCGAGTCGATTGTTAATCAGAGGTGGGCGAAAACCGGATTCGAAAACCGGAGTACCAGAGAAAACAAGCAAATTCGTTGAATTGATATCCCCCGCCGAATGGGTTTTTCGTGTAGAATGGCAAGAAAATATATCTGGCCAAAATTGAGAAAAAAAAATTGCGCGTGCATCACGGCAGCATAATAATACATATTTATTTCAAGTTTCATTTTATTCCATGCAATAGTTGCTGAGAAGCGGTTCCAGACAAAGTGAGACGACGAAAAATCAAGAATTTTAATCATTTAAGGGGCCATAACTCTGGGTGTAAAAAGTCAATCCGAAAAAAATTTGTGCGTGCATCACCACAGCATAAAAATACATATTTATTTCAAGTTTCATTTAATTCCATGCAATAGTTGCTGAGAAACAGTTCCCGACAAAAAAGTGAGACGACGAAAAATCCAGAATTTCAATCATTTAAGGGGCCATAACTCTGGATGTAAAAAGTAAATCCGAAAAAAAAATGCGCGTGCATCACCACAGCATAATAATACATATTTATTTCAAGTTTCATTTAATTCCATGCAACAGTTGTTGAGAAACGGTTCCGGACAAAGTGAGACGACGAAAAATCCAGAATTTCGATCATTTAAGGGGCCATAACTCGATGTAAAAAGTCAATCCAGAAAAAAATTGCGGGTGCATCACCGCAGCATAATAATACATATTTATTTCACGTTTCATTTAATTCCATGCAACAGTTGTTGAGAAACGGTTCCGGACAAAGTGAGATGACGAAAAAATCCAGAATTTCAATCATTTAAGGGGCCATAACTCTGGATGTAAAAAGTCAATCCGAAAAAAAATTGCGCGTGCATCACTGCAGCATAGTATTACATATTTATTTCAATTTTCATTTAATTCCATGCAATAGTTGCTGAGAAACGGTTCGGACAAAGTGAGACGATGAAAAATCCAGAATTTCAATCATTCAAGGGGCCATAACTCTGGATGTAAAAAGTCAATCCGAAAAAAAATTGCGCGTGCATCACCACAGCATAATAATACATATTTATTTCAAGTTTCATTTAATTCCATGCAATAGTTGCTGAGAAACAGTTCCAGACAAAGTGTGACGGATGGACGGAAGGACGGAAGGACCCACGGACAATGCCAAAACTATATCCCTCCGCCTTTGGCGGGGGATAACAAGAGGCTCAATGAGCCTAACCGCTCACCTGAGGAACATTTTAGTTAGCTGTTTGACTCATGGTCTTTGAGCATAATTTTTTTTTGAATTTTGAATGGAACACGGCATTGTCAATTTGGACCCTAGGGGCAGGTTTGGTAGGATTAATGTAGGGGACCACTTGACATTGCTACATGCTTAATATGTAAGCTCTGGGCCTAGTGGTTTCAGAGAAGAAGATTTTTGAAGTTTGTTTTTTTCCATTATAAGTCTATGGGGGCTAAGGGGCCCCGGGGCGTGGCCAGTTTAGACCACAGGGGCATGATTGGCACAATTTATGTAGGGGACCACTTGACATTGCTACATGCTTAATATGTAAGCTCTGGGCCTAGTGGTTTCAGAAGTAAATTTTTAAGTTTGTCCCATTGCAAGTCTATGGGAGCTATATGTTGCCATGGCAACAACAGTTTCAATCTGAATTACCCCAAAACATACTGCATCTTCTCCCCCAATCAGATAATGCTTCTCATGAAATTTAATCATGATTGGCCCAGTAGCTTTAAAGATATACTTATTTGAAAATGTGAACAGACGCAGGACCATTGGCATACCAATACCTCACATGAGCCTTCGGCTCAAGTGAGCTAATAATACTAGCTGTTTCAGAGAAGAAGATTTTTTAAGCTTTTTTTCCATTATAAGTCTATGGGGGCTAAGGGGCCAAAGGGCGTGGCCAGTTTAGATCCCAGGGGCATGATTGGCAAAATTTATGTAGGGGACAACTTGACATTGCTACATGCTTAATATGCAAGCTCTGGGCCTAGTGGTTTCAGAGAAGAAGAATTTTTAAGCTTTTTTCCATTATAAGTCTATGGGGGCTAAGGGGCCCCGGGGCGTGGCCAGTTTAGACCCCGGGGGCATAATTGGCACAATTTATGTAGAGGACCACTTGACATTGCTACATGCTTAATATGTAACCTCTGTGCTTACCTGTTTCAGAGAAGATTTTTTAAGGTTTTATTTCCATTATAAGTCTATGGGGGTTAAGGGACCCCAGGGTGTGGCCAGTTTAGACCCCAGGGGCATGATTGGCACAATTTATGTAGGAGACCACTTGAAATTGCTAGATGCTTAATATGTAAGCTCTGGGCCTAGTGGTTTCAGAGAAGAAGATTTTTTAACCTTTTTTTCCATTATAATGCAATGGCAGCTAAGAGGCCCTGGGGCGTGGCCAGTTTAGACCCCAGGGGCATGATTGGCACAATTTATGTAGAGGACCACTTGACATTGCTACATGCTTAATATGTCAGCTCTGTGCCTAGCGGTTTCAGAGAAGAAGATTTTTTAAGCTTTTATTTCCATTATAAGTCTATGGGGGTTAAGGGACCCCGGGGCGTGGCCAGTTTAGACCCCAGGGGCATGATTGGCACAATTTATGTAGAGGACCACTTGACATTTCTACATGCTTAATATGTAAGCTCTGTGCCTACCAGTTAGACCCCAGGGGCATGACTGGCACAATATATGTAGGGGACCACTTGACATTGCTACATGCTTCATATGTAAGCTCATGGCATAGTGGTTTGTCCCATTGTAAGTCTATGGGAGCTATATGTTGCCATGGCAACAACAGTTTCAATCTGAATTACCCCAAAACATACTGCATCTTCTCCTCCAATCGGATAACGCTTCTCATGAAATTAATCATGATTGGCCAAGTGGCTTTAAAGATATACTTATTTGAAAATGTGAACAGACGCCGGACCATTGGCATACCAATACCTCACATGAGCCTTCGGCACAAGTGAGCTAATAATACTAGCGATTTCAGAGAAGAAGATTTTTTAAGCTTTTTTTTCCATTATAAGTCTATGGGGGCTAAGGGGCCCAAGGGCGTGGCCAGTTTAGATCCCAGGGGCACGATTGGCACAATTTATGTAGGGGACCACTTGACATTGCTACATGCATCATATGTAAGCTCTGGGCCTAGTGGTTTCAGAGAAGAAGATTTTTTAAGCTTTTTTTCCACTATAAGTCTATGGGGGCTAAGGGGCGTGGCCAGTTTAGACCCAGGGGCATGATTGGCACAATTTATGTAGAGGACCACTTTACATTGCTACATGCTTAATATGTAAGCTATTTGCCTACCGGTTTCAGAGAAGAAGATTTTTTACGCCTTTATTTCCATTATAAGTCTATGGGGGTTAAGGGACCCCGGGACGTGGCCAGTTTAGACCCCAGGGGCATGATTGGCACAATTTATGTAGGGGACCACTTGACATTGCTACATGCTTCATATGTAAGCTCACGGCCTATTGGTTTCAGAGAAGATTTTTTTAGCTTTTTTCCATTATAAGTCTATGGGGGCTAAGGGGCCCCGGGGGGCGTGGACAGTTTAGACCCCAGGGGCATGATTGGCACAATTTATGTAGAAGACCACTTGACATTGCTACATGCTTAACATGTAAGCTCTGTGCCTAGCAGTTTCAGAGAAGAAGATTTTTTAAGCTTTTTTTTCCATTATAAGTCTATGGGGGCTAAGGGGCCCCAGGGCGTGGCCAGTTTAGATCCCAGGGGCATGATTGGCACAATTTATGTAGGGGACCACTTGACATTGCTACATGCTTAATATGTAAGCTCTGGGCCTATTGGTTTCAAAGGAGAAGATTTTTTAAGTTTTTTCTTTCCATTATAAGTCTAACGGAGCTAAGGGGCCCCGGGGCGTGGCCAGTTTAGACCCCAGGGGCATGATTGGCACAATTTAGGTAGAGGACCACTTGACATTGCTACATGCTAAATGTGTAAGCTCTGTGCCTAGCGGTTTCAGAGAAGAAGATTTTCTAAGCTTTTATTTCCATTATAAGCCTACGGGGGTTAAGGGACCCCGGGGCGTGGCCAGTTTAGACTCCAGGGGCATGATTGGAACAATTTATGTAGGGGACCACTTGACATTGCTACTTGCATCATATGTAAGCTCACGGCCTAGTGGTTTCAGAGAAGAAGATTTTTTAACCTTTTTTTCCATTATAAGTCTATGGGGGCTAAGGGGCCCCGGGGCTCGGCCAGTTTAGACCCCAGGGGCATAATTGGCATAATTTATGTAGAGGACCACTTGACATTGCTACATGCTTAATATGCAAGCTTTGTGACTAGCGGTTTCAGAGAAGAAGATTTTTTTAGCTTTTATTTCTATGGGGGGGTTAAGGGACCCCCCGGTCGGCCAGTTTAGACCCCAGGGGCATGATTGGCACAATTTATGTAGGGGACCACTTGACATTGCTACATGCTTCATATGTAAGCTCTGGGCCTATTGGTTTCAGAGAAGAAGATTTTGTAAGTTTTTCCCATTGTAAGTCTATGGGAGCTATATGTTGCCATGGCAACAAGAGTTTCCATCTGATCTGCCCCAAAACATAATGCATCTTTTCCCCCAACCCGATAATGCTTCTCATAAAATTTAATCATGATTGGCCAACTGGCTTTTAAGATATACTTAGTTGAAAATGTGAACGGACGACGGATCATTGGCATACTAATACCTCACATGAGCCGTCGGCTCAGGTGAGCTAAAAAAGCCGCCTGACATTCTGACTTTCTGTCGCAGAACTTGGCGTCTCACGCGTGTCATGACTCCAGAGAATACATTTTCGGACACAAGACCACTATGATCTTTGCCTGTGATATTTGCTGCCTTTACAACTTTATTTCCTCTTTCTGGACAGGCTAAGTCAATAAGACACAACACTTTTATTACGTTGTTCTCAAGTGTTTAAAAGCTGCTACCTTATCAGCTTGACCTATGTTAGAAACATAATCTTTTCATTGCTTTCTTTTTTTTATGATACCAGCTTTTTCGAAGAAAAATCGGATATATTGTTTTTGTATCACAGTTCACTCCGGCGTCAGTCCGTCTGTCCATCCGTCTGTCACGTTTCTTGTGATTGGATCTCCTCTGCAACCACTGAAGTTACACTTTTGAAACTTTGCATGTGGATAGTACATGGAATGTAGATGGCAGTGGGCAACTTTTTTGTGACCTTGACCAACAAAAAAGGCACCACATCAAGTTAACAAGTCTGTGTAATGAAAACTCCTTTGAATCCACTTTATTTTGAGAAAACTGGTGTTTACAGGGTAAATAGTATTTTTCTTATTTTTGCTTCAAGACATAGGTTGTGGGTAGTCGTTAGAAGCGCCTCAAAAATGCGGCTCTAACAGGCACCCACAATATATGTTTGGAGTAAAAAGTATGCAAAACCACAAATTTTCATCAGAAACAACCGTTTTGGGGATATGAAAGTATGCACTCTGTCACAAGGATGCGTTATCGTTATGAAGCTCTTATTTCAAACTCTGGACATGCATCTCAGCTACTGGGCATGGACAAACAGAATCCGACTGACTAAACAACAAAGCACTTTCTGCCAGATTTCCCACCTTTTTGTTGTAAATATGGGGGATAGCAGTCTTTAAAGATGTTCTTTGGCAGGTAAATCAACAGTTTTATGGTCAAAAATATCATTTCACGCCAATGCATCAACAGAGCTGTAAAAAGTAATTTGCAACCGTAAAGCCAAATGACAATTTTGAATAGTGTTATTCCCATTTATTTTGTTTACAAAAATTGTTCTTTTTGCTCAGAGCTTTAAGCGTTGTGAGCTGCATAAAGACCAAAGCTCAGCAAATGAAAAGTAGGATTTTTTGACAAATTAACATTTCTGTCTGCAAATAGCAAAATATACTGCCGCAAAATTTATACATTATTCAATTAGTCGTCATGTTACATTTGCAAGTGCATTTCATGTGATTAAATCAAAGCTACCGTAGCGATCCTAAGTATTCGGACAGACAGGCCTAAGCAAACAGTGGAGACTCAGACCAGACTGCTCCTGATTTGTTTGTTTCATTTGTGGTTTAACGTCCCCGTCAACACTGTATAGGTAATTTGCTCCTGAAGGAGCAGTCTGATCAGGTTCTACACTGTTTGCTATTCCATCTGCATTATAATAGGATTCCTTGCTGGACCATGAATTAAATTTATTAAAATTTGAAGAGAATTCCAGCAAGTTCTTAAGGGAAATGGGAACAACTGGCATTTTTTTCCGCCATTTTTCAAAGGGAGACAACTTTCGGGACTTCCTGTTCAATTTTCTATAAGCCCTGTCCCACTGAAAAAGGGGTCTTCTCTTAAAGGAAAGAATTTGCTCCTCGGAGCAAATTCTTTCCTTCAAGAGTTGACCCCTTTTGACATGAGAGACTAAAATACATATGTAGGAGTTGCCTCCCCTGAAGGTGTTCCCAAAGCTAAACCTTCATGTTTTACCTGAGATATAACTGGTGCTTTGCCTAATTTACTGGATAACTGGTAGGCACTGTCTATTACTGTTGCTGTCACAAATAAACCTCCTTCAAACTGAAAAGAAATTGCAAGAAATAAATATATACCGAGGACCCTCGTTATAACGACAGTATTTGTTCTCTAATATTGCGCCAATATCATCATGTGAACAAGTCCGGGAAATGAAGACCCCCCTATACCCCAGTTTATATAGAGAAAACTGGGGTTTACGGGGGTATACATTATTTTTCTTATTCTTGCTCCAAGACATAGGTTGTGGGTACTTGTTTGAACCGCCTCAATGAAGCGGTTCTAACAGCACCCATAACCTATGTTTGCTGTATTTATAAGAAAAACATCACGGATTTTCCTCAGAAAAATGGCCATTTTGGAGATGTGTAAATATGCACCAATTCGCAAGGGTGTGATATCGTAATGAAAGACATTTCCGTTGTAAAAAATCCCAGTTAGGAGCATCATAGGTAACAAATGGCCTTTTCCCCTTCATTACTCCAAGAAACAAATGATGACATTCGTTAGATTCGCCTCAATTCTAACACATATCTATTGTAAAGGTGGGGGGTTGTTGTGAACAAAGTATGTTTCTGACAAGAAATAATAGGTGTGTGTGTGTGTGTGTTATGGTTTCAATACCCTGGAAACAGCCATGGTCATGAAGGACCAGTAATTTACCTTCATAGTTCATGGGCAGGCTTAGACCTTCTAAGCAGTTTACCAGTACTCAAGTTCAGTAGTCCCGGTTTCAGTCATTATGAAAACACGCCTATACAAATACACTGTAAATCTTACCGCCGAAAAAATGACAATTTTATGATGAAAAATTGTGATATTTTTCTTATTTCTGCTAAAAATATAGATTTTGGTTACTCGTTAACGAGTACCCACAATCTATATTTTAGAACAGAAATAACAGGGATACAGACTAACAGACGCCCAGTCGCCCAAGACGCCTAAGTTTTGGCCTGGGCACCTAAGTTTCGAATAAAAATGCCTATTAACTTACTGTAAAATTTGGATTTAAGGCAATCTGGGCGCCTAAAGCAAAATGCTTAGTATGTATCCCTGAATAAGAAAAATAAGGTTTACCCCTGTACACCCCAGTTTTACTATGTTAAAGTGGGGCTCAAGGGGGTCAGAATTAAATAGGCGTGTTCTCGTGATGACTGCGCAGAAGCACATAGCAGCCCAATCTGTTTCTCCCAATGTCCTACCTGTAGATACTGATCATCCACTTCATCAGCCTGTGCTATGATATCTTCTATCAGGTTGTAGTACGTATCTACGCCAGTTCCTATCGCTGCAGCAATGCGGAAGGCATAACTATGACTGGAAAGAGAAAGAAAAGGTTTGGTCTTTTATCATATGATGCCCTGTCTGAGAATGTAATAATGCAATGTAATAAATTCGATAATCCACTTGTGGATTAAACATGCAAATTAGTTAGATATGCCCTGTAACGTTACATGTACGACATCCTTAATGATGTCGCATTCACTAACAGTGGAATATTAACATTTTTACAAAACAACCCTGAATAAAAGGTGTTTTAAATATCATATGATAAATAGAATCTTGCATTTGTGCTCATGTATTATTGAATTTATTAAACTCGTTGATAAAATGGATAAAACGCTCGGCAAAGCCTTACATTTAAACCCTTTTCCTCAACTTGTTTAATAAATTCAATAATACATGAGCATTCATGTAAGATCCTCTATGTATCAAACACTGAAACAGCCATCTTCAGACAGTTAGTTTAGCCAGCAACAGTTTTCCTGAGCATGTTTAAACATACTATTAAGCTTTTAACCCTTGTTCTGCTGAATTAATTAATTTTGTCACACCCATTTTGGACTACTGACCAATCAAATTACCTTAAAAATCCAAAAAGTTCGGACACCTTGAGGACTTGCAGTAACTGTTATTCTCCTCAAATTTTAACAAATTTGTTTCATGATCCAGCAAGGAGTCCAAAAGGTGCAGACGGAATGGCAAACAGTGTAGACCCTGATCAGATGCTCCTTCAGGAATAGTCTGATCTGGGTCGGCACTGTTGGTATAGCCTATCTGTCCCAATACTTAGGATAATTATGTAACTTTATGAAAATAATTTCCTATGAATTCACTAATGGAATGACAAACAGTGAAGAACCAGATCAGATCTGGTTTTATACTGTTTGCAAATGCAGAGCATATACTGGTTCAGCTAGACAAAGGTTAACCAGAGCAATGCACATTCTATTCCCAGAAACAAAAACTGAACTTCTTGATTTTGTTTGTATTGCAGTTTTACAACCCAGTAAACACTATTTAGGTCATTTTTGAGCCGGTCAGTTTATCTATCCACACCCCTCTTGGGCAAGCTTATACGTAAGCAGGTAACCAGTACAGTGCATATTCTTTCATCAGAAACTGACAACTGCCCCTCTTCAATCAGCGGAAGGGAGGGAATGACTGTAGAAAATATTTCACGATCAATCTCCATAAAAGAATGTTGCCGACCCCGCATCCTCCTGATCACCAGTCAGACGCGCATCAGACTGAGCTACCGAGGCCAGCTATTTGGAATGGTAGAGCACATCCTGGTTCTGCAGGAAAATGGTTTATCAATGCAATGCACATTTTTTCCCCAGAAAAAAACAACTGCCCTTCAGGAATTACTGAAAGGAAAAATATGCAGAAACTAGAGCTGCCGCCTAAAGGGCGCCAATTATACCCCCGCATGCATGGTCAGACAAATTTTTACAAGTATTTGACCTTGAGGAAGGTCAACGTAAAGGTCAAGGTCAGGTTTGTGTATATCAATCTTAAGTACTAGTGGCAAGGTGTGTGGTGTGTGAATATTAAAGAAATCCGTCAAAGAATAAGGAAGTTATGAGCAATGTTAAAGTTTTTTGTAACGGACCGACGACGACAGACGACAAGCTGACTCCTATATACCCCCTTCAAACTTCGTTTGCGGGGGTATAAATATTTCTTGATCAATTTCCACGAAAGAATGTTGCACACTCAACATGTATTGATTTGCTTGTTTGTGCTGAGGTTTTAAGTCCCCAACAACACCATTTAGGTAATTTTGGAGACATTGCTTACAATTTTGTGGTACTTTAATCCGACACTGAGATGAAATGACATCTCAAGCCCTACTGCCGAAACAAACCACTGGCGTTTATATGCAGGAACAGTTCGACCAGCACCGCTTTGCCTGTGTAGGTGTATCTTAGTAGGCCTACACTGAGCAACTCATGTTCAGTCGGTTTTAGCTCTGCAAGGAAGCATCATACAACCCAATCTATTTCCCCATGCCCCAATTGGTGGAGGCTTCAGATTTGTATTGAACCTGCAATCTCCTAATTACCAGAAAGGTGACCTTCTGGCTGAGCCACTGGGTCCAGCCCATTGTTTGTCTTCAAATTTGACAATATTTCCAAATCTGAAACCCTGAACTAAAGGTCATCGGCAGGGGCTTGGTAGCTATGGGTAGCACATAAGGCCAATTAAGTATAAATTTAAGCCCATTGGGAAAATATGAGCCATAAAAATTGCTTACTTTTTGTGTGTGGATCACAATAGTCTGCTATCCCTGCAAATAAACACTTTACCTGAGCAAACTAAAACATAAGCAGTTAACCAGTACAGTGCAAGTTTTTGCCAAAAAATACCAAATGCCCTCCCAGAATCAGGGGAAAAGAGAGATGACCGTAGAAAAGATTTCATGATCATCCACAGAAGAAGGTTGCTAATCCAATCAACAGTCAGATGCGCAGCTAACTGGGCTACTGAGGCCGACCTGCCCCTGAGATGAATCCTCTTCCCTGATAGGCTTTGGTGTAATAAGACCATAGGAACAGAAAAGGTGGGAAATTCTGTAATATCTGAAGTACAATATTTTGTCAATTCAGCTCTTCATAAAAACCTATGCTGTGGGTATTCATTAGAAGCGCTGCTGAGGCAGTTCTAATGAATACCCTCAATATAGGCTCCAACGGAGACCCTAGGAAAATTATCCTTCAATTACCATCAAATCCCCACTGTATATGTTGCTATGGCTTCGACGTACCTGAGTGGTGTATCATCTTTCTTTAAAGCTTCTGAAAGAGCTGTCAGTGTCTTTTTGTTGTCCACTGTAATTCAAAAACGAGATAAAAGCATGTCACATTGCATGGCTCCAAGTAAGATGCAACAGTACTGATAATTTTCTTATTTCTGCATGAAAACGTATGTTGCGGGTACTCCTTAGAAGGGCCTCGATATTTTTCTTATTTCTGCATGAAAACGTATGTTGCAGGTACTCCTTAGAAGGGCCTCGATATTTTTCTTATTTCTGCATGAAAACGTATGTTGCGGGTACTCCTTAAAAGCGCCTCGATATTTTTCTTATTTCTGCATGAAAACTTATGTTGTGGGTACTCATTAGAAGCGCATCATCAAGGCCCCACAACATAAGTTTTCGTGCAGAAATAAGTAAAGTAATATTTGGATATCCCCTCTCATCTCGGGCTATGACATTCCACAATATACAAGATCCTTGGAACATAAATGTGAAATAACGAGTTCCTCCGTTGAACCTGTGATTGTAGTTGTTGAGAAATGCACCTGAACATCTGGGTTGACGCTCGGGCTGTTACAAATGTTGGCTGCTTGTCAAACAGATGGAGAAGAAGACTCCTGTATTGTGCCATGCTGAAAGTAGGTGCAACAAAAATATAGAAGTTTGCCTTTGGCAACAAGAAACACAGAAAAAAATGACAGGAAACAACAAACACAGATGAAATGACAGGAAAAAAACAAATACAGAAGAAATGACAGTAACCAAGGAATACAAATGAAACGACAATCGGAGACTCGGTTGTATCGAGTCTCTACAAATCCAACAATTTTGTTTGATTTGGAGTTTAACATCCCCGTCAACACTATTTAGATCATTTTGGAAATGCTGCTTCCAATTTTGTGGGATTTTACCCGACATTGAAATGACACGACATCTCAAACCCTGCCGCCCAATGACACCAATAGGGTTTATTTGCATTGGGCAGTCCGACTCGCACCATTTTGTCTGGGCAAGCTTAGACCTCTAAGCAGTTTACCAGTACTCATGTGTGGTCAGTTTCAGCTCTGCATGGAAGCATCATTCAGCCCAATCTATTTTTCCAAGCCCTAATGAGTTGGGGAGGGACATTAATAGACAGTAAAATTCCTTTATTAAGATCACCTTTGCAACTGTTCAAAAGTGGTCTTTAAGACCACTTTTGAACAGTCTTAAAGGTGGTCTCTTATGAGGAGTCACTGGGTGTAGTGAACACCAAGAAAGAATAACTGAATCCTTCTCAAGAAGCTTTTAAAAGCACATTAAGTCTTAATTTTCCATGGTCTTAATAGCTGAATTTTACTGTATATTAAAAAACAAGAATATTGGCTAACAGTATTGTTAATATTTCTGCCATTTTATTCATCCTTGATTCAATGATCATTGGCCACTGGTACAAGCCAACGACTGACCAGAAAAACTAAGCCATTTTAAGTCCAACCACCAGCCAGAAAGACATTTTTTCAGATGTGACTTAAGTTTAAAACATTCAATTTACGTACCTGTAAGCCCCAGATTCTTTAATCCAATGAAGGCATAGTAGATATCAGAGACACTGGAATCAGCAGTTATTGCCCCTGACAGTAACTGTTCTGCACTCCCTGGAGACAGCTGAAAGAAAAATCAAAGCACTGAAAGTACTGGTGGGTAGACTGTCTCTGAGCATATGCTGGGAAAATAGTCCTGAGTGAACACGGAGTTAGTCTGTTTCATTTAACCCTTTAAAGGTGCATTATTGAGCTACCGGGTCTCAAAATTTTTTTTCTGGTTTTTATCTTCAATGCATACTCCTTTGTCATATGTACACTTTTGGAGCCAAATACAGCTTCAGAACTTTGTGAAAATGGTCGTTTTCATTCGTGTTTACCCTTCAATATGAACATGTGTTCGGAATTTCTGTTCTAAAAATAAATCTGTCACTTTACACATTCATGACAACAGTATCCTCTCTGAGTGTCGTTACTTATGGCATGGTATTCAGCGTCATATTTTTTTCCGATTCAGGCATGGCCTAAGCAAACAAGGCCAAAAATGAACGTTGCATAACGTCATATATGGGGATTCTATTTTTGTCACGAACTAAAAATAGATCTAACTAGTGTGCGAAACCTAGTTAGGGAATCCCTCTCAAACTTGTTTACCTGTCATCATAATTGTTCGCATTTTTGCATAAAATGCATTCATTTGTATTGTTTTAAAGAAAAATACTGGCTATATGTATTTTATTTTTGGAAGCGTTTTTTCCAGATTGCTCAATAATGCACCTTTAAGGGGAATCACGGATACACCTGGCAGATTTTTCTGCCATTTTTCAAAGGGAGACAACTTTCGGTACTTTCTGTTTGCTTTTCTATGAAGTCTGTGCCATGGAAAAAAAGGGGTCTACTCTTTAAGGAAAGAATTTGCTCCAGAGGAGCAAATTCTTTCCTTTAAGAGTTGACCCCTATTGACAAGGGAGACAAAAATACTTTTGCAGGAGTAACTACCCATGAATGTGTATCTATTCCCCTTAAGAAAACAATGGAGACCCTAATCTGCAGCATCTGATCTTGGTCTACATTGTTATCCTTATCCAACAAGGATTTTTATGGCTAACTCCCTATTGTTTGATTGGAAGTTTAACGCCCTTGTCAACACTGTGTAGGTCATTTAGGAGACATTGCTTCCGATTTCGTGGGATTTTACCTGACATTGAGATGAAATGACATCTCAAGAACTGTCGCCCGATGAAACCAATAGGGTTTTTAAGCATGGACAGTCAGACTTGCACCGCTTTTCCTAGGCAGGCTTAGATCCTCAAAGTGGTTTACCAGTATCCGTGTGCGGGTCGGTTTCAGCTCTGCGTTGAAGCATTATACAGCCCATCTATTTCTTCAAGCCCCCATGGGTGGGGGCCCAGCAATATATAAGGTAAGTATTTTGTGATAATTGAGTTTTACGTAACACCAACAGCTAAGGTCATACGGAGACGGGACCTCGGTTTAAAGACTCATCCGAAAGTCTGGAGAAGCCCGGGATCGATCCGATGACCCCTGGTTTACAAGGCGAGTAGCGTAACCACTGCACCACGGAGGCTTCTTTTTTGTGATAATTGAAGGCTAGTTTTCCTTATTTCTCCATATAAACCTATGTTGTGGGTATTAATTAGGACTGCCTCGGCAAGGTGGTTCTAATGAATACCCCAGTGTTATTGATAAGCTTTTGCCCGAGGAGTACTGTTACTCCTTCAACCAAAGACTATATGCGTATCCTGTGATTCTTTGAGAGTATCGGTACTCCTAAATTCAAAACTAGGGTCGTATCGTCATCTGTCTTCACAGGATGGCTGCTAAGTGCACTTACATGTATGTTAATTTCAGACGTGGCAATGGCCATATGTAAAAGACGTTAAACACATGTTCTATCATCGTAACATACCGATATACATTTTCTTGTTAATAAGCTGGCGGACAGCAAAATGAAAAATTACTTTTTCTTCTAAAGAATGTAAATCCAGCCAATGTGGTCGTATTCTTCGCATGTGTTTTTGGAATTTCCCAGACGCCATTGAAGGCTCGTTTTGATCAGACTGTGCAGGCTGGTCGGAGTCTTCAGCCGTCACACAGATAATACTGTCATCAAAACGTTTTCAAACCCATGTTTTGTGTCTGCAGCGTTTTATGTGTTACGCGTTCAAAGGGGGGGGGGGATCTCCACTAATTGTAGCAACAGCATGCGATTGGTAAAAGGCGAGAAATTCAGAGCTCAGTAAAATACACTAAAACGTGCGACCAGTGAAGACTCAGATCAGCAAGCGCATCTGTGAAAGCTAATCTGTCTGTCCCGGTTGCTGTGTTTGCGTTCTTTTTTATGATGCGCTGCCAGTCATTCTGCTTAATGTTCATAGACGCCGGCGAGACATCTTAGGGTGTTAATTTAATCGGCTACTTGATAGATAGCGGTAAATAAGCATGCACTGCATGCTGACCTGACCACCTGTGATTCACAATTAGATATACGAGTACCCAAGTATTACAGGTTAATCCCGCCATTGTGACTCAGTAAATATAATTTTGGTCAAATGTATACGGAACACGGCGGACAAAGAGATCAGTCTGTGCAGCGGTGGTTCTATCTCAGATGTGCATTGACGACAATGTTGCGAGAAAAAATACGTCGGGATGATAAAAGTATGAAAAATAGAAGTGGAGTCAAAAGTAAACAACCACCATGATGCAATAATCAAAGGGGCCGACATACACGTGTCGGAAAACGGCAATAAACAAGGTTTTTAGGCCTCCGGTTAAGAGTTTCCGCCAATGGCCAAAGGACGCGAAAAAAAAGAGTCATGGACGCAAATTTTCTTGCATCTGCGGCCTGCGGACGCTAAGCAGAAAGAGCTAGCGCTAACGCTGCCTGGTCGGATATATATTTGGTGTTACATCCTAGTCCAGTTGTTGTTGCTTCTGTTTTGTTTTTCCACAAAATACAGAGTAATCCATTTCAACGTGAATTTCTGCGATTTGGGAGAAATAGCCATGCATTTGATTTTTTTCTTGCGTTTTTCCGGAGAAACTTTGTCAGGTTCTCCACAAACTTAACTTTTTATCTTCTGCGCGCCTGTTTTGATATTTAATTCCTAACTAAATGACAATGTGAATCTAAATCTGTAGATCTGTCGAACCCATTTTTTTTTCTCGAAGATGACACCCCGTAGAAGTCAATGTGGTTTCCTAACAGGGTCGTATTTTTATGCACGCTTGTCATAAAGTTACTGTTCATGCTTCAGACGTTGTTAATAAAGTTAATAATGCGGGCGGCTTTCCTTTAGATAATAAATACCGTTATCAATAATCGGTTTCCTAATCATGTTGATAGTTGTCATAACCTGAGGCTGATTAAATATAAGCTCAATATATGATCGTCAAAAGGTAAGGTTGAAGTATTTCAGCGTAATTAAAACAAATGCCATCATTCATGAATGGATGAATTTCGAATCGTTCTTGAAGATTGGAACAGTTTTTGTTGAAGACTATGATGCGGCGAAAATTAGCGCAATTTCGATTGCTTTTTGTCAGGCGTCACGGTTTTTTTTTGTTTTTTTTCCATTGCCGATACGACTGCAATGGAACGGCCTTGGCGTATCGCCAATTTGACGGTCGTATTGGGTACGACTTTTTCTTCATTTCTAGGCGTATTTGCTCGATTTTAGAGTCGTATTTACGACGATACGACCCTTATCAATTACTCTGATACCCACAACATACGGTTTTATGGAGAATTGACAAAAACTTACTTTCAGTTATCACAAAATACTTACCCTATCTATTGCTATGGCTCCGAGATTATATAACATTTTTGTGCTCAACTCAGCTGAGCATGAAATTTATCATGCTCATAAATATTAAAATACAAATGAAAGAGGCAATTTCCTGATCAAATCAGCACAGAATGTTATTTTGTCCTGCTCATGAATTTTAAAATGCCAACAATTGTTGGCATTTTAAAATTTATGAGCAAGAAAAATTTCATGCCCAACTTAGTTGAGCATGAAAAAAACTTCATAAACTCGGGGGCCAGTACTCGAAGTTGAGTACTTTGATCCTAGGGCGTAAAGTCTTGCTTACTGAAAGGGGAAGCAAAATGAAGTTTTTCTTGTAAAACTTATTTTAGTTAGCAATACTTACCATAGTAATGATTAGACTACTACCCATTTCCATGTTAATTGCAAAGGAAATTTTGAGATCGAATCGGGCTTGGTCCCCGGACCGAAGATACCGGTCTTTATACCCCTACTCCGGTACCGGATAATATATCCACCGGAAGTTGCGCAGTACGTCAATTCTTTAAATTTCAGCACAGTATAAAGCGGGGCGGGAGGTGGGCCTCTTATCATTACTATGGTAAGTATTGCTAACTAAAATAAGTTTTACAAGAAAAACTTCATTTTATTAGCGCAATCTTACCATAGTAATGATTAGACTACACGTAGAATAAAGTGTAGGTAGGAGGTCATAATATAAAAGAGACCACCTGATTCGATATATATGTTTGGAAGATATTCTAAAATATATATGCCATCATAAATTAAGAAAGCATCTTCCAAAACAATAGACTAGCATAATTACAAACTTAACCCTATATAGATTCAGGTTAACCCAATAAGGGTTACCTTAAACTAGGTTAGTAAAAACCAGGGTTAGTTCAGGCAATTACCTCCATATCATCGGTATAGGGATAATAGAGCCAGCTTTTCTTCCTATTCCTGATGGGAGGAGGGTCACCCCCCCACCACTTTTTGGGCAGCAACAACTTGGCCCAAAGAGTTTAAAGCCTGGCTCTGCCTGGACATATCTCTCAAGTAGAATCGTGAGAATGTAGTCGGACGATTCCACACAGCCGCACGTAAGATGTCATCCAAGCATGCCTTACTTAAGTATGCCCAGGACGATGAAAAAGCTCGAAGGTCGTGAGCTTTAATGTGCATAAGAGAAATGTCTCTGCTAGTCAATTTCGAGTATGCTAGCTTAACCGTAGCTACAATCCACCTGGAGATTGTTGCTTTTGAAACATCACGATTACCCCTAACAGAAAGAAAAAGTCTGTCCCGACCTCTGCGGAATGGCTTAGTCATTCTGATACAGAACTTTAATGCTCGAACCCGGCATAGAAGTCTATCGGGATTCTGATTGTTCAAGGTTTTCGACAAACACGGGATCACAATAGGATCCGGGCTAACCGAGGGAAGCTGAGTTTTAGCTAAAAAACCCGTTACAAACTGAAACGACACGGAGCCGTCAGTTTTATTAAAACGGATATTGTCTTCGCTAGCAGATAAAGCATGAATTTCGCACCGGCGTTTTGACGTAGCAAAAGCCAAGAGAAAAACAGTTTTCATGGTAACATGAAGCATGGACGCTTTATGAAGAGGTTCAAATGGGTGCTTTCCTAAGCATATTAGAACCCAAGATAAATTCCACCGAGGAGTTAAAGACCTGTATACGGGGCGACGAAGCTCCATAGATCTTATTAACTCTGATAGAACCGGGTGAGATCCCACTGTTCTACCGGAAACAAATCTAAGAGTATTAGAGATGGCAGATCTATATCCTTTTATTGTGCTTATTTGGCAATTTCGAGCCTGAAATAAGTATAAAAGAAAATCTGCTATGGAATTTATAGGGGCCTCGATCGGATTGATTTTCCGTCTATGGCACCAGCGAACGAAGTTTGACCACTTGGCGTCATAAATCTTGTTCGTGCCCGGTCTTCTAGAAGTGGCAACCATTTTGGCAACTTCTGCCGAAAAATTGTTTGCTCTGACCGATTGCTGGATAACTCCCATGCGTGAAGATTCAGCATTGAGACGTTCTGGTGCAGAAACCTTCCGTTTGTCTGCGACAGTAAGTCTGGCGACTGCGGAAGTTGAACTGGAAGTGACACCAGGAGCTGAATCAGATCTGTGAACCACGACCTTTGTGGCCACAAAGGTGCGATCAACAGAATTTTGCAACATGATGTTCGAATCTTGTGCAAAATGGGAGGAATCATTGGAAACGGTGGAAACGTATATGCGTGTAGACTGTTCCAATCCAGGGACATTGCGTCGATGGCAAACGCTCTTGTGTCCGGTACAGGGGATACATAGAGGGGTAGTTTGTTGTTCAGCCGTGTGGCGAACAAATCTACCGATGGATATCCCATCTGTTCGAATAATCTCTGAGCTATCGAGAGCTTCAGAGACCATTCTGTCTGTATTGGCTTGTTCGGCCTCGACAAAAGGTCTGCCAATACGTTGGACTTCCCTGGAATGTGACGAACTCGAAGCTGAACATGCTGAGTTTGACACCAGAGGAGGATTCTCCATACTATTACGCATAGATTCGGAGAATGCGTCCCCCCCCCTGTTTCTTTAGATAGGCAACTACCGTTGAGTTGTCTGTAGAGATGAGGACACAGGAATGGTGAATGAAATTGCTGCACTGAATTAACGCAAGTTCTATGGCTAGCATTTCTAGAATATTGACGTGAAGAACAGATTGTTCTTCCGACCAAACACCATGACACGTGTGTCCCACTGGCTCCAGATGAGCTCCCCAGCCCACAGTACTCGCATCTGTGTACAGGAATTGAGTGAGTGAGTGAGTTTTAGTTTTACGTCCCACCAACAGCTAAGGTCATATGGAGACGGGACCTCGGTTTAAAGACTCATCCGAAAGTCTGGAGAAGCCCGGGATCGATCCTGCGATCCCTGGTTTACAAGGCCAGTAGAGTAACCACTGCACCACGGAGGCTTCTACAGGAATTGAGTGGGGTCTGGGAGATTGAAGGGGACTCCTTGAAGAAGGAGGTTCCGATTCAACCACCATAGGAGTTGAGAACGGATGTTGTCCGTTACACATATTTTGTCCTCTAGCGAACAAATATGAGGCCTCCAAATTGTTAGAAGAGACATCTGGAGAGGGCGTAGATGAAGTCGACCCAAGGTTACTAGATCTGAAGCCGCACTGAGCTTGCCCAGAAGGGAGAGAAACTCTCGTGCAGAGCACTGGTTTCTCGGCCGAAAAAGAGAAATGGTCTCGATTAGTGAATCGAGCCGTTCCCGAGGTAATCTGACTATATTCTGAGCAGTGGGAAACTCCATTCCGATAAAAATGAAACTCTGTGATGGTATTAGGTCTGATTTCTTCCAATTGGGAATCAGACCTACCGAGATAATCACTCTCAGACACGACTGAACATCGTGAAGAGTGGAAAGGTACTCTGCATTCCTTATCAACCAATCGTCTAGATAAGGGAACAATGAGAGATTCTGACGATGTAAATACACCGTAATTACATTCATCAGCCTCGTGAAAACTAGAGGGGCAGTATTCAGGCTGAGCGGCAGAGCTCGAAACTGAAATAACTGATCCCCTACAGCAAAACGGAGATATTTCCGAGAAGCTGTGTGTATCGGAATATGTAGGTAAGCATCCGTAAGATCTATGGATGCTGTCCAGTCGTGTGGCTGAATAGCATTCCTGATGGATGCTGTCGTTTCCATCTTGAACGAGTCCAGGTGAATAAACTCGTTCAAGTGGGACAAGTCTATTACTAAACGTAACTTTCCTGTCTTTTTTGGGACCAGGAAAATCCGGCTGTAAAAGCCTGGACTGTCCCAGTCTTTTACCCTTTCCACTGCCTGTTTGGAAAGTAAGTTCTGAACTTCTTGCCAAAGAGTTGATGTCTTGCGACTGATACAAATCGGTGCGCGAGACAGAGGGGGAGACTTGTCGAACGGGATTAAATATCCGGCTGAAACAACAGAGAGGGCCCACTTGTCGTCTGTGATCATTGACCAAAGTTGGACAAAGTGGGCCAGTTTCCCTCCTACTGGAACTCCCGGTAACAGAAGTTGTGGCAGTGGAAAGGGTGTGGAGACTATTGTTTCCGGCCTTGAGAGGCCCCTTTCCGAGAGGGGAAAGGGGTCTTCACAGGGCCTTTCTTCTGACCAAAAGGAGCCTTGCTGGAGTTTGTGTCAGGTCTTGGAGTGTCATTAGAGGCAATGAACTGACGTTTCTTACTCCGCTGATTCCTGTTCTTCGACTGTTTCGAAGAACTAGGAGTCATTGCTGGTCCTTGGTTTTTAATGGATGGTTTTTTCGATGAAACACCGGCCATTAATCTATGCTGTTGATCAGTTAAGTCTGATTGAGCCACCTCGACGATACGATCGCCAAATAGACTCGTACTATTCAAAGGCGCTGCACGAAGCTTTGTCTTTGAATGGTCTAGTAAGACTGGCGATGTGGATAATACTGCATCGCGGTGTGAAACTAGCATCTCTGTTGCAAGTGACATGGCCAAAGCAATAGAATGCCTTGTTGTCTTGCCGACAGCTTCGAGAAGGCGTTGTAATGCCTGAGGATTTAACGTCTCTTGACGTAAATTCTGGAAAGCTGCCGATGAGAACAAGTCTGCATGGGAAGCAATAGAGACTAACTCTCTGCATCGTTTCTCCCATGATTCTAACCGAGTCGTGTTTAGACTGAAGTTAATGGGAGAAGAAAGAGAGAGTTTACCGGCGTCCCTATCCACTTTTGGATTTGTTGGAGGAAAGTCCGGACTATGGCTCTTATAGTATTTCATAGGAGCAATAGATGTCATAAAAGAAGTCGGCGCTGACCATTGTGCAACGTTCGACTTCTTTTCAAACTCTGTTTGAAAAGTTTTGAGAGTCTCTTTGACTGCTAGAGATTGTGGAAGCATACTTAATCTGGAGGTTGTATTAACCCCAGAAAGTCGTTCAATCCCTGAAAGAGGTTTCACCGGGATATTGTCCTCCGATTCTCGTGGACACATATTCGATGGTAAGAGTCGAAAAACCTCATTAATAGCTTTATCGAACGACCAAGTTTCATGAAGATCCTCTGGATCTTCGTCAACTCTGTCAGGAGAAGGAGCAACTGTCGGATCAGGGTTATTCTCCAAGTAGGAAGCGACCGAATTAGCCGCTTCTATAGATAAAGCTTGCTGTGTACGATCAGGCGGAAGCGATCCGGACTGTTGTACAATAGGAATAAAATTGTCGGCAGTGTGAATAAACTGTTCATTTGAAGCAGTTGCCGGCAAAAATGTGTTTCTAACCTGTTCCTGATCGTGGTGAACGGAATAGGTTACACTCGACGTCTGTCTTCTATTGCGACTTCGACTGTTTCGTGAAACAGACGAGTCAGAAGACGAAGAAGAAGAAGAACTTCGACGATGACGTTTCTTCTTTCTAGAATGACGCCGTCTAGACCTCCTAGAAGACACACTGGAAGAAGATGAGCTCCTCCTGGAGTATTTTCTTCTCTTGTGTTTAGAAACATTATGTCTAGAAGTACGACTTCTAGACAAAGAATGTTGTCTATAACCCGGTGCAGAATACTCGTTAGTATTCAAATGACCGGTAGTTATTTCCGGGTTAAGTTGACCAGGCAAGCGATGCCCTGCAACTACTTGTTTCTCTTGTTCAGAAACATCCCGGTTCCCGGTGACTGGTTGACCGGTCACCGGGAAATCGGCGATTACCGGGATTCTAGTATTGGGACCCGGATTTTCTATTTCAAACCTAGCACCGGGTTGGACGGTGTGTGGTTGAACAGAACTTGGTCCTGAATGTTCGGCCTGACCCGGTTTTCCGATTGGACCCGGTGGGCCGGTGGAAACCCGGTGATGACTGTCATTGACAGTTTGATCACCGGGACCCGGTATTCCCATAGATGACAGGTCACTATGAGATTTGGCTGAAGCCCGGTTGGGTCTAATGATCGACCGGGATCGATCACCGCAACCAGAGGAACCCGGAGGTTCAACAGCCCCAGAGATTGTACCCGGATGCGCAAGGTTGGTCGGTAAATACCGGTGGTGGGAATTCCCACTGGTTTTTACCGGTAATTACCGTCCTGGGAAATACTCCAAATTTCAGCAAAAGTGGGAAATACTGGGAAATATGATTTTTGTTTAGTTATTTCATAGAAAAACACTATTATCATTCATGTAATTTAATTGAAATAATGAACAGTTAGCTATTTTGCAATATCATACCTGTGATACCTCCCTAATCAAGAGGGAGACTCCCTCATTTTGATGCTAATTTTGCACAATTAATGCTGAATTTTAGTGTAATTTTGGGAGTCTCCCTCATTTGAACTGAGAATTTCCCTATATATTCTTTACATCTCCCTCATCACAATGGCAAATCTCCCTCATACAGTCCAAAATAGTATCACAGGCATGCAACATGCCTCCCCATACATGTATGTCAAAAGTCTGCTTTTACTCAAGTCTTTTTTTACTCAACCAAACACAAGCATAAATACAAAATGATCTGTTGTTATGTAGGGTGCAGATGAAATACCATAATGATCCCAATATTTGGGACAGACATGCCAGGACAAACAGTGCAGACCTAGATCAGAATCACTAAGCTACTTTAAGAGAGTTTGCCATTGGATCAAACTACATGTTTTGTATGCTTTAGTGTAACACTAAACCACACGGTTCATTTTTTTTTTTTTTTTTGAGACTTACACCAATTCTTTGGATGTTTGAATTTTAAGGATGTTTACACCAGAAAAAAAGGTTTGTTTGCAAGTTTGTCAAGTGATCATACTCCTAATGCTAAAAGGTGTGATAATTTAATTGTTTGTTTGAGACAGGTATTAAAAGAACACAGTTAATTTAAGCATGAAAGGTGTCTTTGATTATCTACAGATATTCACCTAAGTATTAAAATTACATGTATTTACAAGTCAAGTGAAATAGCTGAAAGTTAAAAACATATATTTTAGAATCACATTTAAAAAGAAATTATATACATTCTATATGAAGGCAAGGGACTATATAATACATGTAGCTCTTTCAAGTTATTCAATATGAAAAGGGCTGGAAAATTCTTCAAAATTTCACTTGTCCTACATGACTAAGTGCATGTAAACTTTGGTAAATGTCATAAGGACTAGACAAACTTTTTATTTGTCCTTCAATTTTATTTCTGTAATTGCAAGAAGACAAGTGGAATTTTCAAGCCCTGCATGAACTTGAAATAATTTTGCTTTCAAATAGCTAGGTAGTTGGGGTATATTAAGCAGTTTCAGTTGGTACCACCTGTGTAAATATATATATTTCCCAGTATTTCCCGGGAATTCCCTGTATTTCCCGGGAATTCCCTGTATTTCCCGCCGTCCAGGGAAATATGAGTATTTCCCACTTTTTTGCCAACCTTGCGGATGCGTGGCACTGGATTCTCTGGCATCTCCAATAGACATTTTTTTCTTCCTGAGTGCGTATCTATTCCCCTAAAGTGTGTAGCCTCAAAGGTAAAGGTCACTCTGCTTGCGACTCAAATATTCCAGTTCTACAAGGAACACGGGGGTGGTTGGGTGAGGCAAAGGTGACGTGTATCTTGCATCACTGGGATGCCCAACTGATACTGGCTTACAGTTGGACAATGCCGGCTGTCCTTGCAGCAGGTAAGGGTATACAGGGAATCATTGAATGTTACTGCCAGCCTCGTTGGCTCAGTCGGATGCGCGTCTGACTGGTGATCAGGAGGACGTCGGTTCGACTCCCGCCGGGGTCGGCAACATTCTTTCGTGGAGATTGATCATGAAATCTTTTCAATGGTCATTCTCTCCCTTCCGCTGATTCAAGAAGGGCAGTTGTCAATTTCTGGTGAAAGAATGTGCACTGTACTGGTTAACCGCTTACGTATAAGCCTGCCCAGGAAAGTGTGAATAGGTAAACTGACCGGCTCAAAAATGACCTAAATAGTGTTGACTGGGCCGTTAAACTCCAATACAAACAAACAAAATTGAATGTTACTATTTCTTCTGTTTCTACACTTCCATTCTTTTTCCTCTTTCTCTTCTGTCTCTGAGTCTCACTTTCATCTCTGCTATCTCTAAGACTCTTCTATGTCTAAACTTTTTTCCCTTTCTCTGGGAGACTACACAAAAAGACCCACAAGGGTTGACAAGTTGTTAAGCCAAAACAACTAATCAAACAATCTACAGTAGAACTTCGATGGCTCGAACAACGATGGCTCGTTTAACATGGATGTGTCGAACCCATTCTTGAGCCCCTAGCGAAATCCTCTTCATAAGAAATAGTGGGGGATAATTAAGGAGATTTTAGTCTTTTATCTTGCAAATGTATGCTGTGTGTACTCATTAGAATCGCCTCGATGAGGCGATTCTAATGAGTGCACACAGCATACATTTTCATTATAGAACACCAAAAGATGTCTACAAGTATCTCGTCATGCCTCCTGACAGTAACCTCAGTGGCTCGAACTACCCCTGTCTCGAACAGATTCTCGAGGCCCCAAAGGTGTTCGAGCCATTGAAGTTTGACTGTACAATGAACACTCTATTGAATACTGTTTAGCTTACCTTACAGTTGGTCAAAGCTTTGGCTGCAGTAGAGGCATGGAACCAAGAGGCCACGCTGTTGGTGTCCACCGACGATGTGACCGTCTTACACACCTCCTGTAACAGGGAACAAATTTCATTTTAACAACTTTATTATACTATCATAACATGTATGTTTTAGCTTTAACCCTTTTTGTACCAAATGGAATCTTCCTCCTTATACATGTATATGGCAGGAGTCCATTTCAAAATTTAGGGGTGTCAGGTTGTGGCTAATCAGAGTTGAAAAGATAATTGATTATCAGTGATGCCTTTGTAATTGATAATCTATTAGTAATCACTGAAGACTGTATCATAATTTTACCTAACTGGCTTTCAGTCTGAGCATGACTCTTACCATATGTTATACTGTACTGTATGTTTTAGGCCAATCAGACCTGAACAAAGAGTGTAGACCCAGATGAGATGCGGCATCCCATAAGGGTCTGCACTGTTTGCCATCATCCAGCTATTTTAGACACAACGTTGGGTAGTAAAGTGTACCTACCAAATAATCAATTACTAGCAAATTAGTAACGATAATTATTCTTCTGGAATCTATCGATTTATTATACGATTGATCGTGCCGGTCTTACTATTAAGATTTACTACATGTACAGTCAATCCTCGTTATACCAACATTCACAATGAGAAAACATTATCCAAGCAGTCTTATTTTGATTTAATGGCCCTTTCAAGATTATGCCACTTATATCATGCCAATTGTTAGCCAGAGGTGGGGAAAAAGCCGAAAACCAGAGTACCTTGACCTTCCACTGCAGAACTTGGGCTTCTTACAAGAATCGAGCGAGGCTCGAACCCACAGCGTTTATCCCAGAATTACTCTCGATACTCCTCCTCGTCTTGAGATATTAATCCATAAAATGACAATCACGACAATTGTCTTCTGCTCTGTCGTCTGCCATTTACTTTAACAAGAGCACCGCATGCGGGTGCCAATGCCCAGCTGCAAAAATTCTAAGTCGAAAAAGGGGCATAACTGTGCCAAAAATATTTTGAGGGTTACCTCACCTATTGGTATGAGTTCCCCTTTTCATAATGAACAACTAGTTCGAGTTTCAAGTAAATATGTTCAGCAATGACACAGGTATTACAAAATGTCCAAGTTTTTGCACGACAATGCCAGAGCTATGACAATACCTTGTAGTTTTCTTCGAAAACAGCCGAGCTAAAAATCATTTTTGCCAACAGTGTGGACTTAGCTCATACTGCTCCACTGATCTGATCTGGGTCCGAACTGTTTGCCTGTATGCAAAAACATTCTTACAAAGTTTGCAAGATTGAGGATTCAGCAGACAAAATAAGCAGACGACATTTTCAGATGCAGTTTTTGATGGCATCTCAAGGGTTCAGTCATATATAGGACAACTGTTGTCTGCCAGCAGGGATTTTCCTATGTCTTATAATCAGGGTCCAGGGGCCGCTGGGTATGGGAAAAATAGCTCGCTAATATTCAAAGTTGGGAATTTAAATCAGCTGTAACTTTGTCAATTTTGGTTCGATTTTCATGACATTTTCTTTTTTATTAAAATGTAGCACAGAATCAGAAATTTGGAAATTTGTTGAAAAATTTGGGAATATCTGTCACTAAATTGAGAAAAATAGGGACCAATTACCGGCCCAAAATTTGCACTAGGAAAATCCCTGGCCAGTTACTTTCAAAGTCATTTTTGCAAACAGTGTGGACCCAGATCAGACTACTCCTCTCGAAGCAGTCTGATCTGGGTCCACACTGTTTGCCTGTATGCAAAACTGCTTACAAGAAAATTCAGCAGAGGACAATTCAGATACAGTTTTTCATGACATCTTAACCCTTGTCCTGCTGAGCCCGATATGCCTTACCTTTCAAACAATGTAGATCCAGATCAGATGGCTTCTGAAGAAGCCATCTGATCAGGATCAACATTGTTTGTCATTCAGATGGTGAATTTGTTGCAATTATTTCCATCAAGTAATCTGATTGGTTGATAATCGGAAATGGGTGTGGCAGATTAAATTATTCAGCAGGACAAGGGTTAACAGTTAAGTAGATTAAAGTCATATTGTTCAACCAGTATTAAAATACTGTGATTATCATTGGTCCCGTCTACTAGTGGTGTGTGTGTTGGGGGGGGGGGGGATTGATTTTCCCAGAATCCTCACAAGATTTTATGCCCCAGTAATTCATGTGAGAAAATAAGTACCGTAAAAATCCTAAGAGTCCGGACTCCTTGAGAGCTTGCCGCAGATCTCCTAAAATTGTTTCACGATCCAGCAAGGAGTCCAAAAAGGGCAGACGGGATGGAAAACTGAAGATTCTGATCAGACTGCTCATGACTGCACTGTTTGCTTAGGCCTGTCTGTCCCAATACTTAGGATCATTTTGGTATCTATATAGTATTTATACAGAAGAAAGGTTTCAATTTCTTAAACCTTAAGACGACGAGAAAAGCTACATCTGAAAATAGTTTTCTGCTTATGTCGTCTGCTGAATCTTTTTGCAAACTACTTTTAAAAATATTTTTGCATACAGGCAAACAGAGTCGATCATATCAGAGTGCTCCTCTAACTTCTCCTACTGAAGCAGTCTGATCTGGGGCCACACTGTTTGCAAAAATGACTTTTAATGTAACTGGCAGATGACAAAACAGGCGACAATTGTTGTGATCAACAGTTTATGGGTTAACCCTTGAAACGTCAAGAAACATTAAATCTGAAAATGTTGACTGCTTATACTGTCTGCTCATACTTCTTGCAAACTTTTTAGAAATATTTTTGCATACAGGCAAACAGAGTGGCCCCAGATCAGACTGCTCCTAGAGGAGCAGTCTGATCTGGGTCCACACTGTTTGCAAAAATGACTTTTAAAGTAACCAGCAGATGACAAAACATGTGTCGGCAATTTATGGGCTAACCCTTTAGACTCTGAGAAAAACACTACGTCTGATAATGTTGTCTGCTGAATCTTCTTTCAAACTTTTTAGAAATATTTTTTCATACAGGCAAACAGTGAGGACCCAGATCAAACTGCTCCTTCAGGAGCAGTCAGATCTCTGTCCACATTGTTTGCAAAAAGTAAGTGGAAGACGACACCTGTTGTGATTTGCATATTATGGGCTAAATATCTTCATTACCTGTTCCTTTGGTATTGTTGCGCCCAGCAATTTGAGCCCAAGTATGGAATAGTGGGCATTGGCGCTGTCTGTGTAAGGCTGAACAGATTCAAAGACAGCCTTCAGTCGAGCCCTGTCTATGGTTGTCAGAAATGTTGAAGGCGTCAATGCCTGGCCTACCACTGCCACGGCAAACAGATATAGCACTGATGTCCCTGGAAAACAGAAACACAACTCCAGTTAAGGGACAAGGACAAATCATGGGATAAGTAACTTGGAAGTCATGAAAGTAGGCAGTAATTGTGACTAATTCGCACTGGTGTGTAAACTAATAATAAAGTTTATCTATGTTTAATGTGCGATCAAGATCAGGCCCCAAGGTTATAAAATTTATTTCATGCTCAACTCAGCTGAGCATGAAATATGTGATGCTCATAAAAATTAAAACACTAATAAGTTGAGCGAGTTTTCTTTCTCAGATAGCAGAGAATGTTATTTGTCCTGCTCACAAATTTTAAAATGCCAACAATTGTGAGCAGGACAAATTTCATGCTCGAGTGAGTTGAACATGAAAAAAGTTTTATAACCTCGGGGCCAGGACTCCAACGAGAAAACTACATCTGAAAATGTTGACTCTCATGTCGTCTGCTGAATTTTTTTTTCAAACTTTTAAAGTATTTTTGCATATAGGCAAATAGTGTGAGCCCAGATCAGAATGCTCCTTCAGGAGCAGTCTGATCTGGGTCCACACTGTTTGCAAAAAATTATTTTTAGATAATCAGCAGACGGCAAAGTAGACGACAATTGTCGTAATTGGAATTTATCTGTTAAGCTGGGACTCCAACTTCTCACTTGGACTCCTGTTTTCAAAATCCTAGTAAGAGCTCTGATGCATTTAGGAAAAGGCAAAGTTGTGAAACTCAGCTGACAATACTTATTGATGATTGGATAAAAGTCTTGGACAAAAGAGGGTAAATTTATTCACAAACCCTCCTGTTCGGTCCCCAGTCCCCAGCAGATGATAAAATTTTGGCATCCAAACAAACTCCATTGCAAGGTTGCAAAAATGCCGGCAAATATCATATTTTCCATGCCACTGGCATTTACCGGCATATATGGCATTTATGGCAAATATGGCAAATATGGCAAATTCAATTGATGGTCATCAAGTATGTTCCAAAAAACACTGACAACCGCTTTGCAGTCAATGCAGCTGACACTGGTTTTGTTGTCTTGTTCAACAACAGCAAAGAAGTTCCAGATTGGATCTTTTAGCTTCACCATGGTGACTAGTAGTAGTTTGCTTTAGATGTGTTTAGCTAAATTTCAGGACATTTAATGAACAGTAATGCTCTAACTTGACTGACTGAACTGGTTTTTAAGGTAATGCTCTAACTTCTAGGGTATACATAGCTTAAAGCCATACAATTACTCAGTTCACACCTAAGATACCTCTTTTCAATTCCACCTAGACTAAATATCTAAGTTATATAAACAAATAACAAATTATGACATCTTCTTGTTTTCATCTTTGCCTCTGGCTATGCTCTACCTACTTTAAATAAACATTTTCTTAAATTTGTTGTTTTAGTAATTCTATCTGTCTAGTGTCTATCCAAAGATTAAGGGTCACTGGCAGAGCTAAATAAACATGTTCTTAATTTTGTTGTTAAGTAATGTCAAATTGACAATTTATGTAAAACTCCTTGCAACTTTGGATAGTGTCAAACTTGCTGAATATTCAATTAAGCCACACCCATTTCTGACTTTGAACCAATCAGTTTACAATTAATTTCTACATATTCATAAACTGAATGTCAAACAGTATAGATCCTTCAGAAGCCATCTGATCTGGATCTACACTGTTTGCAAAGATAGGGCTTGTCGCCAAGAGCAGGATAAAGGATTTTGTTGAGAAAGTAAACAGACAAATCAGTCAAGGACCTGATCAGACTGTTCTGATCTGAACAATCTTTAAGAGGCCTGTCTACTGTCTATCCAAAAACTTAGGATCAATATTAGTGTCAATGGCACAGCTAAATGCATACCTGTGATTTTATTTTTACCTGCTTAATATCTCAATTTCTGACTTGGTCGAGATTTCTAAAATATTTTAAGACCAAAATCATATTTGCCATATTTGCCACTTTGGGCATATTTTCCAGGTCGGTAAATACCGGTAAATGCCACTGGTAAATACCGGTGGTGGAATTTGCCACTCAACCTTGCTCCATTGGTATAATTTGCAGGGATGAATGTCATAAAGTGCAGCATTATCTGGATCAGGATGTTTACTGAAGGCTCCCTGTGCAGGGTGAGTCATCCACTTTGCCTGGGCAGGCTTAGACTTTCTATGCGGTTTACCAGTACTCACGGTACGTAGAATACTTGGTTGGCTCATAAGTAGGGCTGGCTAATCGGAGGTGAAAAGATAATCGATTATCAGTCCTGTCACTGTGATCGATAATATCGCTAAGGTTTTTGTCATTATTTTACCTGTCTGACTTTCTGTCTGAGCATGACTCTTACCATATGTTGCACTTTACCATATGTATATTTGAACAGACAGGCCTGAGCAAACAGTGTAGACCCCGATGAGATGCCGCATAATGCGGCGTCTCATCAGGGTCTGCACTGTTTGCCACTCATCCCGCTATTTTAGGCATAACTTTGGGTAGTAAATTGTACCTATCAAGTAATTCATTAAAAGCAAATCAGAAATGATAAACATTTTTGTGGAATTTATCGATCGATTAATCGACTATACGATTGATCTTGGCAGCCTTACTCATTAGTAAGGTAAACCCTTTTTTAAGCCAATATCTTCTCATCTTCTTGCAGAAACTTATCTTCTGTGTTCTCAAGTTGTGTGGTTCAAATTGTGTTTGTAAAAGATATTTTTACTTGAGTACAAGGTATCCCAAATTACTTTGAGATGAACTTAGAAACTGTAGATCTTGCTTGCCAATTCTCTTTATAAAGTTAGTCAGTGACTTTGCTGGAACAACTTCATGGTCGGATATAAAAGCCAAGGCCGGGCCACCGAAGCCAGGCCGAAAATGTCGATCCGAAGATTTTATATTTCGTCTCTTGTTATAATTAAGATATATATTGTAGTCAGTTGGGTATCAAATTATTATAAATTACATATTTGACAACTGCACAAATGTTTATCTCTCTACATTCTTTTATTTTTATTGCAATAACCGTTTTCCCGAAATCGATCCCTGGTTGTAAAAGCCAAGGCCGGGAAAAATGACGATATTTCTTAATTTCTTGCAAATTTAGAGGTTAAAGCAGGGGTGTAAAATTCCACTCGTCCGCTCGCATTTGCGAGTAAGTTTTAAGGCAGGACAAGTAAGGTTTTCAAAACTGACCTTACTGTTTCTTCATTTTTGGCACCTAAATGAAAAGTTTAGACGATAAGAGCGAGTAGCTTTGAGGGGAACTTTACACCTCTGTAAAGTACTTCTTATTGTCATCATTTGTCCATAGAAAAATGTAACAACCATATAAGACTACCTTAAATTATCACTTTTCTTATTGTCTAATTGTTTCTATTTTTAAATTGACTTAATTAAAGAAAACAACCGAAAAGGACCAATAGGGAAGAAAATTTTGTTACAGCTAATGCTTCAAAAAGTTTGGGCTACCTGAAAAGAAACATTAAAACAAAACATTGCAGTATCCACGAAGCTGCTTACACCACAACCGTCAGACCACAGGTTGAGTAAGCGTCTATGGTCTGGAATCCTTACACTAATAAAGACATTTATAAGGTTGAGATGGTGCAGAGAAGGGCCATTCGATGGATTCTCAGCTCCTACTCAACCTACCAAAGTGTTACAAGGCTCCAGAACCAACTTAATCTGAAAACACTAGAACAGAGGAGGGTAGATGCCAAAGTAATTATGATGTATAAAATCATACATGGCCTGTTTGCAATACCTGGAACCAACTACCAGCCCAAATAGTATTACTGCCTACACTGGATCAGTTCAGTGTGGCAGTTTGGTCACACGACCATAACATCCCGTAAGCACAACATAAACTGTTTTTATCCTGTTTTTATCTCTTCTGTATATGTCTTTAAACCCTATCATCTGTTTTTATTCTTTTTCTTACACTTTGTGCCGGGATGTAAGACGTAATCATCCTGCACGTAATCCTTGCTTGGGGGTGATGCAGTATCCAAAAAAATAAAGAAGTTTCAGTTCGCAATGCAGTGTCTCAGAAGATGTTTTTTTGTGTTGATTTTTTTCTTTCATCAATTTGGGATTTTTTTAATTAAATTGGGGAAAAATAAAGGCTATTTTCAGTTGGGAATGGGGCCCTTTTTTGGCCCCTGAGGAATAGTTGAAAATCGCCTGAAGCGGTTCACCAGTACTGATGTGTGGTGGGTTTCAGCTCTACCTGGAAGCATTATGCAGCCAATCTATTTCATCACGTAAACACATATAATTTTGACCCCCTTAAACCTTATTTCTCCTCTAAAATATAGACGGTGGGTATTCGTTAGAACCGCCTCGATTAGGCGGTCCTAACGGTAACAAGACTTTTCAACCCCAAGAGGTTTTGCCCCCATTTTTGGCCCCTAGACGTTCCCCCCCAACTCTAGTCGTTTCGCCCCCAAAATATTTTTTTATATATAGAAAAGATTTATTATCTCCATGTGTGACAGAGACAAAGGGAGAGAAAAAGTGAGAGAAGAACATGTAATTTAAATGAAATTATGATGAGTATTACCTGTATTTGATCAATACCGTCAATCACATTGTTTATTTGATTTGACACATTAATCATGCAATTGGTGCCATTAATGACGACGTGTGAAAACATGTGCGCTTTGCAAAGTTAAATGTCTTAAATTATCGCTTAAGCATCTTTACAGGTTTTGTTTTAAATTGGTCGGTTGGTTCGTCAACAGATTCGGTCAGCAAAGATTAATGGTGAGGTGCGAAAACATGTGCTCTATGAAAAAATAATTGTCCTCAAATTGGTCTCTTGGTTCTTTAACAGTGTCGGCAAGCAAAGGTTGAAAATGGTAAAATTGTCACATCTGGTTATCTTCAGTTTTTAGAAAATCTTTACAAACGCCGACGATAGGAATATATAAGCTTCGCCCAAAAATGCCAGCATCATTCATCTTTGAATTTGTCAAATACGTTTATCAAAGTCTTCTGAAGTAGAATAATGTCTGTTATGTGTATCGCATGTCAGAAGGAAGTAGATGGACGCCGCCATTCTATTTCTTGTGATTTGTGTGTCTACTTTTTTTCTACAGAAAAAAAGTAGACAAAGTGTCTGTGTGAGCGATGGGAGCATCGCCTATGTGGGACAGATAAGACTGATTTATTTATTTATCACTCAAGTTACACGTTCATGTGTTTAGTTTAATGTTGGTGTTTACTTTATTTTTTCTTATTATTTTTTGTTGATTGTACTCTGTTTTTGTTATAACATTTTTTTTCAGGCCAACTGAAGTACTCGTAAAGCTTATATTGCAAACATGGTTTGTGGGTTCTTGTTACAGCCGCTATATTGGGAGGTTCTAAAACTCTTTAGGAAATAAATAAACAATAAATTTGGTGTCTTGGGGTGTCTTGTGGCGTCTTTGGGCTTTCAGACTGACCGTTGGGAGGATTCTAACGAGTACCCACAGCCTATGACTTTGAACGGAAATAAGTAAAATAATGAACACCCCGTAAACCTGTTTTCTCTATATAACGTGAGGTTAAGGTGGATGTTTTTGAAGAAAACAGCCTCAATGTTTTTAGTGTAACAAGTCCTAGTCAAACATCTCTGAGTGGCCACTTTTAAGGCCCGGTTCCAGCCGGTAACTAATAGGGACAAGTTATCCTTAGGCTGACTTGACAGGGCAATGATGCTTCTTAAATATTTGCCTCTTCTCACCACTTATAAAAGTGAAACTTATTTACAGGAAAAAAGTGGGCGAAACGACCAGGGGGACAAAACGACCAGGGGGCGAAAGGACTAGGGAGAAAACGTCTTGGGGGCGAAACGACTAGGGCAGACTTGCCTACCCATCGAGAAAGAAAATAGTAAGATCCCATAAAAAAAAAATCGTAGGATTCAAATTTTATTTGTAAGGGTTTTAAGGTATCAGATGCGAGGTCAAAATAAGCCTCGCATTTTTATTTTTTTTGTTTGACTGCATTGAATCGGCCGATTCAGCTTTTATTTATAAATTATTATCCACATGTTTTTTTCGTTGCAAAGGCATCCATCTTGATGCTCATACCGAAAAGAATTTGTTAAATGAACTGTGATTGGCTTACTTTCCTGGCCAATGAATTTTATTTAAATTCGCAACCAGAGTAAGCCAGGAACAACAACTATTGTTCCGGTATAAACTGCACTAACCCGAACCGAAATAATCGTGCTGATTACCAATTTTTTTAAAAACAGCGAAAAATCGTACAGAATTAGGCCGGGATCGTAAGGTCGTAATTTGGACATGAAAATAGTAAGCCTAAAGACCAAATCATAAGGGTAGGCAAGTCTGCTAGGGGAGGAAATGGTTTGGGGGCAAAATGTCCCGGAATCGTCCTAACGAGTACCCACAATCTATATTTTAGCAGAAATAAGTAAGATATCACAATCTGTCATCTAAAAATTTTGATTTTTTCGGAGGTAAAGTTTACAATGTATTTGTATAGGCGTATTTTCGTAATGTCCTCAAGCCCAGTCCCCTGATGCCATAGTGATGGGTGGGGGCCGAACAAGAGAGAACTGAACAAGAATATTTGCATTAATTAACCTCATGGTTAAACATGTATTCTGTTACTTCACATTGTTACAATTTAAACGCATGCGGCTGAGATTTTCAGAAATGTTGAACTGGTTTCTGATCAAACTTTTACACGTGGCAAAAACTCTGCAAGCCGGCGAAAGTTCGCAGGCTTTATTGCTGAAAATATGAGATAACATGCCGCTAACCCAACACGATTTTCTAGACAATCACTTTTGAATTATGATACAATGCAATTTTCTTATTTTGCAACAAAATAATGGTGCATTTGATGAAGAAAACCTTTTCAATTTCTACAAAACATTCACCTTTCGCCATTTTTAGGCTTTTCCGGAAGTTAAGTGTCGGCTATTTCCGTAAGCCGATCGTAAGATGACTGTTGTTACGGAAGTCGTGCAAGCTCCATCAAACCTCCAGGGTGTCGGGACAACTCGGCACATAGCAAACTCGGCACATACCCAACTCCAGAATACATGTATATAGCTTACAGTTTATTTATTACGAAAATTGTTTGATCTGAGGTTTAACGTCCCCGTCAACACTCTAAAGGTCATTTTGGAGACGTTGCTTCCAATTTTGTGGGACTTTTACCCGACATTGAGATGAAATGACATCTCAAGCCCTGTCGCCCAATGAAACCAATAGGGTTTATAAGCATGGACGGGCCGACTCGCACCGCTTTGCCTGGGCAGGCTCAGATCCTCTAAGCGATTTACCAGTACTCGTGTGCGGGTTGGCTTCAGCTCTGCATGGAAGCATCATGCAGCCCATCTATTTCTTCAAGCCCCGATGGGCGGGGACCAGAGACAATGGGTCAATCCGGATGTAGACATGTTAAGGACTATACAAAATGGCTGACACCCCGAATTGAAAATTTGTCAAGTGTGAAGATGAAATTGTTTTTAAAAACGAAATTATCACTAATATGATTTTTTATGAGTAATTACATGAAGGCATCATATTTCGGCTTTAAGTAGCCCTATTGCTACTAACATTTAGTTTTCAAAAGGCAAAAACAATCAGGGTGAAAAATGTCAATTTTTAAACGTCACTGCAGAGCTGTAATTTCATCCAATGTTTCTTTTTAGCATAAATCCGTCCTTTGTAATACCTCTCCTAACAAAACCTACCAATGTTTGTTAGCATGGACGGTCCGCCTCGCACCGCAGTTCCTGGACAGGCTTAGTTCCTCTAAGCTGTTTATCAGTACTAGTGTGCGGGCCGGATTCAGCTCTGCGTGGAAGCATTATGCAGCCCGGGTTTGATCCTCGAAAGTGTCTGCTGTTTTTTTCATCACCTGTTACAGTTGGCACCGGAAGTGGGACCTAAATGTTACAGGTTAAGAAAAATAAATCACATGGAGCCACTTATATCATAGGCAAGGAAAAAACACAGGCTCGACCAGTTATCGAACACGGGCAGCCGTAGTGGTAAGTGAAGTAGAAGTAAAACAAAGATCAGGAATCGATACAATTAACTTACTCCACCCATCAAAGACACCAAAGGGAAAGAAATACAAACATTAAGCGACCAGACCATAATGGAAACCTTCACAAAGGAAGGTCATAAGGACAGTTACTTTCCCACAAAATGGCCATATGACCATCCAAAATTAAAAGACACAAGTGATACACACAGTAAGTAACAAACAGCATAAATAAATCGCCACAGAAGAACCGCCTTGGAACGGTCAGTGGAAAGATTTCCACTGGGGGGCTTAAATCGATTTTACGTGGCCACAATCTTCGCCCTTACTTCCGCCGCGATTTAGACAAATAATTTGTTCAGTCCACATGAAGGCGTCCTAACTCATCAGTGCAACATCTCCGTGAACACAAATAATCAAAGAACCACAGAGGTGAGACAACGGTGAGGACTCGACAGCAAGAAACCACTGAAATGCTGGAGCAAAAGAAAACCAACAGTTAGACTCCGATGGGCCCGACCAGAGACAGAGCATCAGGCACCAACCAACATTACCTTGAATTAGATCTCTCTAATTCTCAATAAGCCTTTACGTTGGTACCGTCATAGAATCTGAGGCCTGACCCACCGGCGTGCAATTAAAGAGGGAAGCAAAGTTGCCAACCGTGATTGGGTTAACCACCATGCATGCAGTCTGTCGTATAATATACATGTTGTACCCTATCTTTTTATATCGAAGAATGATTTTACGAAATTGGGTGCTAAAGTCATTGCGGTTATATATTTTTCTGAATTTATATACTAAGTCACCATCGGGTTCCGATAGACCTTGTTGCAGAAGAGATTTAAGTCCAATATTGAATTTTGAAATTAAATCAGAATGGCTTCTATAAAATTTTGAAAAGGCTTATGGTTTATAGTACCGATAACCCTGATTACGAAGTTTAGCCGTTAATAATTTATTACGAGTGTTGAAGTCAGTGACATGACTACACACTCTATCAAATCGAATTAATTGCGAAATATAAACGCCATATGATGGCGCACGAGGAACATCACCATCCAAAAAAGGAAAATTTACAATCTCAAAATCAAAGTCATCGCGTTTATCATAAATTTTGCATGAAACAAACCCATCTGTGGCCACGTAAAATCGATTTAAGCCCCCCAGTGGAAATCTTCCACTGACCGTTCCAAGGCGGCTCTTCTGTGGCGATTTATTTATGTTGTTGTTTGTTACTTACTGTGTGTATCACTTGTGTCTTTTGGTTTTGGATGGCCATATGGCCATTTTGTGGGAAAGTAACTGTCCTTATGGCCTTTCTTTGTTTAGGTTTCCATTATGGTCTGGTCACTTAATGTTTGTATTTCTTTCCCTTTGGTGTCTTTTATGGGTGGAGTAAGTTAATTGTATCAATTCCTGATCTTTGTTTTACTTCTACTTTACAATAGATAGATGTAAATCCAAAAACGGGGCCTCGGTATCAGAAGAATTTGCTTTATTTAACTGAAGTTCTGGGGGGTAAATCTGACTGATCAAACCATCGAAATAGGTATTATCAATATTTAATAAATCATCTAAATTTCTAGAAGTGGAGCTAAAAGCTTCAATAATTTCAGATTGGTTATCAATGGAAAGCGACAACATGAAGTCTCTTTCATAACAATACAAGAATAGATCAGCCACAAGAGGTGCGCAATTCGTACCCATCGGAATGTCCACAATTTGTCTAAATAACTTAGTACCGAATCTAATATAAATATTATCAAGTAGAAAGGTGAGGGCATCACACACTTTCTGACATGACCAAAGTGTATAATTCTTATGCTCTTTAGAAGTGAAAAATGCATTTCTGACATTACATGCAAGATAGAAGAAATCTTCTCTGTGAAAAGCCCATTCAATTAAATCATTAAGCTTTTCTTTTATAAGATTATGAGGAAGTGTAGTGTAAAGAGTGGAAAAATCGTAAGTAGACAGACTTGAAGCACGAACATGTCTGGATTTCAATTTATTTAAAACCTCATTCGAATTTTTTATAGACCAAAACAGATTTCTTCCTGATCTTTCAAAGACTTTATCACAATATTTAATCACATGCGTTTTAATAGCAGTAAGACAGGAAGTTAATAATTTAGAAAGTTCAGTGGTAGTGCAAGAGCTAGAATTTGCAATAAACCGTGCTTTGTAAGGTCTTTTATGAAGTTTTGGTAACCAGTATAGTGTAGGAAGCTTGTCTTGGCCTTCGGTAACACACACAGCAAACTTGGTGGCTGAATGACAAATATGTTTATCTACTATAACTCTCTCTTCAGCTAAAGGCTAAAGTTCATAGGCCTTAGTACCACCAAGCTCTTGCTTAAGCGTGTTAACATAGTGGGGCCGTCGCACAACGACGACGTTGTTAGCGGCCTTGTCTGCAGGGACCAAAACAAATTTCTTATGAAATTCTTGAATACCTAGTTTACACTGCCAAGTCGCACTCGGACGGTCAGCAATACAACTAAAGCGAAGCTTCGATAACTCGATCTCTGATGGCTCGATTGCCAATTCGAAATAGAAGTGAAGGCAATGACCAGGAATTAATCGATACAATTAACCAACAGCTCCCATCAGAGACACCATAAGTAAAGAAGCACAGACATGAAATAACTAGACCCTAATGGAAACATCAATAGCGGAAAGCCAAAGTAACTCTCCCACAAAATGGCCAATTGGCTATACAAAACAAAACAAAGCAAAAAAAAAAAAAAAAAAAAACAACACACACACACACACACAAGCGATACACGCAGTCAAAGACAAACCATAACAAAAATAAACCGCGACTGAAGTACCGCCTTGGAACGGTCAGTGAAACGAATTCCACTGGGGGCTTAAATCGATTATACACGGCCGCAATCCTCGCCCTTACTTCCGTCGCGATTTAGACAAATAATTTGTTCAGTCGGCATGATGGAGGCCTCCTGACTCATCAGTGCTTCATCTCAGAGAACTTGTCCTGGTGTCCCTAGAGATTTTTCACAATAACCACCGCAGAAAGTCATTGAGGGAGGCATAATGGGCGTCCGTGTTACCGCTTCTTCTGACTGCCACTGTGCGCCCCGCCCATCGTAACTTGCACAACTAGATTTGGCTGCATGGTGCTTCTGCGCATAGTTTAAACTGACCGTATATTAAGGATTTTATCATAAAAAGAATGCTGTATGTACTCATTAGAATCGCCTCATTGAGGCGATTCTAATGAGTACATACAACATTCCTTAGTTAGTTTATAGAATATAGAAAATATATATCACATCTATTGTGCCACGTGACCTGGCGTTATGATTTACCGTCAGTAGTTCGAACTACCCCTTTCTCAAACAAATTGTTATGGTCACAGAGATATTCGAGCTATTGAAGTTCGGCTGTGCTTGAGACTTTATTTCCAGAGTTTTATGCAATGAGAGCCTGGGTTTTCTGAAGCAGACTAGCTGGTTTTAGCATCCTTGACCTCGTTAGTGACCCGCCCAGCTGGCCAAGAAGCTGGATCGGGGTCAATGATCCCAAAGGTTATGTTGCAACCTTGACACCCGTGTGTTACAAGCAGTTTATCAACTGCTATGAGGGTAGTTGGGTGAGGCAAAGGTGACGTGTATCTTATGTCACCAGGGCATCCAGCTGATACTGGCTTACAGTTGGACAAGGCTTGTTGTCATTGCAGCAGGTAAGGGTAGATGGGGGTGGTGTTGTTGTTTCTTTTTCTTTTTTATACTACACTTCCATTCATTGTCCTCTTTCTCTTCTGTCTCTCACTTTCATCTCTTACTTCTCTTATATCTCTTTTCTCCCTTTCTCTGGGAGACGACACAAAATTATCCACAATGGTTGGCGTGTCGTTAAACCCCAAACAACTAATCAATCAATAAAATATCGTTTGCCGAAAAGAATTCCTAGCATGCAAAGCGTTAAGAGTCGGGTAAATATTAACAAAAAAAATCTGGAACTGGCCAGTCAGTCATGTATAGCCATAACAGGGAGCCTCACATTGCACAGGTATGTTATCGCAATGAAAGTCAGGCCCCTTTAAGGGGGTTCTCCGAGGTCTTGGGAGATCAAGGGAACATGACAATTTATTGTCAGGGAATATAGTCGGGGATTTGAAATTCGTAGCACCCGTATTTAAGGAGTTTAATGCACCCTACTTTCTCACACTAAACTATGATATGAATTTATTTAGAGATCTCTCAGCATCTTGAAAATGGAGTTAGAAAATCAAAAAAGTGGGGAAAAAGACATAAAAAGGGGAGATAAATGTTCCTACCCTCTTTTCTCATTTAAGCATCCAAACAATTCCAAACGACATCTCCTCTGAAACTACAAGCCTTAGGCCAATTGGAACCAAATTATATGTGAGGCCGCCATGGGGTGGAAGAACAAACATATATTCTGAATGTCTGGGTCACATGACAAAAATGTCCACCATGCCCATATATGGTAAAAAACTTTGAAAATCGCCTTCTCAGGAACCAATCGACCGATGACCTTGAAACTTGCTATACAATATTGGGGACCCGGGCCTTATCAAATTTGTTCAAATGATGGCATTTCGGTGACCTTGACCTTTCTTACGTCAAGGTCACATTGGGTCACTTAGGATTTTGTATTGAAAAGACAGGATTTTCTAATTCTGTTGCAGCTTATGACATCATAGTTGATATTTGCAATCAGCTTAATGATCATGGGGCCATAAGATTAAATATTTTTTAATTTTTCTAAAACTACTGGGCTTACTGATACCAAATTGCATATAGAAGCCTCAGTGGTGTAGCGGTTACGCTACTCGCCTTGCAAACTGGGGGTCGCAGGATTGATCCCGGTCTTCTCCAGACTTTTGGTTGAGTCTTTAAACCGAGGTCCCGTCTCCGTATGACCTTAGCTGTTGGTGGGGCGTAAAACTCAATCACTCACTCACCAAATTACATATATCAGCGTTGTCGAGAAATCAAAGTTTGTTAGAGGGATCTGTGTGATCGTCACACCAATATATAACCAACAGTGATTTTAAATTGTGCATCTCAAGAAATACAAGATCTGGTATGCCGCATTTTTGACTCTTGTTCAAGGCTGACCATAATATATGCGACGGCAACAAAAACATTGGTTGATTTCCAAAACGTTTGGCAGCAATGGTTCTGGGATTTGCCTCTTCTAAACCATTATGGTCTGTTAAAATAAATGGCCACCAGGGTCGTGGGGGTGGCGATTTATGCTCACTTGAGCTCTGGTGAGCGTAGTTTTCCATGGGCCGCTTGTTTATATTTTTTGTACAGGTCATTTATTAAAAGTCGCGTAAGCTTGATGGCAAGCTTAAACCATATTTAATTAGCGTTGGCAAGGATACAGCAGCCATAGTTTTCTGCTTTACTGATTGCGCTTGTTTGGTTATCTTTTGTTGCTTAGCTGCATGTTCCAGCCTTCCTTAACAATTGATGACCAGTGGTAGTTTGGTATGTATTTACCATGACAGCAATACCTCTGAAAGACGACAATGTTCAGTGAAGATAACAGCGCGGTCCTATTTCAGTCTTTTTTCAAAGGGTTGGCAGATTTTTTGTTCAGTATTTCATAATTGAAGGAAAGACGTGTTTTAGTGAGTTTACACCTCTGAACATTTGACTGAAGGTCTGCGAAATTTTACTGCAAAGAAAAAAAGAAACATTATATAGTATTTGGTGGAACGACTTAACTTAAATGTTTTAGAGGTAATTGTTTTGGTTTTTACCATTAATTTGCTGCAGAAAAAAGATACTATACTAAATGTTAATATCAGCATCTAATTCTCCAGCTGCGGATTTGATATACTCCAGCTAATTCGCTGACTGAATGACTTTGATTTTGATCGCTCGTTTGGATAGCCGTTTGGCCATATGGGCAGATAACTATCCTTCTGGCTTTCCATTCGTGACGTTTTCATTCTGGTGTTTTGAATGGGAGGTGCGAGATATTTTGTAAAGATTCCTGATCATTGCCTGCACTCTGTTTTTCAAATTTGATAACTCCTGATGGCTTGTCATAGAAGGCCTTTTTGGCCAATCTGTCTGGGACAATTGGGATGGTTGGGTGAGGCACAGGTGACGTGTACCTTGCGTCAATAGGGCGTCCAATTTATATTGGTTTACAGCTGGACAAGACCTGCTGTTCTTGCAGCAGGTAAGGGTAGAAGGGGAATACTGCTATTTCTTCTGTTTCTGCTTTTCCATTTTTCCCTTTCTCCTCTGAATCTAACTTTCATCTGCTAAACTATCTCTTCTATCGCTTTTCTCCCTTTCTCTAGGGAGAGGACACAAAATGACCAACAAGGGTTGACGTGCCTTTATACCCAAAACAATCTATATATGAGACAAATATCAGTAAAAGGAAGTTGCAGTAAAAAAGGAGATGAAGACCGGATTAATCAGTGTGTTACAAGAGACACAGGATAATTAAGAGCCACTGGTGAATAGAGGGACAATGCTATCGAAGGCAGGTTGCTTAACGAAATGGAAGAAGGTAAGTGCAGGGGACATCTTAAGATGCACGTTTACAGGTTATACCACAACTCTGTGAAAAGGAAGGATAGAAGAATGTTTAAGGGTTGGCTATACGTTACATTAAAGCTCGGGTACTATTTATTTTTAGTCGTGCGACTTAACAGAAAATAAGGTAGGCTACCCAGTAAGATTTCAATAGAGACCTTGCAGTGCCCAGTAACAATTACGTGTTTAAAATATAATAATGTCGATGTTAGTTGGGGAGCCCTCACCACAAACCGGAAACTTTGGATAATGATTCTTGAAATATACAATGTATTCATTAAATGTTGACTGATTCAAGTCAACAGTTTAGAGAATCACTTGATAGTTCACCAGCTGACAAATATGATTGATGATGGATATTCTCCTCACTAAACCGGAAGGAAATTGCCATCAGTAACTTTTCAAAAATATATCTATTGGTCCCTGTTGTGATACATCTATGACCAGCCAGTAAAATAATTTGTTTTGTGTTTGTTTTAATATGGATTTTTATCACGTTCTGTCACACAACAGGAAAAAGCGGTAAAATGGTCCATAGGCATCGGAGTCCCTTGTTCGTGCCCGGGTTTAAACAGATTCATCAAGTTTCACATGCACGTGCAAAAATAACCATCCTGCATACTGACGGAAAGGAACTTGTTTCAAAAAGTACTAACAGTCATTTAGAGCGAAAATAGTGTAAAATTTAACAAATTTGTGGGGTCAAATTTCAATGGTCAAAATTTATGGTAACACCGGATGTAGTTACGTCATATCATGAATTTTGGTGTCTTCGAGTATTGACAAATATTTTGGCTGATGCAATAAATCAACATTCATTTGCAAGCGCAAGCTACACATAACTAAACTTAATCCAACTATTCCATCCGCATGGGGGTGGGTGTAAACCCATACAATTTTCAACCCCTTTTCCCCCACCAGATTTGCTAAATAATCACTTGTCATATAGGTAAGGCTTCTATCTCAATGAAACGGCACAAATAAAGCGTGAGAATTTTGGGTGCATTAAATTTTTCGAAATCTGGTCTCAGATCCCTGACTAATAAAGGAACATTGGTAAATACTTTAAGACAACAAGGCAACAAAACTAATTTGGGTGGAATATGGAACATAGTACAGTCGAACTTCAATGGCTCGAACACCTTTGGGACCTTGAAATTCTGTTCGAGACAGGGGTAGTTCGAGCCACTGAGGTTACTGTCAGGAGGCATAACGAGATACTTTTAGACATCTTTTCTGTGTTCTATAATGAATATGTATGCTGTGTGTACTCATTAGAATCGCCTCATCGAGGCGATTCCAATGAGTACACACAGCATACTTTTGCAAGATAAAAGACTAAAATCTCCTTAATTATCTCCCACTATTTCTTATATAAAGGATTTCGCTATGGGCTCAAGAATGGGTTCGACTGATTCATGGTAAACGAGTCATCGTTGTTCGAGCCATCGAAGTTCTACTGTAATTTGGAAACAACAACAAAAACAACTTTATTGGGAACAAAGGGAGATGACAGAAAATGTTTTGGGTACAAGGGTAATGGTCCCACAATGATACTAAAATTTTCAGGGGTGTCTAAGTTTATTCGTATTGCAGCTCAAAAACTTGCATTGATGGTATTCGTTAAAGCAGCCTCGCCGAGGCGTTCTTATGAACATAAACAGTCTATTCTTTGGACGGGATAATGACAATATATTATCCTCTTAAAATGGTCATTTTATCGCTCCGCTCAACAGGGCTTCGAAAAGTAGACTGAGCTGCCGCGCATAGCTGAAACCGACCAAACATGAATGCGGGTAAACCGATTTGGTCTAACCCTGCCCAGGCGAGTCGGACCGCCCCTGAATATAAAACCCTAGCGGTTTGTTTGGCCGGTTGGGCTTGAGATGTCATTTCATTTCAATGTCGGGTTAAAGTCTCACAAAGTTGGAAACGGTGTCTCCTAAATAGTGCTGATGGAGACGTAAAACTTCAACACACACAAAACATGGGCATGTATATAACCTAGGACCGTCTTATATGGAACCGTTATGTTATTGTTATGGTCGGTTGATCTATTTAGAGTTTAACGGACTGATCAACACCATTAAAGTTGTGTTGAGTCGGTCAGTTTACGTAGCGAAACTAATGCGTGGACAAAAGTACAGTTAAGTTTACCAACGCTACTGAGACCGGCTAAAATTAAGATTAAAATGGAAACGTCTAGCATATTTTTACGCCATTTTTCAAAGGGAGACAACCTTCGGGTCGTCCTGTTCGCTTTCCTATAAACACTGTCCCACTGAAAAAAGGGATCTACTCTTAAAGGAAAGAATTTGCTCATTTCCTTTAAGATTAGACCCTTGCAAAAATACTTTTGCAGGAGTTGCCTCGCCTGAAGCCGTTCCCATACCCCTCAAAAGGTTTGAGATATTCTTTCTGCGTGCCTTCTGCTACTTTTGAACAGACCCAAAGGTGCTCTTAATTTAGGAAAGTACAGTGAACATTGTTTCGCCAGAAACTGACAACTGTCCTTCTTGAACCAATCTTACACGAGTACATGTATGTTATTGTAAAGAAAGCGAGGCCGCCATTAGTCTATTCCCATAAGGCGCTCTATATTGTCTTCTGACAACTCATATAAGCCTCCTTGGTGTAGTGGATAAACTACTCGCCTCATAAACCAGGGGTCATGGGTTCGATCCCGGGTTTCTCGAGACTGTTGGATGAGTATTTAAACTGAGATCTCGTCTCCGAATGTTTGTTAGTTTGTATTGGGGTTTTACGGCCCAGTCAACAGTATTTAAGTCATTTTTGAGCCGGTCAGTTTACTTATCCACACTATTCCTGGGCAAGCTTATACGTAACCGGTTGCCCAGTACAGTGCACATTCTTTCGCCAGAAACTGTCAACTGCCCTTCTTGAATCAGCGGAAGGGAGAGAATGACCGTAGAAAATATTTCATGATCAAACTCGACGAAAGAATGTTGCCGACCCCGGCAGGTATCGAACCCGCGTCCTCCTGATCACCAGTCAACGCGCATCCGACTGAGCTACCGAGGCCCGTCTCCTTATGACCTTAGCGGTTGGTAGAACGTAAAACTCAAACACACTAGCTCACTCTGACAACTTCGGCCCCGCCCACCGTGGCTTGAAGAAATAGATAGGCTGCATGATGCTTCCACGCACAGCGGAAACCGACTGCACACGAGTACTGGTAAACCGCTTAGAGGATCTAAGCCTACCGAGGCTAAGTGGTGCGAGTCGGACTGTCCATGCATATAAACCCTATTGGTTTCATTGAACGGCAGGGCTTGAGATGTCATTTCATCTCATTGTTGGGTCTCACAAAATTGGAAGCAACGTCTCCAAAATGACCTATACAGTGTTGACGGGGACGTAAGCCTCAAATCAAACAAACATACAGCACCACATCCCACCCCCACGCCACCCCATCTAAGGTGCTTAGATGTTATCGTTTTGTTCAATATTTACGCCACTTTCACATATTGTCTTTTCTTCTCAGTCCGCTCGAATTACGCGAGATGTACTGACTGCTCTGCGACTTAATCGATTGATCAGACTGGAAATCAATCAATCAAATACCATGTAATCCGAAATACTTTCCCCGCAGAGCGGTTTAAATTGGAATTAGGTGTACCTATTGTGCAGGTATTACCTTTTATGTTCGCACCGGCGGGTAGCTATGGGTACGATAGACGCTATTGTGCTTAACCGGTGTATAATGAGAGCAAATTGATTCACATTAGTTTGCCTTTTAAATATTGAGTTATCAAATTAAGGAGATTTAAAACAATTATGTCGGAGAAGGACACGGTAAGTTTTAAGACTTTTTTGTGTATGTCTGTTATGTCTATATTTTACACTTATATGTTACTTACTAATCAGTGTCTGTTTCTTAAAGAAAAGTTCCAAAACTTTTTGATATGAATATTTAACTTTCAATGAAACAGAATGATTGTTTGTTTGTATCTATGAACCTTGCTTTATTCTACATATATTATTATATTATTTTTTTAAATTGTTTTGAAGACCTAATTAACAATCTTGCCTATTAATTCAGCACCAATTAAACTCAGTATGCAACCGCTGGAAACTGTCCCACCACAGTAGACTGAGATTTGCTTGTTTGTTTGTATTTGAGTTTAACGGCCCAGTCAACACTATTTTAGGTCATTTTTGAGCCAGTCAGTTTACAAATCCACACTTTTCCTGGGCCGGCTTATACGTAAGCGATTAACCAGTACAGGGCACATTCTTTCGCCAGACACTGACAGCTGCCCTTCTTGAATCAGTGGAAGGGAGAGAATGACCGCAAAAAATATTTCATTATCAATCTCCACGAAAGAATCTTGCCGACCCCAGCAGGTATCGAACCCGCGTCCTCCTGATCACCAGTCAGACGCGCATCCGACTGAGCTACCGAGGCCAGCTAGTAGACTGAGCTTGTACAAGTATTTTTACAGTAAAACGACAAGGCATCCTCTAAGTAAGATACCGACATCTAAACTAAATCTCATATCGCCAGACATATTAACATATTTAACCCCTTTTGTACTGAAGTGAAACTTCCGTCTTGTTTACAGTCGATCTAGGAGTTCATTTCGAAATTTTGGGATGTCAGATTGTTTGAAATTGATGGAGAATGTGTCTGAACGGTTCTCTCTATTGTCACAGCGTCTGATCTGAGCCTGCACTGTTTACCAGTGTTCCCTTGTGGGGTACCCCGTAAATATGGGTTAAAAGTGTATGTAAGATATACATGAGGCATATCGAACAGTTTAAATACTGCTATTATGATATGCAAATTTCAAATACAGACACAATACCATAATACGTTTTAATCTGATAAAAGAACTGTGTATTGGGTTGTTAGCGACTAGATAAGTCTTTTCTGTTTGATTTGATAAAGTTTAAACCTTTGAGGCCAAAACAAGTGGTTTCATAAGACGAGCCACGTCATGTGAAAAAATAATCTGTTCTGGCTGTTTGCAAACACCAAAGGTAACTGATCAGACTGCGCATCCTCGCAGACTGATCAGTGCCTTAGTGTTTGCTGCTCTGATAGCACAATATCTCTAGGTTCTAGTTTCAAAATTTCAACACAGAACTATAAAGGCTTCATTAAAGATACCCAGTCCAAACTGCCGGCCTCGGTAGCTCAATCGGATGCGCGTCTGACTGGTGATCAGGAGGTCTCGGGTTCGATACCTGCCGGGGTCGGCAGCAATCTTTCGTGGAGCTTGATCATGGAATCTTTTCTACGATCATTCTCTCCCTTTCGCACCGGCCCCGATAGCTCAGTTGGTAGAGTGTCCGCTCCGGGGAACGGGAGGTCACGGGTTCGATCCCGGGCCGCGACATACCAAAGTCGTTAAGAATAGTACTTGCTGCTCCTCGCTTGGCACTCAGATTTACGGGGTAGAGCTAGGACTGGTCGACCCAGTGTCAGGATAATGTGACTGGGTGTGGTATCATGTAATGTGTCTGGGACATGATACTTCAGTGAGGCAGCACTATAAAAGTGAGCATTGAGCTCCCTGTCGCAACCAGACACCGTCGTGATATAACTGAAAAATTGTTGAAAGCGACGTTAAACCCGAATTCACACACACACACTCTCACTTCCGCTGATTCAAGAAGGGCAGTTGTCAGTTTCTGACGAAAGAATGTGCCCTGTACTGGTTAACCGCTTACGTATAAACCTGCCCAGGAACAGTGTGGATAGGTAAACTGACCGGCTAAAAAACCTAAAATAGTGTTGACTGGGCCGTTAAACTCTAAAACAAACCCGTACAAACTTGCATCTAGGGATGGCAACTTTAATCCAAGCATAAATATTTGATCTTGACCTACATTTCACGGTTCACTGACTTTGTGAACAATTGCGTCAACCCCAGATTTCAACGTAATGTTCAAATCCATTTCTCAAGAACCATAAGAGCTTCATTCATGATACTCGGTACAAACTTGCATCTAGGATGGCAACTTTAATTCAAGCATCCATATTTGACATTGGTGTATATTTCATGGTTCACTGACTGTGAACAATTTGCGTCAACCCTAGATTTCACCCTTATGTTCAAGTCCAGTTTTCAAGAACTATAAGGGCGTCATTAAGGACTTTCTTGTGATGGCAACTCAAATGCAAGCATCCATATTTGACCTTGACCTACATTTCATGGGTCACTGATTTTGTGAACAATTGCGACAACCCTAGCTTTCTTTAATGTCATTTCTGAAGAATGATACTTGGCATAAAACTCCCATATATGGATGGCAACAATGTCGTCATCAGGTACTTGTACCGCTCTGCACTGAACAGGTCTGTCTTCGGAGAATATGACACGCGCATACAATGAGGATGACAACTATAATGCAAGCATCCATATCTGACCTTGACCCACATTTTATAGTTCATGAAGTTTTCGCCCCACAGGCGCGATATAGCCTTCGGCGGAACTCTTATTCCCCGCAAAACATAGATTGTGGGTAGTCGTTAGAACCGCCTCTTTGAGACAGTCCTAACGAACACAAACAATTTATGTTTGATGCAAACATAAGAGACATCTGTTGACAACATCTTATCATTTGATAGATATCATGAAGACACCATTTATATACGGACTTGAATGCCGTTTGATACACTAATGGGCTGGACATGGGTGTGGCTCCCAGCTTTACACGAAGTCAAAAACAATTCTAATGCAAGTAAAGCGACGTCTGATTGGATAGCGTTAACATTTGCGACAGTATAATTTATGGGGAAACCCGACGTCATCACGTAACGTCGCTTTTCATTGGCTGGCAATGGGCTTGTACACAACTCACAGTGCTTACCGTTTTCTAGTACAATTTCTAACAAAATGGGTATGACTGTATTGAAAATTGTTATTTGGGGAAGTAAATTATCGTTTTTTTTTTGGTCGGAAATTTCGTTTTACGGCGACACGTCAGCCGTAAAACAACGATTTACCTCCACAAAGGACAATTTTCATTTACCCCATATTTTACACACGGGCTTATTACACTAATGGATTGGACATATGTCTCATTGGTAGCATTTTTTCCCAGCTTTTGTGACACGAGGTCAAAAGCAAATCGCTCCCTTAATGGTTCCTGAACGTGTTCAAATTTTCGTGATTCTAATTTTCAAACAAATTTTCTTATTATATTTTTCTCCAGGTTAAGACCATTTTTCAAGCCTCCAAAATTTGCCTTTACAAGCAATTTACCATGACAGACAGCTTCGAAAACATTGATATGTATAACCGCATCTGCTTTTTGTCTTTGATTATTGAAGATCGGCTAATTGATCAGCCGCGTTTGTAATATGATATGTAAAGGACTGAAAATACGTTAAAGGGAAGTAAACTTTTGAGGAAATAATTTGCCTAAAAAAATACATACGCATATGCGGTATTTTTTTTAAGGCTTTGGTCCAAGAATGTGTTCTCAGAATTTGCTGTCCATCTAGAAAGGGAATCAGATGGGAATTCGCCTATAAAAAGTACATATCATACGCGGTCTGCTTCTATATACATTTGGGAAAGGCTCAACCAGAAAAGTAACCGTATAGGAAACCTTTTTCTTTTCTGTGTTTAGATGGGGTTTGGGGAGGGTGAATGTCTGTCCCGGAGTCCAGCTGTTGGTTTTCGTTTGCTTCCGCATTTCAGTTATATGCTGTCGGATCCTCAGCGTTGTTTCAGCTCTGTCGTTCGCGCGGATAAAGAGGTTTGTGCTTCTTTCCCTTTGGAATCTTGGATGGAAGTAGGGTAATATCGTATCGATTCCTGATCCTTGCCCTTACTTCTGTTAGGGAAATGGGTACACTTGACAGATTTTCCGCCTTCTTGCAAGGGAGAAAATTTTCGGAACTTCCCGTTCGCTTGTTTATAAACTCTGTCCCACGAAAAAAAGGGGTCTTCTCTTAGAGACAAGAATTTACTTCTCAGGAGCCGACCTTTAATCTGTTAAGAATCGACCCCTTTTGACGTGGGAAATAAAAATAAATTTGCTGGAATTGCCTCCCCTGAAAGCGTATCCATTTACCTAGGAATCTTCCGTGGTGTAGTGGTTAAGTTATTCACCTCTTAAATCAGGGGTCGAGGGTTCTATTCAGGTCTTTCACCACACTTTCGGGTGAGTCTTTAAATCGATGTCCTCGGGAGCAAATTGTTTCATTTAAGAGTAGACCTATAATGGTATGACAAACAAAATAATTTTGAAAGAGTTGCCTCCCCTCAAGGGGTTTCAAATCCCCTGAAACATTTGTGAGGTATGATTTAAAGTTCATGTTCCTCCATTGTTTGTGTCTCCATCTCCGATTCCATTCGCTATTGACGCCTTTTATCTGCATAGTCATCTAGAACGTACATTGTTGATAAAACATGACCTGGCGCAGGGCAATATTTTCATATATGAGCCCCGCCAAGCGAATTTGTGCCTTCTAGCATTCCGTCATGACAATTTTAACTGCGAATGCCCAGCCATTCAGAGGGGCCAGGGATATGGCTTTCTGTCTGAAGGTTCCTCTTGATTCACTGGTTGTATAAGCGAGCAGCGAAGGTTCTGGCGAGACTGCGCGGATGCGCAGGCTCGCCTGAACCTTCGCTGCTCGCATAGGCGATAAGTACCAAAATCGCTTGACGGGGTCCATATAGTTCGTCTGTCGTTTTTGCTTGTTTGAATTGAGCTTTTACGTCCCCGTCAACACTACTTAGGTCATTTTGGAGACGTTGCTTCCAATTTTGTGGGACTTTTACCCAACATTGAGATGAAATGACATCTCAAGCCCTGTCGCACAAACACACCAAAAGGGTTTATATGTAAGGACGGTACAACTCGCACCACTTTGCCTGGGCAGGCTTAGACCCTCCAAGGGGTTTACCAGTACTCGTGTGCGGTCGGGTGCAGCTCTTCGTGGAAGCATCATGCAGCCCAATCTATTTCTCAAAGCCCCGATGTCGTCTGGCGTAACTGACAATGACGGATCTTAATCAAATGCCTAAAGAGCTACTGTTTGTCAATTCTAGGAAGGTTAATGAGACCAATCTTATTTCTAAACTGCCTGTTGCAGAAAGAGCAAGAGAGGTTTGAGGAAGAAAGCCTTAGTTATCGCATTCCGCTGAGCACCCTGCGGGTCGTGCAATTGCTTGTTACAAATCTAGCAGCTCTGTTCTGAACGTTTTCAATTTCTTCATTAAGAACCACTCCACTTGGGTCCCAGATGCAAATAACGGCGAACAAGTCCCGTTTATGCTGTCTCCTGAACATGTCACATCCTGAGGAGATTTCGCCTCATGAAACCAAGTGTTCTATTCGCCTCAGTACACAATTTGCTAATGACTTTATTATGTGTGTATTCCATCAAAACCAAAAGGACTCAAGTCCCTTTACAACAGATACACAAAAGCGTCGAAATAAATCTAATTTTAAATAGTTCACTTCAATATATCAAAGACTGTTGCATCAAATATACTGGTTACCACCCAGGAAGTCCTGTTTGTAATGCTCAGATGTGAGCGAGTAGCAGTAATAGGAGAAAAAACAAATACAAAAAAAAAAAAAAAAAATGAAAACACGCAGAAGTTTGACCGCGCGAAAGTTTCGAAAATACGTCACGCTAAACAGAAACGTACTGCAGTGAGCCGACAAGGTGAGCCCGTAAAAGCCAGCCCGGCGCTTGGACCAACGAATTACCGGAGCATTTACCGCAGCTCTTACCGGAGCGGGTTGAAGGAACTTCTCGTCTGGTTAAGTAATTAACACTTTTTATAAACTATTAGCCAGGGGTATCAAATAAACCCCTGGGAATAGTAAAAGACACAATGACCTATCTGGCTACCTGCGGATTTGAACCTTCCCAAGACTTACAAAGTGATGATGTGCCCCAAATCCCAGAGCAATATGCAAGTGCTTCAGGATACTTAAAGTATCATTGCAGCAAACTAAAGACGATTTTTTATCTTTTTTGCGCCGTTTTTCGGCGGTAACTTTTTTATATTTGGGCCCCGTCAAGCGATTTTGGTACTTATCGCCTATGCGAGCAGCGAAGGTTCAGGCGAGCCTGCGCATCCGCGCAGTCTCGCTAGAACCTTCGCTGCTCGCTCATACAAGCAGTGAATCAAGAGGAACCTTCAGACATAGAGCCATATCCCTGGCCCCTCTGAATTGCTGGGCATACGCAGTTAAAATGTGTCATGACAGAATGCTCGAAGGCACAAATTCGCTTGGCGGGGCTCATTTGATTTTTGATCAATACATCCAGCGAGAAAGGTGTGGAGGACAAGCTCCTCCAACTTCTCGTTAAGGACTCAGCCTCCTGAATGGTATACTTTTTGCTCTAATCAGATGGACTTTTTACAACTTTTGAATTTTTCGATGAACTTTTGAATTTTTCGAGAAGTTCAATTCTGTCACTCACACTTTGAAATATAAACACATGGCTAGCCTAGTTGAAACGATATCTATATATGCGTCCAACTGAAGGGACGTTGTGCAAAACATTGGGGTGTAGACAGTTAAAAACATGAAATACGAGTACGTGGTTTTAGTTAGAAAAACTGTAGCAGAGACAAAACAGACCCTACGCATTTGATCTATTTGTTCATAGAGGATCTTACATAATTGTTCATGTATTATTGAATTTATTAAACGAGTTGAGGAAAAGGGATAAAATGCGAGGCTTGCCGAGCATTTTATTCCTTTTCCTCAACGAGTTTAATAAATTCAATAATACATGAGCACGAATGCAAGATTCTATTTATCATATGACATTTTATTCACGATTGTTTACAAAAATATCAATATTCCGCTATTAGTAAACGCGACGTCGTTAAGGACGTCGTACATGTAACGTTACGGGACGTATCTAACTAATTTGCATATTTAATCCACTAGTAGATTATCGAAAATAATGCATGACGTTATTACACTCTCGGACGCGACGTCATATGATAAAAATATTAAAAGTACTACACCAGTAATTGCGACTTTTTGTTTCACTCCCGAATGTGAAATGTGAAACTTTTCTTACATAACTAATACGGACATGAAACCTTTTTTTGAGAAGTTGGCGGAGGTTGTCCCTACAACTTGTTGATCAAAAAAAAAAAAAAAAAAAAAAAAAAAGTAGTTATCGCCGAAAAACGCGGCAAAAAAGATAAAAATTCGACTTTAACTGAGTCACCCTATCTAATTTTCTTCCCATGTAGTGCACATAGGGTCAACACTCGGGCATCGTCATACTAAGGCTGTGTGCAAAGCGGCCGTGAAGCTCAAACAATTGTTTTTTAACGACACGTCAACCCTGGTGGGTCGTCTCCCAGAGAAAGGGACAAAAGATATAGAAGAGGTAGTTGAGGAGAAGTGCGGGAGAGGCACGGGAACAGGGGAAAATGTATAAAAGTGTAAAAACAGAAGAATTAACAACGCCCAACCCCCACTCTACCCCTTCCTTCTGCAAGGACAGCAAGCCTTGCCAAACTGTAAGTCAATATTATGCAAAATACAAATCATCTTTGCCTCACAACAGAACAAATTAAAAACTTTGAAAAAAAAAAGTTTTTATGTAGTCAGGGGAAGACCTGCTCGATCCCTCTTGAAGCCCACAAGGATCCCTGATGTGGCAATGCTCTGTGGAAGTTGGTCCTTAAGCCTGATACCCGTGGCGATGAAGAATAGCTGACAGAAGATATACCCTGCAGGGAGTATCCTCTACTGTCCGCTGCTATTGGGTCGGAGAACCTGCAAGCATGGCTGTACACTTAGCCCAGAAATAGATCATGCCCAGCATAGACATCTTTGTGTCGGTGCTGCTGAGTTTGGTGAGGTGTTGTATCACTCGGGAGGTAATGCTGGTTGTGTGGTAGTCACCTCTGACAAACCGAGCTGCTCGCCGTTGCACCGTCTCAAGCTGCTGGATACTATATATGGGACCCATACTCACGTGGCATAATCCAGGATAAGTCTTATGGTCTATTCCATCATGCTTTAACATCTTCAGGCCAGTTGGTTAAATTCTTCCAAAGAAACGACAGGCTGTCTTTTTACAGTTGTATAAAAATTGGGTCCCACGACATGTTTCTGAAATAAAGAAGTCCCAGGTACTTTGAAGTCTTTAAGATTGACAGTTCATGGCCATTTATCTTGAGCATGTAAGTTGCTGCAAATCTCCAACCAGACTTCCCCGTTTTGTTACCTTGACTGCCACACATTTGGTTGGGTTGAAAAGACTTTTGCCAGTCTGTATTCTATTATGGGCGTTGCTATAGTCTGTCAAGAATTCTACCGCAGTATCAGTCATGCTTGAGATCTTGTGATATAAAAGGCTGTCATTAGTGTAACAGATGAAACCAAAATGCTACACACATTTGGCCCGGTCGGGGATCGAACCCGGGCCACCGGATTAATAAGCAAACACTCTACCACGTCGCTATAAAAGCCAGCTTGTCGGGAATCGAACCGGGGATCTCTAGCATCAGAGGCAAGTGTACTAACCACTGAACTACCACGCTAGCATTATAGGAATTTTGATGTTAACTACATAAGGGGTGTACTTCAAAGGCAATAAGATCATTTACGAACTTGCCTTCAAATTCCTTTCGAAGCGAAAACAAAAATGTTGTTCAAAATTTATGGAAATGCATTAGCACTTAAACGACCTGCAACGTGACAAAATAACATTTTTTTTTTGCACGGCACTGCATGATGTTATCCAACATGGATATAATATGAACAGCAACGAGCAAAAATACTACTCTGACAATATAAACTACATCGTCTAAATAGAATCTTTCCAGCCCTCATAAAAGAAACTTTGGCTCCATGTGCTTCCATCTAGTGCACACCAAAGACTCTGATCAGACATGCGCGCAGTCTGATCTGAGTCTTTGCTGTGCTTACGTCCGAGGATGTGTTTTCGCTGGTCCCAGCCCATGTGCCAAGTTTCGTTGACATAAGCAAAGCGGCGATGAAATCATTCTTCAAATAGTCTTTTCAGTGCGCACAAATCAATACAATAATTTTCTTTTCAGACCGGTAATTGCAAGTATAAAATTTCAATTCCGTCAATAAGGTTGATTTTCTTAAAGCGAATTTGCGGGTACGTTGGGCCAGCCCATGATAAATGGGTACTTTGATGATTTTCCCATAAGCGACCAGAAAACGCTCTAACGAACCTGTGCATAAGCGCAGTCTCGTCAGAGCCTTTGCTGCCCGTAGGCATGTTTGTTTGTTTGTATTGGAGTTTAACGACCCAGTCAACACTATTTAGGTCATTTTGAGCTGGTCAGTTTACGTATCCACACTTTCCTGGGTAGGCTTATACGTAAGCGGTTAACCAGTACAGTGCACATTCTTTCGTCAGAAACTGACAGCTGCCTTTCTTGAATCAGCGGAAGGGAGAGAATGTCCGTAGAAAAGATTTCATGATTAGTCTCCACGAAAGAATGTTGCCGACCCTGTCAGTTATCGAACCCGCATCCTCCTGATCATCAGTCAGACGCGCACCCGACTGAACTACTGAGGCCGGCTCCATAGGCATGGCTTTATACAAGAAGTTGTATTTCAAAGTGGTGCGAGTCGGACCGTCCATGCATATAAACCCTATTGGTTTCATTGGAGATTTCAGTTCATCTAAATGTCGGGTAAAAGTCCCACAAAATTGGAAGCAACGTCTCCAAAATGACCTAAATAGTGTTGACGGGGACGTTAAACCTCAACTCAATTGTGCATGCGCATTTGAAAAAAAAAAACAAAAAAAAAAAAAAAACACATAAATCAGGGGCATTAGAGGTGCCCTTTTCTTATGCGCTGGCTTGTTTGGTTGTTATTGAAGGATGGTAAACTATATCCTGTTAGACACGGTGACGAAAGGAGCGACATTGATACACCAAGTTTATTTCCCTCCATTTTGACAATGTAGACAACTCTCATTTCTTCCTGTTTGTTTCCCTGTATAAATAAGACCATCTGCAAAAGTGGTCTAGTCTTAAAAGGGAGACACTTTTTCCCCAGGAGAAAATTATTTCCTTTCAAGGGGAATGGGAGCATCTGGCACATTTTTCCGCCATTTTTCAAAGAGAGACAACTTTTGGGACTTCCTGTTCGCTTTTCTATATATTAGCCATATCCCACTGAAAAAGGGGTCTACTTTTAAAGGAAACAATTTGCTCCTGAGGAGCAAATTCTTTCCTTTAAGAGTTGATCCCTAATGATATGGGAGACAAAAAAACTTTTGCAGGAGTTGTCTCCCATGAAGGCGTTCCCATTCCCCTTAAGAAAATACCCCTTTTCATATTGGAACAAGAATGATTTTGAAAGAATTCCCACAGTTTTCAGAACCAGATCAAATTTGACTTAAGTGTGTATACTGAAATCATCATACTTTCATACTACTATCATTCAGTACCATTGTCAGATGTTTTTCGTGTACATGTTCAGTCTTCCAGGGCTCGTGGGTTCGATCCCGGGCTTCTCCAGACTTTCGGAAGAGTCTTTAAACCGCGGTCTCGTCTCCTTATGACCTTAACTGTTGATGGGACGTAAAACTCAAACACACACATGTTCAGTCTGAGTAGGGCCGCAATTGTACCTGCCGAGAATGATTTCAGGTTTAGTCCGATTGCTTGATATTCTATTCAAACTTAAGGTTACTGTCAGCCACGCGTTGCTGTTGTCGTTTTGGTCGATTGTTTGTCAAGCGATCCAAAGGTAAGAATACAGCCAGTCTTATATTGCTGTTGTCCACGTGACCATCTTCACGGGACCAATATAGTTAACCAGCACGCCAACGAAAGGAAAAATCTAACGAATAAGTCACTGTTCAGCAATTTTTTCTTGTCACCGTCTTTTCTTTATTTGACAATGACCTTCGCCTTTCGCTAAAATTGTGTATAGATCTGATCAATAGTATGAGCTGAGACTTACAGTTTCGTTTAACCCTCCAATTCTAGAATTTCAAGCTAACAACGAAGACTGTGATAAGACGCCGCGTTCTGATCTGGATCTACAGTATTTATCAGGGTACAAGTCCTTTACATAATACTTTGACCCTACAATGATAAGAATGCGTGGCTATAAATAATATAGCGTGGCTATAGATTTTGTCTGTTTTGGAGTTTTACGGCCCAGTCAACATTATTTAGGTCTTATCGAGCCTGTCTGTACTTCCTTGGTAGACTAATTTAGTGTGAACAATTTGACATGAGACTGACCTTTATGCAAGGAATAAATTAGTCAATGCTATCGCCTTATGCGTCGGCTTTCGAAAACTTCTCGTGAATTTTCGGTATCACGCGAATAGCGGCCCATTTACCGACCTCTATGTATTGTATAACAATGAGGAAGTTCGATCATCTACCAGACCATGGTAGCGGAAGTCAAATTGTGCGCGTTCTTCCTAAGATTTCCATGTTTTATCACCGGTGTGATCGAACGACGTCTGGTAGATGTTTGGTTGACTGCAAACAGACCCTCTATTTCTTGAATAGAAGCAGCCTTGACAAACATGGGGTGCACACTAATGTCCGGAAATTGTCCGGGAAATGGCGGTTTGTGGTGCGTTATCCCTAATTTCTCCACTTCGGGTTGTCAAAAATTAATAAAACTAGTATCAAATAAAACTTTAAGCTCCATTCTAAAAGATCAAAAGTCAAGTTTTTAAGTTAATTTTTCTGGGAAATTCTCGGACAAATCAACTTCAGAAATGGACCCTTAATTTGTTAAAAATGAAAAATATTGTTTAACAATATTTTTGAATGGAGCTTAAAATTGTATTTGATACTAATTTCATTAATTTCTGACCACCCGAAGTGGAGATATTAGGGATAACGCACCACTACCCCCCATTTCCCGGCCAATTCCCGGCTATTTCCCGGACAATTCCCGGACATTAGTGTTCGTACCTTTCGCCGCCATCTTTGTTACGTATGGTGTGATGTATCTACCAGAGTAACCCACGCTTTAGTCTGGTTCGACCAGAGTGACGTCACACTTTCCCGCCATGTTACCAGACCGCTACCAGACTGAGTTCGATCACACTTTGGTTAACCACTGGTTAACCAGGGTACCTGATCGAACTACTTCAATATCACCAGCTTCGGAACTATATGCATTCAGTCGGGTGTCAATAGAGTTCACCAGTCTCAGGTCAATTTGTTCGATTTATACATAAGCGGTTAACCAGTACAGTAAACACTTTTTCGAGAGAGGAAGAAAGAGAATGGCCGTAGAAAAGATTTCGTGATCTGTCGCAACGAAAGAATATTGCCGAGCCCGGCAGGTATCGAACCTGCGACCTCCTGATCACCAGTCAGACGCGCATCCGACTTATTTACCGAGGCCGGCGTCACCTGGATATCATAAAACGCATTTTGCCGCGGTGAGTGGTTAAGTCACGGGGACACTAGCGGCGACTTAGAGCATTCTTTCGTATCTCCATAATCTTGTTACATTTCTGATGAAAATTAGTGATATTTTTCTTATTTATTCTCCAAACTCATTGAGGCGATTCTAACGGGTACCGACAACCTATGTCTTCGTTTGTTTTGTATGTTTGTTTGATTTGAGGTTTAGCGTCCGCGCCAACACTGTATAGGTCACTTCCAATTTTGTGGGACTTTCATGAAATGACATCTCAAGACCTGCCGCCCAATAAAACCAATACGGTCCGACTCGCACCGCTTTGCCTGGGCAGGATTAGCTCCTGTAAGCGGTTTACTAGTACTCGTGTGCGGGTCGGTTTCAGTCTTCGTGGAAGCACCATGAATGCCCGTCTATCTCTTCAAGCCCGGATGGTCTGGGCCCGGTCTATGTCTTGGAGCAGAAATTAAAAAGATATTGTGTACCCCGCAAACTCCAATTTTCTCTATATAAAGTCGGGTTTAAAGTGATGCCTCTTTTTATGATTATTTGACCTGCCCTGGCATTTCTTTGTCACGGAAGAAATGGATTGATGTCAGATCAGTTATGGATATATTGAACAGAACATTGATTTTCCAAACAAACTTTCAATAAAAATAAATTTATATGTACCGGATTCCACGGGGCCAATTTCGTTGACATGTTTATAACAGGACAACGATAAAAGGTATGAGAGTTCAAGGCATATTCCAATCTATTGCAGTCACGATGGTTTTGATAACAACCGAGCATGCGCAGATAGGTGGTCTGAACATGTCTACTTCGTCCATATATCTGCAGAATGCGCATGTGCACGGGTTGTTTTAAGCATGCGCAATAGTGTAACATATTGTATAAGACACTATGGGAAATGCCGTGTCCCATGTTTTCTTAATATCAATATTGCATTTAAGAAAGTAAATTACACTGATAACTTTACAGAGATTTCGAATTTAGCAGATTTGTCAAATATTTGACATGGGTTACTTTGATAACGCCATCAATATTACCCATCGATGACTGACGTTGGATAAATCTAACACCCGAGGTCATTTATGAAACAAGCCTGCGGCGAGTTCATAAATTTCATATGAAATGACAATTAATTTAGTGTGATTTCCTTTAAACGTATTGCTATTTTTCTGTGTTTATTCTGTTTAGAAAGTACAGAAAACATTTCGTCATCACGAATGGCATGACGTTGCTATACGTTATTATTATTATTATTTTCTTTTTAAACATACATTCTAATGCACTTGCGCATGTAACGCGACGTCTGATTGGATAGTGTAAACAAATTGCGACAGATGCCGTTGGAAACCCGATGTCATCATGTAACGTCGCTTTTCATTGGGTAGCATTTGGTTTTACGCAGCTCACAACGCTTGCCGATTTTGGCAAAATAGTACAATTGTTAACAAAACAACTTAATAATTGCATTTCAATCGCGATAACTGTTTTGAAAATTGTCTTTTGGTGAGGTAAATCGTCGGTTTTATGGTCGCAAATTCCGTTTTACGGCTCCGCTAGCGCGTCGCCGTAAAACAACATTTCCGACCATAAAACCTCTGAGTTACGTTCGTCCCCAAATGCAATTTTCAATACAAATATCCCCTAATATAACAGAAGTTGCAACAGTGTGTAACATGAGTTGTGAGGGACCGCGCAACTTATCATTATCATCTCCTGTTTGTTTGAATTGAGGTTAAACGGCCCAGTCAACACTATTTTTGGTCATTTTTGAGCCGGTCAGTTTACTTATCCACACTTCTCCTAGGCAAGCTTATACGTAAGCGTTTAACCAGTACAGTGCACATTCTTTCGCCGGAAACTGACAACTGCCCTTCTTGAATCAGCGGAAGGGAGAGAATGACCGTGGAAAATGTTTCCTGATCAATCTCCACGAAAGAATGTTGCTGACCCCGGCAGGTATCGAACCCGCGTCCTACTGATCACCAGTCAGACGCGCATCCGACTGAGTTACCGTGCCTGTATAATCAAAAATACTGCTTTCATCATATATCGTCGCTGTTACTCGGTCGACAACGCCATGCCATTCAAATTATATGACATCTGTACCAACTCATAGTTACTGGTGCGAAACCTCATGACGCCGTCATTCACAACCCTGTGCTTTCGGCTCAAATTCTTTCGAACTTCTTTGAAATGACCCCTATAAGACAGTTCCATAAATCACATAGGAAATGACTAAAATCTCAAAGATCAGGCGAGTTTGATAAAGTTCATGTGAAATGGTCAAATATGTAAGATCATTTTTGTAATATCATTTTGTTTGTTTGATTTGAGGTTTAACGACCCCGTCAACACTGTAAAGGTCATTTTGGAGACGTTGCTTCCAATTTTGTGGGACTTTTACGCGACAATGAGATGAAATGACTTCTCAAGCCCTGTCGCCCAATGGAACCAATAGGGTTTAATAGCTTGGACGGTCCACCTCGCACCGCGGTTCCTGGACAGGCTTAGATCCTCTAAGCGGTTTACCAGTACTAGTGTGCGGGCCGCATTCAGCTCTGCGTGGAAGCAGCATGCAGCCCATATATTTCTTCAAGCCCCTATGGGCAGGGGCCGTGTAATAACATATATCACTGGTAAGGCAGGCACGATTAATATGATAATCGATTAATCGATCGATAAAATCCACTAAAATAATTATTGTTAGTGATTTGATAATAATCAATTGTTTGATAAGCATAATTTACTACCCAATGCTAGGCCCCCGCCCATAGGGGCTTGAAGAAATATATGGAAATATATATGATGAAGAGATGTCATTTCATCTCAATGTCGGGTAAAAGTTCCACAAAATTGGAAGCAGCGTCTCCAAAATGACCTTTACAGAGTTGATGGGAACGTTAAACCTCAAATCAAACAAAAACAAACAAACAAAACTACCCAATGCTGTGTCTAAAATAACTGGATGAGTGGCAAATGGTGCAGACCCTGAAGAAACGCCGCATATTGCGGCGTCTCATCTGGATCTACACTGTTTGCTCAGGCCTGTTTGTCCTAATGCACACGATAATGTATAACATGGCGTAAGAGGTAAATTATGGTAAAATCTTCAGTGATTACATATCGATTATCGATCATAATGACATGACTTCTAATCGATTTTCATTTCAGATCTGATTAGTCAGTCCAACATAGCAGCGTCACGTTTTTTATTTCTTATTTTGTTTTGAAATGGTATTGGGGTGGTTGGGTGAGGCAAAGGTGCCATTATCTTCTGTCCCCTGGGCGCCCAACTGATATTCATTAGGAAAACATGTCCGTGTGAAAGTATGGCGTTCAACATGGTGACAGAAATGAATGTCAGTTGGGCTGTAACATCTCTCTTGTTTCTGCTTTCAACATAGATTGTGTGTGCTCGTTAGAACCGCCTCACTGAGGCGGTTCTAACGAGTACCCACAAACTATGTTTTTGAGCAGAACTAAGGCAGATAATGTTTACCCACTCACACTCCATTTTTCCCTATATAAAATGGGGTATAGCAATATTGGTAGAGGGTCAACAAAGGAACATTTCTGTGAAATAATTTTGAAATTGCATTATTAACCTAGATGTCAATTAATGTTTTTTTATTTCTAACTTCACAGACTTGGTATCCTGGTGTTTGACATGGCCTGCTGTCTTTGCTGCAGGTTAGGGTAGAGGGCTGGGGATGTTTTCGTTTCTTCTGTTTCTTCACTTTCTTTCATTTCACCCCTTTCTCTCCTATCTCTCTGTTTCATTACCTCTACTATATCTTCTGTCTCGTTTCTCTCTTTCTCTGGGAGAAGGCACAAAATGACTCACAAGAGTTGATGTGTCGTTAAGCCCCAATATAATCAATCAATTTTGGTTTGGTATGTTGTGTTTACCCATTAGAATTGCCTTGGTGAGATTAGACTTGCCTCGGTGAGGCGATTATAATGAGTAATACAAAATACTTTTATTTTTCAGAAGATCGAAAAAAAAAATAGCTAGAAAATGTGTTTGTAAAACACTATGCCCCCAACCATATGCTTGCCACTAATAGACACATAATTAAAATAAAAATAATTTAAAAAAATGCCTCTGTCGTGAAAGAACTGCCAGTTGGTACAATATTCATAAAATCTGCTCAAAATTTATGTAGAGTACCCGAACTGTATACGAAATATCATGAGCCTTGCTCAACGGTTCTCCAGATATTTTGTTCACAAAGTTTCCCTATAGCCACAATGCATAAGCCTGAAAAGGGGCATAACTATGTTATATATTTTCGGAATTTCGTTGAAAGTTAATCAAGTCATCTACGCCTTAGATCCAAACTATATACCAAATATCATAAGCCTAGCTAAAGCAGTTCTCCAGATATTTTGTTCACAAGGTTTCCATATAGCCAATGCTTAAGTCCGAAAAGGGGCGTAATTCTATCATATATTTTCGGAATTTCGTCAGAAGTTAATCAAGCTATCTACACCTTAGACTCAAACAGCATACCAAATATCATGAACCTTGCTCAAGCAGTTCTCCAGATATTTTGTTCACAAGGTTTCCCCATAGCCACAATGCATAAGTCCAAAAAAGGGGCACAACTCTGTTAAATATTTTCGGAATTTCGTTAAAAGTTAATCAGGTCATCTACACCTTAGACCCAATCTGTATACTAAATATCTTAAGCCTAGCTCAAGCAGTTCTCCAGATATTTTGTTCACAAGGTTTCCCCATAGCCACAATGCATAAGGCCGAAAAGGGGCATAACTCTGCAAAGACAAGTCCGACGGAAAAGAAAAAAAAATACGGGTTCGCTTAATTTTCATGCTCATTCCATATATAAAAGTTCAAGATCCGAGCACAAACCATTCTTCTGTTTCACTTATGTATAAAGCGTAACGGACAGACGGACGCACGGACTGACAGACTGACGGACAGGACAGAACCAATATGCCCCATCAACTTCTTCGAAGTTGGGGGCATAATTATACCAGTCATGCCCTAGTGATATCAAGGCATGATAAACGCCCATTCGCTCGAAATACGTTCTACTCCTACCCCCTGTCTAGAACAATCATCCATGGACTCAGCGGTGTGGAAGCCATTGAAGTTCGAATGTATAAAGCCGTGTAAAAGCCCTAACCTCAGCGAACCTCGTTCTACCGACATAAAAGACGACTTTGTTTGTTTGATTCGAGGTTTAACGTCCCCATCAACACTGTTTTAGTCATTTTGGAGACGATGCTTCCAATTTTGTTGGACTTTTACCCGAAATTGAGATGAAATGACATCTCAAGCCCTGCCGCATAATGAAACTAATATGGTTTATAAGCATGAACGTTCCGACTCACCCTGCTTTGCCTGGGCAGGCTTAGATCCTCTAAGCGATTTACCAAGACTCGTGTACCGGTCGGTTTCAGCTCTGCGTGGAAGCATCATGCAGTCCATCTATTTCTTCAAGCCCCGATGGGCGGGGGCCGTAAAAGAGGACTTTGAAGGCAGTTTTACAGACATGACACTGATATGGCGCCAAGAAAACATGTATCTACAATGTCGTCTAGAGCTCATTTCAAACATATTTTTGCATATAGACAAACAGTGTGGGCACTGATCAGACTGCTCCTCTGTGTCCACGGTGTTTGCAAGAAAGGTTTTTAAAGTCAGTGACCAACCAGCAGACGCCGGCCTTGGGAGCTCAGTCGGATGCGCGTTTGACTGGCGATCAGGAGGACGCGGGTCGATACCTGCCGGGGTCGGCAACATTATTTCCTGGAGATTGATCATGAAATCTTTTCTACGGTCATTCTCTCCCTTCCGCTGATTCAAGAAGGGCAGCTGTCAGTTTCTGGCGAAAGAATGTGCACTGTACTTGTTAACCGCTTACGTTTAAGCCTTCCGAAGGAAAAATATGGTTAAGTATACCGACCGGCTAAAAAAAGACCTAAACAGTGTTGACTGGGCCGTTAAAATTAATACAAACAAACGAACCAGCAGACGACAAAGCAGGCGACAATGAGATGATGTAGTGGTGGCTTAACCCTTTTTGTACCAAATGGAATCTTCCTCCTTATATATAGCAGAAGTCCATTTCAAAATTTAGGGATGTCAGGTTGTGTTTTTATCGAAATTTATTTGGAAAATGACTGAACTTTTAGCAAACAGTGGAGGCCTTGATCAGATGCCGCATTCTGCGGCGTCTGATCTGGGCCTGCACTGTTTGCCAGGCTACCCGTTTTGGGGTTTCTGGTACTAAATTGGTTAAGTTGCAAACTTGAAGTTTACTTTGAATAGCAAGGAAAGATATACATTTGTATAAGTCAAAGTTTGGCATTAAACATGACCTTAAAGTGTTATGTGTTATACGAGGACTGTTCAAATATGAGTGCAAGTAGAACGTTTTCTCATGCACTAATGCGAAAATCACCTGGAAATAATATCGCAGCGTAGAAAAACATTTTACCTATACATTGATACCAAACCTGTTACAATCCGTCCACTTTAGCCATGTATATCGTTCGATAAACACTGTCTACTCTTGTATACTAATACAAAACATGGTTGGAAGAAGGTCAGAGTACGCCGTTGAAATACGGTCCTATATTAAGAATCGTTGTATTCTTGGTATACGGTGCAAAGACATTTTTAATGAAATATGTTTGGTTTATGGGCATAATGAAATGTCTTTTCCGACAGTTTTTCGTTGGTGTAAGAAATTCAGCTGTGGGCTAGGCTCAACAGAAGATGCACCACATGATCGTCGGCCGAAAAGAGCAGTATCTGCCAAGATGGTTGCTAGAGTGAAAAAATAGTTGCTACTGATGCACGATACACCACTAGGCAAATAGCTAGTATGGTTGGCATCTCATTAGGAGCAGCTCATACAATTCTGAAGCGGGATTTGAAAATGAGAAAGATCTGTGCTAGATGGATTCCCCTTCTGTTGACAGATGAGCAGAAAAAGACACGCGTTCAGTGCGCCAAGAACTTGCTTAAAAAGTTTACAAATTACAATGCACGGTCTTTCGCTAATGTCGTCACAGGTGACGAGACATGGGTTCACTTTTTTGAGCCAAAACGAAAGATTCAGAACAAAATATGGGCAACAAAATATTGCAAAAGACCATGCATTGCAAAGCGGACCATGAGCGTCAAGAAGGTAATGTATGCTATATTCTTTTCATATCAGGGCCCTGCTATTCAGGTTGCTGTGCCAAAAGGCAAATCTGTAAATGCGAAGTTTTACAAGAATAACGTTCTTCGAAAATGAAGAAATATTTCAAAGAACGAAGACCCGCAACTAGTTTGGCCAATGTATGATTGCTACATGACAATGCGTCATCGCACAAGGCGTTCATTGTGCAAGACTATCTGAAGCAGGAAAAGGTTGTTGAACTCCCTCACCCCCCGTATTCCCCTGACCTTGTCCCGTGTGACGTTTTTTTGTTCCCGCGGCTGAAAAAATACCTTTCTGGTCGAAAATTTGTACAGCGCAAACACCTCGGTTCTGCAATATTCCAGTGCCTTCATAGTATACCTCGAAAAGACTACCAAAATGCATTCAATGATTGGATCAGAAGACTGAAAGTTTGTATATCTGTTAAAGGGGAATACTTTGAGGGGACAAAATAAATTTTTCATCGAAATCTGTCACGGAATCATTTTTATGTGCTTAGTTGCATTCATATTTGAACAGTCCTCGTACAAACAAGCACACATTGGTAAGTTTTCAAGATAGTCAGGGTTTCTTTAAAATACATTGAGTTCAATATATGAGTGTTTATTATTCTGTTCAATACAATGCGGCGAATTTTGATAATGCGACCGCTACCCATACATTAAATAGCATGTTATTAGCCTATAATGCAAAATTGAAAATAAATTTGATTTACAAATTTGTTTGTCTATAAATTTTCTTCCTAATGCGTTTGTGGGTTATAGAATGTAGGCTAAAGGAAAGCCCTGGGCAAGCGCATTACTTCACTTTGTCCCTTTCCCAGCAGAACAACGTTGATGCATGGCGTTAATGTGACGTTGCTTATACGTCTTATGCCGCTTTATGAATTTTATGAATTTCTGAAGAGCGATCAGACAGGCAAACAAACAGAAAGACAAACCGACAGACAAACGGACAGGAAGGAAAGTTTTTTTTTTTTTTTTTGCACAGCCTGGATCGAAATCATATGGGAGTCCTGGACTTAACACTGGAATAGAAATTCTTATCCTACCTAGGTTAACCTACCATGGATAAGATAAAATCGATATGTTTACGTTTCTGATATGTACTGGTTGAATATGCCGCCACATACGCCGTCGTTAAGTTTGACGACACTGTACGTATAGTGACGTCAAAAACACTACATTATTGTCATCGTCGACAATCGAAGTGACTGCATATTAAACAAAATCTACTCTTAGAAATAAAAGGCATGCGAGAAAAAAAATCTTACATGTATGTCGGGGTTAGATAGAAAAAACCCGACCCTCGGGATTACGACGTATAGATAGATGTTGGCCGGGCGTTGGCCCGACATTCAAGGCTGGCTTGTGTTATACGAAAACACGCCTATATAATTTGACCTACTTAAACCCCACTTTTATATTGTAAAACTGGGGTTTACAGGGATGTACAATATTTTATCTTATTTCTGCCAAAAAGCACACATGTAGATTGTGGGTACTCGTTAGAACCGCCTCCAGTCTATATTTTGAAAATAAAAATCAGTTTTTACTTTTTATCAGTATATTTGAATAGGCGTGTTTTCGTAATGTAAGATAGAAACGCGGATCAAGTGAATGACAATTGAAATATTTTCCTTATATTTCTCAGAAAACAGGATTTGACATTTCATGCAATTGTCTCCTATTGAATCAATCTGCATGAGATGTCAAGTCCAGCTTTCTGGAAAAAATATCAACAATTTGCCGTCTGCTGCATTAGCCAATGACATATGATATGAGCTGGGGCACAGTATTTCCTTCAATTTCCATGTGCGCCCAACGAAGACTCAGATCAGCCTGCGCATCCGCGCAGTCTGATCAGAGTCTTCTTTGTGCGCTCTAAGGATAGCTAAGGGCCCAAAGCTCCTTCATGCAGCACATGAAGTCTCTGGTCAGACTATATGGATGCGCAGGCTTATCTGAATCTTCGCTGAGCGCACATGTAAATTGAAGAAAAGCTGCGCCCCGGCTCAATTAGGGTAAATGCACATAACTTTATTGGGATTTCTACGATCCTTGGTGTTAAGTAAATATGCTATTTAATATAAATGAAATATGGCAAACTGAAAAGCCCATTAGAAAATAATGAAATGTATTATGAAGCCTTTTATATTTCCGTGTATCCCTGGTTTTAGGTGCGTGAATGCACGTAAGATTTGTTTGTTTGTTTGATTTGAGGTTTAACGTCCCCGTCAACACTGTAAAGGTCATTTTGGAGACGTTGCTTCCAATTGTGTGGGATTTTTACCCGACATTGAGATGAAATGACATCTCAAGCCCTGTCGCCCAACGAAACCAAAAGGGTTTATTAGCTTTGACGGTCCACCGCGGTTCCTGGACAGGCTTAGATCCTCTAAGCGGTTTTTTCAGTACTAGTGTGCGGGCCGGAGTCAGCTCTGCGTGGAAGCAGCATGCAATCCATATATTTCTTCAAGCCCCTATGGGCGGGGACCGAATGAACGTAAGAACTTATTCCATTGTATGCTAGTGGACTCTTCCATTGCTATATGTTGGACAAGTTCATTTGTCATATAAAGGGTGTCAGGCCTATTTTTTGGTTTTGATTCTATTTTTGACGGAAAATTCTGTAAGCAAATAGTGCAGGCCCTGATCAGACGCCGCGTTCTGCGGCGTTTGATCTGGGCCTGCACTGTTTGCCAAGGTAACCCTTTAGGGGTTTCCCGCACACAATGGGTTCAACTTTGCCATATTCTACAAGGGCTTGACTTTAGAATCTCTACGCCACTGTTTGCCCGTCTCCGTATGACCTTAGCTGTTGGTGGGACGTAAAACTAAAACTCACTCACTCACTCACGCCACTGTTTGTTGACTTTATTAGTTTGTAAGGGTTAGGTTAGGGTTTGGAGTAGGTCACTGATGGTTGGGGTTAGATTAGGGTTAGGCTAGGGTTAGGTTATGTTAGAGAGTAAGGGTTGGTGTTATGTAATAAGAAGTGTCGGATAGATTCTAAAGTCGTCCTTTACAAGGTACACATTTGATTCAAGAAGGGCAGTTGTCAGTTTCTGGCGAAAGAATGTGCACTGTACTGGTTAACCGCTTACGCATAAGCCTGACCAGGAGTAGTGTACCGGCCCCGATAGCTCAGTTGGTAGAGTGTCCGCTCCGGGGAACGGGAGGTCTCGGGTTCGATCCCGGGCCGCGACATATCAAAGTCGTTAAAAATGGTACTAGCTGCTCCTCGCTTGGCACTCAGATTTACGGGGTAGAGCTAGGACTGGTCGATCCAGTGTCAGGATAATGTGACTGGGTGTGGTATCATGTAATGTGTCTGGGACATGATACTTCAGTGAGGCAGCACTATAAACGTGAGCATTGAGCTCCCTGTCGCAACCAGACACCGTCGTGATATGACTGAAAAATTGTTGAAAGCGACGTTAAACCCGAATTCACACACACACACTGACCAGGAGTAGTGGGGAAAGGTTAACTGACCGGCTCAAAAATGACTTAAATAGTGTTGACTGGGCCGTTAAACTTCAATACAAACAAACAAACAAACTGGATGTTAGTTCAATCATATTTTATTGCAACAAAAGCGCTAATGGGTCGGGCAACACTTTACTGCACTTCCGATTCAAAGTTAATGTACAATATATGGACATAGCTAATGGATAATAATAATGAAAAAGTAAAAACAAGCACGCACAAGAAAACTGAGTTATCAGATAAATAAATCAACAAAACACTAATCAAATGAATTGCTAGTTGCACGTCGTCAAGAAACCAAGCTGAAGAGGCATACGGTGAAGTGTCTCTCTGTGAGATAAATCTCCCAGTATTGTAAATATAGTTTGCACTGTTTTGAAAAGAATACCATTGCATGTACCTTGGGCTGATAATGTATCACCACCGAAAAGAACGTCATTCAATTTAAGCGGCTGAAATCAAATGTCCGCGCCGAATGAAAGAAGGCAAATCGTCCGCTTGTAAAATTAGGACAAACAAAGAAGAAATGCTCAGCATCTTCAATGACTTTCGAACAGTTGCAATTCGTTTTTTTTGCCAAGTACCTGGTTGGATCGCACTAATTGATTCTATATACATGTATGTCTAGCCTCCCGTAAAGTGGACTTTTCCAAATAATGCAGACCCAGATCGAACTGCAATAATTCGAAAACCTTAGGGACTCTCAAAGTATGAAGGTTGATCATAAAATAATAGGGGCTTTTTAAGGATATGTTCGATCTTCCTTAAACTAAAAGAAAACATATGTTTTGTGTACTCATTAGAATCGCCTCATCGAGGCGATTCTAATGAGTATACACAACATACATTTTCTGTGTGTACTCATTAGAATCGCCTCATCGAGGCGATTCTAATATTTTCAAGAAAAAAGAAAATTCTCCCTTAGGAGTAGATTAGACCTATGATGAAACAACTTGCCTAAACTATTTTGATATTTAGCGTTATGTAATAATTTTCTTATGAAATCAAGATTGCGCTCAAATCATCATTCATGGTAAGCCAGCCATCAGTGGCCAAGTCTGATGATGATGATGGTGACTGCGACAACAACTTCGACGACGACTACGACGATGACGGCGATGATGATGATGATGATGATGATGATAATAATGATGATGATGATGATTACTACGATGACGTCGACGCAAAGACGACGACGAAGACGATGATGATGATGACGACGACGACGATGACGTTGACGATAATGATGATGACGACGACGTTGACGATGACGCAAAGACGACGATGAAGACAACGGTGACGATGATAAAAATAATGATGGTGGTGACGATGACGACGATGATAATGATAAAGATGATGATTTTATTATCATTGCTACTAAAGATAATTTTACTTCTATTTTACTTCTTTTGTTATATTCCCGGAAATACATGGGCTGCATGATGCTTCCACGCAGAGTAAACCGCTAGAGCAGGCAAAGCGGCGCGAGTCGGACCGTCCATGCTTATAAACTCTATTCGAGATGTCATTTCATCTCCATGTCGGGTAAAAGTTCCACAAAATTGTAAGCAACGTCTCCAAAATATACAGTGTTGACGGGGACGTTAAACCTCAAATCAAACAAAAAGTATTATTATTCCAGGACTCAGTGAAAGGTGGAGATGGAGAGAAGAAGGTAACCTTCAACGAGGAAGCAGAGGAGAAAGACTATATTAAAGACAGAGATTATGACGAGGAGGGTAAGTTTTACCGAAACCTCCACTTTACCCATTGTATACTGGCGGACTCTTCCATTGTTATATGTCCGAAGAGTCCAGTTGTCATTTATAGGGTCTTGGGTCATTTTTTTTTGTGTGTGTGTTTTATTATTATTATTATTATTTTCTTTTTCGTTTTTATTTTATTTTTGACGGAAAACCCTGTAAGCAAACAGTGCAGACCTGATCAGATGCGGCGTCTTATACGGGTCTGCACTGTTTGCCTATGCACCTTCAACGGGGTTCCAGGTAAGAATGGACTCGTTTTAAGGGGAGGTAACTCCAGTGTCAGTAGAATCTGATAAAATAGGAAATAAATTGCACTTCATGTCTACCCTTTGATGAAATTAACATCCCGCAAAAATCACTTTATACTGGAGAAAGTGGGTTGGACAGGGACGTACATTTTTTCCCGCTAAAAGAGATAGATCGTAGGTACTACGTGTTGAAACAACGTCTACAGAATTGAGAATAGGGGTTGAGCTTAAATCCTACCCTATTGGCTGTTCTAAAAGGCAATCCCGTGAAAATAGGTTTTAACCTTTATCCTGCTGTTCACGATTTCCCCTGCCTAAGCAAACAGTGCAGATCCAGATCAGATGGCCGATGGCCATCTAATCAGGATCTGCACTGTTTGACATTCCGTTTGCGAATTAGTAGGAATAAATTACATCAAGTAATTTGATTGGTTCAAAGTCAGAAATGTGTGGCTAACTTTTGTTTGATTTGAGGTCTAACGTCCCCGTCAACACTGTAAAGGTCATTTTGGAGACGTTGCTACCAATTTTGTGGGACTTTTACCCGACATTGAGATGAAATGACATCTCAAGCCCTGTCGCCCAATGAAACCAATAGGGTTTATACGCATGGACGGTCCGCCTCGCACCGCGGTTTCTGGACAGGCTTAGATCCTCTAAGCGGCTTACCAGTACTAGTGTGCGGGCCGGATTCAGCTCTGCGTGGAAGCATCATGCAGCCCATATATTTCTTCAAGCCCCGATGGGCGGGGCTAATTATACAGCGGGATAAGGACTAATGAACGGTATTTGTATTCGTTTTCGCGGGTTTAAGATTTCAGTGTATTCTAAATTTTGTTATTCCCGCGGGTATTCATTTTCGCGGTATTCGGAACGAAGAAAGACATCAATATGGCGATTATTGCGGCTCTCAACGCGAACCCGCAATCTATGTTTTCAGTACCCACAATCTATGTTTCCAGTACCAACAATCTATGTTTCCAGTACCCACAATCTGTGTTTTCAACGCAAAAAAGAAAACAAGAATCAATGTTTTCTATCATTTATACTTACGTATGGTGACTTCACATCGCGAAAACACGCCTATATAATTTTGACCCCCCTGAAACGCCAATTTTATATAGTAAAACTGGGGTTTGTAGGGGTCAACCTTATTTTTCTTATTTCCGCTCAAAATATAGATTGTAGCTACTTGTTAGAACCGCCTCATCGAGGTGCTCAAAATATAGATTGTGGGTACTTGTTAGAACCGCCTCATCGAGGCGGTTCTAACAAGTAACCACAATCTATATTTTGAGCAGAAATAAGTCAAATATCACAATGTTTCATCTTAAAATTTTCATTTTTTTCGGCAACAACGGTTACAATGTATTTGCATAGGCGTGTTTTCGTAATGAATTCACATGAGTGTATTTATACCTAACGGTAGGATATCCCTACACCCATCTTCCCTCTGCCCCGCCCCACACTATCCTTTTTACAACAACCTTGTCCCCACTACTGTGACTGGGTCGAGTTGTTCAAAACTAACGATATCTTTAGTTAACATATCGCTAAAAATATGATTGTCTAATTACGGAACCCGGGAAGTACGGAATCCGGGAAGGGACATGATTTTTTTTTTATTTTATAAGTTGTGCGGACAACATAATATCTTGTTCCCTAAAGATATTATCTTGTTTGCACAACATAGATCTTGGGAAGTTGTGCGAACAAGATATTATCTTCTGCGGACAAGATATTATCTTGTTCGCACAACATATTATCTTGTGCGGACAAGATAATATCTTGTGCGCACAAGATAATATCTTGTCCACACAAGATAATATCTTGTTCGCACAAGATCTGTGTTGTGCAGACAAGATATTATCTTGTGCGGACAAGATAATAACTTGTTCGCACAACTTAATATCTTGTGCGGACAAGATAATATCTTGTCTGCACAAGATAATATGTTGTCCGCACAAGATAATATCTTGTGCGCACAAGATTATATGTTGTGCGGACAAGATAATATGTTGCCCGAACAAGATAATATCTTGTCCGCACAAGATATTATCTTGTGCTCACAACTTATAAAATAAAAACCAAATCATGTCCCTTCCCGGGTTCCGTATCTAATCGATCAAAATATGCTATTTGTTTTGTGTGAGAAAAAAAAAAAAAAAAGAAATGTGGGAAGTTTTTTAAATGCAAAAGCTCCTTCAGAAGAATGCCGCTGTATAAGATATCGTGCAGTAAAAATCCTTTATATAGACCACTTGAAAATGTTCAAAAGTGGTCTTTAAGGCCGCTTTTGAACAGTCCCAAAGTTGGTCTCGATTACGAAAACCCTCCTATACAAGTACATTGAAAATTTTACCAACAAAAAAGAGAGAAAAAGTGATAGTTTTCTTATTTCTGCTCAAAATATAGATTGTGGGTACCCGTTAGAACCGCCTCATAGAGGCGGTTCTAACGGGTACCCAGAATCTATAAATTAGAGCAGAAATAAGAAAAAAGGTTTACCCCCTTAAACCACAGTTTTACTGTATAAAAGTGGGATTCAAGGGGTCAGAATTATTTAGGCGTGTTTTCCGGATGTCTCCCTAGATATATACACCACAAAGATTCGTTTGTTTGTTTGATGTGAGGGTTAACGTCCCCGTCAACACTGTAAAGGTCATTTTGGAGACGCTGCTACCAATTTTGTGGGACTTTTACCAGACACTGAGATGAAATGACATCTCAAGCCCTGCCGCCCAATGAAACCAATAGGATTTATAAGGATGGACGGTCCGACTCGCGCCACTTTGCCTGGGCAGGCTTAGATCCTCTAAACGGTTTACTAGAACTCGTGTGCGGTCGGTTTCAACTCTGCGTGGAAGCATCATGCAGACCATCTATTTATCCAAGCCCCGATGGGCGGGGGTTGCACCACAAAGAAAAAATAGCTGAAACGCTTAACTACTCGTGTGCTTTCAAAAAGCAGCTTTAATCTCAATATTGCTGATCTAAATAGCGGAATTTCAGCAGTTTACAATTTGATAACTAACGACCTCGTTAATCTTAAAATGCTTTGAACAACTGGGCCCCGATATTCATTTGGCCAGGGCACGACAAAATCCTAGAAGACTGGTACAATTAAACAAATACTGGTCAGCAGCCTGGCCAGACTGTTGACTTATTGTTCTTGGATAGCACTTTTGTGACCAGCGAATACTCAAATCAGATCTGAGTCTTCGCTGATCGCACATGTTTTCTTATAGATTTTGTCGTGCACCAGCTCAAATATTGATGCTTTTTCAAATCCAATAAAGGTAAAATACTCCTGTTTGACTATTTTCTATGCCTTTCACATGTGTCGCCCCCACCTTGCAGAAAAGTAAAAAACACAAAAAAAAAAAAAAAAAAAAATAGAGTTTTGCGTTTTTAGCTGGCAGCTGTACGACGTAACATTTATCTTCCCACAGTCATGTGCTTATACTGTCAAAAATGTTAAAGGGAATATTATACATGTTCTGTTTAACCAAAGTTTTGGTTTGCTTGAATTTTGATTTTATACACTTCAAAAAATTACGTATCCAATATTATACTTAAAAATTTCTTGACAAATATAAATACATACAATGCATATAGTTACATGCATTTAATGCTTATATGTACCCTCTCCTTGATGGTTGATATACCTGATATATGCACAAAATTGCCTACATATTTTAAACTATCACATCAAACCCAGTTGTATGAGCCTGACTGCATTTTAATATCTGACAACGAGGCAACGTCACGAACAGTAACGACTCTTATCATATCACCTTAATGAAATATACATACTAACCCTTGTCCTGTTGAATATATTAATTTTCCCACACCCGTTTCTGATAACCAGCCTTTCCAAATACTTTATACAATTTATTCCTGCATATTTACAAACTGAGCGACAAAGTTGAAAAAAGTGTAGATCCTGATCAGATGGCTTTAGAAGCTGTTTGCGAACGTAGGATGTATACAAAGGTTAACAAACCGCACCAGCAATGACCTAGCCAATGTCGGCATGACGCTGACCCGCTGTTTTTTTGTTTTTTTTTTGTTGTTGCTGGCTGGGATTCTACCAAACAGGCACAAAACATTGACTCAACGTTGAATTAACGTTGAAACAACGTTCTCAACGTTGTTTCAACATTAGTTCAACGTTGAGTGCCTGCTGGGTAGACAAGCCAGAGATCATAAACAGCAGTAGATGCTCCAAAATTTGTTTGAGCATTTTATAAACATGGCTTCATATATTATGTTTAGGTTACACAAAAGGTAAGATTGAAGCTAGGGCTCAATTTTAATTGCTTTAGCGACTGATTATTATTTTTATTTTTTGTTTGTTTCAATTTTTTTTTGTTTTTGTAAAGGCTTTTGTTTACAATATCATGCATATAACTGCTGGTAAATTTTACAAATTTGGACTTAGGTAGCTGGTTATAATAAAATGCTTAGAATGGTTTTAAAAATGTTTAACCTTTTCATCCCAAAGGCCCAGTGCAGACACCTATGCAAACAGTGTAGATCCAAATGAGATGGCTCATAATGAGCCATCTCATCTGGATCTACACTGTTTGCTATCCTGAAAATGATTATTTATTTAACCCCCTACCCAGCAGGCAAATACACCTGTGGACACAAATCCGTTCAAACTTTGATGAGCTTCATTTCATTTTGATCTGTTTCATTCAATATTTCCTTATAATCTGTCAGTCAACTGGAAGACAGGAATAAATTCAAAACACAAAGTGTTGTATATTTCACTGTGGACACTGCACTGTCCAATCAGAATACATCTCGAATGTCAGTCAAATCTAAAAATGGAAAAAAAAAGTGCTTGCCACAATAAGACCAATTAGACTACTTTGATGAATAAACTAACTTGACGCAAAAAGATTCATTGAAAGGTATGAAAGCTTTTGTGTCCACAGGTGTATTGTTGGCTCAACGTTGAATCAATATTGCAACAACGTTGTCTATCTTGCTTCAATATTGGTTCAATTTTGAGTGCCTACTTTACAAGAAGGGAAGCGTCGAAATTCAATGACGGAATAGTCCATTTAAGACATTCAGGGATGAATTGGTTAATGTAATAACACTATAACAGTAGATTTGTATATTTTGGGATTATGCATGCATTTTACTGAAAGCTTGCTTTGAGAGGCGCCGATAGTCATGCAGACACACAATGTTGAGTCCTCGTTGAAACAACGTTTGTTTGTTTGAACTGAGATTTTACGTCCCCGCCAATGACATCTCAATCCGCTGCCGCCCAAACAAACCAAAAGGGTTAATATGCAGGGACGGCCCGACTACGGCAGTCTTAGACCCCTTAGCGGCTTACCAGTACTCATGTGCGGCCGGTTTCAGCTCTGCGTGGAAGCATCATGCAGCCCAATCTATTCCTTCAAGCCCCGATGGGCGGGGGTGAAACAAAGTACAAACGTTGTTTCAATGTTCACTCAACGTTGAGGTAATGTCGTGTACCTGCTCAGATCTACAGATCTAAAAGAAAAGGCTCGAAATGTTTCCTAACTTAGACAGCAGAGCTCTGTACATAAATTCTTCGGAAAGATGTTTACCCTTAACCCATTTAGTACCGGAAACCCCAAAACGGGTACCAGGGCAAACAGTGCAGGCCCAGATCAGACGCCGCGTTCTGCGGCGTCTTATCAGGGCCTACACTGTTTGCGAAAAGTTAAGCCATTTTCCTACTAAATTTTGAAGAAAACACAACCTGACACCCCTAAATTTCGAAATGAACTGCTGTTATATATAAGGAGGAAGATTCCATTTGGTATAAAAAGGGTTAGTGTTGTTGTTGTTTTCATTTAAACTAGTTAAATCTAGAGTTAACATCGCGTTAGTTAGTCCTTGAAATAATTACTGCCCCCGCCCATCGGGGCTTGAAGAAATAGATGGGCTGCATGATGCTTCCACGCAGAGCTGAAAACGACCACACACGCGTACTCATTACGAAAACACGCCTATACAAATACATTGTAACCTTTATGGCCGAAAAAATGAAACTTTTAAGATGAAAAATTTTAATATTTTTCTTATTTCTGCTCAAAATATAGATTGTGGGTACTCGTTAGAACCGCCTCGATGAGGCTGTTCTAACGAATACCCACAATCTTTATTTTAGAGCAGAAATAAGAAAATCGAGGCGGTTCTAACGAGTACCCACAATCTATATTTTGAGCAGAAATAAGAAAAATAAGGTTTACCCCTGCATAAAAAGTAGGGTTCGAGGTGGTCAAAATTATATAGGCGTGTTTTCGTGATGATTGGTAAACAACTAAGAGGATCTAAGCCTGACAAGGTAAAGCGGTGCATGCGAGTCGGACTGTCCACGCGGTGTCATAGGGCGACAGGACTTGAAATGTCATTTCAGCTCAATGTCGGGTAAAAGTCCCGCAAAATTGGAAGCGACGTCTCCAAAATGACCTTTACATTGTTGACGGGGACGTTAAACCTCAAATCAAATCAAACAAACAACTCCGTGTAATAAACACCCATTTAAACCCCACTTTATACGTGCCTCCGTGACCTAGTGGACTCTAAATAATTAGGTATCTTTAATCATTAGGTCTCTCACCGCTGTGGTTCGAGCATGCTCGGACCACATGTGAGACGCAAAGTCTGTAACGGAAGGTCAGGTGGGTTTTCTCCGGGCACTCTGGTTTTCGCCCACCTCTGATTAGGGATCGGCTCAAAATATGTGTATTAATCTTGAAAGAGTCGTAAAACAAAACGAAAAGCAAACAAAACACTTTATATCGTGAAAATTGGGATTCACCTGTGTATGCATTACTTTCCTTATTTTTTTACTTGAAAATATTGATTGTGGGTACTTGTTAGAACCGCCTCAATGAGTCGGTTCTAACGATTTGTTTGATTTGATGTTTAACGTCCCCGTCAACACTGTATATTTCATTTTGGATACGTTGCGTCATGCAGCCCATATATTTCGTCAAGCCCCGTTGGGCGAGGCCGTAACACGGTTCTAAAGAGCAGCCACAATCTAATTTTGAAGCAGAAATCAGAGAAAAGATATAAAATATCTGAAAAATGCAGAATATACCGGTTACATGCAAGAGACTATACAATAACGGCGTCCTATATATAAGAGACGCCGTTACAGCACGCTGGTCTGCTATTCACGAAGAAGTATTTGATGGGTATCTAAAAGTCATTTGGAAGATAAATAAATAAATGAGATACGAAAATCACCATGTACATATATCTGTTTTCTTCTACACATTATTTTAGCCTGATATTATCTTTTGATTATATAGGAGTGGACACTCGGAAGATTTCAAGTCACTGTAAACATTTCTTTGGACTAACACATTTATTACAAGATTACTTTTTTTGTTTCTTAAAGATGAATTTTATATGTATTTACTTCCATTGATCCCAGTTATTCATTCTTTAAATTATTTATTTTATTTTCAGAATTCGTTCTTTCTGTCTATATTACTAGAGTTACGGAATCCTAATATGACTACCATGTAGTTTATTATATACATTTCTGTTAAAACAATACGTTGATAAAATGCTTTTCACTGCCATAAGATTTCCAGAAAGTTTAGTAATGCTCGCCAAGTAACATAATTGTGCGCATGTTACGTCGCGTTTGTTATTTTATCAGTCACCCCCTATATAAATTGCATTGTAGCATACTGACCTGATAAACATATGCTATCTCAGGACAAGAGAGCTTTATCAGGTCAACGTGACATTGCACTTCCAAGAACTGGACTGCTAGGGAAACTGGCAAAAATGTAAGAGTGTACAATGGTATTAACTGATAAATAGAATACCAGATTCGTGTCATTTGATATCAAGTTTATCAATCTCGGCTTTGAGAACGCATGTAGAATCACTCGGCAAGCCTCGCTTGATATCAAAAGACACGAACCTGGTATTCTCTATATATTCACTGACATATTACGATTATTAGCTATAGGATTTTTTTCTGTATGATAAATTGTTTTTTAATTACCCAGTCTCTTATGATGTATTTTGGCTATTGATTTAGAACTATATGTTTGACTATTGGATAGTTGGGTTGGTTTTCGGTTATCAACAATTTGGTGAGCTTGGAACCATATCCAGGACACAGAAATGCACACTGGAGCGCGTCCATTTTATGGTTAGATGCTGGGTAATTTTTTGATTGCTTTATAGACAGTAGTCAAAACCATTGCCCGCCCCCGCCCATCGGGGCTTGAAGAAATATATGAGCTGCATGATGCTTCCACGCAGAGCTGAAACCAACCCGCAAACGAGTACTGATAAACAGATCTAAACCTGCCGAGGCAAAGTGGTGCGAGTCGGCCCGTCCATGCTTATAAACCCTATTGGTTTCATTGGGCGACAGGGCTTGAGATGTCATTTCATCTCAATTTCGGGCAAAAGTCCCACAAAATTGGAAGCGACGTTTCCAAAATGACCTTTACAGTGTTAACGGGGACGTTAAACCTCAAACAAACAAACAAAACCATTGCCTTTGTGTGTTGTGGACAACTTGAAGCACCATTGTCCTCGGCCTTCGGCTTCAGGTCGTCAAAAACACCTCGGGGCAATATTTTACCAAATAAGTGTATAAAGCTTGGCGCTTCAGCGTAACATTCGGTAAAACTATTGCTCTGGGTGCTAAATCTATTCATAAACATCATGATTATTTACATATACAGTAGAACTTCGATGGCTCGAACACCGATGCTCGTTTATCTTGGCTGAGTCGAACCCGTTCTTGAGCCCCTAGGGAAATCCTCGACATAAGAAATAGTGGGGGATAATTTAGAAGATTTTCGTCTTTTATCTTGCAAATGTATGCTGTGTGTACTCATTAGAATCGCCTCGATGAGGCGATTCTAATGAGTACACACAGCATACATTTTCAATATAAAACACAGAAAAGATACCCAAGAGCATATTGTATACTTCATGGAAGTAACCCTCATTGACTCGAACTACCCCTGTCTCGAACAGATTTTCGAGGTCCCAAAGGTGTTCGAGCCATTGGAGTTCGACTGTAACAACTTACTTCAATGTTCGTTCTGGCAATTTGGTAATGAAGAAGAAACTATCAAATACAACGTCAACGATTTTCGATTCTTCACTCACTTCACATTCTAATGCACTTGCCAATGTAACAGAATGGCATGATTGGATAACATCAGAAATTTGGGACAGTATATTCTACGAATAGACAACGATATACTGAAATCATACGTCACCGTGTAACGTCGCTTCTCATTGGTTGCTATTTGGTTTTATGCAGCCCACTGCGCTTGCCGTTTTGGGCAAAGAGCTCAATTTTTGAACAAAAGAATTGAATAAGTGCATTAGAATGGGGATAACTATATTGAAAATTGCCATTTGGGGAGGCGAATCGCCACTTAACGGTCACACAACCGTTTTACGGCTCCGCTGACGCGTCGCCGTAAAACGAAATTTCCGACCGTAAAACCGCCGATTTATCACCACAACTTTGAAGACAGTTAACCCCTAATTCTAATTTGTAAGGCAAAATAGGAGGATTCAATATCAGTTGCATTAACTTTAAAACTGGATGACTTAACCTTGATATACTGTATAATTTCGCTCAGACCACATTTAGGACTGTTCAAAAGTGGTATAAGACCACTTTGGAACAGTCCCAAAGGTGGTCTTAATAAAGGAATTTTACGGTATTTCAGCGGTTTCAGGTTTTTCTTTCTGTGTGTTTCTACAACCAATGTCTTCTATTAAGAGACCACCTTTAGGAATGTTCAGAGTTGTCTAAAACACTTTTGAATAATCCAAAATGTTGTCTGAAAGCGCAACTACAAAGAATTCTTTTTTTTAATATTCTTGGTATTTCGCATGGTGAAAGCCGACACAAAGAGGGTCATTTAATTGAAAACCGCACGAAAAAAAAATCATTTAACGCTATGCTTATTTATATTTGACACATACCTCTTTTCACCTAACAGTAACCTCCCTTGAATTTCCTTTGATTTTTAAACCCCAATCCACTATTCTGTGATATCATAATGGTTTCAAAACGTTTTTTATATTTTTAAACTACCATATTTTTCATTTTGTAGTTGCCTTATATATTTTCTCATGCCCTTTGATAACCGTGTATGTTATTCATAATAAAGGAGAGAAATTAGAAATAAGATTTAAATTTAAAGTTTTTTTTTAAATGTTTAAAACTACAAATTAATGAGGAAATTTCATGTAGAATACTCGAAGAAATTTTTATACCTTTTAAACAAATCATTAAGTTCTGTACGTTAATCCATCCACTTTCAAAAACAGAAATCAGAATTTAAATAATATTGATAACATTTTCTGAGGACTATAAAACTTACAATATTTCATATTGAAAGTTAAAAAAAATTAATGTGCATTTATCACATCATAAAATGCATCATGAATATTAATGAGGCCGTTGGAAGTTGCTCTCTTTCAATGAAATAGTTCACACTTTGAAATTTTATATCTCCGATAGTTTTGTTATTTTTGTTGCGTTTTGTGTTCTTTCGATAACTGTTTCAGTTTTGATTTTCGAACATCACGATCAGCGATAAAATTGTAGAGGAGAGGCTCCGCCAATTCCTCATAATTGTATCATATCCCTAAGTTATCTTAGTAGAGCTGTAATCAGAAGGAGATTTTCTGTATTTATTCTGTTTAAGAGAAATGTTTCCGCAAGTCCCGTCTACATAGTGTGATTTGGCAACAGTACTTGACTGAAGATTGTAGGGATCAACCATGGTTTTTCATGCATTAACATTTGCCAGATCCCGAGGAAGCTGTTTGAACATGAGGTCGCCAGGCCGAATGTTCAAATATTTTCCGAGGGATCCGGCAAATGTTAACGCAATGGAATAACCATGGATGATCGTTGTTCTTGCATAACTTACGATTCCGATAGCAACTTTTGACGAAAACGCCCAAAAGCCCCTTATAAATTCCATATAAACTCTTCAAATGCGACAGGCAAACCAAAATGGCGGCCAGTTCAGAATGTTGTTTACAATGACGTTATCACCCAGTGACGTCATCAAAGAACCCTAAAACGCTACGTTCAGGGCGATAACGTTACGTCGCTCAACGTAACGTAAACAAAGCACGGCCCGTCTTGTGATATCAAAAGCTCAAAATCCATGTTCAAACAGCACGCGAATTTCATGATTTGAACATAGTTTTTGCTGTTTGAGCACGGCTTTCGTTCCATTTGACAATGGCTTCAAACAGCCATGCGCATAGGTATTTATGCAAGAATATATTTTTATTTATAAGATTTTATTATTTGGCTTATTCAAACATGCTCAGTGTGTATAATGTGTACATTCTTGAGTGTAACAGAAATTCGCATGACTGGTTTAGTATTTAACGATGACTGAAACTATTTGTTTTTTACCGTCTACACTCTAATGCTTTGAACTATGTCCCTTTATGCTGTACGGGCTTTATCCATATATGAATGCCGTTTCAAATAGGCTAGGCATTTGTAAGTGAGTGATATAATTGGACTGTTTTTATCAACGAATTTAAAATTCTGATGGGAGAAAACAGGGGCTGACTCCTTCTCGCGAAGTTGGCGCAGCTTACCAGAACATTACCGCTGGATGTGTAGATCAAACGTCATGAATAAAAAACAAGTTATCGCCGAAAACGCAACAAAATTTAAAAAAAAATCGACTGTAAGGTAAATAACTGTCTTAATACTAAACAATAATCCCTTTAATCGTAAACACTGAAAGATAAGAAGACTAAAACCCTCGAGTGCTCGGCGTATCATATATGATACATGGCATATTTTTGGTGCCGTGACCATGATTTTGCATTATATATTATTAATAGTTAATGCTTTACTATATGTCAAAAGAATGTACAGTTGGTGTTTCTATGGTGTGACTTTATAGATCTATATGTTTTTTTTAGCCACCAAAAGTGAAAAAGTTACCTGTATCATATATGTAACACCGGGCAAAATGTTTGCGAAAAATGGACAGAATCCACTACTAACAATATTTTGAGAGAAAAAAGAACTTTATTTGTACTTTCTGAAAGACTCTTACGTAAAAATGGACTTTTCAAAGCACTAATGAACCCAAAAAGTTATTTTATACTGGAATAATTCACCCGTTCTTGGGAACGCTTAATGCTAATGTATCATATATGATACGTAAGTATTTCCGCGACCTTTGAAATTCGAAAACTGTAGGCGTGGTTTTGTAATATATTATGACAATACGTCGCTTGGGATAATATGAAAGTTTTTGGACACTGCTTACTATGATTGGGCACTAGAGGGTTATTATTTTATCGATAAACACAAATAACACCATCATTCTGTTGGAAACGAACAGTTCGTTCTCCACACATACCTTCTGGAACATCATGCGATAAGCATGTGTTGGCTTTTGTGCTTCGTCATTTTCTATAGTTTCATGACAATACATTTTATATTATATGCAAGTTTTGCACGTTTTGATCGTGTGCTTATTGACCAGTCTATGCAAGATTTTTCCCGTTTTAATCCTGAACTCTTTGCTGTCAAACGGCTTAACTAACCTCTAACGCCAGCACTGAATTTCACTTTTTAACATTAGAGGTACAGCACGATAAATCCTACAATAAAAACAGACGCAGATCAGCATACACATTCACACAGTATGGAAAGAGCAGTCGCTTATTCTAATGTACTTCTGTATGGTACACGACGTCTGATTGGATAACGCCAAAATTTTGCGACAGTATTTTCGGCGATATACTGTCGGAAACCCGACGTTATCTGGTAGCGCCTCTTTTCATTGGCTTGCATTTGGTTTTATGCAGCTTACAGCGCTCGCCATTTGTAAAATAAAGTACAGTTTTTAACAAAATAACCGAATAAGTGCATTAGAAGTTGGATAACTGTATAGCAAAATCATCATTTTGGGGATGTTAATCGTCGGTTTCACGGTCGCAAATTCCGTTTTACAGCTCCGCTGATGCGTCGCCAGGAAACGCAATTTCCGACCGTAAAACCGCCGATATACCCCCCAAATGACAACATTGAATACAGTTATCCCCTAATTTATCTTCGGATCGCCCACCAGCTGTAGAATGCTCGTGCGATCAGGGTGGACATTTTTAAATAGCGCAGATGCGCAAGCTGATCTGAGTCTTCGCTGATCGCACATCTCTATCTGTAGATTTTATTGTGCGCCGCCTCATAAGCTTTTGTCGGGTCGAGGGTTTTTCTTCGATTCATTTTCGGTATTGTTTTCCTCTGGGTAATATTTGTACAGATCTTCGCAGTCTAGCCAGAAACAGCTTTCCACGGTTGCAGCATATCTTCAGAATCCTCATTCATTTTATAAATATGTTTTTCAGTGATAAAATAATTCAAGTTTTATTGATAATCTAAAGTGCGGTGTACATCGGCATGATTTTACTAGAATTCAGTTTTTAATGCGGAATTATACTAGCTTGGTCCAGTTTTTAAACATATTTTATTTCGATCACGTGAACGTATTTTTACGTTCTAGAAGACATCGCTATTTGCGTAACGTTGTCTTACGTGATGGAGGAAACCGGAGTACTCGGAGACAACCATCTGATTTTGGGCGGGTCACCAGTACTCCAAAACAAACGATCATTAGTTCAAACGACAGATTAATAATCGTCATCGTTTGTTTAGATTAACTGAACCAGACATAAAAATCTTTTTATTTTTGTACTGATATGATTTATTGAATAAGGCTGTACGAGAAGTAAAAACCTTCGTCTGTATTTAACAAGAATTAAGATGCACACTTAAAACGACGTGCACCTAAGAAAGTGTAAGTAGTTTACTATATGCCCAATAATCTTTTATCATATGACGTCGTTGATAAGTAGTGGACAACGTCGTGTAATCAAAATCATATGACCACACGTGTAATAACACTTTAGCGGGATTAAGTAACGTCTTGACGACGTCCATGTCAGTCTTGCATATTTTGTTTAAAAAAATTGTAAAATTTAAAGGCGATATAATCAAAAATAAAGTGGTCATATGATAAACAGAATCTTACAGTCGTGGTCATTTCATATGAAATTTATGAAAGTTTCATAAATTTCATATGAAATGACCACTCGTGTAAGATCATCTATATAAAAACGATCAACATTTGTCTTGATTCTAACTGATTGCGGCAGTGAGAATTACATGTTGTATGCTAAGGATAAGCTGTTCACTTTTGTTTCCAGGAATGTGTACGGATGGACTAGATTTTTAATACATTTAATATGTAGAAAGAGAAAAGGTAAATGAAAACATTTCAAAGAGGAAATGCTCTAAATACAGTAGAACTTCGATGGCTCGAACACCGATGGCTCGTTTACCATGGTTGAGTCGAACCCGTTCTTTAGCCCCTAGGGAAGTTCTCTACATAAGAAATGGTGCGAGATAATTAAGGAGATTTTCGTCTTTTATCTTGCAAATGTATGCTGTGTGTACTCATTAGAATCGCCTCGATGAGGCGATTCTAATGAGTACACACAGCTTACATTTTCATTACAGAACACCGAAAGTATGTCCAATAGTATCTCGTTATGCCTCCTGGAAGTAATCTCAGTGGCTCGAACATCCCCTGTCTCGAACAAATTTTCATGGTCCCAAAGTGGTTCGAGCCATCGAAGTTCGACTGTAACTTTCGATTCATTTCCCAACGAATGATTGCAGGCTCTCCTGACATTCGATTCTTTACGCGGGCGGGTCATATAACGCCTATCTTCCTTGGAGAGAAGAAGCAAATGACGTCTGTAAAAATATTTCCGTAGGAGGTGTATTCATTTACCAGAATAGACAGAAGACCTGCATAGACTAGAACACCCAGCTGTACAAAATGATAAGATTTGCTTAATAGTTTAAAGGCATTTATTCTTGAAACAGTAGGACACACCGTGTGTTCATAGTAGTTTAATTGCCCCCCTCCCCCTGTGATGTACTGTCTATAGCAGATCAAAGGCGGCCCTTCATAGGGTGATAAGTAGCTCTTGTTGAATCCCCTGCCTGAGGCACTTGAGGACAAAATCAATAATGTACACAAGCCACCAGTTAGTGAACTATTGATTTTTCACAAGGTGGCCCCTTACCTGTTGAAGACAGAGGATATCTCTTCAGTCAGAACAGGGGGCTACATAGTATTATGTAATGAAACGATATACCTCAATAATCAAGAATAAATGCCTTTTATTCCCTTAGTTGGGGTATTTGCAGGCCATCTGTTTTTAACATACCTTTAATGCAACGCATGGTTAATTTATGCAGATAAGCGTGTAGATCAGCAGGTCGCTAATAACAAGACAAATGACACAGAATCATCACGAAAGGCAACCGAATCAGATAAAGTGCACCAAAACACGACCCAAAATGAAACCGCCTATGTTCAGCACCTCGTTACTGATGATGAAAAACAAGACGCTAGGAAAACGGCAAACAGCAAAAACGTGGCAGATGAAGAAAAGGGGTACCAGAGGAAGTCAAATGTTGTAAACGAGTCTGAAGAAAATGCAAAATCTCACCACTCACAGACCAGATTCGGCTCTTCAAATGAACAGCCTCTCGGAACAGAAGAAGACAAAACACAGGAAAACTACTTTCATGATTCAAATACAGATTCTATGGAAGTCGCAAGCCATCCTCCAAAGACAAATAGATATCACTCCGCCCAACGAGAAGACAGAAAAGAAATAAGAAAAACAAACGTTGACGATGACTTAAATACTGATGAGTACTACAATAACAGAGGGACAAAAGTTCGCCAAAACGAAGGGCATGGGCAGGTAACAATCGTTACTAAGAAACGGGGCGAACCTCCCAGGGAAATGGACATGTCGACTGATGAGGAAAAGATGCAACGCAAGCAAACGGAAGACGGTGAATCACAAAGAGTCAACACAGACGATGATACAAAATCGTTGAGAAGCGAAAGCAGCGAAGGCATACAGGGATCAAAGCATCGATGCCCATCACCAGGCGATTCGTCTTTAGAGTCAGAGAAACACATTGTTACTAAGAAACAAGAGTATCAGAGGCAAAGTTCAAAAGATTCTGAGAAATCTGTGAAGGCAATAAGAACCGAAAATAAACGTTCGACACAAAGTAGAAGTGACGTTCCAAGTAGAAGGAGTAAAACTGTTGGGGCACATCAGTCAAGTAATACTACTCCAAGCCCGAAAAAGGCCTTTCATCAACGATCTGCAGCACATGCAAGAAGTCAGTCACCTCGGATTCTAGCTGCACAAGCGAGGCAGCAAAACCCCAGGATGGCCAAAAGTGCTGGACCGGCAGGTCGACTGACACAGTCACGTGCCAGTTCTTCCGTTGGTTCGTCAAGGTCACCTTCTAGATGGTCAAGGCCAAGAACATGTGGATATAGACCAGGTGATTAACTGCTATAGCCAGTTGCTACTTACTTGGCGTTACTATATAGCCAGATGCTTATTTCACGGTATTTACCTAGTATGTATAAGAAAGCTTGTATATCTTTGCAGAATTAATTAGCATGAGGATAGAGCTTCGAAAATCTTCGCCAAGCTTAAAATATTTTAAATTCAAATGAGGTTCAACGGTATACTGGTATCGCGTGACATATTTGAGTGTGGGTTTTTTGTTTGGACGTGTTTTGTTTGTAAATGAGGCAAAATGATTTGAGAATTTAGAACTTTCTCCGCTTAAACAAGTAATCATCATTAACAGTCAGAAATGCTTGATAGATGGAGGAAATTCTACATTCAGCTTTGAAACCTATACTAACAATTTATTAAATGCGCTTGCTTCTTACTCACTGCACTTATGCACAAGCTAAGCTAACATCTCTCATAAACATAACCGGTTTTGACTATCTAACAAATCCCCTACCAGCGTATTAAAGTCTTGTAACATTCTTCTTGACATAGTACGACAAATATGGGTATGTTGTCTATGTTCTCACAAATTCGTTGCATGCAAAATTATCAAGTCGATTCTGAAGTCTGCATACATAAAAGTTGCCTTGATCTGTATATAAACTATATATCTTTTTTGTGTGCTTTTTAGAAAATATTATTAATTGACTATCCTGTATTGTTCGGAGGTCACCCGTATTAACATTGAGGTCAAGACTCAATAAGCATGTTTTTAATGGTGTTAATTAACAAAATTGCCTTTAATCAAGTAATTCGTGTTGGTCCAGTTACAAGTCCGAGGTCTGCTGTATTGGCCTCAGCCGTCGGTCTCAGGCCATTACAGCAGACCTCGGACCTGTAACTGGGCCAATACGAAATTATTAATCAAGACCTCGGACCAATACAGCAGACCTCGGACCTGTTACTGGGCCAATACGAAATTACTCGATCAATAACATTATAATACAAAGTGAGATAGATTTTCTGTTGAAGTGGAATGTGAAAGTGAACCGCGATATAGATGTCTACGTAAAAGTAGATACGTCTAAATAAACAGATTTTCAGTATTTTCGATACGGACAGATCAAATATCAGTCATCATACATATATATGTACAATACAAACAGGTACAGAAAAATTTCTCTATTAAAACCACCTTTGGGACGGTTCAAAAGTGGTCTTGAAGACCACTTTGGAACAGTCCCAAAGGTGTTCCCTGAACAGAGGACATTTTGTGCCGAAAACACGAAGAACTAATAACTGCACCCTTCTAAATAAGCTTTTTCAAAGCAGAATTAGTCTTAATTGGGCCCCGTCAAGCGATTTTGGTACTTATCGCCTATGCGAGCAGCGAAGGTTCAGGCGAGCCTGCGCATCCGCGCAGTCTCGCCAGAACCTTCGCTGCTCGCTCATACAAGCAGTGAATCAAGAGGAACCTTTAGACAGAAAGCCATATCCCTGGCCCCTCTGAATGGCTGGGCATGCGTAGTTAAAATTTGTCATGACGGAATGCTCGAAGACACAAATTCGCTTGGCGGGGCTCAATTTTAGGTGGTCTTAATAGCGGAATTTCACTATATATTATACTCGAATGGGGCCACATATATGTCCGAAGACATCTATGCAATTGTCGCGGTTCATATAATATTTCCATGCTTTATTCACACCATTGTCATATATCTGAATGTAAGCAGTTACACCCTTCAGAAGTCTACAAAGCCACTGAATTAATTTAAGCACATTATGATTTTATAGTTAATTTGCATTTCAGTTTTTACACAAGTTCATATTTTGCAAAGCGTAGAAAGCGACAAACGAAAAAACAAAAACAAAATAAAAATAACCGTTTCATTTTCTGATGATTTCTAGTTTCCTAAGATCAAAATGTAATCAAATTAAATGCAATATCACATAGACCATGTGTTGCTTGATTTCAGCTCTTGCTCTCTTGCTAACTGTATCCATCTATCATTTATTCAAGTTCATGGATAGATAAGTTCTTGCTTATATATATATGAATGTTAATGCGCAATTGTTTTATTGCATAACATAGAAGAGGTCTTACCATTATGACCCAGGCTACGTAATGAGTGAGTGGCCTTTTGGGTGGCACTTACCCATTAGGGCCAGTTAGTGAGTATGTGAAATTTTATTTCCGAGAGTACAGGGGTAAACTATTGGTATATAATATTGGGGAACAGGTTTGTATATGGGATTTTATGCATACATAGGCATGTGGTATACGTTACTGCGTATGTAAAAATACAGCTACGCTATGTAATAATGCTGCGTATATTTTAGTATATATGGTATGCATATATTGCTCAAAATTATTATATGTAACGTGTTTATGTATTGGCTCATATTATATGTAGAATATACCGGCTAGCATTTTGATGGTTATATAAGCCAGTGTTGTGAAAGGTACAACAGGGCATTTTGTTATATTGCAAAGAAATTTGTATGCTTTTGATTGGACAGCGCAAGGGCAATCATTTTCCATTTGCCCGGGAAGCGAAGAAATATTATCCTCTCGCGCTCGCCTTCGCAGAAGTGTGATATCCGCCATCTTGGATTTACTGCAGAGTTGATGAGATATAAAAGCAAAATAATTCCATGCACCACGATTATTTTCAGCTGATAAATACATGTATATAAAACATTTTGATTTTTTTTAATTCATTCGGTACTTTATTCCATTGTTTTCCGTTCCAACATGACGGCAAAGTTTTTGATCGTCATAATACGTGCAGAAGGGCGCGTCTGAAGACGTCGCATGTTAACATGTACTTATCACGACGTCGCTACAAAAATCTTTGGAAAACATTGCAATAATGACCCAAATGTTGTGAAAAAGTTTTAGAGTATAACATATTCGTTATATTGATTCTTGGCGGGGATTCCCCGCCTGAGAGCAGTATTTGCCCGAGTCATTGATGCAATGTTTTTCAAAAAATCTTTTGTAACGGACGTCGTGAAAAGTAGGCGTACATGTTTACGTGGCGTAATGTTGATCAAGGTGTTCAGCGGAAAAACATTTACGTCAGGTTAGAATGAGAGCTTTATAAAAGAAAACAATGAAATAAAGTGCCGAATTAATTAAAAACTGCTGGAAATTATTATGTTGTACGAAATTATTTTGCTTCTATTTCTCATCAACTGTGAAGTAAATTCAAGATGGCGGAAAACGCAACTTAGCGAAGGCCAGCGCGAGGCGCCTTATATATATGGACAATAATTGCATTGCGCTGTCTAGTTAAAAGCCTACGTTCTTCGCAATATTTGATGGGAGAGGGGTGGAATCGGAGAGGTTGGCAGAGTTTGGATTTTTTTTTATGTATCCACACTTACCCTGCAGTCTTATCAAGTTTTAAATAATGGAAACGCCAAAAGAACAGCGGCTGCCAACTGCGTCGCACCAAGAAAAAAAACAAGTGAATATGAGTGAAGACTCTGATCAGGCTGCGCGGACTGTCTCAAACAAAGTTCCATGGTCCCAAGGCCGTTCGAGACATTGAAATTCTACTGTAACTATTTCGCCCCCGTCCATCGGGGCTTGGAAAATAAGATGGGTTGTATGATGCTCCCACGCAGAGCTGAAATTGACCACACAGGAGTACTGGTAAACCGTTTGGGAGGACTTGTCATGCCCAGGAAAAACTGTTTGAGTCAGACCGTTCAATGCATATAAGCCTTTTGGTTTCTTTGGGCGGCAGGGCTTGAGATGTCATTTCATCTCAATACCAGGTAAAAATCCCACTAAACTGGAAGCAACGTTTCAAAATGACCTAAATAGTGTTGACGGGGACGTTAAATCTAAATTCAAACAAATCGACTATAAATAAACATAAGTAAAGTGATTTCATATTTCCCCATTTACAGGTCTTCTGACCCTCGGCCTGTAACTAGGTCAGTAAGAAATCACATACGATTTAATAAATAGCATATATAGTCTAACACAGCGCGCCTTTCAAGGCATTGCAGTGAACGGTGATTTATTCTGCAACCAGTGATTTATTCTGCAGCAAATAACTAGTCGAAACAGCGCGCCAAGTATCGTCATTAAAAACAGTTTTATGGCGTTACTCGTGGACTTTTTTATGTTAGACGGTGTAACGTCATTTACGCGCACCAAATATGCTATCAAAAAGAAGTAAATTCATAAGTTACAGTCAGTAGTACTGCCGGAAATTTCTTCTAACAATGGCGAACGGTTAGAAGAATGTGAAGAAAACAACACAATTATTGTCGATTTGAGTGTGTTAGAATCGAAATAGTACGGAACTCGGGAAGGGACATGCAATATTTTTTTTAATATGTTGTGTGAACAAGATATTAAGTTGTGCGGACAAGATATTATCTGATATGTTGCGCGCACAAGAATTTATGTTGTCAGCACAAGATCTTTGTTGTGCAAACTAGATAATATGTGGTGCGAACAAGATTATATGTTGTGCCAACAAGATAATGACTTGTCCGCACAAGAAAATATCTTGTGCGCACAATATATTATGATGTGCGGACAAGATGATAACTTGTGTGCACAATGTATTATGTTGTCCGCACAAGATAATATCTTGTGCGCACAAGCTATTATCTTGTTCGCACAACATATTAAAACAAATTGCATGTCCCTTCCAGAGTTCCGTAAAATAGACAGTTCTGGAGTTTTAAAATCGAAATAGATCAGCTCTAGTCGGTTAGTTGTAAGTAGACAAATAACTCGTGCTACGCGCTCCTGATTTGATCATCTTTATAACTGCTCTCCAAACTGGGATTTATTACTTAACAAATCACTGCTAGAGCTATTTTTTTTTCTGAAATAATCTAAAACATTTTACATGACAGGTAGGTTAGAACGATCTGGTTTCATCATGTCAACAAGTCCGTGTTACGAACAGCCCTCTGTCCCGTCCCCCACTTTATATAGATAAAACTGGGGTTTACAAGGATATGCATTATTTTTCTTATTTCTGCTCCAAAACATAGGTTGTGGGTACTCGTTAGAACCGCATCTAACGAGCACCCACGACCTATGTTAAGGGCAATGATAAGAAAAACATCACAAATTTTCATCCGAAAATTAACCATTTTGGGGATATGATGTATTATCGTAATGAAAAAAAAAAAAAAAAAAAAAAAAAATGTCTTTATATATATGATTCGTGTTTCAGTGAAAAAAATAATGATGGCATTGCTAAGTTAACTTTACTTTTTTACATTTATTTTTATTTCATTTTAATATCACTTTCATTCAGCACATGCTTTTTTCTTTCTTTTATACGCAAATCAGTAGAGCTAGAAATCAGTTATAGGTCATCTCTCTAAATAACCTGTAAAAACTTATTCATTTACTTATATTCGAATCTGGTATTTCTGTCATTTTATCATTCATTTGGGATTTCTTTTTTAAGATAACAAAGCCTCCTCATTATATTTTACTTAACAAACCATTATGTTAGTACAGTCGAACTTCGATAGCTCGAACCCCTTTTGGACCATGAAAATTTGTTCGAGACAGGGGTTGTTCGAGCCACTGAGATTACTTCCAGGAGGCATAACGAGATACTTTTGGACATCTTTTCGGTGTTCTTTTATGAAAATGTATGGTATGTGTGAGGCGATTCTAATGAGTAGACACAGCATAAATTTGCAAGATAAAAGCATAAATTCTCCTTAAATATCCCCACTATTTCTCATGTAGAGGATTTCCCTATAGGGGCTCAAGAACGGGTTCGACTCAGCCATGGTAAACGAGCCATCGTTGTTCGAGCCATTGAAGTTCTACTGTAGTGGGAATGTGATGCTCCCTATATTAATAATACACATTGAAATGCGTTTGCTTCATTGATATATCAGACGCATTTACAAAAGTGGTTTTATTTAACATAAAAATGTAAAAATATGAGCACTTAGGTTCGACCTTTTGTCACGATAAAAATGACTGAAGTTGTGATAAAATGTCGGATGAGAAAGCGAATATGGAGCATTATACAGTAAAACTTCGATGGCTCGAACACCGATGGCTCGTTTACCATGGCTGAGTCGAACCCGTTTTTGAGTCCATAGGGAATTCCTCTACATAAGAAATAGTCAGGGATAATTTAGGAGATTTTAGTTTTTTATCTTGTAAATGTATGCTGTGTGTACTCATTAGAATCGCCTCGATGAGGCGATTCTAATGAGTACACACAACTAACATTTTTATTCTAGAACATCGAAAAGATATCCAAAAGTATCTCGTTATGCCTTCTGGCTGTAACCATCAGTGGCTCGAACTACCCCTGTCTCGAACACATTTTCGAGGTCCTAAAGGGGTTCGAGCCATCGAAGTTCGACTGTAATTGTTTCTATCATACGAGATTTTGTACGAGTACTTTGCTCGTAAGACTCTTCTAAAACCTCGTATCGCTACCCAGCAGGCACATGGCGTAATTGTGACGTCATATCAACGTCGGTAGAACGTCATGACGTTTATGCAACGTCATATCTACGTCGGTGCAACTTCATGACGAGCAGAATAGAATCAAATTGCAACGGACCGATGATTTATCTTTACAACACTGTCTAACATACCCCGGATCACTTTATATTTCCTCATTTCCCCATTAACTGTTAATCTCCCTAAAGTTAGTCTAACTTTTATTGTATTCCTTATGTTGTGCCGGAAGTTAATGAGCGAAAAAACGAAAGTATTCAAAATACATAGAGGATCTTACATGAGTGCTCATGTATTATTGAATTTATTAATCTCGTTGAGGAAAAGGGATAAAATGCGAGGCTTGCCGAGCATTTTATTCCTTTTCCTCAACGAGTTTAATAAATTCAATAATACATGAGCACGAATGCAAGATTCTATTTATCATATGACATTTAAAACGCATTTTTTACGATTGTTTACAAAAATGTCAATATTCCGCCGTTAGTAAACGCGACGTCGTTAAGGACGTCGTACATGTAACGTTACGGGACGTATCTAGCTAATTTGCATATTTAATCCACTAGTGGATTATCGAAAATATTACACGGCGTTATTACACTCTCAGACGCGACGTCATATGATAAATGTGGTTCTGTCTTGAGAATTGGTACCGTTTCAGGAGAAATAACTTGTCAAAATATTTTGCTTCCCATATCAGTAGAAGTCAACTCGTAAAGGAAAGGTTTTTCTTGCACACCAGATAAGGAAATCCATAGTTTTAGCCTGGGATAGAAATTCTGCTCTAACCCAAAATCGAATATTCTCGCATGTTTTGATAAAGGCACTAGTTGAATACGACCCCATATGCGCCGTCGTTAAGGTTGATGTCACAGCATGTAACATTCCTGTAGTGTCATCACAACATGGCGGACGTCGGCAACTGAAGTGACTGCAGCATTAAAAATCTGCGCTAAGAATTGGAAGGTGTGCAAGAAAAAGAATCCTAAAAATCCGTCCCGAGGGTCACTGTCCGGCATCACGAGGCTTGCCGAGTGATGCCGGACATTGATCCTGAGGGACGGGTTTTTCTATCCACCCCTCACACCCATATAAAATTCTTATATGCTCCTGAGGACCAAATGAATTGACCAAATTTCCATATTGGTTTAGCAAAGCAAGGAAAGCAAACAGGAGGTCACGAAAGTTGTCCCCCTTACGCTAGAAAAAATGGCGGAAAATGTGCGGTTTTCCTTTGGAAACAGTGTAAAACATGGGACTTTGCACCCTCCCCAGAGATCACTCGAACTTGCAAGACCAAAACAGTATCCCATACCGAAATAAGCAACAATTACATTAGCGAGCGGTATCCTGACCATCTCGATTCCCGCTGTGAACCCGCCTTGGTTATGTTTTTTACTCTCCAAGACTTGTCAACGGGATCTCGTTTAAGTCAATAAAATATCATTTTGAGGGGCAGTTTTGTCAATAGAAGCAAACCGTTTACGAAACCCAACAATTCAGTGTTTTCTGTGGCCGCTAAAATTCAAGAGGTGATTTTCAAAAGGTACTAGTTTCTTCTCGGACCCAATGGTCCGTGCTTTCATGGAGTACGGCAGAAACTCAGTACGGCGGTACGGCGGAAGCTCAGAAAAATATGTGTACGGATACGGCGTGAAAATTATGTGGTGTTACACCACATGTGGCCAATCCCAATGGACGAAACTGTTTTGGTTGTTAACTTTTGGCACACAACTTACAGTCTTTTCTATCTTACCATTTTGCCTCATTTTACCCTGTTTATGAAACAAAATTGTTGGGATAGTCAAACTTGAAAAACAGCAAACACAAATAACCAATGTAGATGAAACTATATGTTATGGAATTTCAGTGTTTTTTATGTTTTTTTTTTTATTTCACATTGTCGCTTTGCAGCTTATCTTGATGTCAAAGAAAATATTTTATGGATAACAGCGTTATCTGTCAATATTAGTAATGCTAGATTTTTAATTCTGAAACAAGCTTATCTTTCGTCATAATTGTAATATGTATCACATGCTATTACGTTATTATTTGCAATCTCTCTCTCTCTCTCTCTCTCTCTCTCTCTCTCTCTCTCTCTCTCTCTCTCTCAATTTGGAGTGCGCGCGTACGTGCGTGCGTGTGTGTGTGCGTGTGTTCAACACAACCAGAGTCTGTGCAAGCCAGGGTACGCTCAGCGTCTTTCTCGCATACTGGGTAGGAGCACCATTGAAACCAACCGTGACTAACTTATGATACAAGTCGGTACTGAGGATATGCTTGACCATGCAGCTTGCATGCCAAACTCATGCGCATTTTGACAGTTTGGTTGTAGAAATCGAGGCTTTTTAAGTCGGCATGTCTTTGTGTTATCTGGCTATTTCCATCGCGTTTCGTAGAAAGCATCTTTGCACCCGGTTCACATTGATCATGAAATCTTTTCTGCAGTCATTCTCTCCCTTCCGCTGATTCAAGACGGGCAGTATGGTCAGTTTTTGGCGAATGAATATGCACTGTACTGGTTAACCGATTACGCAGACAGGAGTCAGCATATTGGCAGCCTAGGGAAAAGAGCAGTACCTACAACTAATTCCAGTTGGCGAACTGGGGGTAGCCCCTATGTGCCCTTGGCGCTCGGTTAACTTAAAAACAACAGTCAGTCAGTCAGTTGTAAGTGGACAAATAACTCCACTTGAGCTACGCATTCGTGATTGGATGTACTTAAACTGTGATATATTACTCGACATTTCACTGATGGCTTAGGTAGCCCGCATTACCGAAATTATTGATAGAACAGCTTATTTTGAGAGTGAAAAACAAAGTCACTTTGACCCTACCCAAGTCTACGTGAAGAAAGTCGAACTATAATATTTCTCCTTATTAAAGATATGTTCATTTTTTCATATTACGTTTTTATTATCTTTTAAAGAAGAAAGAAGGCGAAAAGAAAGAGAGTTCTTTACAGCAGAGTTAGAGCGACTGAAGAAGAGTCTGAAACGAGATTCCAGTAAAATCAAGAAACCAAAAGCGTAAGTACTTTTTTTCTTTGCATTTAGACAACACCTATGCGAGATATAGAGGATCGTACATGAGTGGTCATTACCTATGACATTTAAGAAGCGAGCCTCCAGGTTTTTGCCGAATTATTTCAGTAGAAAGCATGTCATTACTTTGGACGGCTTCATGTCGTTACGCGCCAGTCACATGCGGCCAATGAACACCCGTTACGAAAACACGCCTATACAAACATTATAAACTTTACTGCCGAAACAAACGAAACTTTTAAGATAAAAAATTGTGATATGTTTCTTATTTCTGCTCAAAATAAAGATGGTGGGTACTCGTTAGAACCGCCTCGATCGATTTTTTTCTTATTTATGCTCAAAATAAAGATCATGGGTACTCGTTAGAACGGCCTCATCGAGGCGGTTCTAACGAGTACCCACAATCAAACTTTTAGAGCAAAAATGAGAAAAATAAGGTATGCTCTCGTGAACCCCTGTTTTGCAATATAAAAGTGGTGTTAAAGGGGGTAAAATTTATATAGGCGTAAGTAAAGTAAGTAAGTAAGTAATTTCTTTATTTAAAGAGGGTAACTCGTTTGGTAAAACCAATCTTCCACAAGGCCCTCTATCTAAAACACAATGCAAAACATTTAACGAACAGTACATGGGTATTAACAAAAGTGATAACATAATGTGGAAAAAGAAGAAATGATTGAAGCATTCGTATGTAAAACTTCGATAACTCTAATACAGATAATTAGTTTACTTTGGCTAATTCGAGCTCACTCTTGGGTCCCTTGTTTACATTTCTGCAGCTATACTTGTGTTATGGTGGGGGTTGTTTGGTGTTTACTTGGAAATGCATGTTATGTGTGCATCATTAGAATTGCTTTTTGAGGCGATTCTAATGAGCACACACAAAACATGTATATTTTATAGAAAGTCGAAAATATGACCCAAGATCATTTCTATTATGTACTATTGGGTACCTATTTTTCAAAGTAAGTTCTTGGTCCAGTATGTATTTGAGATATCGAAGTTCGACTGTAGATGCAAAATGGTAATATGACATTTAAAAGTTCAAGGTGGCGGAGGCATACGCACGTTGCAATATATACAACAACATCAAGAGTTAATTAACCAGCTAATACACTTTCGTGAGAATGCATTATACGATGAAGAATTCTTAATTTCAGTTGGTATGCTATTCCAAATAATAGGACCCGAATATGATATACTGTTTTTGAAAACATTTATATTAGGTTTTGGAATTCTAAAATTTTGACCAGAAGTTGATCTCAGTGTTGTTTGATTTGATTGATCCCTTTTTTTCTCAAATAACTCACAAATATACTTTGGTAAGAGACTGTGCGTGACTTTGAACATGATTTTTGCCTTATTTACGAACATACTTTGCTCGAAAGAAAGGATACTTAGCCTTGATTTTGCATCTTCGAAACTTGAGTATTCATTGCCTATTTTGCAAGCACGTTTCTGTAGTTTAACTATTTTTGACATATTATAATTTGATGAATTACCCCATATTATATTGCAATAATTGAAATGTGGATGAATGTACGCATTATAGAAAATAACTTTGTGTTCATAATTAATGAAGTGTTGGATCCTGGACAACAGCCAAATATAAGTGGATATCTTTTTGCAAATAAAGTTGAAATGTTCATTCCACGTGAGATTAGCATCGATGTTAACACCAAGTATTTTGTCAGCAGTAGTTAAGTTTAGTTCAGTGCCATTATATGATAAAGTTAAAATACTCTCATCTATATGTATTCTTTTTTGCCTTGTTGTTATTATCATAACTTTAGTTTTCTCAGTATTTAAAAGCATCCCGTTTTGTTTACACCATATATGAAGGGAAAAAAGAGCTTCTTGCAGATTTAATTTTAATGTGTGCAGGTCACTTTGCATATCATATATCGTAGTATCATCAGCATAGAGATCTATAGAGGAAATGTTTCGCGACAAAGCTAAAGGCAAATCATTAATGAAAATTAAAAATAAAAGAGGACCTAATATGGACCCTTGAGGTACACCACTCGTAACAAGACCTGGATCTGATATTTTGTTATTTACATATGTAATTTGTGTACGGTTTCTTAAGTATGATTCCATTAATTTCAGAAAAGAACTATTACATTTGTAGCATGCTAGTTTCTTTAAAAGTAACGTATGGTCAACAAGATCAAAAGCTTTTCTGAAGTCAACCATAACAGTCCCTACTATATTACCGTCGTTTAAAGCTTTTAACCAATGTTCCGTCATTAATAACAAAGCCGTTTCAGTGGAGTGACCAGGTCTAAAACCGCTCTGGGAACTATGTATTATTTCAAAGTTATCCAGAAAAGACATGAAATGTACGTGAATGAATTTCTCTATTAACTTCGACAAAGTAGGTAGGATAGATATTGGCCTATAATTATTGATTTCATCTTTTGCACCCCCTTTATGAAGAGGGATGACCTTAGCTTGTTTCCAGAGGGAAGGAAATTCCCCAGTCAATAAACATTTATTAGCAATAATTGTTATACTTTTAGTAATTATTCCTGCCGACAACTTTAGGAGTCTAGGCCCAACTCCGTCTAACCCTGTTGCTTTAGAAATATCAAGTGAAGAAAGAAATTTAAAAACAAAACTTTCGCTTATTTCAGGGAGCTCAAAACTTACGTCTGCAGGAATTTTTGAATTAATGTAATCATTTAGTTTATTAAATTCGTTATGTTGTATAGGCTCCTTGAGTCTTGCCGCTATGTTTGTAAAGTAATCGTTAAAGTTATTGGCTAACTCATTATTGTTTGCAACCATTTCTTCGTTTATCTTAAGTCCTAAGATATCGTTATTGTCGGCCTTTTTATTTGAAGCACCGAACTCTTTAAAAAGTCTCCAAATTGATTTTGGATCATCTTTTCCTTGTTCAATTTTAGTTCTATAAGTTGCCTTTTTTGATTCATTAATCATTGATGATACCTGATTCCGTGTATGTTTGTACTCTTCAAAACGACCTTGTATTTTGAGTTTGTCTCTTTCTTTCATACTGTCAAGAATATCTGGTGTTAGCCAGTCAGGTTGTATGTCTTTTTTAATTCTATGAGTTTTTGTTGGTGCATGCTTATTGACCGTATCATTGAAAAATGAATACCAGGCACAAAGTATGTCATCTAAAGAGTCAAGCCTACTGAGTTCATTCCATGGTATTGCTTGCAAATCAATCAAAAACTTATTTTCGTCAAAGTTTTTGAACGATCGATATGTTATTGATCTGTGTGCGTTCTTAATAAAAGTTGCATTTAACTTTCTGTTGCAGATAACAGAAAAATGGTCACTGATGCCGATTTGACTTACGTGTACTTCTGAAATATTATCTTCATGATTTGAATAAATATGGTCAATAAGCGTGCTAGAATTGTTCGTTACCCTTGTTGGCTGTGTAATGAGTTGACTTAGCCCTAATGATTCTGTAAATATTGACCATTCTCTTTTTATATTTGGATTTAATAAATCTTTATTAAAATCTCCCAGTAAAATGATTTCTTTACTTTCTTTCCAAACGTCATCTAAAAAACATTCAAAACGGTCAAAACGGCGTGTTTTCGTGATGCAGTTAAACGGGAAACTGGGGTTTATGGTAGTATTTTTAATCTTTTTATTTCTGCTCCAAGACATAGCTTGTGGTACCTTGTTAGAACCGTCTCATTGCGAGCACCCACGACCTATGTATACAGTATAATTAAGAAAATTGTCACGGATTTGCATCAGAAAAGACGCCATTTTGGATATGTGAAGAAATGTCCAATGTTACACGGGTGCGTTATCGTTATGTCATACGTGCCTCCGTGGCCTAGTGGTTAAGAGCGCTGACTCTTGATCATTAGGTCTCTCACCGCTGTGGTTCGAGCCTCGCTCGGGGCACATGTGAGACGCCAAGTTCTGCAACGGAAGGTCAGGTCGTTTTTCTTCGGGTACTCCGGTTTTCACCCACCTCTGATTAACGATCGGCTCGATATGAGTGAAATAATCTTGAAAGGGCCGTAAAACCAAAACCAAAAAAAAAAAAAAAAAAAAAAAAAAAAATCGTTATGTCATGTCGTTATGCGCCAGTAACATGTCGACATACAGTCGAACTTCGATGGCTCGAACCACTTTGGGACCATGAAAATTTGTTCGAGACAGCGGTAGTTCGAGCCACAGAGGGATACTATTAGTGCCATACCAGGAGGCATAATGGAGATAATTGTGGATATCTTTTCAGTGTTCTGTATTATAAATGTACGTTGTGTGTACTCATTAGAATCGCCTCATCGAGGCGATTCTAATGAGTACACACAGCATACATTTGCAAGATAAATGAAGAAAATCTTCCTAAATTACCCCTATATCGTATTTTGGAGGAACTCCCTGCAGACTCAAGACCGGGTTCGACTCAGCCATGGTAAACGAGCCATCGGTGTTCGAGCCATCGAAGTTCTACTGTATTATTTTTTGGGTTTGATCGTTTGTCAGTTGACCCAAAGTTACTAAGCACAGTAGCTTGACGTTTCTGGTGCCCACGTGACTATCTTTAGCCGCACTATTCTTGTCATTGTGACGTCAGATCACTATGTAAAGAAAGCTATGTGTAAACATTGACTTGGCTCTTGTGCTGGGACATTGGCAAACAATGAAGATCGCGTTCTGCGGCGTCTGATTAGCGGCTTCACAGTCTGCTTAAAATGTAGGAATTTATTGTTATTGTTACACGTATTATCCTTTTCTCATCATTATCATCATCATCATCATCATCATCATCATCATCATCATCATCATCATCATCATCATCATCATCATTATCATCATCAGCATCATAATCATCAGCATCATCATCATTATTTTACAATTATTATTATTATTTTATTTTTATTATTATTATTAGCATTATTATTTTTATTAGTATTATTATTATTATCATTATTATTATTATAATTATGCATTCTTATTATAAGTAGTGGTACATTCAGTAATATTGTCAATATTGTTATTATAAATAATAGTAATTATTATAATTATCACTTTTATTTATTTCTTAATTATTATTATTATTATTATTATCATCATTATTATTTCAGGAGGAAGCACTTCCCTTTTGTATTTACAAGTTTAGAGCCCTACTACAATACGTACACACCTCAGTATCTTATTCAGATGGTAAGTCTGGTTTGAAACCTTAACCTATATATGCCTAGCGGTCCTTTTCCTGAGACAATGACAAACAGTGCAGACCCAGATCAGACGCCACAGAACGCTGTGCATTACGAAAAAAAGCCTATACAACTACATTGAAACTTTTATCGGCGAAAAAAATAAAAATTTTAAGAGGAAAAATTGTGATATTTTAATCATTTCTGCTCAAAATATAGATTGTAGGTACTCGTTAGAACCGCCTCATCGAGGCGGTTCTAACGAGTACCCACAATCTATATTTTAGATCAGAAATAAGAAAAATAAGGTATACCCCCCGGCAACCCCAGTTTTACTATATAAAAGGGGGGTTCAAGGGGGACAAAATTATATAGGCGTGTTTTCGTGATGGTCTGACCGGGGTCTACACTATTTGCTTAAAGAACATTCATTTTTGAAAAATTTGCTACCAACAAAAGCGCAGATCCCCTATAATTGATCAAAGCGCCAAAAGGCTCTGAAATGACAGATTGTAAGAGAAATTCGCGAATATTAAGGCCTTCATTTAAGAAAAGGTTTCAAATTTACTCTTTTAACCTTCACCACTCTCTGGGCTAATTCAGCAGACGGCAAACTGTTGACATTTTTCTTATTTTTCCTAGAAAACAGGACTTGACATCTCATGATAATTGCATCCATAGGAGACAATTTGCATGAAATGTCAAATCCTGTTTTCTGAAGAAAACAAAATCAGAAAATATTTCAAAATGTCGCCTGTTGAAAATTTATCACGATGTGTGTACATATACTATGTGACATGAATAAAAACTACGAATGACGTAACTGAAGAAAAGAAGTTCTGGTAATTAATGTTAATGCATCGATTCCGATTTTGATGGAAGAACGGAAAAAAGCATTCAGTGTGTTGGATTCCACATTTCCTGATCGATGTTATAAAAACAATACGACTAACTGCCACCAGGCATGCGTCGCAGGGGCAACGTCACATCAACGTTGGTAATGACGTTTCACCGACAGTAAAATGACGTTGCAGTCAAGACATGGCGTTACATCATTGTCAATCCGACGAAGTTTTGACGTCATATGCCTGCTGGGTAGTATCTCCAAATAGTCATTACTAAAGGGAAACCTAGAGTATCACCTCAGTTTCAGGGACTCCCATCCTTATGAACATCTTCACTTGATTTTTTTTCTAGATCTATGCGATTTTCGAGTGCTGCACTCGCAGATTTAATCAACAGCGAGCACTACGGTAGCATTGTTATTCAACAGAACTTTTCATATTTTAAGACATGCACAGTGGGATGAGTCGGATTCTTTACCTCAATTCAATATATACTCGCTGTGCTTCAAAGGGGGGTTAATGATTAAGGGACATCCTTCAAAATTATCGGCAATCCGTATGACCGAGTGATGACCTCGTGTCTGTAACTGTTGTGTGCGGGTCAGGACACACAGACTTGTCAGGCAAAGCGGCTTAGCCGATAATCAAAAGTTAAATGCAGCTTATTATACGTTTTATTTTATTATTTTTCAAAGTATATCTAGGCACTTAAATGGTGTGCACTGATTGTAGCTCTATACATTTTTTTTCTTTTCTATAAATATACAAAGGTACTTTAATGGCGTATTGATACACATATAATTAATCGTAACCCATTTTGTACTGAATGTAAAATTATCACTTATCTGACAAAGATTTCATTTCGAAATCCCGGTTCAAACTTAAGGGGCGTCAGTTAGAAATATAGGAATTAATTTAGGAAACAATGGGCTAACTTTCGACAACAGTGAAGCCCGCAGTGAAAGGCGTGGTTAGACGCCGCCTCCAAGATTCGCCAGTGACCCATTATGCGGTCGCCCGTATAAAATGGGAACTTTCCTTATGCATATTCAGTTAACTTTTCCCGTTTTGTTTGTAATTTAAGAAAGATCATTTTTGTGTTTTGATTACAAATGAAACAAAACATGTAATCAAAATGCGGAAATAATGCCATGAAAAATTCGTTTTGAGATAGCGAGCATAGCGAGCATGAAAAGTAAAAAAAAAAAAAAAAAACGGACTATCTTTGTTTGTGCGGAGTCATATTCCAATAGTTGTGGAAGCCGGAAGTTCGGACGTTAAAATTGTAAACATGCAGGACGACGAAGAATGACAGAATGAATCTGTCATTAAAAATGGGCCACTCCGAACGTACTATGTGGAAAATTACATTGTCATATATGGGTCAAAGTTGAGTCACGCCCTTCGATAATACATATACAATGGAACTTCAGTGCCTCGAATACCGATGGCCAGAACGCAATGGTAAATTCCAACCGGCTGTTAAGGGGAATGGGAACACCTTGCAGATTTTTCCGCCAGTTTTCAAAGGGAGAGGGCCCCCGCCCATCGGGACTGGAAGAACTAGATTGGCTGCATGATGCTTCCACGCTGAGCTGAAACCGACCGCACACGATTACTGGTAAATCGCTTAGAGGATCTAAGCCTGCCCAGGCGAAGCGGTGCGAGTCAGGCCGTCCATGCTTATAAGCCCTTTTGGATTCATTGGACAGCAGGGCTTGAGATGTCATTTAATATCGATGCCGGGTAAAAGTCCCTCACATTTGGAAACAACGTCTCCAAAATGACCTATACAGTGTTGGTGGGGTCATTAAACCTCAAAATCATACAAAATAAAACAAGCAAAGGATTCTTACATGCAGACATAAATAAATATGGTGGTCACATAACTACATGTATGGTCACATAAACTGGCCTTGTCCTACTGTTAACCAGTCTCAGTGGAACGCCCATGTGACGTAGGTTACACGGCATGATCGCCTCACCCAGCCTCACAGTCAGTAGACCTATTTGCTCCTAGTTAATGAAGGAAACCTTTTTTCCATAGTGACTTGAATCCACTTATTATAGCCCCGCTTTGAAAAAGTGGGGCTATATTGGATTTGCCATGTCCTTCTGTCATTCCGTAATTCCGTGATTCCGTTAATTTGTGTTGGCTCCATAACTTTGTATCTGCTTAACATATTTTCATGAAACTTCACACAAATGTTAAACACCATAAGACAATGTGCAGAGCGAAGGAATTATAACTGTGGATTGCCTACTTTTGGAGTTATTGCCCTTTGAACATTTTCCGTAATTCCGTAATTCCGTAATTCCGTGATTCCGTTAATTTGTGTTGGCTCCATAACTTTGTATCTGCTTAACATATTTTCATGAAACTTCACACAAATGTTAAACACCATAAGACAATGTGCAGAGCGAAGGAATTATAACTGTGGATTGCCTACTTTTGGAGTTATTGCCCTTTGAACATTGAAAAATGGCAATTTTAATTGTGTCCGCTTCATAACTCAAAAACCGTTTGAGATATTTTTAGGAAACTTCACACAAATGTTAAGCACTATGAGACGATGTGCAGAGCGCAGGAACCATAACTCTGCATTGCTTATTTTTGGAGTTATTGCCCTTTGAACATTGAAAAATGACAATTTTAACAGTGTCCGCTTCATAACTCGAAAACCGTTTGAGATAATTTCATGAAACTTCACACAAATGTTAAGCACTATGAGACAATGTGCAGAGCGCAAGAACCATAACTCTGGTTTTCGTATTGTCTGTGTGTCTGTCTGTGTCTGTTAACAATTTTCGTGTCCGCTCCATAACTTTAAAACCCATTCACATATTTTCATGAAACTTCACACAAACATTAAACACCATGAGATGGTGTGCAGAGTGCAGGAACCATAGCTCTGGATTGCCTAATTTTTGAGTTATTTCCCTTTGAATATTGAAAAATATCAATTTTAGCCGTCTTTGCTCGATAACTCAAAAACCGTTTGAGATAATTTTATGAAACTTCACACAAATGTAAAGCACCATATTACGTGTGCAGAGCGCAGGAACCCAAACTCTGGATTGTCTACTTTTTCAGTTATAGGCTTTTGAATATTAAAAAATGGCAATTTTAACTATGTCCGCTCCATAACCATTTCTGATATTTTCATGAAACTTCAAATAAATGAAAAGCACCTTGAGATGATGTGCAGAGTGCAGGAACCATAACTCTGGTTTGCCTACTTTAGGAGTTATTGCCCTTTGAACATTTAAAAAGGCAATTTTGACTGTGTCGGCTCCATAACTCACAAACCATTTGAGATATTTTCATGACACTTCACACAAGTGTAAAGCACCATGAGACAATGTGCAGAGCGCAGGAACCCTGACTCTGATTTGCCTACTTTAGGAGTTATTACCCTTTGAACATTGAAAAATGGAAGATGAAATTTAGTATAAACATGGACATTCTGGTAATGTATCATGCTCATTGAAATGAGGGACAAGGGCTCACAACTCTTAGAGTTTTTCCAGATAATGTAAAATTTTCAACAGTTATTTCTTGTTCATAACTGTTTTCTCTGCAGCTTAAATAACTTTCTTCTCTGACAGCGCTGAAGCGGGGCTATAGTCAGATCCTCTGACAGCTCTAGTTTGAGGAATAGTAAATGTTACTATATTAGAGACACGGGGCCATTTGTTCAAAACAAAAGACATCGTTAGTTCCATCTTTAAAACTTTGATCATTTAATATGGCAAAATGCTAATATTTTTGCTGTACAAATTTTTTCAGCAAAAATAACACTGTATTAGATATCGTACTTGCTAAATCAGCTACCAAGCTCTGTAAGCTAACTCTTATCATGCTGTTCACGACAACCTATATCTTTGGAAACAGTGTAGATCCAGATCAGATGGCTTCTGAAGAAGCCATCTGATCAGGATCTACACTATTTGGCATTCAGTTTATGAATTTGTAGCAATAAATTATATCAAGTAATTTGATTGGTTGATAGACAGAAATGGGTGTGGCTTAAATGAATATTCAGCAAGATAAAGGCTAACGATGCTTTGAACAACAAGAACCTTGCCTCTAATATAGTACCATATTTTTCTCCTTGAAGCCCCTATGCCTTTTTCACAAGCTGGTTAATTACTGTACGTAATGAATGCTTTTTTATGAATATGTTGTGATTTCTTTGCGATGGGCTTAGTTTCACTCACTCCCGCCCACCGGGACTAGGAGAAATAGAATGAGCTGCATGGTGCTCCTACCTCTTTTCTCTCTTTCTTTTGGAGACGACACAAAAACGATCCACAAGAGTTGACGTGTCATTAAACCCAAAACACAATAATATAAGAATCTTATATGGGTGTGAGGGGTGGATGGAAAAATCCGTCCCGAGGGACACTGTCCGGCATCACGAGGCTTGCCGAGTGATGCCGGACAGTGATCCCTAGGGACGGAATTTTCTATCAACCCCTCACACCCATGTAGGATACTTTTTCTTGCATACCTTCCATTTGTTACCATGGATTTTTAATACTGCAGTCACTTCGGTTACCGATGTCCGCCATTTTGTGCTGACACAACAGGAATGTTTAGTGACGTCACGCATGACGACGCCGCGCATGAGGTTGTAATCAACCAGTGCATTTATCAAACACGCGATTATATTCGATTTGGGGTCGGAACACCAGGGTGAGAACATAAATTTCTATCCCAGGGTAAAATCACGGATTTCCTTGTCTGGTGTGCAAGAAATCATGTACCAATATTTTCAACCTCCATGTTTTACAGCCGGAGACGGGCTATCCCGAGAAACAACCACCGGAAGCTGAGGTTACATTGAAAGAGATGAAAGAACACAGGGAAAAGAATCACGGAGAGGTTTGTTTTCTTTGTTTGTTTGGAGTTTCACGGCTCAGTCAATACTCATCAAGTGAACAAGTCCGTGAAATAAAGACCCCCCTCCACCAACCCCATTTTATATAGAGAAAACTGGGATTTAGGGGGAAAACATTCATGATTTTCCTTATTTCTGCTCCAAGACATAGGTTGTGGGTACTCGTTAGAACCGCCTCAATGAGGCGGTTCTAACGAGCACCCAAAACCTATATTTGAAGTAAAACAAAGAAAAATATGACAGATTTTTATCAGGAAAGTAGCCATTTTGGAGATGTGAAAAATGCACTATGTCGCACGGGTGTGTTATCGTAATGTATTTAGGTCATAGAGGGCATCTAGCCGGTCAGTTTACCTAATAACAAGCTTTTACATATTTAAGCGGTTAACCAGCACAGTGCAGGCTGTTTTGCCAGAAACTGACATCTGCCCTTCTTGGCTCAGAGGAAGGGAGAGAATGGCCGTGGAAAATATATCATGATCAGTCCCTATGAACTATTGTAGCCGACCCCGGAAATTATCGAACCCGCGACCTCCTGATCACCAGTCTCCTGGAGTAGCATGTGTGTGTCTCTCTGGGATTATTCAGCATACAACAAATTGTTCATGTCTTTCATAGGGCTTCTCCAGACTTTCGGATGAGTCTTTAAATCGAGGTCCCGTCTCCGTATGACCTTAGCTGTTGGTGGGACGTAAAACTAAAACTCACTCACTCACTCATGTCTTTCATATTTTTCCGAGAAAACAGAATTTGACACTTGATGCAAATTGTCTCCTTACATGCATGGAATTTCATTAAATAAGGAAGCATGGTAGATCCCTTTACTAAAGAATATTATTGATGGCAACAGTCGATCTGTCTTTTTCAGGAGAAAGATCTCATGTATACCTCGCGGTTTACCGCAATTGGCCTCTGTGATCCTTGGGATAGCCTTCATATGGACAAGAGCGTGCTGCCAAAATTAGAAACATCGGAAATGAGGCGACGGAGAATGGAAAAGATGCACGAGCAACCAAAATCACCAAGGTCGTTAGTATTTACTCTGAAATGGTGGGAGTAGTGTGAGGTTTTTCACACGAGTGACCTTTTCATGCAAAACACATGAAACTCGCCGAAGGCTCGTTGCAAAAATTCTGTATGGAGTGTCGGTTTATCACATTAGCTGTTTTATACGCCCGTTGAAAAACGGTCTTATTATGTTATGCCCCTCTGCGTCCGCTAGTCCGTCCGTCTGTCTGTAAACTTTTCGTTTCCGGATAATTCCCGCTGCAGTTTACATCCAATTCAGCTGAAATTCGATATATAGTTAGCCCACGAAGTGGAGCAGCGCATATTGTTTCGAAGTTTTCAGTTTACTGAATATTTAAAGAGTTATACTACTTTGACATTTTTGAAACTTTTCGTTTCCGGCTAACCCCTACAGATCTGAATCTTGAGTTATAGTTAGATCATGATGTGGAGCAGCGCATATTGTTTCGAATTGGCAGTCCAATAAATATCAACAGAGTTTTGCCTATTTAACAATTTCTGTAAAGTTTTCGTTTCCGGATAACTCTTCCTACATTTTATATCCGCTCAATCTGAAACTTGATTTAATTAATATTTATACCATGATGTGGGACAGAGAAAAAAGTTTCAAGCGTGCAGTCCATCACATTTTATGTTATGCCTCTTTGATGTTTTTAAACTTTTCGTTTCCAGCTATGTTCTCCTATAGTTTACATTCGATCAAGATGAAACCCGATTTGATATTAGACCATGATATGGAGCAGCGCATTTGTTTTGAGGTTGCAGTCTACCAAATATTATCAGTTATGCCACTTTGAATATTTCTGTAAACATTTCATGTCCGGCTAATTTCTCCAGTAATTACATCCGATCAAGCTGAAACTTTGTAAGTAGTTCGCTCCACATGATGCTGAGCAGCGCTTATTGTTTCGAATTTATGTCGAGTTATTCGAGTTATGTCCCTTTGAAATTTTTGTGTAAATATTTTTTTTCTGGCTATCCCCTCCTACATTTTATGTCAGATCATAATGAAACTTTATAACAAGTGACAGCATGATGTGTAGCAGTGCAAATAGATTACCAAATATTAGCAGAGATATGCCCATTTGAAGATTCATGTAAACTTTTCGTTTCCGACTAATTGCTCCAACAGCTTACATCCCGACAAGCTGAAACACTGTAAAAAGCTACACCACCATGTGGAGTTATGCCCCTGTCAAAATATCTGTAAATGTTACACTTTTGGCTTAAGACTCCTACAGTTTACACCCATCTATCTGACAGGTGACTTGTAGTTAGACCATGATGTGAAGCAGTGTATTTTGTTTCGAGGATACAGTGCACAAAATTATAACACGTATAACTGCTATAAGCACTGTAGTCACTATAGCGCCTTTGCACATCTGTAAACTTTTCTTTTATAGTTAACCCCTCCCCCCCCCCCTTCCGTTTGTCAGTATATTGTGCCACGTCCGAATACTTGCGACGGGCGTATGCTGTCCCACTTTAGGAGCTCTTTTTGTGACTCGAACATGTTGATTGACCTAAACATTCATAGGTCACTAATATTATAATTCACCCCAATAACACAGCAATTCTTACACGAAGGTTTTACATGATATTTCTTCTCTAGCAGTTCAGCCAGAAAAAGTTGCACATCACATTTTGATTGAGAGCATTCAAAGTTTAAAAAGAAAGATTGACTCTGATTATTTTACATGCTCGAGTACCATATTAAAAGATCAGTTGATGAATAGGTTGCGTAAAGTCCCTAGTGGACACTTTATGGGAAGTTGTGTTTCAATCTTGCCAAACTTGTACATTTTGCTGTGCCCTCAGTATGCTCACTTTTACTATATAAGCACTTTAGTCACAAAAATAAATATAAAGCTGCCCACAAGATATCGTTTTATTATGTTTCTCATTTGTTTCCAAGGAAGTTCATACGGACAGAAAACATATTTACAATTCATCCATAATAATGCTGTGTTTCTTGACTGTAAAAAATTGCATTTTTAAATCAATTCAATTGAAGGTTGCGGGATGAAATATTGTCAAAATAATGTAAATGACATAAAATTGGATTTATAAGGGCATTACAGGAGCATGTTAACGTGACGAAAACGATAGTGGCTAAACGCTAGCCAGTAGTGTTTGTAGGAATAAACTTAATAATAATAATAATAATAATAATAATAATAATAATATCACAACAACAACTACTACTACAACAACAACAATTGCTACTGCTACTGATTATAATCGTAATAATGAATCAGATGAAGACAATAATTAAACTACTACTACTGCTACTACTACGTGGGCCCCTGCCCATCGGGGTTTGCAGAAATAAATTCCACGCTGAGCTGAAACCGACCGCACATGAGAACTGGTATACCGCTTCGAGGGTCAAATCCTGCTAAATGGTGCGAGTCGGACAGCCACTACATATAAACATTTTGGTTTGTTTGGGCGTCAAGGCTTGAGATGACATTTCATCTCAATGCAGAATATAAGCCCCACAAAATTTGAAGCGACATCTCCAAAATGCCTAAATAGTGTTGATGGAGATTCAAACAAACTAATACTACTAATTCTGCTACTTACGCTAATGATAATTTTAATACTAAAACCATTTATAGTAATAATTATACTCTAACTGCAAATCTTACAACTAACCTGCTCAGGCAAAGTGGCGCGAGTCGGACCGCACATGCATATCTATCCTATTCATGTATTTGTTTCATTGGGTGACATGACTTGAGATATCATTTTATCTCAATGTAGGGCAAAAGTCCCACAAATTTGGAAGCATCGTCTCCAAAATGACGTAAATAGTGTTGACGGGGGCGTTAAATCTCAAATCAAACAAACAACACTACACTTATTACTACTCCCACTGCAACTACTACTATTACTACTACTACAATAATAATGATAATAATAATTTCAGTAATGAAAACGATATTTATAATAATTATACTTACTACTTCCATTATTACTTCAACTGCTACTCCTACAAGTACTATGATTGTGATTATTATTATTATCATTATTATTATTTGGCCGTTATTATTTACGTGTTGAAAATAAATTGAATAAACACTTTCTGAAAAATCATTAATAATAATAATAATAATAATAATAATAATAATAATAATAATAATAATAGAAAGCGATGATACAGTTAATAATAATAATAATAATAATAATAATAATAATAATAATAATAATAATAATAATGTATAAACACACACGGCATTAATGGACTCGTGCTGTTCTTGGTGTTGAAAAGGAGGGTGCTAAGTATAAAGAAGACCAGTCTCTTCTCTGATTGCGCTGTCGGTTTGTAGTATCCCTAATGCTGTGCCCACTGCTCAGTCATTGTCATATTCAAATTTGTTACACTGTTAAATTCAGCACAGTGACAAGACAGTCAACAAACTCACAAGACAAATACAGATACTGCAAATTCAGTGTTCATGTCGACACGGTCAAATAATTATAGTTTATAAGTTTATAACTAAACGGTTTAATAATAAAATTTCATTGCCTGTTCCTTTCCAAAATAGTACAATGAAATCACAATCGAGTCACTTGATATGGCACTTTGTGCTATATCTTTTCTTGTAATTTATGTATTCCACAAATAAAACTGACAACAATTTTCAACTGAACCATTACAACGTAGCGAAAGTGTGTGTGTGTGTGTGTGTGTGTGTGTGTGTGTGTGTGTGTGTGTGTGTGTGTGTGTGTGTGTGAATTCGGGTTTAACGTCGCTTTCAACAATTTTCAGTCATATCACGACGGTGTCTGGTTGCGACAGGAAGCTCAATGCTTACTTTTATAGTGCTGCCTCACTGAAGTATCATTTCCAAGACACATTACATGATATCCTGACACTGGGTCGACCAGTCCTAGCTCTACCCCGTAAATCTGAGTGCCAAGCGAGGAGCAGCTAGTACCATTTTTAACGACTTTGGTATGTCGCGTCCCGGGATCGAACCCGTGACCTCCCGTTCCCCGGAGCGGACACTCTACCAACTGAGCTATCGGGGCCGGTACAACGTAGCGAAAGAGGCCATAAACTGTGTACATTGTAATTCGTTTGTAACTAAGGATCATATGTGTAGTATTAATTTTCGAGTGGGTAGAATTTTTTACTACCCGCCAGACACACAACGTTAAAATGATGGCATATCAACGTCGATGCGACTTGATGATGTCGCATCAACGTTGATACGTCATTTCAACGTTGTGTGCCCGCTAGGTACGGCGTCGTTGATACAAAATGCGAAATTTATTATGGGTCATGCTGAATGATGAATGTTTTGATTGACTTCAATGATTATGTAACCCATTATTGTCTATGCGCAATTAACAAAATTATTATTTTTTTACGGCCCTTTCAAGATTATTTCACTCATATCGAGCCGATCGTTAATCAGAAGTGGGCGAAAACCAGAGTACCCGGAGAAAAACCACCTGACCTTCCGTTGCAGAACTTGGCGTCTCACATGTGACCCGAGCGAGGCTCGAACCACAGCAGTGAGAGACCTAATGATCAAGAGTCAGCGCTCTTAATCACTAGGCTATGGAGGCCCGTAACAAAATTATAATAGCTAGAAATGTATTTAGATGGAACCATAAATAAAACCTCAAAACAGCATTCACACGTCGCAAAGGCAACATCAAATCAACGTCGGTGCATGACGTTGCACTGACGTAGATGTGACGTTGCATAAAAGTCATGACGTTGCTCGGACGTTGATGTGACGTCACAATTACGTCATATGCCTGCTGGGTTGTGACCATGAAAGTAAGGACAAGATCACGGAAGTCAAGTTTTGTCAAGTGTTAGTTATCTTGGTTTGATTGAACCTGAATTCTTTAGATCTTGTGCAGCAGAGCAAAACTGAACAATCTTTTGACTCCTAAGATGATGAAAAATTAGTCAAGGTCACCAAAAACTGTCCAAACCCAATAGAAGTGATGGCAATGATCAGGAATCGATACAATTAACCCACAGCTCCCACCAGAGACACCAAAGGGAAAGATAACTAGGCCCTAACAGAAACATCAATAGCGGAAAGCCAAAAGGACAGTCACTTTCCCACAAAATGACCAATTGACTATCCAAAACAAAATAATATAACCGATGCACAAACCATAAAAGAAATAAATTGCGACAGAAGAACCACCTTGGAACGGGGTGGGTGTGGGGGGGGGGGGGTGTGGGGGCTTAAACCAAGTCTTTTGTGTATTTAGCTGATATATTCTATCAAATGCGGATGGTCATCCTCGGAGAATAAAGCGGTATACTGGTTTGGTCCTATCAGTCCACCTGTCTGTCTGTCTGTCCGTCAGACTGCCCCTCCGTCCGTTACACTTGCAAACGGTCAAAAACAGTTTGAGCCAGAGTCATAGCATAAGCTTGAAAAAAAAAGACGGACACCCTATGTTTTTTTAGCTCACCAGAGCCGAAGGCTCCGGGGGAGCTTATAGTATAGGCATTGTCCATCGTCCGTCGTCGTCGTCGTCGTCGTCTGCGTCTGCGTCGTCAACATTTTCAAACAACAACTCCTCTGAAACTACTTGGCCAATTGAAACCAAATTACATGTGGAGCCTCTATGGGAAGGGGGAACGAAAGTTTGTTCGGGAGGACTGGGTCACATGACCAATGTGGCCGCCATGCCCATATATGGTAAAACCCTTTAAAAATCTTCTTCTCAAGAACCGAACAGCCGATGATCTTGAAACTTGGTATACAGCATCGCGGACTCGGGCCCTACCAAGTTTGTTCAAATGATGACCTTTGGTTGACCTTGACCTGTTTTACGTCAAGGTCAAATTTGGTCACTTAGACATTTGATGGAAAAATGGCAAAACAGTGGATTTTTCTGACTGTGTGTAAGCTAGTGGCGTCAGAAATGGTATTTGCAATCAGCTGAATGGAAGTTTATCAGTTTCAAAGGTCAAGGTCATTTACCGACCTTTGTCCAGGACGCCTCAGATTCAGTATTTTTATCTTCCTCTTCACTGAAACTACTAAGCCAATTGAAACCAAATTACATGTGGAGCCTCTATGGCATGAGGGGACGAAAGCTTATTCGTGAGGACTGGGTGAGATGACCATTATGGCCGCCATGCCCATATATGGTAAAAACCTCTAAAAATCTTCTTTTCAAGAACCGAATGGCCGATGATCTTGAAACTTGGTATACAGCATCAGGGACTCTGGCCATACCAAATTCGTTTAAATGATGACCTTAGGTTGACTATGACCTGTTTTACGTCAAGGTCAAATTTGGTCACTTAGACATTTGTATGGAAAAATGGAAAAAAACAGTGGATTTTTCTGATTGTAGATTAGTTAGTGGCATCAGAAATGGTATTTACAATCAGCTGAATGGAAGTTTATCAGTTCCAAAGGTCAAGGTCATTTGCCGACCTTTGCCCAGGACGCCTCAGATTCAGTATTTTTATCTTCCTCTTCACTTAAACTACTGGGCCAATTGAGACCAAATTACATGTGGAGCCTCTATGGAATAAGGGAACGAAAGTTGATTCGTGAGGACTGGGTCAGATGACCAATATGGCCGCCATGCCCATATATGGTAAAAACCTTTAAAAATCTTCTTCTCAAGAACCGAACGACCGATGATCTTGAAACTTGGTATACAGCATCAGGGACTCTGGCCATACCAAATTTGTTCAAATGATGACCTTAGGTTGACCTTGACCTGTTTTACATCAAGGTCAAATTTGGTCACTTAGACATTTGTATGGAAAAAATGGCAAAACTGGATTTTTCTGATTGTATATTAGCTAGTGGCATCAGAAATTGTATTTACCTTCTGCTGTATGGAAGTTTATCGGTTCCAAAGGTCAAGGTCATTTACCGGCCTTTGTCCAGGACGCCTCAGATTCAGTATTTTTATCTTCTTCACTTAAACTACTTGGCCAGTTGAAACCAAATACATGTAACATGTGGAGCCTCTATGGAATGAGGGAACGAAAATTTGTTCGTGAGGACTGGCTCACATGACCAATATGGGCAGCCTTGCCCATATATGGTAAAAACCTTTAAAAATCTTCTTCTCAAGAACCGAATGGCCGATGATCTTGAAACTTGGTATGCAGCATCAGGGACTCTGGCCCTTCTAAGTTTGTTCAAATGATGACCTTTGGTTGACCTTGACCTGTTAATGTCAAGGTCAAATTTGGTCACTTAGACATTTGTATGGGAAAACGGCAAAGTAGTGGATATTTCTGATTGCCTGGTAGGCTGTGACATCAAAACTGATATTTGCAGTTAGCTGAATGGAAGGTTATCAATTTCAAAGGTCAAGGTCATTACTGACCTTTGTCTTGGATGGCTCTGATTCAGTATTTTTATCTTCTTTTCCAGTAAAAGAGCTGTGCTGATTGAAACCAAATTACATGAAAAGCCTCTATGGGGGTGAGGCAATTAAACACTATTCGTGGTATTGTTGTCACATGACCAAGATGAGCATCTTGCCTGTATATGGTATAAACCACATGACCTCTGGTGAGCGTAGTGGCCCATGGGCCTCTTTGTTTTATTTTCCGTGTGGGTTCTAATGGGTGGTTGGGTGAGACAAAGGTGACGTGTATCTTGCATCACTGGTATTGCCTTACAGTAGGACATAGAAGCCTCTGTGGTGTAGTGGTTATGCTACTCGCCTGATAAACCAGGGATTGCAGGATCGATCACGGGTTTCTCCAGACTTTCGGATGAATCTTTTAACCGAGGTCCCATCTCCGTATGACCTTAGCTGTTGGTGGGATGTAAAACTGAAACACACACACACACACTTACAGTTGGACAAGTTGTACACGTTAGAACCGCCTCATCAAGGCAGTGCTAACGAGTGCCCACAATCTATATTTTAGAGCAGAAATAAGAAAAAATAAGTTTACCTTACCCCTGTGAATCTCAGTTTTAGTATATAAAAGTGGGTTTCAAGGTGGTCAAAATTATATAGGAGAGTTTTCGTGATGGTAAACTGCTTTACAAATGCATGGAATATTAGTACTAGTACTTAATGTGTTACCCTCTATAAATAAGGTCGATTATCATTATTATTATATTATTTATTATTTTGTAGTCTGTAACTCGTGTTTGAAACTGAAAAAAGTGTTTAACCAATAAAAGTACAGTAAAATTCCACTATTAACACCGTGTAAAATTAAGACTAATTTTGCTTTAAAAAGCTTATTTTGAAAAATGCACTCAAACTTTCTTAAAGAGCTTACATATACTTAATCTTTGAGTTTTCTGCCTACAGTGTCCTCTGGTCAGGGACCACCTTTGGGACTGTTCAAAAGTGGTCTTAAAGACCACTTTTGAACAGTCCCAAAGGTGGTCTTAATATAGGAATTTTACTGTATTTGTTTTGTCATTACCTTATGAAAACAAAAACTATAAAGTATGTTTGTTTTAATTTTATTTTAGCGCCAAACAGAAGCGCCCAGAGGCTAAGCTAGGCAGCACCCGCCTACCGAAATTCCCAGTTATCAACTTGAGTAATCAAGATCTGGCTACCAAAGAACTCGTGTATACAGATATACCTATGCTAAGGTATGTGCATTGTATGCAGTGTCTCAGAAAGACACCAGACACTTCTTAATCAAAGCACTGAGAGTACGGATCGGATTTGTTTGACTTGGAGTTTAACGTCCCAGTCAACACTGCATAGGTCATTTTGGAGACGTTTCTTCCAATTTTGTGGGGCTTTTAACAGATATTTAGATGAAATGACATCTCAAACCCTGTCGCCCAATGAAACCAATAGGGTTTATAAGCATGGACGCTCCCACTCGCACCGCTTGACCTTAGATCCTCTTAGCGGTTTACCAGTACTCGTGTGCGGTCTGTACATGTATCAGCTCTGCGTGGAAGCAGCTTGCAGCCCATCTATTTCTTCAAGCCCCGATGGGCGGGGCCGGGTAAGTGCATTGTACGCAGTGTCTTAGAAAGGCCTCAGACACTTCTTAATCACAGCACTGAGAATACTGATGTGATGATTGTCTGTGAGTAGAGGCTTGGAAAATAGTGCTGGACTGAGATTTAAACTGTTTCGTTTAACCCTTAATTTCCAGTTTTTAAAGCAAACAGTGTAGACCCTGATCAGACGCCGCATTCCGCGGCGTCTGATCAGGGTCTACTCTGTTTACAAAGCCTATCCCATGATTCCAGTCCAGATTCTATACATAACTATCTCACGAAACACTCTGACCTCATGGCTGTTTTCTATAAATAACGCTACCTGGATTTCATCCAAGCCAGTGATAGATACATCGACTATAACGCTGAAGAGCTTTTCAGCTTTATAACTTTGCGTCGAATGAAAACACAATCGACCCCAAAACCATGTTTAAAGACTTTTTATCATATGACGTCGCGTCTGAGAGTGTAATAACGCCATGTATTATTTTCGATAATCCACTAGTGGATTAAATATGCAAATTAGTTAGATACGTCCCGTAACGTTACATGTACGACGTCCTTAACGACGTCGCGTTTACTTATGGCGGATATTGACATTTTGTAAAATGAACGTGAATAAAATGCGTTTTAAATGTCATATGATAAATAGAATCTTGCATTCGTGCTCATGTATTATTGAATTTATTAAACTCGTTGAGGAAAAGGGAGAAAATGCTCGGCAAAGCCTCGCATTTTATCCCTTTACCTCAACTCGTTTAATAAATTCAATAATACATGAACACTCATGTAAGATCCTCTATATAACATTTACCTTGTAAACTGGTACAGATACGTATGCAGAGAATGTAGAGTAAGGTAAGGCTGTTCATAACAAGCCTTCTCATCAGAATTTACTCTGCTTACGATCGTGTTAACTAATGATTTTGATAAAACTTCATTACTAGAATGGGCGCGGCCAAATGCAAAAAATGGTTCACACTTTAGAAAGTTAGAGGTTGAAAGAATTAGATAAAAAGAGGTTGTTTTTGTTTCTAGGAGAATACCAGTAATATTTTATCTCGTGCATTGAAAACGTCAGCTTTTCACCAGTGCGAAAAAAAGTTATTTCTGTTTTTGTTATTATTATTATTATTATTTTACACGTGAAAAATGAAGTCCGACCTTATAGTATGAAAATATCATGGCTATGTATGTTATTTTTCTCAATGAATCAGAATCAGAATTGTTACTGGTGACACGTTTAATGACATTCATACACCAGGACCTCTAATGTGGGAAGTTAGCCCCTAGCTCTAACCAAAGAGGTAAATTTAGCTACACAATCATCAGCACCTTCAGCTGTCGAAATAATCGAATCGGGAAGGGCATTCCAATCTCTAATGGTTCTGGGGAAGAACGACTCTTTATAAAAGTCAGTTCTTGCAGTAAGGGTCTGAAACGCCAACAAATGGTGATTTCTACAGTGTCTAGCTGGGGGAATAAGGTCATCTGTTGGCATGCTTGCAGCACCCTTTAGACCTTTGTATTCCAGTCATGCTCCCAGTTTCAAAGCAGTAATTTCCTGTTACAAATCTAGCAGCTCTATTCTGAACTTTCTCAATTTTTTCGTTAAGGACCACTCCACTGGGGTCCCAGATACAACTACCATATTCAAGATTGGGCGAACAAGACCTTTATATGCTGCCTCTTTTACATCCTGAGGGCACTGATGAAGATTTCGCCTCAGGAAACCAAGCGTTCTATTTGCCTAAGTACACATGTTGCTAATATGAGTATTCCATCTCAAGTTGTGTGAGATTGTCACTCCAAGGTATTTAATGGAGTCCACATTCTCGAGGACCGTTCCCTCTAAGGTGTTAGAAGCCTCAACTTTTTTAGATCTCTTCCTAGTTATCTGCATAATATTGCATTTAACTGGCTGAAATCACATGCCCCATTTTCGGGCCCAACATCCTAATCTATCTATGTCAGCCTGAAGTTTCAATGCGTCATCTGTATCTCTAATTTCTCGGTAACAAACACAGTCATCTGCGAACAGTCTTATTTCTGAGTCAATTTCAATGGAAATATCATTGATGTACAGGGAGAACAAAAGTGGACCAAGAACGATCCCTTGCGGGACTCCAGACAAAACTGGAGCCCACTCTGAAGATTCACCATTAACAACAACCCGCTGTTTTCTGTAGCAAAGAAAGGAACCTGTCCATTTGAGGGTCTTTCCCCCTATTCCATAACCAAATAACTTAGATTTAAGTAGTTCATGAGGAGGGGTGTCAAAAGCCTTCTCGAAGTCCAGAATAAATGTGTCCCCCTTTGTCCAAGATTTTTGCCCAGTCATTAATGACTGTGCTTAGCTGAGTTTCACAACTATGCCTTTTCCTAAATGCATGTTGTCTTTCTGACAAAAGTTTATGTTCGTCCAAGTGGGCCAGGATGTTTGAGCAGACTATATGTTCCAGCAATTTACACAGAACACAAGTCAGAGACACAGGGCGATAATTACGGGCAAGAACCCTATCTCCTTTTTTGAAGAGTGGACAGATGTTTGCTAAGAGCCATTCTTTTGGGATTTCACCCGTATCAAGAGACTGTTGTAACAAGTGTGAGAAAACTGGACCCAACTCATTTGCTAGTTCCTTCAGGACTCTAGGATGAAGCTCATCAGGTTCTAAGGCCTTAATGGGGTTTAAGTCTTGAAGTAACTTGATCACTCCTGCAGCTGTCACAACAATATTATTCATGAATGAGGCCGATCTTCCAGTCAATGGAACCTCCGTGAACTCAGTTTTAATAAACTCATCATTGAATTGACCAACAAGTTCCTCTGCCCTTTCAGAGTCTGATTCAGCAACCCCTTTCCCTCCTCTTTTGTTAAGGGGCGGGATACCTTGCCTGTCTTTATTCTGGCTATTGATATATCTGTAGAAGTCTCTGGGATTTGCCTTTACATCACCTACCAAGTTATTCTTGATTTCACGTCTCAAGTTTTCAAATTTTGTCCGGAGTTTACCAATTCCCGTCTTTTTTGACTTTGCATGAATCTTATTCCTTCTGCGATTTTTTCTTCTTATCTCTGGAGTGATCCAGGGAATAGAAGATACAGACCCACTAGTGTTGGAGGGGATATAATTTTCGGCCGAAGTATGAATGAAAGAAGTTATCAAATCAAAGTTCTCCTGTACAGACCGAGCATCTAAATGACCATTAAAGTATTTCTCCTTTGCAAATCTGAGGGCATCCTTCCTTATAGTTTCATAGTCACCTTTCTGATATGAGTACACCTTCCTCCGAGGTTTCTTTATTGGTGGGATGTAAATTTTAAATATCCGGAAACAATATCGTGACCACTTAGTTTATCTGGGGAATGAATGTCTTCGAATTGTCCTGGCAAAGTCGTAAGGATCAGATCCAATGTGTTCTAATTACGAGTGGGGAGGTTCACAATTTGTTCCAGGCCATGATCGTTCGTAATGTCAATTAATATTTGTCCTTCGGACTGACTCATCAGTGTGCCTTGTTTGCTGATCCCGGGGACCAAGCAATGTCTCTGAAGTTGAGGTCACCTAAAACATGTACAGCCGGGAGTTTTAACCCTTGTGCTGCGATTTAATGCAATCCAGTTAGTCTTTAAACAACTGAAAGTTTTCGACCCTACCGTTTGGTGGTCGATACCAACTTGCTACGAAGTGGGAAGTTTTATTTGCAAAAACCTTAACCCAGACCGATTCGGTGTCATTTTCCAGTTTCATGAAAAGCATGTGAGGGATGTCTCTATGAATGAGCAACATCACCCCACCGCCATGAGAGTTCCTATCTGTCCTGTAGACACAGTACTGACAAGTTTCAGGGAAAAGCTCAGATGTGGTAATTGAACTGTCAATCTTTGTTTCCTGAATAGCAACAATATGAGGATGAGATGTATGGAGGAAAGCTAAAAGTTCAAGAATGTTTCCTCTAATTTCATTCATGTTTAAACTGCAAAGTTTCAAACCTTTTACAAAATTTGATTTAGTTTCATCAGCAGTCGAAGATTTGCCTCTCTTATCCTCTGACAGAGTTTCAAACCTGTTTGGCTTACTCAATTCTACATATTCATCAAAGAAGGAGTCTCAAAAGTTACAAACCTCACATTTTGGACACATCGAGTGGCAGCTTGATTTTACCAAAGTGCCATATTCTGCATCTGAAATTAAGGAACATTCAGTGTGTATCCACATTTCACATTGATCACACTGGACGACTCTGTGGCCATTAAGGACAGCACCACTGCAAAGACCACAGTCAGCTTTGCAGTCTTTGCAATACCAAGTTCCATCTCTAGATTCAATTTCTAACAATTGACTGTTATCCATATCAGAACATGAGGAGTGAAAGCGCTTGTTACAGTCCTCACATTCTATCAATTTCTCGGAACCTTTGCAATACTTTTTGCAGAGTCCGCAGTGAAACCTTGGGCCGGGGTTAGTTTCAACGTCTCCGGCCAAGATTAGAAGTGGAGCCAAGTTTGTACCGCGTGAGGCCTTGAAGTTTCGCAAGCCCTCCGAACACCTTTTGTTCCCATTCTTTCTTGTAAATGCCAAGTACTGGGAAATTCTACTACTGCTCTCCTTATTTGTAATCTTGCACTCCTGATCTCCATCATCTGGATGCATTCTATAATGTGTAAGTTTGTTTCAGACATGCATTGATATGCACTGCTAAGAATGAATCAAATTATCATATGACGTCGCGTCATGAATGTAATTACGCCATGTATTGCATTCTGTAATCCACTACTGGATTAAATATGTAAATAAGTTAGATGCGCCCCGTAACGTTATTCACCTTATTTGTATTATCTGCTGGTTCCTAGTCTGAAGGTTACCAGTGCTGAAGAAACAGGTAACCAGACCCCCCAGGTGGGGGGGGGGTCTGGTTACTTGTTTTTCCAATACTGACAATGTGCAAGCTGGTAGCCAGCAAATAATGCAAATATGGTGAATAGTATACATAACTATTACCTGGGCTTTTGTAGCCGACATGGTCAGCGAGAGTCACATTGACAATAGCAGACAGGAAAAGTCTGTGAAAAAAGAAACATATCCAAACATTATTACTGATTACTCCCCCTTATCTGAAGCTGGAATGTTTTTAATGGTTATTTATTCTCTTACTTCCAGAGATGAACTGGTACGAAGTTTTAGTCACCAAGAACACGGTAGGAGAAATGATGATTACACAAGAACAAGACAAGATTTCTACAGAATGGAGCTTGACAGGTACGCACATTTATGTATTTTACTCCGAATATGACATTGCAATGGGACTATTTATAACCAGTACTAGAATACATCGATACATTTACCATCCAAGAAACCAAATGGAAAGATTGTTTGTTTGTATTGGAGTTTAACGGCGCAGTCAACACTATTTAGGTCATTTTTGAGCCGATCAGTTTTCCTATTTCGCCAGAAACTGACAACTGCCCTTCTTGAATCAGCGGAAGGGAGAGAATGACCATAGAAAGATTTCATGATCCATCTTCTCGAAATAATGTTGCCGTATATTCTGCGATATACTATCGGAAACCAGACTTCACGTAACATTGCTTTTCATTGGCTGGCATTTGGTTTTACGCAGCTCACAGGGGCAACCAAAGTCACTGCAGTATTACAAATCCGCGCTAAGAAACGGAAGATATGCAAGAAAAAGTATCATACATGGGTGTGACGGGTGGCTAGAAAAACCCGTCCCTAGGGACCGCTGTCCGGCATCACTCGGCAAGCCTCGTGATGCTGGACAGTGACCCTCGGGAAGGATTTTTCCATCCACGCCCCACACCCATGTAAAATTCTTATATTGTATCTAACACTAACGCCATCCATCTTATACATGAACAAGCAAAGGCCATGATTAGGTTGCAAGCATGCATAGTCTGATCTAAGCAGCATCTGCCGATTGTACTAACAGCCATTTTCAGCAAGAAAATGAAACTGCAAGGAAACATAGTCTGATCCATGTAATGCGATCACGTTTTTCTCTGTTCTCTGTGCATGTGTCGTGTTGTTGCTTTTTGACATTTCGTGGCCCATGATACCATGTGTTGCGTGTTCTTTCTTTGATATTGCTTTTAAAATTGCTGATTTTTTATTTGACGTTTACCTTTATTTGCCAAGTTTCCCATTTCCCATTTAACAACTTATGGTAAAAGCTAGGTTCTTTCTTATGATCTTACAACGAGTATTAATCGCCGTCACTTTAACCTTTGTCCTACTGAATATTTAAATATGCCACACCCACTAATGATTATCAGCCAATTAGATTACTTGATGCAAATTATTGAGACAAATTCATAAACTGAAAGACAAACAACGAAGATCCTGATTAGATGGCTTCTTCACTTGATTCTGATCTGGATCTTCATTGTTTGAAAGATAAGGCATATCCGGGCTAAGCAGCACAATGGTTAAATTGTACAGAATTCGCCATCAGTACAGAATTATTGAAAGGCATAATAATTGTTGTGACATTAAATTCACACGCACTTCATGAGAATACTATAAGAATCTTACATGGGTGTGAGGGATGGAAGGAAAAATCCGTCCCGAGGCTAGGGTCAGTGTCCGGCATAATGAGGCTTGTCGAGTGATGCCGGACTGTGATCCCGAGGGGCGGATTTTCTATCCACCACTCACCATCCATGTTAGATTCTTTTTTTTGTTGTTGTTGCATACCTTTCATTTCTGAGCGTGAATTTTTAATAATGCAGTCTTTTCGGTTGCCGCCTTCCGCCATATTAGGATGACAATGGTATGATTTTAGTGACGTCACGGAACGTGCTGTGACGTCAACCTTAACGACGGCGTATATGAGGTCGTATTCAATCAGTGCATTTATCAAACACGCGAGAATATTCGATTTTTACCCTGTTCCTGTGTAAGAATATCAGGGTTAGATCAGAATTTCTATCCCAAATTAAAACTGCGGATTAGCTTATCCGGTGTGCAAGAATATAGGGATCAACCATGGTTTTTCATGCATTAACATTCGCCGGGTCCCGGGGAAGCTGTTTGAACAGGAGGCCGCCAGGCCGAATGTTCAAATATCTTCCGAGGGATTCGGCAAATGTTAATGCAATGGAATAACCATGGATGATCGTTGTTCTTGCATAACTTACCATTCAGACAGTAAATTTTGACGAAAACGCCCAGAAGCCCCATATAAACTCTTCAGATGAGACCAGCGAACCAACATGGCGGCCAGTTCAGTATGTTGTTTACAATGACGTTGTTACGCTGCGTAACCATCTGACGTCATCATAGAACTCTAAAACGCTACGTTCAGAGCGATAACGTTAAGTCGCTCATCGTAACGTAAAAAGGCATGGCCTGTCTTGTGATATCAAAAGCTCAAAATCCATGTTCATACAGCAACGCGAATTTCATGATTTGATCATGGTTTTTTTTCTGTTTGAGCACGGCTTTCAGTCCATTTGACAATGACTTCAAACAGCCATGCGCATAGATATTTATACAAGAATTTGGTTTCTCTTTCTATTACAGAATAACTGAGATGCACAAGAACTCACGCCCACATATGAGAGCGGCCTACTTCGCTTATCTTCAGAACACACCGGGCTCCAGAAAAGCTGTATATGATTGTTTGAGAGAATTGAATAAGAAAGAAGAGAAACAATCGCCACAAGCCGTTGCATAACCCTGACCTGCTGAATATTTATATATGCCACGCCCACTACTGATTATCAACCAATCAGATTACTTGATGCAAATTCATGCAACAAATTCATGAGCTGAATGACAAACAATGAAGATCCTGATCAGATGGCTTCTTCAGAAGCCATCTGATCTGGATCTTCATTGTTTGAAAGACAAAACATATCCAGACTCAGCAGGACAAGGATTAAGGATGTATAAACTTTATAAAAACAGTCAAATTTCAATGGCTCGAAAACCTATGGGACATGAAATTTTGATCGAGCCACCAGTGGTTTCTCGAACCACCAGACCACATCACGTTAGCAATTCCTCTAAACCCCACTTTTTATAGAGAAAATTGGGGTTTACAGGGGTATACTTTATATTCTAAATTTTGTTCTAAGTCATAGGTTGGTGGTACTCGCTAGAACCGCCCCATTGAGGCGGTTCTAACGAGCTACAACAACCTATGTTTGGAGTATAAACGAGACAATATCACAAATTATCGTCAGAAAAATATCCATTTTTGAGATATTAAAGAATGTACACCAATTTAACCCCATTTTATATAGAGAAAATGGATTTTACAATGGTAAATTTTCCAACTTTTGCTCCAAGACGTACGTTGTTTGTACTCATTAGAACCACCCCAATGAGGCTACAACAACCTATGTTTGGAGTATAAAGGAGAAAAATACACATTTTTTTGTCAGAAAATAACCATTTTTGAGATATTAAAGAATGTCTTAGGAATGCTATCATAATGAGGATGTATTATGGGAATAACATTACAAAACACGCCTATACAAATGCATTGTAAACTGTACAAGAAAATTTTACGGTGAAAAATTGTGATATTTTTCTTATTTCTGCTCAAAATATAGATTGTGGGTACACGTTAGAACCGCCTCATCGAGGCGGATCTAACGATTACCCACAATCTATATTTTTAGAGTAGAAATAAGAAAAATAAGGTTTTACCCCTGTAAACCCAAGTTTTACTATATAAAAATGGGGGTTCAAGGGGGTCAAAATTATATAGGCGTGTTTTCGTGATGATTTAGACTCAGCTTTTGGATTTGATATTCTGTCAAATAAAGGTAGCGTCAGTCCAGGAGGCCGTATGGAATGCAATTTAGATTTCTAAACATATCGGTAGTGTGTGTACTCATAAAAACTAAGGGTAGCATTGCACTAAATATTGGGAGGTACCGGGTTTTATCACTTTTGGACCGAGCTTTTAGTTGCGTTCTAAATACCAGACTTGCTTCCATTGGATATATATCCCATGTTTTATTTCAATGTGAGAAAATGATAGGTATAAGGGATTAAAATGATGCATGTTTTATGAATATATCTGCAAGCTCAAAGACATTTTTGCTGATTTTATATGGTCACCCCTCCTTTAAAAATGTTGGTTTGTATTTACTCCGTTCTAGTAGATAAACAAACATGGTAGACTGACTGTAACTTGAAAAGCAGCAGATCAACATGTAGATTTTTCCTCATTAACTTGTTGGGCTAGGATGGCTCTATACACAAGTAAGGTTTGAAAAGTTTTGTATGTGTAGTTTTTGTGGGAGCAGGTAAAAGGTTAGTATTGTCACCTATGGAAAACATTTAGTGGAAAGCTCCCTAAGGGCGTTTTGTTTTCGTACTTTTTCATTTAAAGTTATACAGTGTTTTCTCAGACGATGAGGCAGTTACATAGAGAATACCAGGTTCGTGTCGTTAAATATCAAGTTTATCAGGCAAGGCTTCGAGAACGCGTGTAGAATCGCGAGGCTTGCCGAGCGATTCTACACGCGTTCTCGAAGCTTAGCCTGATAAACTTGACATCAAATGACACGAATCTGGTATTCTATTTATCAGTTGAACCCCTTGTACACTCTTTAAATATGCATTTTACGATAGGTTATCGATAGTCCTCAGTGCGTTCCAACATTCATCTGTTCATATATTTAGTATCATCTGATCGTAATTTTTCCTATGATATTTTTTATCTATTTTTTTTTCTCCAGTTTTTCCAGTTGCCAATATTTCCAGTAGTACGGGTGATTCGTAAAAGTGCAACGTCACGTTGACCTGATAAAGCTCCCTTGTCCTGAGATAGCATATCTTTATCAGGTCAACGTGTTATAATACAATTAATATAAGGGGTAACTAATAAAATGAGTACACAATGCAAAACTTTACAAGACAGAATAATAAAAAAAAAATCCCTTTTTCATATGACATTTAGTCTGCCATTTATTAAATTCGGCAATCCACTAGTGATAAAATATGCAAAATTGTTGCTGCTAAAAGATCGAAAATAAAATCCATTTTAAATGTCATATGATAAATAGAATCTTGCATTCATACTCACGTATTATCAACGTTTTTTTATAAAACTCGCTGGGAAAAACGCATAAAATGCTCAGCGAAATCTCGCATTTGATCCTTTTTCCTAAACTCGTTTAATAAATTCAATAATACATGAACACTGTTGTAAGATCCTCTATTAATTTTCCGAAAAATATGGCCATCCCAAGACATAGGAAGATATCTCTATATAGATTCTTTGACGTCACAACTTGATAAATGTATCACAGAATTTTGATATCTCATTCCATTTGGATTAAAATTAAACTTCTGTTCAGACCAATTAATTTCATTCCAGAAACTAAAAATTGCAAAACCTTTATTTTGAACAAGGTTAGAAAACATCTATGATACATTATTGTAGAGCATGTACTTGTGGTGCCTATCCAAGGGAAATGGCTCTTTTTTAAGAAAAATGGTAAAACATGAATCCAAAAATGTAAAAACTCATTTAAACAAAAAAACAAAAACACACTTTACCATAGAGTTAACAAGTCTGTGAAATTAACATCCCCCTAAACCCACTTTATATAGAGTAAACTAGAGTTTGCAGGGGTATACATTATTGCTCTTATTTCTGCTTTAAGAAATAGGTTGTGGGAACTCGTCAGATATGATGACTGTTTACCATTACGATAACTCACCCGTGCGATATAGTGCATTTTTCACACCTCCAAAATGGCTACTTTTTATGAAAATCCTTGATATTTTTGTAATAAATGTTCAAAACATAGGTTGATGGTGCTCGTTAGAACCGCCTCATTGAGGCGGTTCTAACGAGTACCCACAACCTATGTCTTGGAGCAGAAATAAGGAAAATAATGTATACCCCCGTAAACCCCAGTTTTCTCTATATAAAATGGGGTTAAGGCGGGGGGTCTTCATTTCACGGACTTGTTCACGTGATGCTAAGAATAACAAACCGTGAATATAACAAGGCACATTGAGAAGGCATCTAAAATTGCATTACGATAACAAACCCGGGCTATATAGTGCATTTTTCACATATCCAAAATGGCTACTTTTCTGATGAAAATCTGTGATATTTTTCTTACTTTTGGTGCAAAAATAGGTTGTAGGTGCTCGTTAGAACCGCCTCAGTGAGGCGGTTCTTACAAGTACCCACAACCTATGTCTTGGGGAAAAATAAAAAAAATAATCTGTGCCCCCCACCCAAACCCCAGTTTTCTCTGTACAAAGTGGGGTTAAGGGGGTGTTCCTTTACGTGATGGTATTGGAATATGTATGTTATGTGACATTCCGTTTTGTTTGTTTGTCTGTTTGTTCTTTTTTTCATTCCAACCAGCCCTTGAGAATGTAAAACTTTTTTCCACGAAAACACACCTAAATAATTCTGACCCCCTTGAACCCTACATTTATATTTACAGGTGTAAACCTTATTTTTATTATCTATGCTCTAAAATATAGATTGTGGCTACTCGTTAGAACCTTCAATGAGGCAGTTTTAACATGTACTCACAATCTATATTTTGAACAGAAATAAGAAAAATATCACAATTTTTCATCTGAAAATTTTCGTATTTCTGGCAGTAAAATTTTCAATGTTTATGAAGGTGTGTTTTCGTAATGACTTGAACATTCTAGGGCCTATGGCTAAATATAATACCATCATATCAGGTTTTGTATGCTTGTATCGGTATTGAATGAGAAAGACACATTTCATACTCAAGTTGAGTATCCAAAAACGTTTTACAAACTTAGGGGCGGAGGCAGGACGTGCAGTGTGTGTAAACCCCCCCCCCCCCCCACACACACACACAGTTTTGGTCATATATATCAAATTGACTGGAATCGTGTTTGAAACATGCTTTCTCAGCTTTTCTTAAAACGGATGGATGTACTACAAAGAGAAACCTAACATAGAAATCAACTAACTTCCTCCACTATTCATTTTCTCTTGCACTTCTGTCACATAATAGAATTAGAGAATTATCTCCCATTTGCGGGCAAATTCTTTTCTGTAAAAGCAGTCACTGTTTTGACAGGATAAAAATCTGCGTGTCTGTCTTTGGACACTTGCTGCAAGCGTTTAAGGCATTTCCGTTACCAATGAATGGCTGATGAGAAACCGTCGGCTAATGAAAGATTTTTTATATAAAAATAAAACATATTACAGTGACTAAACTGTCAGGGGCCAGTTGTTCAAAACTAACGACGTCGTTAGTTAACGTATCGTTAAAACTTTGATCATTGAATATGGCAACTATGCTAATATTTTTGCTGAAAAAATGTGAGCAGCTTTTGCGGACGCAAAATCTGCTCACATTTTTTCAGCAAAAATGCCAAAAGTTTCGATATTGTACTTGCTAGAACAGTTAACAATATGACCACTAACGAGCTCGTTAAGCTAACGATGCTTTGAACAACAGGGCCACAGGTCTATCCTTTACCACGCTCATGGACAATTCAGCCGAAGACAAATTGTTGTTTTTTCCTTATTTTTATTTCTGTACATCAGATGGGGTTTAGAGGGTGTTCAGAATATGGACTTGTTAATCTGATGGCGTAGGGTCTTTTTTCTCATATTGCGGCTTAATTATTAATGGTATTGACAGAGGTTGTTATAGCTAGCTCCAAAAATATTGTACTGCACAAAATACAATAGTATCACAGACTGCAATCTGTAATTGCAAGTTCACTGAACATCTATTAAATTTTATCACATGACGTCGCGTCTGAGAGTGTAATAACGCCATGATATATATTCGATAATCCACTAGTGGATTAAATATGCAAATTAGCTAGAAACGTCCCGTAACGTTACATGTACGACGGCCTAAACGACGTCGCGTTTACTAATGGCGGAATATTGACATTTTTGTGAAACAATCGTGAATTAAATGCGTTTTAAATGTCATATGATAAATAGAATCTTGCATTCGTGCGCATGTACTTATGAATTTATTAAACTCGTTGAAGAAAAGGGATAAAATGCTCGGCATAGCCTCAAATTTTATCCCTTTTCCTCAACTCGTTGATGTAAGATCCTCTATTAGAATTTTACTTTCGTGGTGATTCGTGTAAACATGTACTTCTGACGACGTCCACTACAAAAGAATCCTTTGTTAAACATTGCGCACAATGTCGTCCAAAAGCTTTCCAGTATAACAAATTCGTTATTTTGATTCTTGACGGGATTCCTCGCCTCAGTAACAGTAGTGGAGTTATGTGATAATTAGTGGATCTTACAGGAGTGTTCTTGTAATATTGAATTTATTAAACGAGTGGAGGAAAAGGGATCAAATGCGAGGCTGTGCCGAGCATTTTATCCCTTTTTCTCAACGAGTTTAATAAATTCAATAATACATCGGCACGAATGCAAGATTCTTTTAATCATATGACATTTTAAACGCATTTTATTCACGATTTGTTTACAAAAATGTCAACATTCCGTTAATAGAAAACGCTATGTAGTTAAGCACGTCGCACATGTAACGTTATGGGGCGTATCTAACTAATTTGCATATTTAATCCACTAGTGGATTATCGAATTTATTAAATGACGTTATTACACTCTCAGACGCGACGTCATATGATAAATAGAGTTTATTACTCAGCCCATTTTAAATACGAGATCATAAACGGAGGGAGGTTGAACATCCGATAAAGAAACGAGTGTGCAAGCACGAGTTTCTTTATTGGATGTTCAGCCTCCCGAGGTTTATAAATGGACTGAATCAATAAACTTTATATTACATGCATTTGAAAGTGCTGATGGATCACTTTGCATCTAATTCTATGTAGAGTTCACTCTTAAAATACAGTCCATGCTAAAGGTAGTGGGCGCACTGACACATAAGCTGACTGAACAAAAACTGTATAGACGCCATCTTGGAAGCGCTTCCTATTGTAATGAAGGAAAATAGAAGATATTAGTTTATTATAGTGATAAAACAATTAAAAATGCGAAAGAACGGTAACCTAACGTACCCCTCATTCAGTAGTTATAGTAGTCATGAATAACGTCGACGTGTCTAAAACTTTCCCGCGTTTGAATATAGCGATTTGACTGCTAAAGCATTACCTTGTATATTGTGCCAAAAGTAGTTCCAGCTACAAAGATTTATTTCCAAGGCTAAGAGAAAATATTTTTTCTTAGCAAAAAGGAAAATACCAAGTGTATGTCTGATAGAAATCATGGTGTTTCTCTGTTATGCATGTAATATACATAATTATGTACTTTATTCCAATGTCTAATGTCTGACGTATGTGTACCTGTTCGTGTTTGCACATTGTTATTTCACCTGTATATATGCCGTGCAATGATGAATTATACAACTAAACATGACTTAACACATAACTTCTTTGCTGTACTTATTTATCGACCCACAATATATCAGCCCTGTAGACAAAGGATATTTACTTTTTAGAAGAAAATACAAACAGTGTCATCGATTGTGTCGAAATCATTTGACAGTTCACGAGTGCAAAGAACGAGTGAAAATGCTGATGTTTTCAACACACTCGATGCAATATATTGGTATTTATCGAAAAAAAGTAAATTTTCTTCTAATTTTTTTCGTGACTTAATACTTACAAGAAAGTAGTGCGAAGCACGAATGAAAATTCTGATGTTTTCATCACACAAGATAAAATAGTTTTGGTATTTATCAAAAGAAATTAATTCACTTTTTATTTTACTTGTGATTTTGGCGATTTACTTATATCCCGAACAAAAAAAAAAAAAAAAAAAAACAGCAGTTGGTCTGCTGCGGAGAACACAACATGGTCACCTTATTTTTCACAGTGTGAAAATGTCATTTCTTTTCACGATGTGAAAACATCATTTATATTTGTTTCAGATATGCATTGATTTCTCTACTAAGTGTAAAAAATATTTATTTGTTTAATTATCTATTTATTTTCACACTTTCAGGGGAGACGACAATTTCAAAATTATTTTATTCCTTCAGAACATTGCAATAACACATTCACGCGGCACAGCGCATTCCTAAATGCTTATTTTTCCGATGAAGATATTTAGATAGTTTTCTTATTTATCTTTTAAACATAAGGTTATGAGTGCTCGTTAGAACCGCCTCATTGAGGCGGTTCTAACGAGTACCCACAATCTATACTTTCAAGCAAAAATAAGGAATTTATTGTCTACCCCTGTAAACCCTACTTTTCTTTATATATACTGGCGTTTAGAGGGCTATTCATTCCATCACGAAGACACGTCTATACAATTTTGACCCCCTTGAACCCCACTTTCATATAGTAAAACTGGGGTTTACAAGGGTAAAGCTTACTTTTCTCATTTCTGCTCTAAAACATAGACTGTGGGTACTCGTTAGAACCGCCTCGACGAGCAGAACTAAGAAAACTATAATAATTTTTCATCTTAAAATTCTCGATTTTTTTCGCGGTAAATTTCACATTGTATTTATATAGGCGCGGTTTCATAATGCATGGTATTGTTAGCGTGATGAGGGTTCTTCTTTTTTCACCGTATGTGTGAATCCTTTACTTTAGAGGCCCCTTTTATCAATCCATGTGACTTGGGTCAAAGCCTCTATTCGCAGTAAAAACAATTAATTGGAAGATTCGATAAGCCTCCAAATTCTACGAATGCAACTTGGACTACAAATGAGGATTCCGTCGGTCTAGCATTTGACACTGATATTCAAAATATTCTGCTCACAGGTGATTTTAACCTTGATACCCTAAAAGAGAATTCCAATAGAAAGATTAGAGATTTGTGCCTGCAATTTAATTTTGAACAACTCATAAATGCACCTTCACATTATAAAGAAAATTCGTCTTCAATTATTGATCTGATTTTCACTGTAAATAAGAATAACATTGTCTTAAGTGGTGTAGGGGAACCATTCATCGAAGAGAATATTAGATACCACTGTCCTGTATATTGTGACCTTACTTTCAGGAAAACAATTAAAAAACCTTTCTTACAAGCGAAAACATTACTTATTTGACAGGGGTGACTATCAGTCCTTTTCGAATGACCTGGCAAACACTGATTGGGGCGCATTAATAAGTAATAATATCGATACCTATGCAGAACATGTAGCGGAAAAGATTGCTTCGTTATCAGACAAGCATATTCCAAATAAGATATTACAATTCGCAACACTGATCCCCACTTAGCTCACAATTGAAACTTCTCCGGAAAAATAAAATATTATATGATAGATATAAGGTCATTCTGGAGACGTTGCTTCCAATTTTGTGGGACTTTTACCCGACATTGAGATACTAATGACATCTCAAGCCCAATGAAACCAAAAGTTTATATGCATTGGACGTTCCGACTCACACCACTTTGCCTGGGCAGGCTTAGTCCTTCTAAGTGGTTTACCAGTACTCATGAGTGCTCAGTTTCAGCTCTGCGTGGAAGCAACATTCAGCCAAATCTGTTTCTCCAAGCCCCGATTCGCGGGGGCGAACAAGTTTAATGGTAAAATATTTTATGTTAATGAAACCATTCTGTGATGTTAGAAACGTAATTTACATAATAAACTGTGATGGACGTAATGCCTATTACATTGCGGGCCTCAGTAGTTCAGTCGGATGCCCGTCTGACTGGTGATCAGGAGGACGCGGGTTCGATAATTGCCGGGGTAGGCAACACTCTTTCGCGGAGATAGATGATGATATCTTTTCTACGGGCATATCCCAGCAAGCATGTATATATGGGGCCCATATGGGCAGATTCTGGGCATTCAGCCCAGTTGGGTCCTACATGGGTCCCATATAGGATGTTTTGCCCACATGAGACGCATATGGGTCCTGTATACGCAACATTCGGTACCCGAGATGAAATAACAGTAATCTAAGATATTTCACAATTTCAGGATACATAAAAAGGCCTCAAATGGTTTCTTTGTAGTACAGATATTGGACCAAATTATTCCCATGATATCTGCTTTCTACTATATGTGGCCCATATGGGCTCGATGTGGGTAATAAGGGGAACTACTGTGCCATTATTAAGCTTAATATAAAAAAAGTAAATTTCTTGATATAAATGCAGATACTGACGACAATAATAAAATAAAATAAATGGTCTTATACATCACAAAATGAAAATATCTACTAACTACCATTTAGATATGTACACGGCATGGACATTATTTTAGGTCATGTTTTTATTAGAACTCATTGTATGTCCCAGTTACTTTTAAAATTGAGGGCGATATAAAATCACGCAAGAATTTACCAATTCTAATTATTGAAAAGAATGCCTTAGTCTTTAAGGTATCTTACCTGTATACATGTGCAACTTATTACACATGTGGGTCTCTCTTTGTTGGGACCTCACCAGCCCACCAAGTGGGCTGGAGCAATAAGGACTTGTAATTATTTGTGTAAACTTTTTCTCTTGGATATAATATGAGATTACCTACATAGAACCCATATGCTACACATATGGGCTTCATATGCTACCCACATGGGCTGGCCCATGTGGGTCCCAGGTGGAACCGTGTTGCCAATCCCGTATGGGCCCTATATTGTTACATGTGGGTTTACGGCGTCCCGCAAACCCCCATGCTGACAAGACAACCGAGCGTGATCTCTGACAGGTGTACGGGCAGCTGTGGGGTAAGGCACAAGAAAGATGTTAGATGAATGACATGAATTATTTACAGTATCTACATACAACACTTACTAACATAAAACATCACAATTTGTTGCTTCTGTAGCCAACTCACGACGTCCGCTCCGAAGGCAAAACACTGTTCTGTGCTCGGAACGGGTGACGTGAATACCTACAGAAGCAAACAACAAAAACAACAACAAAAACAAAAAAAGAAACAACACAAGACGCGACTGGCCAGTTTATAACTTAGGGTGAATCCCCCACTCGCGTGACACTTCCTCTCGCGAACTAGTGAAACTAGTCTATCAACATAGTTGATAATCCTAAGATTAGCGATCACGTTTGCTGATCAGACGTTTAGTGATCGTCCAAATAACCTGCAGGTAAGTTGACCTCTTCCATGGTCTCACATTTGTTTACAACGAACAATGATCTAGATTCTGCTTCTACCCTGGTAGGCGCTGATTACGGCGGTCTGTCCGCCCTTGCTGGACCCTAACGCCTAGCGTCGTACCAGTACCTGCTGCTATGAAGCAGGGAGCAGCAGGTCACACATTGTTGTGCCTTTCGATATACTTTCTATTTCCCCGTCACAATGTTGTGTTCACTCTTACAACTTGACCTGCTGCTAAAGTGTCCGCTTTTTTCAGGGTTTATATATCTATGAATACTACCGGAAAATCATGCCTACTCGTATTACCTTGCTCAATTCGTGGCGAGGTGGAGATACCGGCCACAAACAAAGCCAGATAGCAAAAATCGAGTAGATAATGGATTTGCGTTCAAATAATATATTTCCCATAGGAAAAATTGATGAAACGACCCTATAATCAATGACATGACTCCTGTCAAAACGAACACCCACACAACACGTGACGGGAATAAAAATCATATATGGCACAATTTGGCGGTTGGCGATTTTTAGGCAAATTCTATAGGACTCGGTCTTTTAGCGGCCCCCTGTATTGTAAAAACAGCTCTCTATAAACCACTCATGCATACATCGTATGATATGTGCATGACTTGTTCATGGAGCCGCACAGTTTGCGTACCATATTTCACCTAAAATATTTCACTCGCACCGCCCTACCATATATCTACTAAAATAATTTAGATGTGCATAAGCACCAGAGAGGTTTCCTATTCCATCTCGTAACATATATGGAATGCCCATATAGGACCCACATTGAATCCCATATGAGACCCAGATGTATCCCATATATTTTGCTTGCTGGGATATTCCCTTCTGCTTATTCAAGAAGGGCAGTTGTCTTATAGAATAAGAAAACATGAATTTCTGAAAGTTGTCTCCCTTTGAAAAATGGCGAAAAAATCTGCCTGGTGTTCCCATTCCCCTTAAATCATTACTGACAATAATAACCATGCCAAAGAATAAAAGGCAGTTGTCAGTTTCAGGCGAAAGAATGACCACTGTACTGGTTAACCGCTTACGTATAAAAATAGAAGTGAAGGCAATGATCAGGCATCGATACAATCAACCCACAGCTCTCATCAGAGATACCAAAAGGGAAAGAAACACAAACATGAAACAACTAGACCCTAATGGAAACATTAATAGCAGAAAGCCAAAAGAACAGTTACTTTCCAACAAAATTGCCAATTGGTCATCCAAAACAAAATAATATAAGCGATACACACACTCAAAGACAAACCATAACAAAAGCAAGGCATCGCATGCGATACAAATCCCCTCGCACAAGACAACTTTGTGTGTGGAAAACATTGAAATGGCAAAAGTCCAACTTGCTTGAGATATTATCATATGCAACATTTGTGTAAATTTTTTAAAAAATCCATCAATAAATGAAGGTTCTAGAGTAATGACAATGTTTCTCTAAAAATATCCATAGTGACCTTGACTTGAGGCCATGACCGCGAAAGAAGATCTTGCTGAAGATATTATCATAAGTATCTTTTGTGTGAAGTTATATTAAAATCTGTTAATAAATGTAGGCGGTAGAGCGATGACTATGTTTCTCTAAAAAAAGCCACAGTGACCTTGACCTTGAGGCCATGACCTTGAAAGTCAAAGCAATTCGAGATATTATCATAAGAAACAATTGTGTGAAGTTCTATAAAAATCCATAAATAAATGTAGGCGCTAGAGCGATGACAAAATGTTTCTAAAAACAGCCACAGTGACCTTGACCTTGAAAGTCGAGATAGCTCGAGATATTGTCATAAGGAACATTTGTGTGAAGTTATATTGAAATTGGTGAAAATATGTAAGCGCTAGAGCAACTAGAGCTATCACTAAAGGTGATGAATACCCCCACAAAAGCTGCCTTGATAGTACAACAGCGGCATTTTGCAATTTTTCACTTGAAAGGGGCCATAACTATGCGGAAAATTGACGAATTGTAGTGGAAATCTAACTTGACCTGTATTTTATGATGTTACATCAGTGTACCAAAAATTATAAAAATCGGTGAAGCGGTTTTTTAGTTATCGTCTGGAAACCAAGTCAACAGACCGACCGACCGACCGACCGACAGACAGACAGACAGACAGACAGACAGACAGATAGACAGACAGACAGACAGACAGACTGACTGACTGACCGACCGACAAGCTCACTCCTATATACCCCCCAAATTTCATTTGTGGGGGTATAATGACAAAGTTTTTCTAAAAATAGCCACAGTGACCTTGACCTTGAAAGTTAAACTCGTTCGAGGTATTGTCATAAGGAACATTTGTGTAAAGTTATATTGAAATCAGTGAAGACATGTAGTCGCTAGTGCGATGACAATGTTTTTCTATAAATAACCACAGTGACCTTGACCTTGAAAGTCGAAATCACTCGAGATATTGTCATAAGGAACATTTGTGTGAAGTTATACTGAAATCGGTGAAGAAATGTAAGCGATAGAGCCATGACAAAGTTTTTCTAAATATAGCCACAGTGACCTTGACCTTGAAAGTGGAACTCGCTAGAGATATTGTCATAAGGAACATTGTGTGAAGTTATATTGAAATTGGTGAAAAAATGTAAGTGCTTGAGCAATGACAAAGTTTTCCTAAAAATAGCCAAAGTGACCTTGACCTTGAAAGTCTAACTCATTCAAGGTATTGTCATAAGAAACATTAATGTGAAGTTATATTGAAATTAGTGAAAATATGTAGGTGCTGGAGCGATGACAAAGTTTTTCTAAAAATAGCCACCGTGACCTTGACAGTGGAACTCGCTAGAGATATTGTCAAAAGGAACAATTGTGTGAAGTTATATTGTAATCGGTGAAGAAATGTAGGCGCTAGAGTGATGACAATATTTTTCTAAAACTAGCCACAGTAACCTTGACCTTGAGGTCATGACCTTGAAAGTCAAACTCGCTCGAGATATTTTTATAAGGAATATTTGTGTAAAGTTATATTGAAATTGGTGAGGAAATGTAGGCGCTAAAGCGATGACAAAGTTTTCCTAAAAATAGCCACAGTGACATTGACCTTGAGGTCATGACCTTGAAACTCGAACTCGCTCGAGATATTGTCATAAGGAACATTTGTGTGAAGTTATATTGAAGTCAGTGAAGAAATGTAGGCGCTAGAGTGATGATAATGTTTTTCTAAAAAATAACAACTGTGACCTTGACCTTGAGGTCATGACCTTGAAAGTCGAACTCGCCTGAGATATTTTAATAAGGAACATATGTGTAAAGTTATATTGAAATTGATGAAGAAATGTAGGCGCTAGATCATGACAAGTTTTTCTAAAAATAGCCACAGTGACCTTGACCTTGAGGTCATGACCTTGAAAGTCAAACTCGCTCGAGATATTGTCTTATGGAACATTTGTGTGAAGTTATATTGAAATCAGTGAAGAAATGTAGGCGCTAGAGCGATGACAAAGTTTTTCTAAAAATAGCAACAGTGACCTTGACCTTGAGGTCATGTCCTTGAAAGTCAAACTCGCTCCAGATATTTTTATAAGGAACATTTGTGTAAAGTTATATTGAAAAAGGTAAAGAAATGTAGGCGCTAGAGCGATGACAAAGTTTTTTCTAAAAATAGCCACAGTGACCTTGACCTTAAGGTCATGACCTTGAAAGTCGAACTCGCTCGAGATATTGTCATAAGGAACATTTGTGTGAAGTTATATTGAAATCAGTGAAGAAATGTAGGCGCTAGAGCGATGACAAAGTTTTTCTAAAAATAGCCGAAGTGACCTTGACCTTGAGGTCATGACCTTGAAAGTCAAACTCGCTCCAGTTATTTTATATGGAACATTTGTGTAAAGTTATATTGAAATAGGTGAAGAAATGTAGGCGCTAGAGCGATGACAAAGTTTTTTCTAAAAATAGCCACAGTGACCTTGACCTTGAGGTCATGACCTTGAAAGTCGAACTCGCTCGAGATATTTTTACAAGGAACATTTGTGTAAAGTTATATTGAAATTGGTGAAGAAATGTAGGCGCTAGAGCAATGACAAAGTTTTTTCTAAAAATAGCCACAGTGACCTTGACCTTGAGGTCATTACATTGACAGTCGAACTCCCTCGAGATATTGTCATAAGAAACATTTGTGTGAAGTTATATTGAAATTGGTGAAGAAATGTAGGCGCTAGAGCGATGACAATGTTTTTCTAAGAATAGCCACAGTGACCTTGACCTTGAGGTCATGACCTTGAAAGTCGAACTCGCTCGAGATATTGTCATAAGGAACATTTGTGTGAAGTTATATTGAATTCAGTGAAGAAATGTAGGCGCTAGAGCGATGCCAAAGTTTTTCTAAAAATAGCCGAAGTGACCTTGACCTTGAGGTCATGACCTTGAAAGTCAAACTCGCTCCAGTTATTTTATAAGGAACATTTGTGTAAAGTTATATTGAAATAGGTGAAGAAATGTAGGCGCTAGAGCAATGACAAAGTTTTTCTAAAAATAGCCACAGTGACCTTGACCTTGAGGTCATGACCTTGAAAGTCGAACTCGCTCGAGATATTTTTATAAGGAACATTTGTGTAAAGTTATATTGAAATCGGTGAAGAAATGTAGGCGCTAGAGCGATGACAAAGTTTTTTCTAAAAATAGCCGCAGTGACCTTGACCTTGAGGTCATGACATTGTCAGTAGAACTCGCTCGAGATATTGTCATAAGGAACATTTGTGTGAAGTTATATTGAAATTGGTGAAGAATTGTAGGCGCTAGAGCGATGACAATGTTTTTGTAAAAATAGCCACAGTGACCTTGACCTTGAGGTCATGACCTTGAAAGTCGAACTCGCTTGAGATATTTTTAATAAGGAACATTTGTGTTAAGTTATATTGAAATTGGTGAAGAAATGTAGGCGCTAGAGCGATGACAGTTTTTCTAAAAATAGCCACAGTGACCTTGGCCTTGAGGTCATGACCTTGAAAGTCAAACTCGCTCCAGTTATTTTATAAGGAACATTTGTGTAAAGTTATATTGAAATTGGTGAAGAAATGTAGGCGCTAGAGCGATGACAATGTTTTTCTGAAAATAGCCACAGTGACCTTGACCTTGAGGTCATGACCTTGAAAGTCGAACTCGCTTGAGATATTTTTAATAAGGAACATTTGTGTTAAGTTATATTGAAATTGGTGAAGAAATGTAGGCGCTAGAGCGATGACAGTTTTTCTAAACATAGCCACAGTGACCTTGACCTTGAGGTCATGACATTGAAAGTCGAACTCGCTCGAGATATTGTCATAAGGAACATTTAAGTGAAGTTATATTAAAATCGTTTAAGAAATGTAGACGCTAGGGCGCTGACAATGTACGTATTTACGTACGTACGTACTTACGTACTTACTTACGTACTTACGTACTTACGTACTTACGTACGTAGGTACTTACTTACGTACGTACGTACTTACGTACTTACTTACGTACGTACGTACGGGACAAATGCTATATCCCCCCTCACAACTATGTTGTGCGAGGGGATAATAAACCGCGACAGAAGAACCCGCCTTGGAACGGTGAGTGTGGAGGGTTTAAATCAATTTTACGTGGCCACAGTCCTCGCCCTTACTTAGACAACTAAGCCTGCCAAGGAAAAGTGTGGATAGGTAAACTGACCGGCTCAAAAATGACCTAAAATAGTGTTGACTGGGCCGTCAAACTCCAATACAAACCAAATCCAATGCGTTGGTCCTAAAATCAGGCAGACAAAAAGAACTGGGGTTTACAGGGATGCATGTTGCCTTTCTGATTTCTGCTCCGGGGCATGGATAGTGGATGCTTGCTAAAACCGCCTCGCCGTGGCGGATCTAGCGGGCACCATGTTTGGGGGCGGAGATATGGGGAATATCGGAAATTTTCTTTCTTGGGGACCAAATTCTCAATATGTTTGAACGGGCGTGTTTTCGTGATGGAATCAGTCTTATCTCGAACTAACGAAAACAAAAATAAACATTTTACCCTCAAGCACGTCCAACAAACACTTGACTGGCCCGTAAGCTGTCCATGTATAATCAGATAATATAACAGTACACAGACTACTGGTGCATATTACCCCTTTTACTGCCTACAGTCGATTCTCGTAAATATATGCCTTATGTAAATACAAGTTTCTATCGCAAGAGCACGCCGATGCCACTGACGTCCAGTCGATAATAGATTTGAAAAGTGTAAGAATATCATTCGGCTCTCCTATATTCATGTAATCCTACAGTTTAACATTTTGTAATTGTTAAAATGGGAATATACGGCATGGGTGCGCAAATGCGAAAAGAAAGACGATGGTAGTCACTTTTTATTACGTTGACAAATTTGTACAAATCATACTTATTGTAAAATATGTTTATTTGTGATCAAGTCAGGGAAAAAATGAATAAATTAAAAAAATCAAATGCGCAGTACATCGGCAGGACGGGCGATAAACTTCGCACCAGAAGAACAATACATGCACAACAAATTCGAAATCTAATGCACATTCGTATGTTACGCAACGTCTGATTGGATAACGTCAAAACTTTGCGACAGTATATTCTACCATAAACTGTCGGAAACCCGACGTCATCACGTAACGTCGCTTTTCATTGGCTGTCTTTGGTTTTACGCAGCTCACAGCGGTTGCAGCTATGTGCAACATAGTTCAAGTTTTAACAAAACAAGTGAATAAGTGCATTAGAATGGGGATAACTGTAATGAAAATTGTCATTTGGGGAGGTAAATCGTCGGTTTTACGGTCGCAAATTACGTTTTACGGCTCCGCTGACGCGTCGCCGTAAAACGAAATTTCCGACCGTAAAACCTCCGATTTACCTCCCCAAATGACAGTTTTGAATACAGTTATCCCCGAAGTGAACAACTATAGATAAATGCAGTACAAATAATCCAAAATTTCGAATATTTCCCCTATTCTAAAATGCGTACTGAAAGTTCTTTTCTGTCAGGTTAGCAAAAGAAAAACATTTTATTGCCTGCTTCAAACAAAAAGTAAATACATTACATGCGTGTACATGAAGTTATTCTATATAGACAAAATGGTAATTAACGTAAATTAACGCCAAACGCCAAATTATAACGCAAACACGCCTATACAAATACATTGCCACCTTTATCGCCGAAAAAAAGACATTTTATGCTGAAAAATTGTGATATTTTTCTTATCTCTGCTCCAAATATAGATTGTCTGCACTCGTTAGAACCGCCTCATCGAGGCGGTTCTAACGAGTACCCACAATCTATATTTTAGAGCAGAAATAAGAAAAATAAGGTATAGCCCCGGAAACCCCAGTTTCACTATATAAAAGTGGGGTTCAAGGGGGTCAAAATTATATAGGCGTGTTTTCATGATGTAACGTGACAATATTTAGTAATATACGTGATGTTAATATCGTTATGCACCCCGCCCATTCTCCAGACTTTCGGATGAGTCTTTAAACCGAGGTCCAGTCTCCGTGTGACCTAAGCTGTTGGAGGGACGTAAAACTGAAACACTCACTCACTCACTCACCCCGAAATAGATGGGCTGCATGAAGTTTCCACGCAGAGCTAAAACCGATCACACACGAATACTTGCCGCTTAGACTGAGGATCTACGCATGCATGGTGCTTCCACGCAGAGCTGAAATTGACCGCACAAGAGTACTGGTAAACTGCTTAGAGGTCTACGCCTGCCCAGGAAAACCGGTGCGAGTCGGACCGTCCATGCTTATAAACCCTACTGGTTTCATTGGGCGACAGGGCTTGAGAAGTCATTTCATCTCAATGTCGGGTAAAAGTCCCACAAAGTTGAAAGCAACGTCTCAAAAAAAAAAAAAACCTCTATAGTGTTGACAAACAAACAAACAAACAAAACTATTGCTATACAACCGTCTTTCTATCTTTTTATACCGAGTCGGTCATATTTGGACACCTGGAGCCAGTTGTTCAAAACTAACGACGTCGTTAGTTAATGTATTGTTAAAACTTTGATCATTTAATTTGGCAAATGTGGTAATATTTTTGCTGAAAAAATGTTAGTAGCTACTCACATTTTGTTCAGCAAAAATAACAAACTTTTAGATATTGTACTTGCTCGAACCCTTAACAATATGATCACTAACGAGCTCGTTAAGCTAATGATGCTTTGAACAACTGGGTCCTGATGAGGAGAGTGAATAGTGTTGACAATTTTATGCATAAATCTATCTTCATATACTGAGTCGGTCACAGTTGGCCTTTACCCGAGTTAGACACACAGTTACATAAAATTCTAATCCAGCGCGCCTATATAGGCAATAGAAAATATTTGTTTTATTCTACAACAAATTACGGCAAGGAAGAGCGTGACGAGGGACGCCATTAAAAACTGCCAGTTAATGACGTCACTAGTCGATTTCCTTGACGTAACACGGTGCAACGTCATATTCTCGCAGAAAAAGTTAGAAAAGGATATAAATGCATGTGTTTCAGTTTATAAGTTTAGCGGGATTTCTTCTAACAATGGCGAAAAGTTGTGGGATATTGAAGGAAACAACAGCATTATTGCCGATTTTCAGCCTATAAGAATCGAAAAAGATCAGCTTTAGTTTGTGATTTGTTGAGTAATAAATCAGTTTGTAGGTCAGTTGTAAGTAGACAAATCACGCGCGCTACGCGCCCGTGATTTGATCTACTTTACAACTGACCTCCAAACTATGATTTATTACTCAACATATCACAGAACTGATCTATTCATTAAATAAATAAAACTTTGTAACACGTCAAACTTTATTTTACATAATATATACAAGCTTGATATAGATCTAACATAAATTGAAAACAACCCTGGTCTTATGACAAAACCTTAAGGTTCGTCGGCTGAGGTAGCTCTGCGGACGGTGGTTCGAAGATCCATGGATAACGATTAAACATTTTCTACTACTACTACTACTACTACTACTACTACTACTACTACTACTACTACTACTACTACTACTACTACTACTATTACTACTACTTCTACTATTACTACTACTTCTATCAACTTCATTTCTTTCAACTCCGGTCAGTACATGACACAGAATTAATATACAATAGGAATATAAATAGACTATCTTTTATAATCAAGTAATTTCGTATAGACACTTCCAAACACTACGTCATCACCCAGTTGTACTTTTACCGGGACTTACCGGTGGTTGGCAAAAAACGTCTTTCGCCAATTATCGCATGTCTTTTACGATAATCTTGACCTTAAAAAAAACAGATATGGTTTTGGGTAACTAATGGTTACTAGAAAAATCGGGACTGTTTTGATGATATTTATGTGTCATATTTACGGCGGTAACAAGGCGGGATGGTCTTAGTTCTATTTCAATAGAAATGCGTACAACTAATGATCCAAAGCACAAAATGCATGAATTAGAACTAGAATATATTTAAGTACATATTTATAGTGTAATTCGATAGATTATCTGTGATAGTCAACTGAAATAAACGCGGAACAGACCCCTATTTGCAGTGTATTTAGCTGGAGCCACGAAGAACGGCAACCCATGTCAGATTTCCAGGGTAAGTAATTCGCACATGCGCAATGAAATGTAAACAAAGTTACGTGTCAAACATTGGATCCGTCTATTAGCCCAGTTACAGGTCCGAGGTCTGCTTTACTTGGCCAAGCCACGGGCCTGTAATACACAATTACTTGATAAATGACAATATAATTAATTGATACAATTAAAAAACATGACCATTGATTTTGACCTCACTTGACCTCCGGTTAATATTGTTGACCTGGTGTTAAAACGGATGACCTCCGGTCAATACAGGATATAGTTCGAACAATTTGACCCGAGACTAACCTTTATGCATAGAATAAATTTGTCAATGTTATCGCCTAATACGTCGGCTTTCGTAAACTTCTCGTGAATTTTCGGCAACCCCTGAATTGCGACCTATTTACCGACCTCTATGTATTGAATAACACTATCGCCATTTACGGGAGACGGCGAAGATAAATACATGCATTCAGTCGGGTGTGAAATTATGTTAATAGAGTTCACCAGTCTCAGGTCAATTTGTTCGAACTATAGTCAATTGATAATATATCTTTCAAATTTCAGTTTTAAATCACGGTTCCATAATCTATCACATGCTTTTAACATGTAAAAAAACTGGCAAGTTGTCTCATAATTTTCTTAAGATAACATACAACGTATTTAACCCTTGTCCTGCGGAATATTTCAATCTGCCACACCCACAACCGATTATCAACCAATCAGATTACTTAATGCAATAAATTGACAATCTGAATGACAATGTAGATCCTGATCAGATAACTAGAAGCCATCGGATCTGGATCTACATTGTTTGGAAAATAAGGCATATCCGGGCTCAGCTGGATATCCACAAATCAATTTATGGATATCTATAATTCAGATCGATTTATGGGTATCCATAATTCGAAAAATGGACATCATTAATTCGACTTATGGATATCCATAAATAATTATTGATATCAATAAATATTTATGGATATCCATAATTCGAATTATGGATATCTATAAATAGGGAATAAATAGTAAAAGGGCACCCGATAGCTATGCGCTTCTTTCCTTTGCATCAAGAAAACACCCCTATATAATTTTGACCTCCTTGAACCCACTTTTATATTGAAAAACTGGGGTTTACAGGGGTATACCTTATTTTTCTTATCTCTGCTCTAAAGTATAGATTGTTGGTACTCGTTAGAACCGCCTCGATGAGGCGGTTCTAACGAGTACCAACTATCGATATTTTGAGCAGAAATAAGAAAAATATCAGAATCTTTCATCTTAAATTTTTTTTTTCGGCGATAAAGGTTACAATGTAATTGTATAGGCGTGTTTTTGTAATGGCCACGACTTTGATGAAGTTAAAATACATTAAAATTACAACACATTGGAAAGCCCAAGTCTGTTAATTAAGTGTCTCAATGAGGCGGTTCTAACGAGCACCCATAACCTATGTTTGCTGTATTTGTAAGAATTTTTATCATCAGAAAAGTAGCCATTTTGTAGATGTGAAAAAATGCACTATGTCGCACGGCTGTGTTATCGTAATGTTTAAATTACAACTGGTTACGAAAACATCCCTATTCAAATAAATTGAAAATTTTACCACCATAAAAAAAAAAAAAAAAAAAAAAAAAAATCAAATAATAAAAATTCTGTTATTCTTCATATTTCTAGAATACATTTAAAATACAACTCATTATGAAAACACGCCTATTCAAGTATACTGAAAATTTTACCTCCAAAAAAAAATTTTTTTTTGCAAATAAAAAATTCTGTTACTTTTCATATTTCTGCCCAAAACATATATTTTGGGAACTCGTTAAAACCGCCTCGGCGAGGCAAGTTCAAGTCAGATTTCTAACGAGGATGAAAGAAACGGAAGTTTGTGCAACTGCTCTAGGTCACATGACCAAGATGGCTGTCATGGCCATATATCGGGTGAAAATCTTCAAAGTCTTCTTTGGAACCAGTAGACCAATTGCCTCGAAACTTGAAATGGAGTATTGAGGACTCTGGCTCATCATAATTTGTTCAAATTTTAAGTCTGAACTGTCTTTGATCCGTATACGCCAAGATCAAATTTGGTCCCTTGTACTTTTGTGTAGGAATTGAAAATTTTTGGATAACTGTCATTGGCTGTGAACTTTATAGAGGATCTAACGTGAGTGTTCATGTATTATTGAATTTATTAAACGAGTTGAGGAAAAGGGATAAAATGCGAGGTTTTGCCGAGCATTTTATCCCTTTTCATCAACGAGTTTGATAAATTCAATAATACATGAGCACGAATGCAAGATTCTATTTATCATATGACATTTACATTTTATTCACGATTGTTTACAAAAATGTCAATATTCCACCGTTAGTAAACGCGACGTCGTTAAGGACGTCGCACATGTAACGTTACGGGACGTATCTAGCTAATTTGCAAATTTAATCCACTAGTGGATTATCGAAGACATTACATATAGATTATTCATTCTCCTAGTTGAAATATGGGATTTATAAACCGAGGGAGGTAAAACAATCCGATAAAGAAACGAGTGCGAAGCACGAGTTTCTTTAACGGATTGTTTTACCTCCCGAGGTTTATAAATCCCATATTTCAAATAGGAGAAATGTATAATCTGTATATTACATGCACTTCCATAGACTTTTAGGAATGTTTGAATCTTGAATTTTGGATCTGAATGCCCGTTCAGTTGACTGTTTACAGCTCATGTAAACGGTTCAATCAGCGAAGTGTTACAGAATCTGGGTGGAAGAACAACTGGATGGGCGCCATTTTGAAAGCGCTTTCTACAGTTTTTAACAAAAATAGGAGAAACAAAGTGTTTCAGTGATAAAACAAGTAAAACGTTAGATTAAATAAAGCAAAACTTACATCCTAATCAATGGTCATATCCATGTTTTCTTTTGTTTCAGCGTTGCATCCGACTCAAACGTCACGCATTCTGAACGTCTGTTGATATTTCTTAGACGCTATTACAATGACGTCATGAATAACGTCGCCGTGATTGAAACTTTCCCGCGTTTGAATAGAACAATTTCACTGCAAAGCGGTATCTCGTATCTTGTACATAAAGTAGTTCCAGCTGAAGGGATTTATTTCCCCGGCTAAGAGGAAATATTTCTTCTTAGCAAAAAGGAAAATACCAAGTTTATGTCTGGTAGAAATCATGGTATTTCTCTGTAATGCATGTAATATATGGCGTTATTACACTCTCAGACGCGACGTCATATGATAGAATAATTTATGAAATCAGCTAAACAAGTTAATGAAGCTGCATGAGTAACAAAGGTCAAGGTCACTCATTGACCTTGGTCCAGGGTCGCTCAGATGGAGGAACAAAACTTTGCTCAACTGTATAGGACACATTGCCAAGATGGATGCCGTGTTAAAATAAACTTCAAAAGCCTTCTTCTCAGAAACCAAATGGTTCCATATACACTCAGGACTCGGGTGAGCGGCTCAGGGCCGTTGGACTCTGGTTTAAAACTGTCGTTACAATGGCAGACCTCAATAAGCTCGTATATGTATACAGCTGCAAAGAAAAAAATAAACAAGAGGCCCATGGGCCACTACGCTCACCAGAGGTCATGTGGTTTATACCATATACAGGCATGATGCCCATTTTGGTCATGTGACAACAAAAGACCACCATACAAGCAGTAAAATCCACTGTCTTGCCCTTTTTCCATACAATTGTCTATGTGACCAAATTTGACCGTGACGTAAAAACAGGTCAAGGTCAGCCAAAGTTCATCATTTGAACAAAATTGGTAGGGTCCGAGCCCCCGATGCTGCATACCAAGTTTCCATGTCATCGGCCATTTGGTTCCTAAGATGAATATTTTTTAAGGTTTTTACCATATATGAGCATGGCAGCCATATTGGTCATGTGACCCAGTCCTTATGAACAAACTTTCTTTCCCCCTTCCCATAGAAGCTCCACATGTAATTTGGTTTCAATCAACCTAGCAGTTTGAGTAGAGAAGAAGATTGAAATACTGCATCTGAGCCATCCAGGACATAGGTCAGCAAATGACCTTGACCTTTGGCGTTGAAAAACTTCCATTCAGCTGATTGCAAATATCATTTCTGATGCCACAGGTTACCATGCAATCAGAAAAATCCACTGTTTTGGCCTTTTTCCAAACATATGTCTAAGTGACCATATTTGACCTTGACGTAAAATAGGTCTAGGTCAATCAAAGGTCATCATTTGAACAAACTTGGTAGGGCCCGAGTCCCCCATACTGCATACCAAGTTTCAAGAACATCGGCCATTCCGTTCTTGAGAAGAAGATTTTTAAAGGTTTTTACCATATATGGGCATGGCAGCCATATTGGTCATGTGACACAGTCCTCACGAACAAACTTTCGTTCCCCCTTCCCACAGAGGCTCCACATGTAATTTGGTTTCAATTTGTCAAGTAGTTTCAGAGGAGATGTTTGAAAATGTTGACGAGGACAACGGACGATGGACCAATGCCTATACTATAAGCTGCCCCGGAGCCTTCGGATCTGGTGAGCTAAAAATATGCTGGTTTGACTTTTTCCCACACAAAAGTCTATGTGAGCAATTTTGACCTTGGCGTAAAATAGGTCAAGGACATCCTAGAGTCATCATTTTAGCAAACTATAATAGGCCAGAGTCCCCAATGCTACATACCAAGTTTCATCACAAGCAGACCACTGGTTCAAGGAGAAGAAGATTTTTGAAGGGTTTCTACCTTATATGGGCATGGAGGCCAGCTTGGTCATGTGACCCGGACCCTGAGAGCAAACTTTCGTTCCCCCATCCCATGAATGCTGCACATGAAAATTTTACTTCAATCAGCCCAGCAGATTTTTGAGAAGAAGTCATTTGAAAATGGTGACGTGGACGGCGGATCACTGCCTATACTATACGCTCCCCCAGAGCCTTCCGCTCTGGTGAGCTTAACATAAATGCTATTTTGACTTTTTCCCATATAAAAGTCTCTGTGACCAAATTTGACCTTGCCGTAAACTAAGTCAAGGTCGTCCTAGGGTCATCATTTTAGCAAATTATGATGGACCCGAGTCCCCAATGCCACATACCAAGTTTCATCACAATCGGTCCACTGGTTCAGGAGAAGAAGATATTTTAAGGGTTTTTACCTTATATGGGCATAGCTGCCATCTTGGTCACGTGACCAAACTCAAATTAATTTAAATTTCATTTCCTTGTTCTAAAAAGTTTTCAGACAAAATTTGGATGCAAATGGCCTAGTGGTTTCAGTGAAAAACAAATTTTTAATTTTCATATCTGAAAGACCTTGGGCTAAGGTCAGGGGATAGTCTTGACCTTGAAAACTAGTGTAGTTTCACTAGCGCATTTTGCCCACTGCATTTGCTAATTTTCAGGTCACAGGCTGTAATAGTTTAAAAAAATGATGCTGTTTTGACTATTTCCCATACAAAAGTCTATGTAACCAAATTTGACCTTGGCGTAAAATGGGTCAAGGTCATCCGAGGGTCATCATTTTAGCAAACTATGATGGGCCCGAGTCCCCAATGCCACATACGAAGTTTCATCACAATCGGCCCACTGGTTCAGGAGAAGAAGATTTTTTAAGGCTTTTTACCTTATATGGGCATAGCGGCCATCTTGGTCATGTGACCTGGACCCTGCGAGCAAACTTTTGTTACCCCATCCCATGGATGCTCCACATGAAATTTGAGTTCAATAGGCCCAACAGTTTTGGAGGAGAAGTCATTTGAAAATGTTGACGCCGACGCGGACGCGGACACGGACGCGGACACGGACGACAGACGACGGACGGCGGATCACTGCCTATACTATAAGCTCCCCCGGAGCCTTCGGCTCTGGTGAGCTAAAAAGTTCGTATAAGGTTAAAGACCGGTTTCACATAGTTGTTTTGGCAATCTATTGCTTATGACGTCACATTACGAAAACACGCCTATACAAATACATTGTAAATTTTACCACCGAAAAACGAAAATTTTAAGATGAAAAATTGTGTTATTTTTTTTTTCTTATTTCTGCTCAAAATATAGATTGTGGGTACTCGTTAAAACCGACTCGACGAGGCGGTCATAAAGAGTACCCACGATCTATATTTTTGTGCAGAAATAAGAAAAATAAGGTGTACCCCTGCAAACCCCAGTTTTACTGCATAAATCTGAGGTTCAAGGGGGTCAAAATTATATAGGCGTGTTTTCGTGATGCAGAACACAAGTCAGAGACACGGGGCGATAATTACGGGCAAGAGCCCTATCTCCTTTTTTGAAGAGTGGGCAGATGTTTGCAAAGAGCCATTCTTTGGGGATTTCACCCGTATCAAGAGAATTGAAACAAGTGTGCAAAAACGGGACCTAACTCATTTGCTAGTTCCTTCAGGGCTCTAGGATGAAGCTCACCAGGTCCTAAGGCCTTACTGGGGTTTAAGCCTTGAAGTAACATGATCACTCCTGTAGCTGACACAACAATATTATTCATGAATGGGGCCGATCTTCCAGTCAATGGAACCTCCATGAACTCAGTTTTATTAAGTGCATCATTGAATTAACCAACTAGTTCCTCTGCCCTTTCAGAGTCTGATTCAGCAACCCCGTTCCCTCCTTTTTTATTAAGGGGCTGGATACCTTGCCTGTCTTTCTTAGAAAAGGATATAAATGCATGTGTCTCAGTCGATAATTTCTTCTATCAATGGCGAAAAGTTGTGAGATTTTGAAGGTAACAACAGCATTATTGCCGATTTTCAGCTTGTTAGAAACGAAATAGATCAGCTCTAGTTTGTGATTTGTTGAGTAATAAATCACAGTTTTCTCGGTGAGTTGTAAGTAGACAAATCACGTGCGCTACGCGCAAGTGATTTGATCTACTTTACAACTGACTTCCAAACTGTGATTTATTGCTCAACAAATCACAGTTAGAACTGATCTTTTTCTTGAATAAAGTACTATCACGAAAACAGGCCTATATAAACTTGACCCCCTTGAACCCCACATTTATATAGTAAAACTGTGGTTGACAGGGGTAAACCTTATTTTTCTAATTTCTGCTATAAAACATTGATTGTGGGTACTCGTTAGAACAGGCTCGATGAGGGTGTTTTCTCGAGTACCCCGAATCTATATTTTGAGCAGAAATAAGAAAAACATCTCAATTTTCCCCCTTAAAATTTCATTTATTTTCGGCGATAAAGTTTCAAATGTGTTTGAATAGGCGTGTTTTCGAAATAAATGTATTTTCCATTTCTGCTCAAAACACAGATAGTGGGTTCACGTAAGAACCATCTCGACGCGGCGGTTCTTACGAGTACCCACAATCTAAGGTTTTGAGCTGAAATAAGAAACATGGTGTATACGCCTAACAACATAAAAGTGGGATTTAACGGGGTCAAATACATATAGTTGTGTTTTCTTGATGGGTTCTGTTTAAACTAATCCCACTACCAGCCCCCGTCCAAAATGCATGTTTTATCAGTTTGTCCCTTAGCCTGCTGTTCATGACAACCCCTACCTTTGCAAACAGCGTAAATCCAGATCAGATGGCTTCTGATCAGGATCTACACTGTTTTTCATTCAGTTTGTGAATTTGAACGAAAACCTTATAGAATGCATCATGTAATCTGATTGGCTGACAGTCAGAAATGGGTGTGGCTCATTAAATTATTCAGCAGGATAAGGGTTGTTATATACTTAATTACCCAAGTAAACCATGCCTTATCGTACACTGAAACGGTCATCATGAAAACACGCCTATATGATTTTGACCCCCTTGAATCCCACTTTTATACAATAAAACTGGGGTTCACAGGGGTAAACCTTATTTTTCTTATTTCTGCTCTAAAATATAGATTGTAGGTTATCGTTAGAACCGCCTCGATGAGGCGGTTCTAATGAATACCCACAATCTATATTTTGAGCAGAAATAAGAAAAATATAATTTTTCATCTTAAAATTTTCATTTTTTCGGCGATAAAGGTTACAATGTTTTTGTATAGGAGTGTTTTCGTAATGATGCAAAACAGTCTGCACAATGCTTATATAGCAATGTTTGATAGGAATTTCGGATCGTGGTTAAAATCGGCACTGTGGACCTCTGGTTCGAGATGTACCACTGTCCCTTATTGTGGGATTTTTAAATTTCTATGATACTCAGTACTGTTATGATAAGTAAGGATTTTTGGAAGTGTTTTGTTTTTGTCGGGTCTTTTAAGCAATGCACTTGCTTTGTCCAGGGCTTCTGCCGGTGTAGTTGCGAATTCAACATTCTCCAGACCCTTGTCCCAAGTATCCCTGTAGTGAGATATTTTGTGGTTTATTGGATCAAGTATAACATGAAGAACTCCACAGAGTGTGGGTAATTAAATTATTCAGCAGGATAAGGGGTAAGTTATACTTAATTACCCAAGTAAACCATGGCTTATCATACACTGAAACGGTCATCATCACGAAAACACGCCTATATAATTTTGACCCCCTTGAATCCCACTTTTATACAATAAAACCGGGGTTCACAGGGGTAAACCTTATTTTTCTTATTTCTGCTCTAAAATATAGAGTGTAGGTACTCGTTAGAACCGCCTCGATGAGGCTCGATGAGGCGGTTCTAACGAATACCCACAATCTATATTGCATGACCCGCAGAAAAAGCGACCGACTGAAGTCGGTTTATTTTTATGAGTGCCCTAAAAGCACCGTGTCATTCTGTCATTGATTTATGGACATCTCGGCCCCTAACAAACTCGGCCCCTGACAAACCCGGCCCCTGACAAACTCGGCCCCTAGCAAACTCGGCCCCCATTCAACTCCGTCCCTAAAAACTCAGTCCCTAGTAGCATTTAGGTCCTAAAATACAATTTGTTTGTTTCCGAGAATCAATTAAGAAGGAGGATAGGTAGTTTCACAGAAAGTTTGAGCATATGTCGTCACCTTAGCGCAAAAAGTCAATAACTCCAATATAAAATGTATTGGAGTTATTGACTTTTTGCGCTAAGGTGACGATGTATCGTTTTTAATACGAAACATTATCCACGATAAAAGATCACGGATACCCATGCTGTAATTGGGACGGTGTTGGAATTGAGTGTGGCATCAAGAAAACATGCCTATATAATTTTGACCACCTGAAACCACACTTTTATATAGTGTAGATTATATTTGCTTGTCCTTTGGGATCATTGATTCCATTGTGGAATTTCGAAAATAGCTGAGGGTCACTGATGAGGCCTAATTGGCCGAAACTAGCTAGTCTGGCCCAGAAAACATGTACACTCCATATTTTTCAGTTCTGTGGTGTATTCCTTGCTTCCAAAGGATAACCCTTTTATAGAACATATTTACAAGAGTTTATATAAATTTACTTTTTTCTTCTCAAAAACATAGATTGTTGGTTCTTGTAAGAACCGCCTCGTCGACGCCGTTTTTACAAGCACCCAAATCTGTTTGCTCAAAAACATAGATTGTTGGTACTTGTTGGAATCGCCCTGTCAGTGTGGTTCTAACAAGTACCCAAAATCTATGTTTATAGCAGAAATAAGAAAAATATGTTTCATGTTTCATCTGAAAATTTTCATATTTGGGTAGTAAAAAATTCAATATTTTAGAAAAGGCCCATTTTTTGTTTTGTGATATTAACATTTCCAGTGTAAAACCGAATGTAAACCTATAGAAAACAATATTCACCCCCGCCCATCGGGGCTCGGAGAAATAGTCTGGGCTGCATGATGCTTCCACGCAGAGCTGAATCTGACCACACACGAGTACTGATAAACTACTAAGAAGGACCAAGCCTGCCCAGGCAAAGCGGCGTGAGTAAGATCGTCCAATGCATATAAGCCTTCTGGTTTCATCGGGCGGCAGGGCTTGAGATGTCATTTCATCTCAATGTCGGGTAAAAGTCCCACAAAATTGGAAGCAACGTCTTCAAAATGACCTAAATAGCGTTGACTGTGTCGTTAAACCCCAATTCAAACAAAAAAAAAATAGAAAACAATATAGTTCATGATATATATATGGTTCTCCGCGATCTGATTGTGCGTTGGCGACGTTCATTACGAAAACACTCCTATACAAATACATTGTTAATTTTTGGGGCCAAAAATTGTGATATTTTTCTTATTTTTGCTCGAAACATGGATTACGGGGGCTCGATAAAACCGCCTCGACGGTTCTATCGAGTACTCACAATCTGTTTTTTGAGCAGATATAATAAAAATAATGTTTTAAGAAAGAAACTTAATTTTTCTGCCGTTCATGATAGTATGAATGACAGCATAGCGCTAGCAACGTTTATATGAACCCCTCCGGTGTTAAGTTACTTTGCAGGCGATCCGCTGCTTTCATACTTTCTTGATTTGTTTTTGTTTGATTTGCGGTTTAAGGTCCCCGTCAACACTGTAAAGGTCATTTTGGAGAAGTTGCTTCCAATTTTATGGGACTTTCACCCGACATTAAGATGAAATGACATCTCAAGCCCTGTCACCCAATGAAGCCAATAGGGTTTATAAGCATAAGCAAGGCGGGCCGACTCGCACCGCTTTGCCTGGGCAGGCTTAGATCCTCTAAGCAGTTTACCAGTACTCGTGTGCGGGTCGGTTTCAGCTCTGAGTGGAAGCATCATGCAGCCCATATATTTCTTCAAGCCCCGACGGGCGGGGGCCGTCATACTTTCATGAACAGCAGAAAAATAAAATTCATTTCTTAAATGAACACCCCAGTACCTCATGGGTTTAGATCGGGTAAAAGCCCCACAAAATTGGAAGCAACTTCTCCAAAATGACCTATACAATGTTGTTGGGGGTGTCAAACAATCAAAATCATTGGTATCAATAGAAAAAAGGCTAATGGCTGTGGAATGGTCAAACCCTGCAAATGATAATAAAAACAAAATGTTTCATTTTTTTGTTAGTGCGCAACAGAACATACTACTAGTCTCTTTTAAGTGGCAGAGATGTAATTGCACGCCAATCAATCAATTAGTTTATTAATTACATCGGAAGGTGAATGGCAGTGGACCCACAGCAACGTGTCATACACTGGTTCAATCAATGGCATCAGGTTCATTTAACACATGTGAGATGGGTTACTCATAATTTCATCAAAAAGAGTTCAAAGGGTAATTAGGCATATGTACATTAAAAATATGTGTAATAGTTTGATTAAGTCAATTCCAACACTAATATATACATATTCTAATTTTAGGGGCCGAGTTTGTCAGGGGCCGAGTTTGTAGGGGCCGAGTTTGTTAGGGGCCGAGTTTGTCAGGGGCCGAGTTTGTTAGGGGCCGAGATGTCCTGTCACCCTGTCATTCGGTCATTCTGTCAGTCTGTCTGTCCGTCCGTAACCCGTTTGTGAAAATTGAAGATAGTGTCTTAACCGCTTGGAATATTTAAACAATTTTTGGCATACTGATAGATATCAATGAGATCTAACAAATGAACTTGCGAAATATTACATTCCATTTAGTCTAGCCTCGCCGAGGCTAAAAATGTGAAAATTTTCGAACTGCTTCTCCTCGGAAACCGTTGGGCCGATTGAAGTCAAATTTCATATGGAGCCTCTATGGGATGGGGGAAACCAAAATTTGCTCATGGGGTCCAGGTCACATGACCAAAATGGCCGCCAAGCCATATATGGTAAAAACCTTTCAAAAATAGTCTTCTCCAGAACCACTAGGCAGATTTCCACGAAACTAGATAAATAGCATCTGGGACGTAGGCCCATCATAAATTGCTAAAATGGTGACCCTGGGTTGACATTGACCTTCTTTGTGCCTAGGTCAAACTTTGACACATATGCTTTTGTATTGGAAAAGTGAGAATGCATTTTATCCTGCAAACGATTCAGAATACAGTTCTAAAGTATAAGATATATTTTTGCTCCTTACGATAAGGCGCATTTATTAGGGGAACCGTTTTAGGTCCAGGTCACATGACCAAAATGGCCGCCATACCCATATATGGTAACACTCGTAAAGCTGAAAGCATCCGGCGGGTCGTGCACTTCAGCTGAAGCACTGGTTTTGCCGAGCAGAAATAAGAAAAATATAATTTTTCAACTTAAAATTTTCATTTTTTCGGCGATAAAGGTTACAATGTTTTTGTATAGGAGTGTTTTCGTAATGATTCAAAACAGTCTGCACAATGCTTATATAGCAATGTTTGATAGGAATTTCGGATCGTGGTTAAATTCGGCACTGTGGAGCTCCGGTTCGAGATTACCACTGTCACATATTGTGGAATTATTAAATTTCTATGATACTCAGTACTGTTATGATAAGTAAGGATTTTTGGATGTGGTTTGTTTTTGTCGAGTCTTTTAAGCAATGCACTTGCTTTGTCCAGGGCTTCTGCCGGTGTAGTTGCGAATTCAACATTCTCCAGACCCTTGTCCCAAGTATCCCTGTAGTGAGATATTTTGTGGTTTATTGGATCAAGTATAACATGAAGAACTCCACAGAGTGTGGGTAATTAAATTATTCAGCAGGATAAGGGTTAAGTTATACTTAATTACCCAAGTAAACCATGGCTTATCATACACTGAAACGGTCATCATCACGAAAACACGCCTATATAATTTTGACCCCCTTGAATCCCACTTTTATACAATAAAACCGGGGTTCACAGGGGTAAACCTTATTTTTCTTATTTCTGCTCTAAAATATAGAGTGTAGGTACTCGTTAGAACCGCCTCGATGAGGCGGTTCTAACGAATACCCACAATCTATATTTTGAGCAGAAATAAGAGAAAAAAATATAATTTTTCATCTCAAAATTTTCATTTTTTTCGGCGATAAAGGTTACAATGTTTTTGTATAGGAGTGTTTTCGTAATGATGCAAAACAGTCTGCACAATGCTCATATAGCAATGTTTGATAGGAATTTCGGATCGTGGCTAAAATCGGCACTGTGGATATCTGGTTCGAGATTACCACTGTCCCTTATTGTGGGATTTTTAAATTTCTATGATACTCAGTACTGTTATGATAAGTAAGGATGTTTGGAAGTGTTTTGTTTTTGTCGAGTCTTTTAAGCAATGCACTTGCTTTGTCCAGGGCTTCTGCCGGTGTAGTTGCGAATTCAACATTCTCCAGACCCTTGTCCCAAGTATCCCTGTAGTGAGATATTTTGTGGTTTATTGGATCAAGTATAACATGAAGAACTCCACAGAGTGTGGGTAATTAAATTATTCAGCAGGATAAGGGGTAAGTTATACTTAATTACCCAAGTAAACCATGGCTTATCGTACACTGAAACGGTCATCATCACGAAAACACGCCTATATAATTTTGACCCCCTTGAATCCCACTTTTATACAATAAAACCGGGGTTCACAGGGGTAAACCTTATTTTCTTATTTCTGCTCTAAAATATAGATTGTAGGTACTCGTTAGAACCGCCTCGATGAGGCGGTTCTAACGAATACCCACAAATAATATTTTGAGCAGAAATAAGAAAAATATCATAATTTTTCATCTTAGAATTTTCATTTTTTTCGGCGATAAAGGTTACGATATTTTTGTATAGGAGTGTTTTCGTAATGATGCAAAACAGTCTGCATAATCCTTATATAGCAATCTTTGATAGGAATTTCGGATCGTCGCTAAAATCGGCACTGTGGACCTCTGGTTCGAGATTACCACTGTCCCTTATTGTGGGATTTTTAAATTTTTATGATACTCAGTACTGTTATGATAAGTAAGGATTTTTGGAAGTGGTTGGTTTTTGTCGAGTCTTTTAAGCAATGCTCTTGCTTTGTCCAGGGCTTCTGCCGGTGTACTTGCGAATTCAACATTCTCCAGACCCTTGTCCCAAGTATCCCTGTAGCGAGATATTCTGTGGTTTATTGGATCAAGTATAACATAAAGAACTCCACAGAGTGCGGGTCATTAAATTATTCAGCAGGATAAGGGTTAAGTTATACTTAATTACCCAAGTAAACCATGCCTTATCGTACACTGAAACGGTCATCATGAAAACACGCCTATATAATTTTGACCCCCTTGAATCCCACTTTTATACAATAAAACCGGGGTTCAAACGGGTAAACCTTATTTTTCTTATTTCTGCTCTAAACTATATATTGTAGGTACTCGTTAGAACCGCCTCGATGAGGCGGTTCTAACGAATACCCACAATCTATATTTTGAGCAGAAATAAGAAAAATATCAATTTTTCATCTTTAAATTTTCATTTTTTTCGGCGATAAAGGTAACAATGTTTTTTGTATAGGAGTGTTTTCGTAATGATGAAAAACAGTCTGCACAATCCTTATATAGCAAAGTTTGAAAGGAATTTCGGATCGTGGCTAAAATCGGCACTGTGGACCTCTGGTTCGAGATTACCACTGTTCCTTATTGTGGGATTTTTAAATCTCTATGATACTCAGTGCTGTTATGATAAGTAAGGATTTTTGGAAGTGTTTTGTTTTTGTCCAGTCTTTTAAGCAATGCTCTTGCTTTGTCCAGGGCTTCTTCCGGTGTAGTTGCGAATTCAACATTCTCCAGACCCTTGTCCCAAGTATCCCTGTAGTGAGATATTTTGTGGTTTATTGGATCAAGTATAACGTGAGGAATTCCACAGAGTGTTGATAAAATATGACCGTGGAGTCTATCCGCGATTACAACTCGCCCTCGCAAAAGGAACGTCATGCCGTTAGTGGTTATGAGAAAATCATTTTCAATAGTTCGTTTCTCCTTTGCGGTTTTCCATCCCCTCCAATCAGATACAATGACTTCAGGATCCTTGGCGCTCGCTGGAACCTTATAATGTGGCGCTTCTTCATCCGATCTTTGTAACCATATTATATCGTGTATAGGCTGCATAAAGCGCTCCACTTTGCCGATCTGAAAGGCCATGTCTGGTACCAGAAGAGGACGTGCTTTAGGAAATAATTTTGACCCAGTGTCATACGAAAACTGATCCCGATAACAAAAAGTTAGTCTTGGATGCATGCAGTAAGTCTTTTTGAAACGTTCAATATGTGCTTTTTTAGTAAATGAGGCATTCCAGAAGCTCTGTGGAAACATAATTACCTCATGATCCATGAATAATTTGAGTACTCGCTCACGGTAGACATCCTGGTGGGCATATGAGATTAAATTCCCTCCCCCGTGGCACAGAATAACTAATGTCTCGTTCGTGTATTTTTTGCTTACATATCTTGCATAGTTGATAGCTTCTTCAGTATTTTTGTAATCTTCAAGATGGAAAACGAGTTCAATATTTAATCTCCGAAGAAGAGTTATTTCCCCTACGCCAATAGCAGGATCGCCTTTATTTTCAAACCCAGCAATATTAAACAGCATAGCATACTTGTATTTTCCAATGAGTGTACTGAAAATATTCATATGAATTCTTTGAGCTTCTTCAATTACTTCAGTCTCAGTTTTAAGCTGTCGGATCAAATGATTGACCATCTTGTTATTTGACACCAGATCTAATTTGAAGAACTCAGAATAATCGGTTAAATATTTAGTATCCAGGTTTACGCTGCTACTTGCCTCATTCCACCACTTCGGTTCATCTGTGTTGCAAAGAGGCAAGTCTGAAGAACTATCTTGGTGGATATTATCTTGGCGGCGCACTGGTGTCTGCAGACCGACAGGCGGGCCAGGATCATGATTGAAACTTAGCAATCCGAAAACAGATAAAAGTGTCATGAAGACAAGTGTGAGGCAGATGACGGTTCTCGTTCTCCAGACATCCCGCTTACCTGAAACGAAAAAACAATATACAGTCCAACCTGTCATCACGAAACCACGCCTATATACAGTGAAATTCCGCTATTAACCCTTGTTCTGCTGAATATTTAAATATGCCACACCCACTACTGATTATCAGCCAATCAGATTACTTGATGCAAATTATTGCAACAAATCCATAAACCGGATGGCAAACAATGAAGATCCTGATCAGATGGCTTCTTCAGAAGCCATCTGATCTGGATCTACATTGTTTCAAAGATAAGGCATATCCGGGATTAGCAGGTCAAGGGTTAAAACCACCTAAAATTAGGACTTATTCTGCTATCAAAAGATATTTTTGAACGGTACACTAATTTTTTCTTTGTTTCCTGCCTGCAACGTCCTCTGGTCAGGGACCACCATTAGGACTGTTCAAAAGTGGTCTTTAAGACCACTTTTGAACAGTCCCAAAGGTGGTCTTAATATAGGAAATTTACTGTATTTTGACCCCCTTGAACCCCACTTTTATAAAGTAAAACTGGGGTTTACAACGGGTATACCTTATTTTTTTATTTCTGCTCTAAAATATAGATTATGGGTACTCGTTAGACGTCTCCATGAGGCGGTTCTTACGAGTTCCCACAATCTATGAGGCGGTTCTTACGAATACCCACAATCTATATTTTGAGCAGAAATAAGAAAAATATCACACTTGTTCATCTTAAAATTTTCGTTTTTTCGGAGAAAAAGTTTATAATGTATTTGTATAGGCGTGTTTTCTTAATGTGTTAGGCAAGAGCACCTCAGGGATTATCAAAGCATGCTTGCTGAAGACAAGGTGCTGCTTAATACAGGTGAATTTTAATGCATTTGTATTTTGGGCGAACTGAATGCATGCGTGCTTAAGACAGGTTGCTTGCTTAATAGAGGTGGCCACTATTAAAGGTTTGACTGTATAGTCGATCTTCGATGGCTCGAAAATCGATGTTTCATTTATCATGGCTGAGTAGAACCCGTTCTTGAGTCCCTAGGGCATTTCTCAACAAAAGAATTAGTGAGGGAAAATGTAGGATATTTCGTCTTATCTTGCAAATGTATGCTGTGTGTACTCAGAACAGAATACATATAGTATAGAACACCTAAAAGAAATCCCAAACTTATCCCGTTATGTCTCCTGGAAGTAACCCTCAGTGATTCGAATCGAACTATTTGAGCCATTGAAACTGGCAAGAATATGCCACAATCTAAGAACGTAGCAGTCTCAAGTCACCTTTTGAAAGTGACACGGAGGCACATAAAAACCGACAAACATGAACCAACGGCACAAAGTCAACACTGCAAAAGAACGACCGTCTTGAGACGTCAATAGTAAAACTTCTGCGGGGCTTCAACTCCAGAGTTAATGCTTTGTTTTGTTTTGTTTGATTTGAGGTTTAACGTCACCGTTAACATTGTAAAGGTCATTTTGGAGACGTTGCTTCCAGTTTTGTGGGACTTTTACCCGACATTGAGATGAAATGACATCTCAAGCCTTGCCGGCCAATGAAACCGATAGAGTTTATAAGCATGGACGGGCCGACTCGCACCGCTTTGCCTGGGAAAGCTTAGAGTCTCGAAGCGGTTTACCAGTACTCGTGGGCGGATCGGTTTTAACTCTGCATGGAACCATCATGCAGCCCATCTATTTCTTCAAGTCCCGATGGGCGGGGCCGCCGGAGTTAATGGAATTTCATCTCTCCTCCTCAGTTCCAGTACAGTATCAAACAAAATAACAAATTGATCCGCATGGAGGTTTTCTAGCACAAAAGTGGGTCATGATAAATTAGTATTATCCTGACTCAACAACAATCCGACGTCACAGCAGAAGAAAATCACCAGTTAGATCACGGAGGATCGAACCCAGGAAATATCCGACTCCACCTTCCTGAATTAAAAGGATTTATGGTGGGACCGTCATCAAGGAGTCCGGAGTCCGGTCCACCGCCGCCTAACCAAAGACGGAAGCAAAGCTGTTCACTGCAAAAAGAGTCGACAACCAAGCACGCGGTCTGCCGCATACCGTCCATGCTATAACCAATCTTCTTGCACACCAGACAAGGAAATCCGTGATTTTACCCTGGGATAGAAATTTATGTTCTGACCCTGGTGTTCCGACCCAAAATCGAATATAACCGCGTGTTTGATAACTGCACTGGTTGATTACGACCTCTATGCGCCGTCGTTAAGGTTGACGTCACAGCACTGATGATGTCACTAAACATTCCTGCAGTGTCAACACAATATGGCGGACGTGTGTAACCGAAGTGACTGTACCATTGAAATCCGCTTTAAGAAACGGAAGGTATGCAAGAAAAAGAATCCAATATGGGTCTGAGGGATGGATAGAAAAATCCGTCCCTCTGGATCACTGTCCTGCAAGCCCCGTGATGCCGGAAAGTGTCCCGCGGGACGGATTTTTCCATCCACCCCTCACACCCATATAAGATTCTTATATTCTTGTATTTAGCAACATTTTTTTCTTAACTGACCTGCCTAGTATTCTTCTGAATTTTTAACTAAATCCCAATAAAATTCGGGTTCGGGTGCCTTCAAAGAACTGCCCTATTTAGAAATAATAGTTTGACAATGAGGATGCTAACAAATCAAAGCAATGCTAACGCTGGTGAGTCGATTGTATCTGAGTGAGGGCTGGGACAACAGTCCTAAACTGAGACTTACGTATAGTTTAACCCTTAAAGTTTTGTACTGTTAGCGTAGTTAGTGTAGACACTGATCAGACGTCTGATCGGGGTCTACACTGTTTCCCAAACCTAAATACATGATTTCAGTCAAGATCCTACAGATAAGCTATTATGCAGCGCACAAAACTCTGATTTAAACATACAGTGAAATTCAGCCATTAAAACCACCTAAAATTAAGACTAATTCTGCCTTTAAGAGCTTACATGTACTTAATCTTTGAGTTTTCTGTCCACAGTGTCCTCTGGTCAGGGAGCACCTTTGGTACTGTTCAAAAGTGGTCTTAAAGACCACTTTTGAACAGTCACAAACGTGGTCTTAATAGCAGAATTTTACTGTATTTAATTGCTTATAACATGACAAGATACAAACAGATGGGTTGGGTCACAAGTTCTAGCAACTAAGTTATGGTCCTTCCCGAACAAAAAACTCTGAACTCATATCTAGCAACATAAGTTATGGTCCTTCCCGAACACAAAACTCTGAACTCAAATCTAGCAACAGTAGTTACTGTCCTTCCCGAACACAAACCCCTGAACTCATATCTAACAACTTTAGTCATGGTCCTTCCCGAACACAAAACCCTCAACTCATACCTAGCAACATTAGTCATTGTCCTTCCCGAGCATAAAACTCTGAACTCATATCTAGCAACAATAGTTACGGTCCTTTCCAAACACAAAACTCCGAACTCATATCTAGCAACATTAGTCATGGTCCTTCCCGAATAAAAAAACCATAAACTCACATCTTACAACATTAATCATGGTCCTTCCCGAACACGAAACCCTGAACTCATATCTAGCAATATTAGCCATGGTCCTTCCCGAGCACAAAACTCTGAACTCATATCTAGCAACATTAGTTACGGTCCTTCCCGAACACAAAACTCTGAACTCATATCTAGCAACAATAGTTACGGTCCTTTCCAAACACAATACTCTGAACTCATATCTAGCAACATCAGTTACGGGCCTTCCCGAACACAAGACTCTGAATTCATATCTAGCAACATAAGTCATGGTCTTTCTCGAACACAAAATTTTCAACATATCTAGAAACATTAGTTATGGTCCTTCCCGAACACAAAATTCTGAACTCATATCAAGCACCAATAGTTACCGTCCTTCCCGAACACAAAACCCTGAACTCATATCTAGCAAAATTAGTCATGGTCCTTCCCGAACAAGAAACTCTGAACTCACATCTAGCAAAATGAGTTGCGGTTCTTCCCGAACACAAAACTCTGAACTCATATCTAGCAGCATTAGTTACGGGCCTTCACGAACACAAACTACTGAACTCAAATCTAGCAACCCTAGTTATGGTCCTTCCCGAACACAAACTACTGAACTCATATCTAGCAACCCTAGGTATGGTCCTTCCCGAACACAAACTATGAACTCTTATCTAGCAAAATTAGTTATGGCCCTTCCCGAACACAAAACTCTGAACTCATATCTAGCAACATTAGTTACCGTCCTTCCCGAACACAATACCCTGAACTCATATTAAGCAACATTAGTCATGGTTCTTCCCGAACAAAAACTCTGAACTCATATCTAGCAACATTAGTCATAGTCCTTCACGAACACAAAACTCTGAACTCATATCTAGCAACATTAGTAACGGGCCTTCCCGAACACAAAACTCTGAACTCATATCTAGCAACATTAGTCATAGTCCTTCCCGAACACAAAACTCTGAACTCATATCTAGCAACATTAGTTACCGTCCTTCCCAAACTCAAAACTTTGAACTCATATCTAGCAACATTAGTTACCGTCCTTCCCGAACACAAAACTCTGAACTCATATCCAGGAACATTAGTTACCGTCCTTCCCGAATACAAAACTCTGAACTCATATCTAGCAACATTAGTTATGGTCCTTCGCGAACACAAATCTCTGAACTCATATCTAGCAATATTAGTTACCGTCCTTCCCGAACACAAAACTCTGAACTCATATCTAGCAACCCTAGTTATGGTCCTTCCGGAACACGAAACTATGAACTAATATCTAGCAACATTAGTTATCGTCCTTCCCGAACCCAAAACTCTGAACTCATATCTAGCAACATAAGTTATGGTCCAACCCGTACACAACATTCTGAACTCATATCTAGCAAATTTGTCCTTTACCAATCCGAACACAAAACTCTGAACTCATATCTAGCAACATACGTTATGGTCTTTCCCGAACACAAAACTCTGAACACATATCTAGCAATATTAGTAACATTCCTTCCCGAATACAAAACTCTGAACTCATATCTAGCAACATCAGTTACCGTCCTTCCCGAATACATAACTCTGAACTCATATCTAGCAACATCAGTTACCGTCCTTCCCGAACACAAAACTCTTAACTCATATCTAGCAAAAACAGTTACCGTCCTTCCCGAATACAAAACTCTTAACTCATATCTATCAACATCAGTAACCGTTCTTCCCGAATACAAAACTCTGAACTCATATCTAGCAACATTAGTTATTGTCCTTCCCGAACACAAAACTCTGAACTCATATCTAGCAACATTAATTATGGCCCTTCCCGAATACAAAACTCTGAACTCATATCTAGCAACATTAGTTATTGTCCTTCCCGAACACAAAACTCTGAACTCATATCAAGCAACATTAATTAAGGTCCTTCCCGAACACAAAAATCTGAACTCATATCTAGCAACATTAGTAACCGTCCTTCCCGAACACAAACCTCTGAACTCATATCTAGCAACATTAAGTACCGTCCTTCCCGAACACAAAACTCTGAACTCATATCTAGCAACATTAGTTACCGTCCTTCCCGAACATACAATTCTGAACTCATATCTAGCAACATTAATTATGGTCCTTCCCGAACACAAAAAATCTGAACTCACATCTAGCAACATTAGTTACCGTCCTTCCCGAACACAAAACTCTGAACTCATATCCAGCAACATTAGTACCATCCTTCCCGAACACAAAACTCTGAAATCATATCTAGCAACATTAGTTATGGTCCTTCCTGAACACAAAACTGAACTCATATCTAGCAACATTAGCCATGGTCCTTCCCAAACACAAAACTCTGAACTCATATCTAGCAACATCAGTTGCCGTCCTTCCCGAATACAAAACTCTGAACTCATATCTAGCAACATTAGTTACCGTCCTTTCCGAACAAAAAACTCTGAACTCTTTTCTAGCAAAATTAGTTATGGTCCTTCCCGAACACAAAACTCTGAACACATATCTAGCAACATCAGTTATGGTCCTTCCCGAACACAAAACTTTGAACTCATATCTAGCAACATTAGTAATGGTCCTTCCCGAACACAAAAATCTGAACTCGTGCGTGTCTGATAAGGACCTGCACGATTTCATTAGAAATGGAATTTAAGTGTTAAACGAAACAGTGTAAGGCTTAGTTCAGGACTATTTTCCCCATACGGAAATACATGATCAATGACAATTTCATTGACACAATTAAAAAAAAAAAACATAGTTATTAATTTTTTTACCCCACGTGACCCCAAAAATCACAGGTCACAGGCGTGACGAATACTTACCAATTCTTTAGACGTCAGAAAGTATCAACGAACTATTCATATGTATGACCGCCCATGCCCATTGGGGCTTGAAGAAATAGATGGGCTGCATGATACTTCCACGCAGAGCTGAAACCGACCGCACATGAGTACTGGTAAACCGCTTAGAGGATTTAAGCCTGCCCAGGCAAAGCGGTGCGAATCGGCTCGTCCATGTTTATAAACCCTATTTGGTTTCATTGGGCGACAGGGCTTGAGATAGCATTTCATCTCAATGTCGGGTAAAAGTCGCACAAAATTGTAAGCGACGTCTCAAAAATGAGATCTATACAGTGTTGACAGGGACGTTAAACCTCAAATCAAACAAACAAATTCACGTGTATGAGGAATTGGTTCCAGTTCTTCACAAGTGCGAGGGATTGGTACCAGTTGTTCACACCAGAGAAAAAGTCACATCAGTTCTTCACAGGTGTGTTTGTTTGTTTGTAAGAAAAATACCACAATTTTTCATCTTAAAAAATTTATTATTTCGGCGATATAGGTTACAGAGTATTTGTATTATGCATGCTTTCGTGATGTATCAGAAAGAAATTGTTTTTCCGATGTTTTCATACGTTTTGAGGTTTACTGATACGGATACAGGTGATTTGAGGTTTACCGTCCCCGTCAACACTGTACAGTGTCACTCTTTGCATTATTTTTGTGTGTTCAAATTTTATCTTTCAGCTTATACGGAATATTAAAAATTCAAGAAATTCGTTATTTGTTATGGTATCGATGGATCTCCATAGAAACAAAATCATAAGTCGGTCAGAAATGCGATTTTAACCCATTTAGTACCAGAAACCTTAAAACGGGTATCCTGGCAAACAGTGCAGGCCCGATCAGACGCCACAGAACGCGGCGTATGATCAGGGCCTACACTGTTTGCACAAAGTTCAGCCATTTTCCTAATCAATTTTGGAAGAAAATAAAATCTGACACCCCTAAATTTGAAATGGACTCCGGCTATATATAAGGAGGAAGATTCCATGTGATACAAATAGGGTTAAGAACATGATAAAAAGGGTAATTTTCCGTTGACCCCACCATTTCCCCATTCGAATTGAAATTAACAATGCAAGTATATGATTACCAATTTAGCTCTTCCTTGTAATTTACCCGGATGTTTCAGTGTGTGAAACGAAATAAAACCCATCACAGGGGTTATTCACCAAATGAAAATACGAATTTATCCCTCGATGTCAGAGCCTTGTTGAACCGTAAATTTCTCATTTCGTAAAGTTTACGCCGTGAAGAATTGGCACCAAGTCCTTACAGCGCGTGAAAAATTGGTACCAATATGTCACGGATTTCATACTAATACTTCCCACGTGTGAGAGAAATACGCAGCCACATAGTCAGATTTTATGTAGCAATCATGCATAATCCTCACATCAATAAAATACGCCACAAAGCTGCTGCATTTTGCATTCGATTCCAATTATTCACATTATAAACGTGGAAGGAAATTCCAATGTTTAACTCTTAGAACTTCTGTGACGAGTTAGAATGTGCTTTTCTCGCACACCAGACAAGGAAATCCGTGATTTTACCCTGGGATAGAAATTTATGTTCTGACCCTGGTGTTCCGACCCAGGCAACTAACATAAATGCGCTTCAATTCTGTTCAACTGCCGGAACTACTTCCGCACTACTTTTATTTTGTAAACAATATACAATGTACATGAAACTAACCGGAGGTGTTGTGCAAGAAAAAGAATCCAATATGGGGTTCTGTTGTAGATGGGCGTTTCCAACCGTAGCGATGAGGCGTAGCCTCGGTTCCGCTCAGCACGGTCATCCCTCGGGTTGGAAACGCTCATCTACAACAGAACCCCATATCAGATTCTTATAATTTCTTATTCTGCTGTTCACGACAACCCCTTTCTTTGGAAACAGTGTAGATCCAGATCAGGGATCTACACTGTTTGGCATCCAGTTTATGGATTTGTAAGAATAAATTAAATCTAGTAATCTGATTGGTTCAAAGTCAGAAATGGGTGTGGCTAAACTGAATATTCAGTAAGATAAGGGTTAAGGATATTCTGCAACCAACATGGTTGAAATAGCACAATATGCACTTGAAAAAAGAAATTATGAATTTGAGCATTAAGCAAAGGTCTCAGAATTTTTTTTTTCTTATTAGTGTAAAAAATAACAGGGCAAAGTTTACTCAAGACAAAACAACTTAAATATCTGAATTACTATAACGAGAGAAATGTAAAACTAGAGTCATCACTAAAGGTGATGAATACCCCCATAAAAACGGCCTAGATAGTACAACAGCGCCATTTTGCAATTTTTTTACTTGAAAGGGGCCATAACTATGTCGAAAATTGACGAATTGTAGTGGAAATCGAACTTGACCTGCATTTTATGATGTTACATCAGTGTACCAAAAATTATGAAAATCGGTGAAGCGCTTTTTGAGTTATCGTCTGGAAACCAAGTCAACAGACCGACGGACCGACCTACCGACAGACCGACCGACAGACCGACAAGCTCACTCCTATATACCACCCCCCAAGTTTCATTTATGGGGGTATAATCAATATTGCAAAATATGCTCGTTTGTTTTAGACTTAGAACCAAATTTTTTATGAATAAATAAACAAGAGGGCCATGATGGCCCTGGATCGCTCACCTGATCCATAGAGTAACAAGTGGGCCCCGGGGAGGGTCATTATTGACCCCAGGGTTATAATGTGCATAATGTTGAGGGAGGTCTAAAAGGTTAAGCTTCATACCAAATATCAACAAAGGCTATAATTTGAACATTCTTGGCAAAGGTCCACTAGATGAAACTACACACCAAATATCAAAGACCTGGGCCTTCCGGTTTCAGAGAATATTTTTTTTAAAGATATTCCCTACATAAGCCTTTGTAAAACCAAATGGCCCGGGCGGAGGCGTTTTTGGCCTCAGGGCTATAATTTAAACAATCTTGATACAGGTCCACTACATGAAGTTTTACACCAAATATCAAAGACCTGGGCCTTGCTGTTTAAGAGAATAAGATTTTCAAAGATTATCTCCATATACATGTAAGTCTATGTAAAACCAAAGGGCCCCGGGGCGGGGGCATTTGTGGCCCGAGGGCTATAATTTGAACAATCTTGGTAGACGTCCACTAGATGAAGCTCCATACCAAATATCAAAGACATGGGCCTTGCAGTTTCAGAGAAGAAGATTTTTAAAGATTTTCTTATATAAGTCTATGTAAAACCAAAGAGTCTCGGGGCGGGGGAATTTTTGGCCCCAAGGCTATAATTTGAACAATCTTGAAAGAGGTCCACTAGATGAAATTTTACAACAAATATCAAAGACCTAGGCCTTGTGGTTTCGCAGAAGAAGATTTTTTAAAGATTATCCCTATATAAGTCTATGTTAAACCAAAGGGCCCCAGGGCCGGGGAATTTTTGGCCCGTTCTCTATAATTTGAACAATCTTGGTAGGGGTCCATTAGATGAAACTTCATACCAAATAGCAAAGACCTGGGCCTTGCAGTTTCAGAGAAGAAGATTTTTAAAGATTTTCCCTATATAAGCCCATGTAAAACCAAAGGGCCCCTGGCCGGAGGTATTTTTGGCCCCAGCACTATAATTAGAACAATCTTGGTAGGGGTCCACTAGATGAAGCTTCATACCAAATAGCAAAGACCTGGGCCTTGCAGTTTCAGAGAAGAAGATTTTTAAAGATTTTCCCTATATAAGCCCATGTTAAACCAAAGGGCCCCGGGCCGGGGGCATTTTTGGCCCCAGCATTATAATTTGAACAATCTTGGTAGGGGTCCACTAGATGAAGCTTTATACCAAATATCAAAGACCTGGTCCTTCCGGTTTCAGAGAAGAAGATTTTTTAAGATTTTCCCTATATAAGCCCATGTAAAACTAAAGGGCCCCAGGGGCGGGGGCATTTATGGCCCAACCACTATAATTTGAACAATCTTGGTAGGGGTCCACTCGATGAAGCTTCATACCAAATATCAAAGACCTGGGTCTTGCGGTTTCAGAGAAGAAGATTTTTTAAATTTTCGGTGAAAAAAAACTATTTTTGGCTCCTGTGACCTATATGTGCAATGGACCGGAACCATTTGAACAACTTTGAAAGGGGACCACCTAAGGATCATTCCTGTGAAGTTTGGTCAAAATCAGATCAGCGGTTTAGGAGGAGATGTCGTTTGAAGAAATTGTTTACGCACGGATGACAGACAAAACGTGATCCTAATATAAAACACAAGAGGACCATGATGGCCCTGGATCGCTCACCTGATCCATAGAGTAACAAGTGGGCCCCGGGGAGGGCCATTATTGACCCCAGGGTTATAATGTGCATAATGTTGAGGGAGGTCTAAAAAGGTGAAGCTTCGAACCAAATATCAACAAAAGACTATAATTTGAACAATGTTGGCAAAGGTCCACTAGATGAAGCTACACAACAAAATATCAAAGACCTGGGCCTTGTTGTTTCAGAGAAGAAGATTTTCAAAGATTATCTCTATTATAAGTCTATGTAAAACCAAAGGGCCCTGGGGCGGGGACATTGTGGCCCAAGGGCTATAATTTGAACAATCTTGGTAGAGGTCCACTAGCTGAAGCTTCATACCAAATGTCAAAGACCTAGGCCTTGTGGTTTCAGAGTAGAAGATTTTTCAAGATTTTCCCTATATAAGTCTATGAAAAACCAAAGGGCCCAGGAGCGGGGGCAATTTTGGCCTCAGGGCTATAATTTGAACAATCTTGATAGAGGTCCACAAGATGAAACTTCATACCAAATATCAAAGACCTGGGCCTTGCAGTTTCAGAAAAGAAGATTTTTAAAGATCTTCTCTATATAAGCCTATGTAAAACCAAAGGGCCCCGGGGCGGGGGCATTTTTGGCCCCAGCACTATAATTTGAACAGTCTTGGTAGGGGTCCACTAGATGAAGCTTCATACCAAATAGCAAAGACCTGGGCCCTGCAGTTTCAGAGAAGAAGATTTTTTAAAGATTTTCCCAATATAAGCCCATGTAAAACCAAAGGGCCCTGGGGCGGGGGCATTTTTGGCCCCAGCACTATAATTTGAACAATCTTGGTAGGGGTCCACTAGATGAAGCTTCATACCAAATATCAAAGACCTGGGCCTTGCAGTTGCAGAGAAGAAGATTTTTAATGATTTTCCCTATATAAGCCCATGTAAAACCAAAGGGCCATGGGGCGGGGGCATTTTTGGCCCCAGCACTATAATTTGAACAATCTTGGTAGGGGTCCACTAGATAAAGCTTCATACCAAATATCAAAGACCTGGGCCTTGCGGTTTCAGAGAAGAAGATTTTTTAAAGATTTTCCCTATATAAGCCTATGTAAAACCAAAGGGCCCCGGGGCGGGGGCATCTTTGGCCCCAGCACTATAATTTGAACAATCTTGGTAGAGGTCCACCAGATGAAGATTCATACCAAATATCAAAGACCTGGGCCTTGCAGTTTCAGAGAAGAAGATTTTTAAAGATTTTCCATATATAAGCCCATGTAAAACCAAAGGGCCTCGGGGGGGGGGGGGGGGGGGGGGCATTTTTGGCCCCAGCACTATAATTTGAACAATCTTGGTAGGGGTCCACTAGTTGAAGCTTCATACCAAATATCAAAGACCTGGGCCTTGCAGTTTCAGAGAAGAAGATTTTTAAAGATTTTCCCTATATAAGCCTATGTAAAACTAAAGGGCCCCGGGGCGGGGGCATCTTTGGCCCCAGCACTATAATTTGAACAATCTTGGTAGGGGTCCACCAGATAAAGATTCATACCAAATATCAAAGTCCTGGACCTTGCAGTTTCAGAGAAGAAGATTTTTAAAGATTTTCCCTATATAAGCCCATGTAAAACCAAAGGGCCCCGGGGCGGGGGCATTTTTGGCCCCAGCACTATAATTTGAACAGTCTTGGTAGGGGTCCACTAGATGAAGCTTCATACCAAATATCAAAGACCTGGGCCTTGCAGTTTCAGAGAAGAAGATTTTTTAAGTTTTCGGTGAAAAAAAATCTATTTTTGGCTCCTGTGACCCATATGTGCAACGGACCGGAACCATTTGAACAACTTTGAAAGGGGACCACTTAAGGATCATTCCTGTGAAGTTTGGTCAAAATCCGCTCAGTGGTTTAGGAGGAGATGTCGTTTGAAGAAAAAGTTTACGGACGCACGGACGGACGCACGCACACAAATGGATACTTATGTGGCTATTTTGAGCAAGATTGATACTTAGGTGGCTAATTTTAACCACATAACAGACCTTTTATGTGTCTAACGGAATAAATCGCACTTTCTCTCATTGACTAACATTGATTCTGTCCAAGTTCATAGCCACCTATCTATCCATTTGTGTGTACGCACGGACGACGGACACAAAGTGATCCCAAAAGCTCACCTCGTCACTACGTGACGGTGGGCTAAAACTATATTGACACTTGTGTATGAGTATTTGCACAGGGAAGGTGCACCGGGACATATTTTTTCATAAAACAGCTCCAAAAGCGAATAATTAATTTTCGTTCACGTGGTGTGTAGAAAATTTCGAAACAAAATTCATCATGGCCGAACATCTGGGGATTTGTTTACACTCAAGTTCACACGTTCGTATTGACGTAACCATGACGGGATCGCCAAGGTACTTGATATAATCTGAAACCCCAAACATACATCTTTAAAACCGCACCATTCGATTTTCACATAGGAACTATCAAATACCAACATTTCGACAATGCATTTGTTGTGTTACTTTGTGTAAAGTTTTTAGGCAAGGAGCCGAACAACATCCTGGCTAAAACATTAGATTAATACGCCAAGGCACTTTTTTATCAGCGAAAGATCGTGTTATTTTTCGTCATATTTACATTATTGTAATAAAGGGGGTCTTTCAAGGTATAGGAAATTTGCATTGATTTCTGCCCACGCTTGGATTTTGATAAAATTATGCACAATAATTGCCTTGGGTATAACCATTATAATTACGATGCATTCACTTTTAAATTTTATTTCCGTATTAAATTTATTACATATTTTATGAAGTCTCTATCACAACAGAGAGTACTCTCATGTAAACTTGTTTACAGTATTCAGAGTTTCATATATCTAATGCTGCTATGTTTTATGAATTAAAGCCATAATTGGTGAGTTAGTTGATACTATTAATGACCTCATATGTCTAGTAATAGTGACTGGGCATTCAGTTTTCTTTGATAATGTCCCCATATTTCAGCTCCTATTTTGTATTCATTAAAATTTTATATGCATTTTTACCATGTTCCAATTTTTGTCAAGACATCATTTTATCATAAAAACTACCTACATATCTTAGGAACATATTGATGAATTTTGATGGAAATTAAGGACCGGTAACATTGTGTTTTAACAGACTGAATACTGATAGTCCTGATGCAGTAAAATGTGAAATTATATGATTATCATGTTATGACCATGCTGTTTAATAATACTTTACTATTGCTTTCAATTTGGATGGCTATAGTATAGTATGGTTTGTGTAAGTAGTTCATAGCATAATTATAAGTATTATTTCAAAACATCCATTTCAGTAAATTAGCCCCCTATGGAACAAACTATTTTGTCTACAGAACTATACCGCAAAGGTTTTGATGACAAATGTCATCAAACGCACCCATGTAATCATGTGCACAATTTACTTTCTGTCTTTCTTGTCTAATTTTGGTAATGGTGTTAAGGTGATGTTTAGATTTAACATTCAAATCAACAACATACCAGTCACTTTAGATGTTGCTTCAGATTTTGTGAGATTTGTTATCCGACTCGAGATAAATGACTCTCTAGTCAAACTGTTGTTTGTTTATTTAACCCTAACTGTCCATTTAAAAAGAAAGGTTTACTCTAAAGAAAATCAATAACACTTTAGATTACTTTTCCTGGACATTAAGTTTTCAGAATTTGTATCTGCATAGGCACTAGCCAATCTATTTTTTTTTTGTATAGCCCCTATGAACGAAATCAAACGGCTTCCTGAAGCTGTATTCCAAAGCCATTTGAATTTGCTTTTAGAATTCATATGGTCGTACATTTGTCAGTGTTCCAAAACTTATGTGATCATGATTGTGTTGTCTGTATATTTGTATAGGTCTTTCACTTCATTTACCTATCTCAGCAGTTGTTGCAGTAATTACAAAGCACATTATGTAAGATATCAAGAAGCATTTAAACTAATGATAATAATTATTCAATCTGTGAGTAGTTATCGCATTGCCCATAGGATTTTAAATTATTTTCAATAAATACATTGTGATGCTTTTTTCTGTCCAAACACTGCAATGCTCTTTCTAAGCTGAGAGATACATTGCACAGAAATGTACTGGTAATTATTAATGAACAAAAAACAAGCACGAACCGTGCTTAAAAACAGTGAACTTGCATTCAGCAGAAACATTCAAGAAGTGGTTGAAAGTTTTACAACCAGAAACAAGAGGGCCATGATGGCCCTGGATCGCTCACCTGATCCATATGAGAGTAACAAGTGGGCCTTGGGGAGGGCCATTATTGACCCCAGGGCTACAATGTGCATAATGTTGAGGGAGGTCTAAAGAGGTGAAGCTTCATACCAAATATCAACAAAGGCTATAATTTGAACAATCTTGGCAAAGGTCCACCAGATGAAGCTACACACCAAATATCAAAGACCCTGGCCATGGGGTTTCAGAGAAGAAGATTTTTGACGATATTCCCTACATAAGCCTATGTAAAACCAAATGGCCCCTGAGCGGGGGCATTTTTGGCCTCAGGGCCATAATTTAAACAATCTTTATAGAGGTCCACTAGATGAAGCTTCACACCAAATATCAAAGACCTGGGCCTTGCTGTTTCAGAGAAGAAAATTTTCAAAGATTATCTCTATATATAAGTCTATGTAAAACCAAAGGGCCCCGGGGCGGGGGCTATAATTTGAACAATCTTGGTAGAGGTCCACTAGATGAAGCTCCATACCAAATATCAAAGGCATGAGCCTAGTGGTTCCAGAGAAGAAGATTTTTAAAGATTTTCCTATATGAGTCTGTGTAAAACCAAAGGGTCTCGGGGCGGGGGCATTTTTGGCCCCAGGGCTAATAGCCTATAATTTGAACAATCTTGATAGAGGTCCACTAGATGAAATTTCAAACCAAATATCAAAGACCTAGGACTTGTGGTTTCACAGAAGAAGATTTTTAAAGATTTCCCCTGTATAAGTCTATGTAAAACCAAAGGGCCCTCGAGACAGGGGCGTTTTTGGTCTCAGGGCTATAATTTGAACACTCTTGGAAGAGGTCCACTAGATGAAGCTTCATACCAAATATCAAAGACCTGGCCCTTCTATTTTCAGAGAAGAAGATTTTTCAAGATTTTCCCTATATAAGTCTATGTAATACCAAACGGCCCCGGAGCGGGGGCATTTTTGGCCCCAGGGCTAAAATTTGAACAATCTTGGTAGAGGTCCACTAGATGAAGCTTCATACCAAATATCAAAGACCTAGGCCTTGTGGTTTCAGAGAAGAAGATTTTTAAAGATTTTCCCTATATAAGTCTATGTAAAACCAAAGGGCCCCGAGGCGGGGGCATTTTTGGTCTCAGGGCTATAATTGAACAATTTTGGTAGAGGTCCACTAGATGAAGCTTCATACCAAATATCAAAGACCTAGGCCTTTTGGTTTCTGAGAAGAAGATTTTTCAAGATTTTCCCCTCTATAAGCCCATGTAAAACCAAAAGGCCCCGGGGCGGGGGCATTTTTGGCCCCAGCACTTTAATTTGAACAATATTGGTAGGGGTCCAACAGATGAACTTCATACCAAATATCAAAGACCTGGGCCTTGCGGTTTCAGAGAAGAAGATTATTAAAGATTTTCCCTATATAAGGGATGGGGGTAACTTGGCCTTGTCGGGTGAAGCTTCATACCAAATATCAAAAACATGGGCCTTATGGTTTCAGAGAAGAAATTTTTTAAAGATTTTCCTTATATAAGTCTATGTAAAACCAAAGGGCCCCGGGGCGGAAGCATTTTTGGCCCCAGGGTAATAATTTGAACAATCTTTGGAGGGGTCCACTAGGTGAAGCTTCATACCAAATATCAAAGACCTGGGCCCTGTGGTTTCAGAAAAGAAGATTTTTAAAGAGTTTCCCTATATAAGCCATATAAAACCAAAGGGCCCCAGAGCGGGGGCATTTTTTGCCCCAGCACTTTAATTTGGACAATCTTGGTAGGGGTCCACTAGGTGACGCTTCATACCAAATACCAAAGACCTGGGCCTAGCGGTTTCAGAGAAAAAGATTTAAAGATTTTCCCTATATAAGCCCATGAAAAACCAAAAGGCCACGGGGCCGGGGCATTTTCGGCCCCAGCACTAAAATTTGAACAATATTGGTAGGGGTCCCCTAGATGAAGCTTCATACCAAATATCAAAGACCTGGGCCTTGCGGTTTCAGAGAAGAAGATTAATAAAGATTTTCCCCTATAAAAGCCCATGTAAAACTTAAGGGCCCCGGGGCGGGGGCATTTTTGGCCCCAGGGCTAAAATTTGAACAATCTTGGTAGAGGTCCACTAGATGAAGCTTCATACCAAATATCAAAGACCTAGGCCTTGTGGTTTCAGAGAAGAAGATTTTTAAAGATTTTCCCTATATAAGTCTATGTAAAACCAAAGGGCCCCGAGGCGGGGGCATTTTTGGTCTCAGGGCTATAATTGAACAATTTTGGTAGAGGTCCACTAGATGAAGCTTCATACCAAATATCAAAGACCTAGGCCTTTTGGTTTCTGAGAAGAAGATTTTTCAAGATTTTCCCCTCTATAAGCCCATGTAAAACCAAAAGGCCCCGGGGCGGGGGCATTTTTGGCCCCAGCACTTTAATTTGAACAATATTGGTAGGGGTCCAACAGATGAACTTCATACCAAATATCAAAGACCTGGGCCTTGCGGTTTCAGAGAAGAAGATTATTAAAGATTTTCCCTATATAAGGGATGGGGGTAACTTGGCCTTGTCGGGTGAAGCTTCATACCAAATATCAAAAACATGGGCCTTATGGTTTCAGAGAAGAAATTTTTTAAAGATTTTCCTTATATAAGTCTATGTAAAACCAAAGGGCCCCGGGGCGGAAGCATTTTTGGCCCCAGGGTAATAATTTGAACAATCTTTGGAGGGGTCCACTAGGTGAAGCTTCATACCAAATATCAAAGACCTGGGCCCTGTGGTTTCAGAAAAGAAGATTTTTAAAGAGTTTCCCTATATAAGCCATATAAAACCAAAGGGCCCCAGAGCGGGGGCATTTTTTGCCCCAGCACTTTAATTTGGACAATCTTGGTAGGGGTCCACTAGGTGACGCTTCATACCAAATACCAAAGACCTGGGCCTAGCGGTTTCAGAGAAAAAGATTTTAAAGATTTTCCCTATATAAGCCCATGAAAAACCAAAAGGCCACGGGGCCGGGGCATTTTCGGCCCCAGCACTAAAATTTGAACAATATTGGTAGGGGTCCCCTAGATGAAGCTTCATACCAAATATCAAAGACCTGGGCCTTGCGGTTTCAGAGAAGAAGATTAATAAAGATTTTCCCCTATAAAAGCCCATGTAAAACTTAAGGGCCCCGGGGCGGGGGCATTTTTGGCCCTAGGGCTATAATTTGTACAACCTTGGTAGGGGTCCACCAGGTGAAGCTTCATATCGAATATCAAAGACCTGGGCCTTGCATTTTCAGAGAATAAGATTTTTAAAAATTTTCCCTATATAAGCCCATGTAAAACCAAATGGCCCCAGAGCGTGTGTGTGTGTGGTGGGGTGTGGGGGGGGGGGAACCTAGGCCTTGTGGGGTGAAGCTTCATACCAAATATCAAAGACATGGGCCTTACGGTTTCAGAGAAGAAACTTTTTAAAGATTTTCCCTATATAAGCCCATGTAAAAACCAAAGGGCCCCAGAGCGGGGGCTTTTTTTTGCCCCAGCACTATAATTTGAACAATCTTGGTAGAGGTCCACTAGGTGAAGCTTCATACCAAATATCAAAGACCTGGGCCTAGCGGTTTCAGAGGCGGAAGATTTTTAAAGATTTTCCCTATGTAAGCCAATGTAAAACCAAAGGGCCCCGGAGCGGGGGAATTTTTGGCCCCAGAACTATAATTTGAACAATCTTGGTAGGGGTCCACTAGATGAAGCTTCATACCAAATATCAAAGACCTGGGCCTTGCGGTTTCAGAGAAGAAAATGTTTAAAGATTTTCCCTATATAAGCCCATGTAAAACCAAAGGGCCCCGGGGCGGGGGCATTTTTGGCCCCAGCACTATAATTTGAACAACCTTGGTAGGGGTCCACTAGATGAAGCTTCATACCAAATATCAAAGACCTGGGCCTTGGGGTATCAGAGAAGAAAATTTCAAAGACTTTTCCCTATATTAGCCCATGTAAAATCAAAGGGGCCCGGGGCGGGGGCATTTTTGGCCCCAACACTATAATTTGAACAATCTTGGTAGGGGTCGACTAGATGAAGCTTCAGACCAAATATCAAAGACCTGGGCCTTACGGTTTCTGAGAAGAAAATTTTTAAAGATTTTCCCTATATAAGCCTATGTAAAACCAAAGGGCCCCAGAGCGGGGGCATTTTTTTGCCCCAGCACTATAATTTGAACAACCTTGGTAGGGGTCCACTAGGTAAAGCTTCATACCAAATATTAAAGACCTCGGCCTAGCGGTTTCAGAAAGAAGATTTTTAAAGATTTTCCCTATATAAGCCCATGTAAAACTAAAAGGCCCCGGGGCGGGGGTATTTTTGGCCCCAGCACTATAATTTGAACAATCTTGGTAGGGGTCCACTAGATGAAGTTTCATACCAAACATCAAAGACCTTGGCCTTGCGGTTTCAGAGAAGAAGATTTTTAAAGATTTTCCCGATATAAGCCCATGTAAAACCAAAGGGCCCCGTGGCGGGGGCATTTTTGGCCCCATCACTATAATTTCAACAATCTTGATAGGGGTCCACTAGATGAAGCCTCATACCAAATATCAAAGACCGTGGCCTTGCGGTTTCAGAGAAGAAGATTTTTCAAGATTTTCCATATATAAGTCTATGTAAAACCAAAGGGCCCTGGAGCGGGGGCATTTTTGGCCCTAGGGCTACAATTTGAACAATTTTGGTAGGAGTCCGCTAGGTGAAACTTCATATCGAATATCAAAGACCTGGGCCTTGCATTTTCAGAGAAAAAGATTTTTAAAAATTTTCCCTATATAAGCCAATGTAAAACAAAATGGCCCCAGAGCGTGTGTGTGTGGATGGGGGACCTGGGCCTTGTGGGGTGAAGCTTCATACCAAATATCAAAGACATGGGCCTTACGGTTTCAGAGAAGAAAATTTTTAAAGATTTTCCCTATATAAGTCTATGTAAAACCAAAGGGCCCCAGAGCGGGGGCTTTTTTGCCCCAGCACTATAATTTGAACAATCTTGGAAGGGGTCCACTAGGTGAAGCTTCATACCAAATATCAAATACCTGGGCCTAGCGGTTTCAGAGAAGAAGATTTTTAAAGATTTTCCCTATGTAAGCCCATGTAAAACCAAAGGGCCCCGGAGCGGGGGAATTTTTTGCCCCAGCACTATAATTTGAACAATCTTGGTAGGGGTCCACTAGATGAAGCTTCATACCAAATATCAAAGACCTGGGCCTTGCGGTTTCAGAGAAGAAAATTATTAAAGATTTTCCCTATATAAGCCCATGTAAAACCAAAGGGCCCCGGGGCGGGGGCATTTTTGGCCCCAGCACTATAATTTGAACAACCTTGGTAGGGGTCCACTAGATGAAGCTTCATACCAAATATCAAAGACCTGGGCCTTGGGGTTTCAGAGAAAAAAAATTCTCTGAAAGATTTTCCCTATATTAGCCCTTGTAAAATCAAAGGGGCCCGGGGCGGGGGCATTTTTGGCCCCAACACTATAATTTGAACAATCTTGGTAGGGGTCCACTAGATGAAGCTTCAGACCAAATATCAAAGACCTGGGCCTTACGGTTTCAGAGAAGAAGAGTTTTAAAGATTTTCCCTATATAAGCCCATGTAAAATCAAAGGCCCCGGAGCGGGGGCATTTTTGGCCCCAGCACAATAATTTCATCAACTTTGTTAGGGGCCACTAGATGAAGCTTCAGACCAAATATCAAAGACCTGGGCCTTACGGTTTCAGAGAAGAAGATTTTTAAAGATTTTCCCTGTATAAGCCCATGTAAAACCAAAGGGCCCCGGAGCGGGGGCATGTTTGGCCCCAGCACTATAATTTCAACAACTTGGTAGGGGTCCATTAGGTGAAGCTTCATATCGAATATCAAAGACCTGGGCCTTACGGTTTCAGAGAAGAAGATTTTTAAAGATTTCCTTATATAAGCCCATGTAAAATCAAAGGGCCACGGGGCGGGGGCATTTTTGGCCCCAGGGCTATAATTTGAAAATCTTGGTAGGGGTCCACTAGGTGAAGCTTTCATACCAAATATCAAAGACCTGGGCCCTGTGGTTTCAGAGAAGAAGATTTTTAAAGAGTTTCCCTATAGAAGCCATGTAAAACCAAAGGGCCCCAGAGCGGGGGCATTTTTTGCCCCAGCACTTTAATTTGGACAATCTTGGTAGGGGTCCACTAGGTGACGCTTCATACCAAATACCAAAGACCTGGGCCTAGCGGTTTCAGAGAAAAAGATTAATAAAGATTTTCCCTATATAAGCCCATGAAAAACCAAAAGGCCACGGGGCGGGGGCATTTTCGGCCCCAGCACTAAAATTTGAACAATATTGGTAGGGGTCCTCTAGATGAAGCTTCATACCAAATATCAAAGACCTGGGCCTTGCAGTTTCAGAGAAGAAGATTTTTAAAGATTTTCCCTATATAAGCCCATGTAAAACCAAAGGACCCCGGGGCGGGGGCATTTTTGGCCCCATCACTATAATTTCAACAATCTTGATAGGAGTCCACTAGATGAAGCCTCATACCAAATATCAAAGACCGTGGCCTTGCGGTTTCAGAGAAGAAGATTTTTCAAGATTTTCCATATATAAGTCTATGTAAAACCAAAGGGCCCTGGAGCGGGGGCATTTTTGGCCCTAGGGCTATAATTTGAACAACTTTGGTAGGGGTCCACTAGGTGAAACTTCATATCGAATATCAAAGACCTGGGCCTTGCATTTTCAGAGAAAAAGATTAAAAATTTTCCCTATATAAGCCAATGTTAAACAAAATGGCCCCAGAGCGTGTGTGTGTGGATGGGGGACCTGGGCCTTGTGGGGTGAAGCTTCATACCAAATATCAAAGACATGGGCCTTACGGTTTCAGAGAAGAAAATTTTTAAAGATTTTCCCTATATAAGTCTATGTAAAACCAAAGGGCCCCAGAGCGGGGGCTTTTTTGCCCCAGCACTATAATTTGAACAATCTTGGTAGGGGTCCACTAGGTGAAGCTTCATACCAAATATCAAAGACCTGGGCCTTGCGGTTTCAGAGAAGAAAATTATTAAAGATTTTCCCTATATAAGCCCATGTAAAACCAAAGGGCCCCGGGGCGGGGGCATTTTTTTGCCCCAGCACTATAATTTGAACAACCTTGGTAGGGGTCCACTAGACGAAGCTTCATACCAAATATCAAAGACCTGGGCCTTGGGGTTTCAGAGAAGAAAATTTCAAAGATTTTCCCTATATTAGCCCTTGTAAAATCAAAGGGGCCCGGGGCGGGGGCATTTTTGGCCCCAACACTATAATTTGAACAATCTTGGTAGGGGTCCACTAGATGAAGCTTCAGACCAAATATCAAAGACCTGGGCCTTACGGTTTCAGAGAAGAAGATTTTTAAAGATTTTCCCTATATAAGCCCATGTAAAATCAAAGGCCCCGGAGCGGGGGCATTTTTTGCCCCAGCACAATAATTTCAACAACTTTGGTTGGGGCCACTAGATGAAGCTTCAGACCAAATTTCAAAGACCTGGGCCTTACGGTTTCAGAGAAGAAAATTTTTAAAGGTTTTCCCTGTATAAGCCCGTGTAAAACCAAAGGGCCCCGGAGCGGGGGCATTTTTGGCCCCAGCACTATAATTTCAACAACTTGGTAGGGGTCCATTAGGTGAAGCTTCATATCGAATATCAAAGACCTGGGCCTTACGGTTTCAGAGAAGAAGATTTTTGAAGATTTCCTTATATAAGCCCATGTAAAATCAAAGGGCCACGGGGCGGGGGCATTTTTGGCCCCAGGGCTATAATTTGAAAATCTTGGTAGGGGTCCACTAGGTGAAGCTTTCATACCAAATATCAAAGACCTGGGCCCTGTGGTTTCAGAGAAGAAGATTTTTAAAGAGTTTCCCTATATAAGCCATGTAAAACCAAAGGGCCCCAGAGCGGGGGCATTTTTTGCCCCAGCACTTTAATTTGGACAATCTTGGTAGGGGTCCACTTGGTGACGCTTCATACCAAATACCAAAGACCTGGGCCTAGCGGTTTCAGAGAAAACGATTAATAAAGATTTTCCCTATATAAGCCCATGAAAAACCAAAAGGCCACGGGGCGGGGGCATTTTCGGCCCCAGCACTAAAATTTGAACCATATTGGTAGGGGTCCTCTAGATGAAGCTTCATACCAAATATCAAAGACCTGGGCCTTGCAGTTTCAGAGAAGAAGATTTTTAAAGATTTTCCCTATATAAGCCCATGTAAAACCAAAGGACCCCGGGGCGGGGGCATTTTTGGCCCCATCACTATAATTTCAACAATCTTGATAGGGGTCCACTACAGGGTGTGTAAAAAGTTCGAAGACATTATATTAATTGATATGATTTAATAATACTACAATGTACAACCCTCTGTGCCTCAATAAATATTGGGCTTCACTACCTTAATCAGTCAATACTATACTGGACCTAATGCATATTGGAGAAAAGCAGTAATGGACCGGGAACCATCACCATGGTTGCAAGTAAACAAAGTCAATAATGGCGGTTCTTTCAAAAGGAGGTGGTCTTGAAAACCTGTCAAATTCTCAAATTAGACTTAAAGCTGTGACATTATTTGAAGCTGGATACCTTGAAAGAGAAATAGCAGATGTATTGGGCAAATCAAGAAGTTGGGTAGCGAAATGGAAAGCAAGGTGGAGAAAGGAAAAGAATGTGCATGATAAGAACCGCACTGGACGTCCGAAGAAGCTAACCACCAGGGGTAAAAGGATTGTTGATAAAATTAAGTACAAACGTGGAAAATCAACTAGAAAAGTATCAAAGGAACTGAAGGGGATTGGTATTAATGTATGCCCCAAGACTGTATGAAATTACCTAAAGAAGGAGAAAAAATGGCGTACATTTAAACGGACTAAGACCCCCCTCCTTACAGACACCCACCAGCAGAAACGATTGGCCTTTGCACGTGAATATGCTCACCTGACTGCACAAGACTGGGAGAACTTTATCTTCTCAGATGAGTGTACAAAACACTTATTTAATATTCCCAACCAGAGAAACGACGTGGTGTGGGGATCCCAGGAATGTAATGTACCACCAGTGCTAACTGTAAAGAACAGTTCAAAACTAATGGTGTGGGGAGCGATGGGCTCATGTGGAGTAACTAAACTACACATTGTTCCAACAGGAAAAAGTGTCACAGCAGACTATTATGTGAGAAATATTCTTGATAAAGAGTTAAAACCAGCCATGCAAAGGCGACGCTACATTGGAAATATTGATGACATTAAACTTGTACCAACCCCTCAGGAGGCAGTGTTCGTCCAAGATGGGGCACCCCCTCATACATCAATGAGAGCACAGACGTGGTTAGCTGAAAATGTTCCAAACTTTATTGAGAAGCAGGACTGGCCCGGTAATTCTCCTGATATCAACCCTATAGAGAATCTTTGGAGCATTCTCGACCAAGACATTTATAAGGAACCTATACCCAAGACAATGAGTAGTTTACGACGTCGTCTTCATTATGCTTGGCGGAGAGTATCATCTGAACATCTAAAATCTCTTGTACATTCCATGCCTTTGAGACTTAGAAATGTTATTAAGAATAAGGGAGGTCCATCAGGTTATTGATGTAAAAATATGAGTTGGATTGACTATGTCGTAATTAAATTATAGCTTGTTGACGAATGTCTTCGAACTTTTTACACACCCTGTAGATGAAGCCTCATACCAAATATCAAAGACCGTGGCCTTGCGGTTTCAGAGAAGAAGATTTTTCAAGATTTTCCATATATAAGTCTATGTAAAACCAAAGGGCCCTGGAGCGGGGGCATTTTTGGCCCTAGGGCTATAATTTGAACAACTTTGGTAGGGGTCCACTAGGTGAAACTTCATATCGAATATCAAAGACCTGGGCCTTGCATTTTCAGAGAAAAAGATTTTTAAAAATTTTCCCTATATAAGCCAATGTTAAACAAAATGGCCCCAGAGCGTGTGTGTGTGGATGGGGGACCTGGGCCTTGTGGGGTGAAGCTTCATACCAAATATCAAAGACATGGGCCTTACGGTTTCAGAGAAGAAAATTTTTAAAGATTTTCCCTATATAAGTCAATGTAAAACCAAAGGGCCCCAGAGCGGGGGCTTTTTTGCCCCAGCACTATAATTTGAACAATCTTGGTAGGGGTCCACTAGGTGAAGCTTCATACCAAATATCAAAGACCTGGGCCCTGTGGTTTCAGAGAAGAAGATTTTTTAAAGTGTTTCCCTATATAAGCCATGTAAAACCAAAGGGCCCCAGAGCGGGGGCATTTTTTGCCCCAGCACTTTAATTTGGACAATCTTTGTAGGGGTCCACTAGGTGACGCTTCATACCAAATACCAAAGACCTGGGCCTAGCGGTTTCAGAGAAAAACATTAATAAAGATTTTCCCTATATAAGCCCATGAAAAACCAAAAGGCCACGGGGCGGAGGCATTTTCGGCCCCAGCACTAAAATTTGAACAATATTGGTAGGGGTCCTCTAGATGAAGCTTCATACCAAATATCAAAGACCTGGGCCTTGCGGTTTCAGAGAAGAAGATTAATAAAGATTTTCCCTATATAAGCCCATGTAAAACCAAAGGGCCCCGGGGTGGGGGCATTTTGCCCCAGCACTATAATTTGAACAATCTTGGAAGGGGTCCACTAGATGAAACTTCATACCAAATATCAAAGACCTGGGCCTTGCAGTTTCAGAGAAGAAGATTTTTCAAGCTTTTCCATATATAAGTCTATGTAAAACCAAAGGGCCCTTGAGCGGGGGCATTTTTGGCGCCAGGGCTATAATTTGAATAATCTTGGTAGGGGTCCACTAGGTGAAGCTTCATATCGAATATCAAAAACCTGGGCTTTGCGGTTTCAGAGATGAAGATTTTTTAAAGATTTTCCCTACATAAGCCCATGTAAAACCAAAAGGCCCTGGGTTCGGGTGGGGGGGGGGGCTGGGCCTTGTTGGGTGAAGCTTCATACCAAATATCAAAGACATGGGCCTTACGGTTTCAGAGAAGAAAATTTTTAAAGATTTTCCCTTTATAAGCCCATGTAAAACCAAAGGGCCCCAGAGCGGGGGCATTGTTTGCCCCAGCACTATAATTTGAACAATCTTGGTAGGGGTCCACTAGGTAAAGCTTCATACCAAATATCAAAGACCTGGGCCTAGCGGTTTCAGAGAAGAAGATTTTATAAAGATTTTCCCTATATAAGCCCATGTAAAACTAAAAGGCCCCGGGGCGGGGGCATTTTTGGCCCCAGCACTATAATTTGAACAATCTTGGTAGGGGTCCACTAGATGAAGCTTCATACCAAACATCAAAGACCTGGACCTTACGGTTTCAGAAAAGAAGATTTTTAAAGATTTTCCCTATATAAGCCCATGTAAAACCAAAGGGCCCCGGGGCGGGGTCATTTTTTGCCCCATCACTATAATTTCATAAATCTTGGTAGGGGTCAACTAGATGAAGCCTCATACCAAATATCAAAGACCTGGGACTTGCGGTTTCAGAGAAGAAGACTTTTCAATATTTTCCATATATAAGTCTATGTAAAACCAAAGGGCCCTGGAGCGGGGGCATTTTTGGCCCTAGGGCTATAATTTGAACAACCTTGGTAGGGGTCTACTAGGTGAAGCTTCATATCGAATATCAAAGACCTGGGCCTTGCATTTTCAGAGAAGAAGATTTTTTAAAATTTTCCCTATATAAGCCCATGTAAAACCAAATGGCCCCGGAGCGTGTGTGTGTGTGTGTGTGGGGGGGGGGTGGGGCTGGGCCTTGAGGGGGTGAAGCTTCATACCAAATATCAAAGACATGGGCCTAACGGTTTCAGAGAAGAAAATTTTTAAAGATTTTCCATATATAAGCCCATGTAAAACCAAAGGGCCCCGGAGCGGGGGAGTTTTTGGCACCAGCACTTTAATTTGGACAATCTTGGTAGGGTCCACTAGGTGAAGCTTCATACCAAATATCAAAGACCTGGGCCTAGCGGTTTCAGAGAAGAAGATTTTTAAAGATTTTCCCTTTATAAGCCCATGTAAAACCAAAGGGCCCCGGAGCGGGGGAATTTTTGGCCCCAGCACTATAATTTGAACAATCTTGGTAGGGGTCTACTAGATGAAGCTCCATACCAAATATCAAAGACCTGGGCCTTGCGGTTTCAGAGAAGAAGATTATTAAAGATTTCCCCTATATAAGCCCATGTAAAATCAAAGGGCCCCGGGGCGGGGGCATTTTTGGCCCCAGCACTATAATTTGAACAACCTTGGTAGGGGTCCACTAGATGAAGCTTCATAACAAATATCAAAGACCTGGGCCTTGGGGTTTCAGAGAAGAAAATGATAAAGATTTTCCCTATATTAGCCCTTGTAAAATCAAAGGGGCCCGGGGCGGGGGCATTTTTGGCCCCAACACTATAATTTGAACAATCTTGGTAGGGGTCCACTAGATGAAGCTTCAGACCAAATATCAAAGACCTGGGCCTTACGGTTTCAGAGTAGAAGATTTTTAAAGATTTTCCCTATATAAGCCCATGTAAAACCAAAGGGCCCCGGAGCGGGGGCATTTTTGGCCCCAGCACTATAATTTCAACAACTTTGGTAGGGGACCACTAGATGAAGCTTCAGACCAAATATCAAAGACCTGGGCCTTACGATTTCAGAGTAGAAGATTTTTAAAGATTTTCCTTATATAAGCCCATGTAAAATCAAAGGGCCCCGGGGCGGGGGCATTTTTGGCCCCAGGGCTATAATTTGAAAATCTTGGTAGGGGTCCACTAGGTGAAGCTTCATACTAAAGATCAAAGACCTGGGCGTTGCGGTTTCAGAGAAGAAAATTTTAAAACATTTTCCCTATGTAATCCCATGTAAAATCAAAGGGCCCCGGAGCGGGGGCATTTTTGGCCCCAGCACTATAATTTGACCAATCTTGGTAGGGGTCCACTAGATGAAGCTTCATACCAAATATCAAAGACCTGGGCCTTGCGGTTTCAGAGAAGAAGATTTTTAAATATGTTCCTTATATAAGCCCATGTAAAACCAAAGGGCCCCGGGGCGGGGGCATTTTTGGCCCCAGCACTATAATTTGAACAATCTTGGCAGGGGTCTACTAGATGAAGCTTCAGACCAAATATCAAAGAACTGGGCCTTACAGTTTCAGAGAAGATTTTTAAAGATTTTCCCTATATAAGCCCATGTAAAACCAAAGGGCCCCGGAGCGTGGGCATTTTTGGCCCCAGCACTATAATTTGAACAATCTTGGTAGGGGTCCACTAGATGAAGCTTCAGACCAAATATCAAAGACCTGGGCCTTACGGTTTCAGAGAAGAAGATTTTTAAAGATTTTCATTATATTATCCCATATAAAACCAAAGGGGCCCGGGCGGGGGCATTTTTGGCCCCAGCACTATAATTTGAACAATCTTGGTAGGGGTTTACTAGATGAAGCTTCAGACCAAATATCAAAGACCTGTGCCTTACAGCTTCAGAGAAGAAGATTTTTTAAGTTTTTTGTGGAAAAAATATATTTTTGGCTCCTATGACCTAGATGTGCAACGGACCGGAACCATTTGAACAACTTTGAAAGGGGACCACCTAAGGATCATTCCTGTGAAGTTTGGTCAAAATCCGATCAGTGGTTTAGGAGGAGATGTCGTTTAAAGAAATTGTTTACGGACGCACGGACGCACTGACGCACGACGGACGACGGACGAAAAGTGATCCCATAAGCTCACCTCGTCAATACGTGACGGTGAGCTAAAAATACTAAAAGCTCGCTTCCGATAAATTATATAACCACTATATTGACAAAGTAAATAGAAAAAATAAGACACTAAAGAAACGTCAACAATTACAATACCAATGCAGAAAAGAGACGTATTTATGCATGTGTACTATAAGGAAGGAAACTGTTTCTCTCCCTGCCTAATAGCAAAATTTCTCTAGGTCATGGGACAGCTTTGTTTACACCAAATATTCTGCGCCTCATCCATCAATGATATCTTTTGCAACAGAAACTCAATATCAGTGACATTTCGATTTTTGGAAATACTAACCAATAATTACTGTAACTTTTTTGTTAGGATAATAATCCAGCGTTCATAAAGACAGAGTATATCTGAGGCTTAATCTGGTCATGGATTTATCAACAGAACCATTTTTAGTAGTAAGAACAAACCTCTGACCATTGCGTCCTTGCATACCAGCTTGGTGTGGAAATGAAAATAATGGATCTCCTTGCCTTACACCTATTTGAGTTGCATGACTTATGCAAAGTCATTAAATAAAGTTGCACATGTTCACTATACTTTTGCTGCTAATAAAAAAGCAATATATGTTGTAAAGCCTAATTTGTTGATTAGAATACCTTTTGATTTAGTGTTTTGCTATCTACTATTTTTGATTGATCATAGTGTATAAATGAAAGGAAAATAGTCAGCAATTCATATTTTAAAAGTTTCTAAGCTAGATCAGCTCAATATGTATTCAATTTGATTTGTATAATCTCATTTTTATTACGTAAGTGTTACGAATTGCCTTTTTGTAAGGTTCTTGGATTATTTCAATAAAATAGTAAATTTTGCAGAAACGACTTACATCCATTAAAGGTGTAAAACTACAGTGTTGCCGGTTTCAGATTTTCATGAAATTTGGCATGGCTAAAGAAGATACATATGGCAAGTTTTCCTAGCAAAATGAAATCTTGAATAAGACTAGAACATATTTATCTTAGGGATTGAATTTTGATAATTAAAATTTTAATTAAATATGAGATTTTTGATAATTATTTTATCAGAAAATGTAAACTTTAATTAATTCAAAAGGTTTTTTAGTATCAAAGGAATGCCTATCGAGTTCTGCATTCAATCCAGTTCAAGGATCTTGAAACTAAATAGAACATAAGATTTAACACGCACTTATTTAGAGACAGACATCAGCTCACGGAGGGAGTCAGAGTGGCCTCCTCAGTCCTACTTTGATTTATATAATTTATTAAATACACTTTTATAGGTTGTATATGCTGAGTTATTAATATACAAAGTTTAAAGAAAAACATGCATGAGCACAGATGAAAGACCCCCTTTATATACGATATGAAATCTTTTTGGATTTCAGGGGATGTCACCGGCGAAGAAAAATTATACACATTTATTCAATAAATACTCAAGGGAGAGCAATGTTATAGAAATGCTGGTTTCCGGATTGAGCCGAGTACTTTAATTTTTAAACAAGTTTGGCTTTTACAAGAATTTTGTCATCGATCAAAACGAGAGAAATGTATCGAGGAAAGGTGGTTCAGTGCAGCCTACATTTACTTTGGCAGCATTTTCAAGCTAAATTTATGTCCAGACAAGCTCAGTCCTGCTCACAAACACTTATAAACGGCACAGACTGGTCGTCAGAGAAGAGTGATGTTGTAAACGCCCAAATACGTAGTCAAAGAACCTTGAACAAGATATGAAGCCGGTAACCAGATTGATGTCACAAACTGTCAATTTTTCATGGAGAAAAATAATGGTCGCAGCGACGAATTTCCATTGATTTTATAAATATTTCTCTTTAAACCACAACCATTTTTCCTATCTTTCGCCTTTAAATATTAAGTAAGTTATTTTACACCCCTGGTCAATATACTGCATATCGATCCGTCAGTATTTTATGAGAACCCTCGTGTAAGTCGTTGGTTACAAATGTAAACATTAGACACGTGTGAGAAGTATACTTCACCACCTAGTTTTACACAATAGTTACACAGCATTAAACATGATTGTATTGCATATTTTAGATATAAATGATATGTTTGACAAAATTATATATGCTTAATGGAGATTTTAAGCGAATGAAAATTTAATAAGTTTAAAATCACAGTAGCTAGTGTTAAAGATTGGTCTTAATTTGTTCCCTATCTTTTTCTACCTGTAACCATTACACAGGTGTGTTCAGTCAGCCACAAAAATAAACTTATCTGCATATTTATTCCAATGAATGCAAGTTTATCTCTCCATACACAAACATGACTTCTTTTATTGTGTCAAGAAATTTGTAAAATAAAAAAACAAGAATTTTTTCCTGAACACAAAACATGCATTGGTTGAAAACAGTGTATTTGAATTAAGTGCAGCTAATCAAAATTTAGATTCCTGGTGCACCTTAAGGAAACATGTAACTACTCAGTGATTTCTTTTTGTCATTGTTACTTGTGGGAATTTTCCAGTTTAGATACACAATGTTTGGCATTTTTCAGGTGAGTGAAGAAAAAAGTCTGGACAATATTTTACTTTTCTAACAGGTATTTAAATAACTAAAAAATCAAGTTTATGTTCCAATTATTTTAGTTGGCTAAAACAAAAGGGTTGCATTGGATTTCTTGCATATTCAGAGCCACTGTCATTTTGGCTCATTTGTCCAGGCGGCCATGTTGAATGTCCTTAAGGGTTTACCGAAAGTACAAAAAGTGGGTGGGGTACCCCTCAACATGACTTCTTTTCAGCCAAAACACTGAGTCGGAGAAAAAGTTTGAATATACTGGAAAGTAACACGTCTTCAAACATAACATTATCTAATAAGCAATTATCAAACGGCTAGTAGATTTACACAGCCGATGCAAAAAATGAGGGTTACAGCATTTGCGCTCAAAGTAAGATTTACCTAATTTTTAAAGACCTAAAATGTACAGTGTACTGTTCTTGGAAGGGCGAACTACAATGTCTTAGAGTATTACTTACCAAAATTGTCTCCTGTCTAAGAACCATTTGTGCCACCACGAGATATTTTTCATAAGTTCTTGGGTCGCCATTTTTCATTCATGGGATTTGTAAACAAAATATCAACACTTATTTGGAAACGCATATCGCCAAATCGGCTCGACGATGTAACATGACAACTATGCGCCGTGAAACAGGAACCCTTCCTGCATATTTTTGTGCAAGTTGAATTATTTTACAAACTTACGCTTAATCATCCATCAGGTCAATTTTATAGTCATTTTTTTAATCATAACAGCTGATTGGAAACATTTGTTGTTGAGCATGAGGAAGTCATGGCTTTATCACATAAATATTACTACGCCTCAAGCGGAGCTAGGACAAAACATCGGAAAAATTCCGATATGTTCTCAAAGTTTTTATTGTTTCATTAATCTAAATGACGTTTGTGCTTAAATTGCCTAAAATTGTTCTTGAATAAATGGTATTTCTTCAAAAATATGAATATTTGGGACTATATTTTTGCGTTCGTGTCACCAGATATGGAAGTCCTTAGGTGTTCCGGTTTCATTGACAAGCCTTTGAAAAAAAAAAAAAAAAAAAAACCATGTTAACAAATTTCACAAAGTTTGCACTGTAGACATGTGAATCAAGGTAAGCATTTATAAAGAGACTTAGATTATGGATTTTACTGTAAGAATGAATAGGTTCAAGAGTTCGTTTGTCGAAAAAACATCACTTATTTGTGTTTCAACAGCTCGTCTGATTTACGTTATTGATAGTAAACCAAAACCTCGTGACCAAATGTAAACATGTATGGTGGTCAATAGAAGACGGCAGTTATGCGCTCTCTGCAATTATTTTGTGGCATACTGTCAATGTTGTTATAATTAAAATATGTGGCCCTGAAAAAGATACATAGTTCTTTAAGGAAAGAATTTGCTCCACAGGACCAAAATTGTGTCTTTTCAATTTAAACACTTATTGATAAGGGAGACAAAAATAATTTGGCTCCTTTGAATGTGTATCCTTTCTTTCTACTTAAACTGCGATCAGTCACATCTGACCATTACTCGCAGGTGTACATTACATACACACCAGGGGTTGGTAACTCGAAGCTCTCTTAAGGCTTACGACGACCTTAAGTATATCTTAATCAACTCGTAGCGATTAGTGTGAGTAACTCGAAAGTACCGTAATTTATGAAGACAACTTAACCATATCGTAAAGTTACGGACAACTCAGGCATGCCGTAACCTCATCTTAACTATTTCGAAAGAAACAGACACTACATAGAAGAATAAGAAAAGACGTTGTAAATCTATCTACTTTTTTTCTCGGCACACAGGGTTTCTTTTAGTAATGATATGCGATGCATGTATTGTTTGATTAAGGCAGATATATAATTACCTGTATAAAAATACATGTAAACAAAGATCTATACATCTCCGATAAACATGTATATATGTAGTACGTAATTATTATGTACAAGCTGTTTATTTGTGAGTGCAATAGTCGTGTCAACAAAGGAAGAAAAGGAAAAAAAAAAAAAAAAAAAGAAATAAGATAGTATAGCCTGTACAATAAGTGTACTACTGACCACAATCGTCTTGTTTTTGAGAAATAGCGGTCATGACTGCTCACTTCTTATTTCCTATTTCTACTTCCTATTTCAACGCCCCCGCCCATAGGGGCTTGGAGAAATATATGGGCTGCATGATGCTTCCACGCAGAGTTGAATCCGGCCCGCACACTAGTACTGGTAAACCGCTTAGAGGATCTAAGCCTGCCCAGGAACCGTGATGCGAGGCGGACCGTCAATGCTTATAAACCCTATTGGTTTCATTGGGCGACAGGGCTTGAGATGTCATTTCATCTCAATGTCGGGTAAAAGTCCCACAAAATTGGAAGCAACGTCTCCAAAATGACCTTTACAGTGTTGACGGGGACGTTAAACCTCAAATCAAACAAACAAATACTTCCTATTTCTCGCTTCCTACTTCACACCTTTTTCTTGCACAAGTAAGTTTTCTTGTAATGATAGCGATCAAAGAAGTTTCTCAATGGACCAGGGGATTCCTCGCGTGGGAATTATGTTATTCAAAATCTTCCTCGAGACACCATGTTTAATCCCATATTGTGTCTGACACGTGGGGGAAGGGGGGTGGGGGTATAATACAGATAAATATATGGTAATGGGAGAAAATTCTTGGTAAGGTGGGAAAGCAAACATGTGTTACCATGAAGAAGTTTCTATATTGTACGCCCTGTCCTGAGGACTGCTGTGCAGGAACCGCAGATCAGCTTATGCATTTAAAGATTCGGCTGTATACACGATTCACCAAAGCAAAGATCCGCGCCCACTGGGGGCTGCATGAAAACTATGCAGAAAAGCTGTCAGTAGCTGAACATGACTGATATAGTGTTGACTAGGACCTCTAATCTCATTTTTGAAAGATATATTTTGGCTGTTGCATAATTTGTTTAAGACACGGTGCTAATATGAGCCCAGGCATGGTAAATCAGGAGGAAAAGTAGAGAAGGGGTCGCCAGTTGTGTCATTGTTTCTCATCCCATAGTTTATTTAGAACCTTGCCTATTATGATACCGCTACCCAAGCCTTCTCTGGCAGAAAATGCTCCAACAAGGCTGCCTTGTTGTTAAACAAACCCCGGTATTATCATTTATATGTATGATGTTAAGCGTTATTTTATTTTGCTATGCCCTGTTTCCGAAGCGCTTTGCACGAGATTAAAAATTACACAAGTAAATCGTAAGTGGTAAGATGGTCATAACTTTATGGAAACGATACGACAGGTTTTCAGTTACCGGCAGAACGAGACCATAAATTTTACGATGGTCACCTTAAGTATGTCTTAAGTACATCTTAAGTTGATATATTTACCATGGCTTCGAGTTACCAACCCCAGGATTGCAGGATGAAAGCCTACACAGTAATGATTGCCCCCCCCCCCGCCCCACGCCCATCGGTGCTTGAAGAAATAAATGGGCTGCATGATGATTCCACGCAGAACTTCCGAAGGCACACAGGTACTGGTAAACCAGTTTAATAGAGGATCTAAGCCTGCCCAGGTAAATCCGTGCAAGTCGGACCCTCCATGCTTATTTATAAACCCTTTTGGTTTTCTTTCTCTTTTTTTTCTCCAAATACTGTTTTCGGTCAATTCTGACCATGATAACAGGTTTGGGGTGTGGCACAAAAAGTTTTCAATCCCCACCCCCCAAAAAAGAGCTTTGTGACACAGCCACCAGCAGATTAAATCTATTTACAAGAAGTCATCAGGGGAAGGAATCCATACATATCCCCTGCCCAACCCTAGGATATTATATTTTGGCCTTAAACCCATCAACTGTATCAGAAGAGACAGCTTCGATTGTAAGGCCATTCAAAGTTGCAATTGTCCTGGGGAAAAAGAACTCTTAAAGTCATCCGTGTAAGCATTAGGACGGTGATACTGAAAGGGATGGGACCTGGTTCTCCTACATCCTCCACCAGCTTCAGATAGGTACCTACTCTTATCTATAAAGGTTTCTTTGGGCGACAGGGCTTCAGGTGTCATTTAATCTCAATGTCGGGTAAAAGTCACACAAAATTGGAAGCTCCAAAATGACCTATATAGTGTTGACGGGGACGTTAAACTTCAAATCAAACAAAACAGTGACATGAAAACAAGGGAGACAACTTAAACTTCCAATGATTCAGTTGTGGTAGCAGTTATTGTCCACCATACCTTTTTTCTAGACTACTTTTTAGCAACAAATATGTCTGGAAATTGTATTATTTTGATACACAGTATGGGCACAAATTTGCTGTATACTCTACTGTGAAATATTTTTGAGCAATGACATTCTCACACATTGTAGCCGAATAACTGATGAACCTATTTATGCAATTTTATTTGGCTATATTACCATGGAGAATATGTTTGAACGCAAATGGATTGAAGCACATAAAGAGAGGTATGTTTTTCTCAATAATATCTGAATTTCTGAAAAAATTCTAACAGAACATGTGAATAAGTTGAAATAAATTATGGGCCAAGTAACTGACAGAACACCACACTATTACCCCACCCACTTTTTGTACATTCGGTTAACCCTTAAGATGAGTCGATTCGCGAGAAAACCTTTCCACGGTGTTTCCGACTAATCCCGCAAGCCTGTATAACTATAAAAGCAAGTCTTAGCAAGAGCTATTTTTTTCTGCTAATGTTTATCTGTAATTATGTCCTCTCCGTGCTTGAGATATGCTGTGTTGTATTATTGTGACACTCCCTGGGCCTTCCATATAATTATTTATAACTTCTGATTTAGAAACTTGGTATGCAACGAAAAACGAATGCGCTGCTTCTTTTTCGACCCCAGAATTTATCGAAATTGACCATGCGTTTGTTTGTTTGATTTAAAGTTTAACGTCACCGTCAACACTGTAAAGGTCATTTTGGAGACGTTGCTTCCAATTTTGTGGGACTTTTACCAGACATTGAGATGAAATGACATCTCAAGCCCTGCCGCCCAATGAAACCAATAGGGTTTATAACCATGGACGGACCGACCCGCACCGCATTGCCTGGGCAGGCTTACATCCTCTAAACGGTTTACCAGTACTCGTGTGCGGGTCGGTTTCAGCTCTGCGTGGAAGCATCATGCAGCCCATCTATTTCTTCAAGCCTCGATGGGTGGGGGCTCTTGACCATACGTGACGTATTGGTACCAATTCTTCTTATGGATGTGAAATTTACGAAATGAGAAATTTACTGTTCAACAGAGCCTCGTGCGGCCTCAAGAAAAGGTCTGCCCCGTAAAGGTCACTGAAGTGATTCCGACGGACGGACGGACAACGCCGAAAATCTCCCGTTTCGTTTTCTTCTTTTAAAATAATGATAAAAGTTAAGCCGATTGTTCCCTAAGCTCTTTTCTCATAGCTACCCATCACATCGCGCCGGCCCAACGGGGCTTGAAGAAATAGATGGGCTGCATGATGCTTCCACGCAGAGCTGAAACCGACCGCACACGAGTACTGGTAAACCGCTTAGAGGCTCTAAGCCGGTCCAGGCAAAGCGGTGCGCACGAGTCGGATCGTCCATGCTTATAAATCCTATTGGTTTCATTGGGCGACAGGGCTTGAGATGTCAATCTAGGCTTAGATCCTCTAAGCGGTTTTCCAGTACTCGTGTGCGGGTCGGATTCAGCTCTGCGTGGAAGCATCATGCAACCCATCTATTTGGGCGGGGCCTCTAGTTTTAGGAATATGAAAGATTTCATTTAAGGACACGGATGAGTAAGCTGACTAGTAAAAGAGGAGATCTGATGGTTTTTCAGAGTAGGATCGAATTTCTATTTCATCCAAAACCAGTATTTTCACGAGTGGCGTAACCACGAGTGAAAATACCAGTTTTGGTGTTCATGAGGGAAATAAAATTTGTTCTTTCACTGGAAAAAACAACAACATTTTTTCTGTTTCAATAATTGAGAAAGTAGTTTCCCAAATAAGTTGCGAACTGATCTAACGTCGCACGGAAAATTACGCCTTATAACGCGGATCCTCTGTATGTCACTGTTTGAAACAGTGACGATGTCGTTTTTGATTTCACTGAGAAATCTCTTTATTTCATTGAAAAGCATGTAAGAAATAATCATTTTAACGTATTTTTGTATTAAGGGGATGCCAATGTACAACAAGAGGGCCATGATGGCCATGGATCGCTCACCTGATCCATATGATAGAGTAACAAGTGGGCCTCAGGGAGGGCCATTATTGACCCCAGGGCTACAATGTGCATAATGTTGAGGGAGGTCTAATGGAGGTGAAGCTTCCTACCAAATATCAACAAAGGCTATAATTTGAACAATCTTGGCAAAGGTCCACTAGATGAAGCTACACACCAAATATCAAAGACCTGGGCCTTGGGGTTTCAGAGAAGAAGATTTTTTAAAGATATTCCCTACATTAGCCTATGTAAAACCAAATGGCCCCGGAGCGGGGGCATTTTTGGCCTCAGGGCCATAATTTAAACAATCTTGATAGAGGTCCATGAAGCTTCACACCAAATATCAAAGACCTGGGCCTTGCTGTTTCAGAGAAGAAAATTTTCAAAGATTATCTCTATATATAAGTCTATGTAAAACCAAAGGGCCCAAGGGTGGGGGCTATAGTTTGAACAATCTTAATAGAGGTCCACTAGATGAAGCTCCATACCAAATATCAAAGGCACGGGCCTAGTGGTTTCAGAGAAGAAGATTTTTAAAGATTTCCCTATTTAAGTCTGTGAAAAACCAAAGGGTCTCGGGGCGGGGGCGTTTTTGGCCCCAGGACTAATAGCCTATAATTTGAACAATCTTGATAGAGGTCCACTAGATGAAATTTCACACCAAATATCAAAGACCTAGGCCTTGCGGTTTCACAGAAGAAGATTTTTAAAGATTTTCCCTATATAAAGTAGAAGTAAAACAAAGATCAGGAATCGATACAATTAACTTACTCCACCCATCAAAGACACCAAAAGGGAAAGAAATACAAACATTAAGCGACCAGACCATAATGGAAACCTAAACAAAAGAAGGCCATAAGGACAGTTACTTTCCCACAAAATGGCCATATGGCCACACAAAATTAAAAAACACAAGTGATACACACAGTAAGTAACAAACAACAACATGAATAAATCGCCACAGAAGAACTGCCTTGGAACGGTCAGTGGAAAGATTTCTACTGGGGGGCTTAAATCTATTTTACATGGCCACAATCCTCGCCCTTACTTCCGCTGCGATTTAGACAAATAATTTGTTCAGTCCGCATGAAGGTCTCCTAACTCATCAGTGCAACATCTCCGCGAAGACAAATAATCAAAGAACCACAGAGGTGAGACAACGGTGAGGACTCAACAGCAAGAAACCACTGAAATGCTGGAGCAAAAGAAAACCAACAGTTAGACTCTATAAGTTATAAGTCTATGTAAAACCAAAGGGCCCCCGAGACAGGGGCGTTTTTGGTCTCAGGGCTATTATTTGAACAATCTTGGTAGAGGTCCACTAGATGAAGCTTCATACCAAATATCAAAGACCTGGGCCTTATGGTTTCAGAGAAGATTTTTCAAGATTTTCCCTATATAAGTCTATGTAAAACCAAAGGGCCCCGGAGCGGTAGCATTTTTGGCCCCAGGGCAATAATTTGAACAATCTTGGTAGGGGTCCACTACGTGAAGCTTCATACCAAATATTAGAAGCCTCCGTGGTGTAGTGGTTACGCTACTCGCCTTGTAAACCAGGGGTCGCAGGATCGATCCCGGGCTTCTCCAGACTTTCCGATGAGTCTTTAAACCGAGGTCCCGTCTCCGTATGACCTTAGCTGTTGGTGGGACGTAAAACTCAAACACTCACTCACTCACTCATACCAAATATCAAAGACCTGGGCCCTGTGGTTTCAGAAAAGAAGATTTTTAAAGAGTTTCCCTATATAAGCCATGTAAAACCTAAGGGCCCCAGAGCCGGGGCATTTTTTGCCCCAGCACTTTAATTTTAACAATCTTGGTAGGGGTCCACTAGGTGACGCTTCATACCAAATATCAAAGGCCTGAGCCTAGCGGTTTCAGAGAAGAAGATTTTTAAATATTTTCCCTATATAAGCCCATGTAAAACCCAAAGGTCCCAGGGCGGGGGCATTTTTGGTCCCAGCACTATAAGTTGAACAATCTTGGTAGGGGTCCACCAGATGAAGCTACACACCAAATATCAAAGACCTGGGCCTTGCGGTTTCAGAGAAGAAGATTTTTTAAAGATATTCCCTACATTAGCCTATGTAAAACCAAATGGCCCCGGAGCGGGGGCATTTTTGGCCTCAGGGCCATAATTTAAACAATCTTGATAGAGGTCCATGAAGTTTCACACCAAATATCAAAGACCTGGGCCTTGCTGTTTCAGAGAAGAAAATTTTCAAAGATTATCTCTATATATAAGTCTATGTAAAACCAAAGGGCCCAAGGGTGGGGGCTATAGTTTGAACAATCTTAATAGAGGTCCACTAGATGAAGCTCCATACCAAATATCAAAGGCACGGGCCTAGTGGTTTCAGAGAAGAAGATTTTTAAAGATTTCCCTATTTAAGTCTGTGAAAAACCAAAGGGTCTCGGGGCGGGGGCGTTTTTGGCCCCAGGACTAATAGCCTATAATTTGAACAATCTTGATAGAGGTCCACTAGATGAAATTTCACACCAAATATCAAAGACCTAGGCCTTGCGGTTTCACAGAAGAAGATTTTTAAAGATTTTCCCTATATAAAGTAGAAGTAAAACAAAGATCAGGAATCGATACAATTAACTTACTCCACCCATCAAAGACACCAAAAGGGAAAGAAATACAAACATTAAGCGACCAGACCATAATGGAAACCTAAACAAAAGAAGGCCATAAGGACAGTTACTTTCCCACAAAATGGCCATATGGCCACACAAAATTAAAAAACACAAGTGATACACACAGTAAGTAACAAACAACAACATGAATAAATCGCCACAGAAGAACTGCCTTGGAACGGTCAGTGGAAAGATTTCTACTGGGGGGCTTAAATCTATTTTACATGGCCACAATCCTCGCCCTTACTTCCGCTGCGATTTAGACAAATAATTTGTTCAGTCCGCATGAAGGTCTCCTAACTCATCAGTGCAACATCTCCGCGAAGACAAATAATCAAAGAACCACAGAGGTGAGACAACGGTGAGGACTCAACAGCAAGAAACCACTGAAATGCTGGAGCAAAAGAAAACCAACAGTTAGACTCTATAAGTTATAAGTCTATGTAAAACCAAAGGGCCCCCGAGACAGGGGCGTTTTTGGTCTCAGGGCTATTATTTGAACAATCTTGGTAGAGGTCCACTAGATGAAGCTTCATACCAAATATCAAAGACCTGGGCCTTATGGTTTCAGAGAAGATTTTTCAAGATTTTCCCTATATAAGTCTATGTAAAACCAAAGGGCCCCGGAGCGGTAGCATTTTTGGCCCCAGGGCAATAATTTGAACAATCTTGGTAGGGGTCCACTACGTGAAGCTTCATACCAAATATTAGAAGCCTCCGTGGTGTAGTGGTTACGCTACTCGCCTTGTAAACCAGGGGTCGCAGGATCGATCCCGGGCTTCTCCAGACTTTCCGATGAGTCTTTAAACCGAGGTCCCGTCTCCGTATGACCTTAGCTGTTGGTGGGACGTAAAACTCAAACACTCACTCACTCACTCATACCAAATATCAAAGACCTGGGCCCTGTGGTTTCAGAAAAGAAGATTTTTAAAGAGTTTCCCTATATAAGCCATGTAAAACCTAAGGGCCCCAGAGCCGGGGCATTTTTTGCCCCAGCACTTTAATTTTAACAATCTTGGTAGGGGTCCACTAGGTGACGCTTCATACCAAATATCAAAGGCCTGAGCCTAGCGGTTTCAGAGAAGAAGATTTTTAAATATTTTCCCTATATAAGCCCATGTAAAACCCAAAGGTCCCAGGGCGGGGGCATTTTTGGTCCCAGCACTATAAGTTGAACAATCTTGGTAGGGGTCCACCAGATGAAGCTTCATACCAAATATCAAAGACCTGGGCCTTGCGGTTTCAGAGAAGATTATTAAAGATTTTCCCTATATAAGCCGATATAAAACCAAAGGGCCCCGGGGCGGGGGTATTTTTGGCCCCAGCACTATAAATTGAACAATCTTGGTAGGGGTCCACTAGATGAAGCTACATACCAAATATCAAAGACCTGGGCATTGCGGTTTCAGAGAAGAAGTTTTTCAAGATTTTCCATAAATAAGTCTATGTGAAACCAAAGGGCCCTGGAGCGGGGGCATTTTTGGCCCCAGGACTATAATTTGAATAATTTTGGTAGGGGTCCACTAGGTGAAGCTTCATATCGAATATCAAAGACCTGGGCCTTGCAGTTTCAGAGAAGAAGATTTTTAAAGATTTTCCCTACATAAGCCCATGTAAAACCAAAAGGCCCTGTGTGTGTGGGTGGGGGGGGGGGCTGGGCCTTATGGGGTGAAGCTTCATACCAAATATCAAAGACAAGGGCCTTACGGTTTCAGAGAAGAAATTTTTTAAAGATTTTCCCTATATAAGCCCATGTAAAACCAAAGGGCCCCAGAGCGGGGGTATTTTTGGCCCCAGCACTATAATTTGAACAATCTTGGTGGGGGTCCACTAGGTAAAGCTTCATACCAAATATCAAAGACCTGAGCCTAGCGGTTTCAGAGAAGAAGATTTTTAAAGATTTTCCCTATATAAGCCCATGTAAAACCAAAAGGCCCCGGGGATGGGGGCATTTTTGGCCCCAGGGCCTGGGCCTTGTGGGGTGAAGCTTCATACCAAATATCAAAGTCATGGGCCTTACAGTTTCAGAGTAGAAAATTTTTAAAATTTTTCCCTATATAAGCAATGTAAAATCAAAGGGCCCCAGAGCGGGGGCATTTTTGGCCCCAGCACTATAATTTGAACAATCTTGGCAGGGGTCCACTAGGTAAAGCTTCATACCAAATATCAAAGACCTGGGCCTAGCGGTTTCAGAGAAGAAGATTTTTAAAGATTTTCCCTATATAAGCCCATGTAAAACCAAAAGGCCCCGGGGCGGGGGCATTTTTGGCCCCAGCACTATAATTTGAACAATCTTGGTAGGGGTCCACTAGATAAAGCTTCATACCAAATATCAAAGACCTGGGCCTTGCGGTTTCAGAGAAGAAGATTTTTAAAGATTTTCCCTATATAAGCCCATGTAAATCCAAAGGGCCCCGGGGCGGGGGCATTTTTGGCCCCAGCACTACAATTTGAACAATCTTGGTAGGGGTCCACTAGATGAAGCCTCATACTAAATATCAAAGACCTGGGAATTTTGCGGTTTCAGAGAAAAAGATTTTTCAAGATTTTCCATATATAAGTCTATGTTAAACCAAAGGGCCCCGGAGCGGGGGAAATTTTGGCCCAAGGGCTATAATTTGAACAACCTTGGTAGGGGTCTACTAGGTAAAGCTTCATACCAAATATCAAAGACCTGGTTTCAGAGAAGAAGATTTTTCAAGATTTTCCCTATATAAGCCCATGTAAAACCAAAGGGCATTTTTGGCCCCAGCACTATAATTTGAACTATCTTGATAGGGGTCAACTAGATGAAGCTTCATACCAAATTTCAACTAGAACTGTCAGAGGATCTGACTATAGCCCCTTAAAGGTAAAGACTTGTGAGAGGGTTAAATCCCTAACAAGGTACCTACGCCTTATAGACTTTTCGCGTTATTAGATCTGAAAAACAGTCTAAGTTAAAAAATAAGTTTTGGATAATGAAAAAACCACATGCACATCTTAAGACCTCTTTGAAAACACCTGAAAAGTTTCAAAGGATCGGCCTACAACTGTAAGAGGAGTTGCGTTCACAAGGTAGCTACTCACTATACATTTTAACATTAGAAGATCTCAAAAACTGTCTTAGTTAAAAAAGTGAAATAAGTGGAAAAAAATAATTTTAGGATAATGAAAAAAGCACATGCACATCTTCAGACCTATATGAAAACACCTGTAAAGTTTCAAAAGGATTGACCTAGAACTGTAAGAGGAGTTGCGATCACAAGGTAGCTACTCCCTATACATTTTAACATTAGTAGATCTAAAAAATTGTCTAAGTTAAAAAAGGTGAAATAAGTCAAAAAAATTATTTAAGGATAATGAAAAAAGAATATGCACATCTTCAGACCTATATGAAACCACCTGTAAAGTTTCAAACGGATTGACCTAGAACTGTAAGAGGAGTTGCGGTCACAAGGTAGCTACTCCCTATACATTTTAACATTAGTAGATCTCAAAAATTGTCTAAGTTAAAAAAGGAGAAATAAGTGAAAAAAATTATTTTGGCCCAAGGGCTATAATTTGGACAACCTTGGTAGGGGTCCACTAGGTAAAGCTTCATACCAAATATCAAAGACCTGGTTTCAGAGAAGAAGATTTTTCAAGATTTTCCCTATATAAGCCCATGTAAAACCAAAGGGCATTTTTGGCCCCAGCACTATAATTTGAACTATCTTGATAGGGGTCAACTAGATGAAGCTTCATACCAAATTTCAACTAGAACTGTCAGAGGATCTGACTATAGCCCCTTAAAGGTAAAGACTTGTGAGAGGGTTAAATCCCTAACAAGGTACCTACGCCTTATAGACTTTTCGCGTTATTAGATCTGAAAAACAGTCTAAGTTAAAAAATAAGTTTTGGATAATAAAAAAACCACATGCACATCTTAAGACCTCTTTGAAAACACCTGAAAAGTTTCAAAGGATCGGCCTACAACTGTAAGAGGAGTTGCGTTCACAAGGTAGCTACTCACTATACATTTTAACATTAGAAGATCTCAAAAACTGTCTTAGTTAAAAAAGTGAAATAAGTGGAAAAAAAATAATTTTAGGATAATGAAAAAAGCACATCTTCAGACCTATATGAAAACACCTGTAAAGTTTCAAAAGGATTGACCTAGAACTGTAAGAGGAGTTGCGATCACAAGGTAGCTACTCACTATACATTTTAACATTAGTAGATCTAAAAAATTGTCTAAGTTAAAAAAGGTGAAATAAGTCAAAAAAAATTATTTAAGGATAATGAAAAAAGAATATGCACATCTTCAGACGTATATGAAACCACCTGTAAAGTTTCAAACGGATTGACCTAGAACTGTAAGAGGAGTTGCGGTCACAAGGTAGCTACTCCCTATACATTTTAACATTAGTAGATCTCAAAAATTGTCTAAGTTAAAAAAGGAGAAATAAGTGAAAAAAATTATTCAAGGATAATGCAAAAAGAACATGCACATCTTCAGACCTATATGAAAACACCTGTAAAGTTTCGAAAGGATTGACCTAGAACTGTAAGAGGAGTTGCGGACACAAGGTAGCTACTACCTATACATTTTAACATTAGTAGATCTCAAAAATTGTCTTAGTTAAAAAAGGTGAAATAAGTGAAAAAAATTATTTAAGGATAATGAAAAAAGAATATGCACATCTTAAGACCTATATAAAATAACCCGTAAAGTTTCAAAAGGATTGACCTAGAACTGTAAGAGGAGTTGCAGTAACAAGGTAGCTACTCCCTATTCATTTTAACATTAGTAGATCTCAAAAATTGTCTAAGTTACAAAAAGGTGAAATAAGTAAAAACAAATATTTCAGGATAATGAAAAAAGAATATGCACATCTTCAGACCTATATAAAAACACCTGTAAAGTTTCAATAGGATTGACCTAGAACTGTAAGAGAAGTTTCGGTAACAAGGCAGCTACTCCCTATACATTTTAACATTAGTAGATCTCAAAAATTGTCTAAGTTAAAAAAGGTAAAATAAGTGAAAAAAATTATTTAAGGATAATGAAAAAAGAATATGCACATCTTAAGACCTATCCGAAAACACCTGTAAAGTTCTAAAAGGATTGACCTAGAACTGTAAGAGGAGTTGCGGTAACAAGGTAGCTACTCCCTATACATTTTAACATTAGTAGATCTCAAAAATTGTCTAAGTTCAAAAAGGTGAAATAAGTGAAAAAAATTATTTAAGGATAATTAAAAAAGAATATGCACATTTTCAAACCTATATGATAACACCTGTAAAGTTCCAAAAGGATTGACCTAGAACTGTAAGCGGAGTTGCAGTCACAAGGTAGCTACTCCCTATACATTTTAACATTAGTAGATCTCAAAAATTGTCTAAGTTAAAAAAGGTGAAATAAGTAAAAAAATTATTTAAGGATAATGAAAAAAAGAATATGCACATCTTCAGACCTATATGAAAACACCTGTAAAGTTTCAATAGGATTGACTTAGAACTGTAAGAGTAGTTGCGGTAACAAGGCAGCTACTCCCTATACATTTTAACATTAGTAGATCTAAAAAATTGTCTAAGTTAAAAAAGGTGAAATAAGTGAAAAAAATATTTCAGGATAATGAAAAAAGAATATGCACATCTTAAGACCTATATAAAAACACCTGTAAAGTTTCAAAAGGATTGACCTAGAACTGTAAGAGGAGTTGCGGTAACAAGGTAGCTACTCCCTATACATTTTAACATTAGTAGATCTCAAAAATTGTCTAAGTTAAAAAAGGTGAAATAAGTGAAAAAAATTATTTAAGGATAATGAAAAACGAATATGCACATCTTCAGAACTCTATCATAACACCTGTAAAGTTTCAAAAGGATTGACCTAGAACTGTAAGAGGAGTTGCGGTAACAAGGTACCCACTATCAAATATTACAGACAGACAGACAGAAAGACAGACAGACGGAATTCCGGACAAGCCAAATCCAATATAACGGGGCTATAAAAATAGCATAAAGAAAAGAACTGTAAGAGGAGTATCAAGAACTGTAAGAGGAGTTGCAATCAGTCTAAGTTAAAAAAGGTAAAATAAGTAAAAAAAATATTTAAGGATAATGAAAAAGGAATATGCACATCTTCAGACCTATATGAAAACACCTGTAAAGTTTCAAAAGGATTGACTTAGAACTGTAAGAGGAGTTGCAGTAACAAGGTAGCTACTCCCTATACATTTTAACATTAGTAGATCTCAAAAATTGTATAAGTTAAAAAAGGTGAAATAAGTGAAAAAAATTATTTAAGGATAATGAAAAAAGAATATGCACATCTTCAGACCTATATGAAAACACTGTAAAGTTTCAAAAGGATTGACCTAGAACTGCAAGAGGAGTTGCGGTAACAAGGTAGCTACTCCCTATACATTTTAACATTAGTAGCTCTCAAAAATTGTCTAAGTTAAAAAAGGTGGAATAAGTGTAAAAAAATTGTTTAAGGATAATGAAAAAAGAATATGCACATTTTCAGACCTATATGATAACACCTGTAAAGTTTCAAAAGGATTGACTTAGAACTGTAAGAGGAGTTGCGGTAACAAGGTAGCTACTCCCTATACATTTTAACATTAGTAGATCTCAAAAATTTTCTAAGTTAAAAAAGGTGAAATAAGTGAAAAAAAATTATTTAGGGATAATGAAAAAAGAATATGCACATCTTCAGATCTATATGAAAACACTGTAAAGTTTCAAAAGGAGTGACCTGGAACTCTAAGAGGAGTTGCGGTAACAAGGTGTGTGTGTGAATTCGGGTTTAACGTCGCTTTCAACAATTTTTCTGTCATATCACGACGGTGTCTGGTTGCGACAGGGAGCTCAATGCTCACTTTTATAGTGCTGCCTCACTGAAGTATCATGTCCCAGACACATTACATGATACCACACCCAGTCACATTATCCTGACACTGGGTCGACCAGTCCTAGCTCTACCCCGTAAATCTGAGTGCCAAGCGAGGAGCAGCTAGTACCATTTTTAACGACTTTGGTATGTCGCGGCCCGGGATCGAACCCGTGTTCTCCCGTTCCCCAACTGAGCTATCGGGGCCGGTGCGGTAACAAGGTACCCACTATCAAATATTACAGACAGACAGACAGACAGACAGAAAGACAGACTGACAGACAGACAGACAGACAGACGGAATTCCGGACAAGCCAAATCCAATATAGCCCCCCCCCCCTTTTTCGAAGCGGGGCTATAAAGACCTAGGCCTTACGGTTTCAGAGAAGAAGATTTTTAAAGATCTTCACTATATAAGTCCATGTAAAACCATAGGGCCCCGGAGCGGGGGCAATGTTTGGCCCCAGCACTATAATTTGAACAATCTTGGTAGGGGTCCACTAGTTGAAGCTTCTTACCAAATATCAAAGACCTGGGCCTTACGGTTTCAGAGAAGAAGATTTTTGAAGATTTTCCCTATATTAGCCCATGTAAAATCAAAGGGGCCCGGGGCGGGGGCATTATTGGCCCCAGCACTATAATTTGAACAACCTTGGTAGGGGTCCACTAGATGTAGCTTCAGACCAAATATCAAAGACCTGGACCTTTCGGTTTCAGAGAAGAAGATTTTTAAAGATTTTCCCTATATAAGCCCATGTAAAACCAAAGGGCCCCGGAACGGGGGCATTTTTGGCCCCAGCACTATAATTTGAACAATCTTGGTAGAGGTCCACTAGATGAAGCTTCAGACCAAATATCAAAGACCTGGGCCTTATGTTTCAGAGAAGAAGATTTTAAAGATTTTCCCTATATAAGCCCATGTAAAACCAAAGGGCCCCGGAGCGGGGGCATTTTTGGCCCCAGCACTATAATTTGAACAATCTTGGTAGGGGTCCACTAGATGAAGCTTCATACCAAATATTTAAGACCTCGGCCTTGTGGTTTCAGAGAAGAAGATTTTTTAAGTTTTTGGTGAAAAAAAATCTATTTTTGGCCCCAATGACCTAGATGTGCAACGGACCGGAACCATTTGAACAACTTTGAAAGGGGACCACCTAAGGATCATTCCTGTGAAGTTTGGTCAAAGTCCGATCAGTGGTTTAGGAGGAGATGTCGTTTAAAGAAATTGTTTACGGACGCACGGACAGACGTTCTTACAGATGGACATTTGTTGGGTACTACAGTGTTAATTTTCCCATTCAAAAATACCCAACAATCAGCTAAATACCCAACAGGCTACTGGCTACTTTTCTTGGACAACAACGGAATAAACGGCAAGTACCCAACCTATGTCTACCCAACATGTGCCCACGGATGCGCTCGCACTGACGCACGGACGCACGACGGACGACGGACGAAAAGTGATCCCATAAGCTCACCTCGTCACTACGTGACGGGGAGCTAAAAAGTGGGTGGGGTAATGGTGTGGTGTTCAAAATTTGTTTAATTGAATTTTGCAGAACTGTCAAGTTTTTTGAAAAGTTACTTGGCCTATAATTTATTTCAACTTATTCACATGTTCTATTAGAATTTATTCAGAAATTCAGGAATTATTGAGAAAAACATACCTCTCTTTATGTGCTTCAATCAATTTGCGTTCAAACATATTCTCCATGGTAATATAGCCAAATAAAATTGCATAAATAGGTTCATCAGTTATTCTGCTACAATGTGTGAGAATGTCATTGCTCAAAAATATTTCACAGTGGAGTATACAGCAAATTTGTGCCCATACTGTGTATCAAAAAAATACAATTTCCAGACATATTTGTTGCTGAAAAGTAGTCTAGAAACAAGATGTGTTTGTGAAACACGAACATGTCCCCGGGCATGGTCATTTTTTATTCAAAATTGCTCACAGTTCAAGATTTTTGTTTGTGTGGGAAGCCCTTGACACAAGAAACTTACATGTCAAATATGAAAGCTCTATCTTAAACGGTTCAAAAGTTATGAACAATAATATTTTTTTCTTTAAAGTAGGTCAAGGTCACGGGTAAAAAAAAATTGCATGAATGTAAAGCTCTTGTCACAAGGAACCTACATGCCAAATATTAAGGCTCTATCTTAAACGGTTCAAAAGTTATGAACAATTTAATTTTTTCTTTTAAGCAGGTCAAAGGTCAAGGTCATGGTCCAAACATTCTGCATGAATGAAAAGCTCTAATCACAGGGAACCTACATGCCAAATATGAAAGCTCTATCCCAAACGGTTCGAAAGTTATGACAAAAAATGTTTATTTTTTAAGTAGGTCAAGGTCACAGGTCAAAATTTTTGCATGACTGTAAAGAGTCTGTCACAAGGAACCTACATGCTAAATATGAAGGCTGTATCTCAAACGGTTCAAAAGTTATGACCAATGTTAACTTTCTTTATGTAGGTCAAAGGTCAAGGTCACAGGTCAAGGTCACAGGTCAAAATTGTTTGTGTGAATGTAAAGCTCTTGTCACAAGGAACCTACATGAAAATATGAAGGCTCTATCTCAAACCGTTCAAAAGTTATGACAAAAATGGTATTTTTTATTTTAAGTAGGTCAAAGGTCAAGGTCACAGGTCAAAATTCTTTGCATGAATGCAAAGCTTTTGTCACAAGGAACATACATGCTAAATATGAAGGCTGTATCTCAAACGGTTCAAAAGTTATGACCAATGTTAACTTTTTCTTTATGTAGGTCAAAGGTCAAGGTCACAGGTCAAAATTTTTTGTGTGAATGTAAAGCTCTTGTCACAAGGAACCTACATGCAAAATATGAAGGCTCTATCTCAAACTGTTTAAAAGTTATGACCAAAATGTTATTTTTTTATTTTAAGTATGTCAAAGGTCAAGGTCAAGGTCACAGGTCAAATTTTTTTGCATGAGTGTCAAGCTTTTGTCACAAGGAACATACATGCTAAATATGAAAGCTGTATCTCAAGTGGTTCAAAAGTTATGACCAATGTTATTTTTTTTCTTTTAAGTAGGTCAAAGGTCAAGGTCAAGGTCACAGGTCAAATTTTTTTGCATGAATGTGAAGGTCTTGTCACAAGGAACCTTCAGGCCAAATATGAAAGCTCTATCTCCAACGGTTCAAAAGTTATGGCCAACGTTAAAGTTGTCCACGTACAAACCAACAAACCAACAAACCTACAAACCAACAAACCAACAAACAGACAGGGCAAAAACAATATGTCCCCGCTATCGCTACCGGGGACATAAAAAGGTATGGTGGACAATAACTGCTACCACAACTGAATCATTGAAAGTTTTAGTTGTCTCCTTTGTTTTCATGTCACTGTTTTGTTTGATTTGAAGTTTAACATCCCCATCAACACTATATAGGTCATTTTGGAGATGTTGCTTCCAATTTTGTGTGACTTTTACCCGACAATGAGATGAAATGACACCTGAAGCCCTGTCTATCTATCTTCTTATACTGAGATGGACATATCTGGCCATTACCTCAGTTGATTGGGTGGGCAAATTTAGAATTTAGCTGGAAAAAATAGAGAGAAGCACTGGATGCGTCCTTAAAACTATTTACAATCTGCATAACAGAGGTATCCTAAAACGCATACCTCTGAGTCCCAATCTTACACTGTGCGGGCTTTGAACTCTTCTGCGGACTTGGCATTCACCGCAGAGGAGGGAAGACTATTCCATTGGGGAATAGTTCTAGGAAAGATCGAGTTCTTCAGGGCATCACTATAGGACTGGTATCTACGATATTGTGAGTTGTTTACTTTTGATGCCCTTGTTTGGGTCAACACTGTTACAGGGGTCAAGTATTCATCTTTATCAATAGACACTGAATCAGAGTGTATCTTGTAGAAGAAGGTTAAGGAGGACTGCTCACGACGGGCCTCCAGGGACGGTCACTCTAGCTCATTAAGCATGTCACCGACGCTACTTCTATTTCGCCATCGCCTACAGGTCCATCGAGCAGCTGTCCTCTGCACCTTCTCCACCTGCTCAGTCTGAGTTTTAACATAGGGATGCCAAATGGGTGATGCATATTCAAGTTGAGGGCGAACCAATGTTTTATATGCAACATCCTTTGTCTGCCTAGGTGCAAAAGCCAAGTTCCGTCTTAGGAACCTAAAGTCCTGTCGCCCAAAGAAACCAAAAGGGTTTATATATAAGCATGGAAGGTCCGACTTGCACGGCTTTTCTTCGGCAGGCTTAGATCTTCTATTAAACCGGTTTACCAGTATTGTGTGCCGTCGTATTCAGCTCTGCATGGAATCATCATGCAGCCCATTTATTTCTTCAAGCCCCGATGGGAGGGGGGGGGGGGGGCCGATGATTACTGTGTAGGCTTTCATCCTGCAAACCTGGTGTGTATGTTATGTACACCTGCAAGTAATGGTCAGATGTGACCGATCGCAGTTTAAGTAGAAAGAAAGAAAGGATACACATTCAAAGGAGCCAAATTATTTTTGTCTCCCTTATCAATAAGTGTTTAAATTGAAAAGGAACAATTTTGGTCCTGTGGAGCAAATTCTTTCCTTAAAGAACTATGTATCTTTTTCAGGGCCACATATTTTTATTATAACAACATTGATAGTATGCCACAAAATAATTGCAGAGAGCGCATAACTGCCGTCTTCTATTGACCACCATACATGTTTACATTTGGTCACGAGGTTTTGGTTTACTATCAATAACGTAAATCAGACGAGATGTTGAAACACAAATAAGTGATGTTTTTTCGACAATCGAACTCTTGAACCTATTCATTCTTACAGTAAAATCCATAATCTAAGTCTCTATATAATTACGTACCTTGATTCACATGTCTACAGTGCAAAATTTGTGAAATTTGTTAACATATATGTTTTTTTCAAAGGCTTGTCAATGAAACCGGAACACCTAAGGACTTCCATATCTGGTGACACGAACGCAAAAATATAGTCCCAAAATATTCATATTTTTGAAGAATTACTATTTATTCAAGAACAATTTTAAGCAATTTAAGCAGAAAAGTCATTTAGATTTATAAAACAATAACAAGAAAAATGCCTAATGGCATTATGGACGGGTTTTTTTTTTCAGTATGGTTAGGATGGTGGTGGCATGGGTGGGGTAGGGTGGGGTGTGCTGGTGTGGGGTAGGGTGGGGTGGAATGGGTTAGGAGTCGGGTGGGATGGGGTGGAATTTGTGGTGGGGTGGGGTGTGATGGGGTGTGGTGGGGTTGTGGGGTGGGGTGGGGTGGGCTTGGGTGGGTGGGATGGGGTGAGGTCGGGTAAGGTGGGGAGTGGTTGGATGGGGTTGGGTTGGGGGTGGATTGGGGTTGTTTTGGGATGGGGGTGGGGTGGGGTTGTGGGGTAGGGTAGGGTATGCTAGGGTAGGGTGAGGTGGGTAGGGTATGTATATAAAACTAAGTATGCATGTATGTACAGAACAAATGCAATATCCTAACCCAGTAACAACTTTTTGTGTGTGTGTGTGGGGGGGGGGGATTTGTTTATGTGTTTTACGAAGAAAAAAAAATAAAGTTTTTTTCTATTTTTAGCTCTATTTTTAGCTCTAGTGGCCACTGATTTTAGCAATTTTGAAAAAGGGTCACCTAATGAACATTTCTGTAAAATAATTTTGAAATCGGCCATTATCCCAGGAGGAGATGTGGTTTAAAGAAATTGTTGACGGACGACGGACATCAACTCACCTTGAGCACTTCGTGCTCAGGTGAGCTAAAAAAAGAACGAAAAAAAAAAAAAAAAAAAAGAAAAGAAAATTCCATGCCTGTGCATGCATGTATGTATTATTACTAGCAACTATCAGGGGAGGAAGATAATAATTGTTCATATATGTTTATGGAGAGTGAGTGAGTGAGTGCTTGAGTTTTACGTCCCACCAACAGCTATGGTCATATGGAGACGGGACCTCGGTTTAAAGACTCATCCGAAAGTCTGGAGAAGCCCGGGATCGATCCTGCGATCCCTGGTTTACAAGTCGAGTAGCGTAACCACTACACCACGGAGGCTTCTATGTGTGTTTATGGAGAAGAAAAGAAAAATAAAGAAAAAAAAGAATGAAAAAAGAAAGAAAAAAAAAAAAAAGAACAGAAAAAAAAAAGAACAGAAAAAAAAAAAAATGTCTCCACCGGGGTTTGAACTCACGCCCCTCAGATTCATAGTCAACAATAGGATCCGTAGTCCAGCACTCTATCCACTACACTGGCATTTGAAAAAAGGTTAACCAAAAGGTAAACCTGAAAAACGCAAGTTTGAAAAATGACAATTTCCGCCAAAATTTTAGTCTTTTGCGCCATTTATGGATAATACATGAAAGCGGTACCTCCACTTATGCATCAGTCCTGATATTAAAACAATCTGCTGCAGAATAGATGAAAAATATCACTTTGAAAAAAGGTTAACCAAAAGGTAAACCTGGGACGACGCCCGCCCGCCCGCCCGTCCGTCCGCCCGCCCGCCCGCCCGCAGGACGCCCGCCCGCCCGGACATCGCTATTTTAAGAGACGGATTTTTTTTAAAAACCCGTCCAAAAACTTTGAGGACATATCGGAATTTTTCCGATGTTTTGTCCTAGCTCCGCTTGAGGCGTAGTAATATTTATGTGATAAAGCCATGACTTCCTCATGCTCAACAACACGTTTCCAATCAGCTGTTATGATTAAACAAGAGGGCCATGATGGCCCTGGATCGCTCACCTGATCCATAGAGTAACAAGTGGGCCCCGGGGAGGGCCATTATTGACCCCAAGGTTATAATGTGCATAATGTTGCGGGAGGTCTAACAAGAGGGCCATGATGGCCCTGGATCGCTCACCTAATCCATAGTGTAACAAGTGGGCCCCAGGGAGGGTCATTATTGGCCCCAGGGTTTTAATGTGCATAATGCTGAGGGAGGTCTTAAAGGTGAAGCTTCATACCAAACATCAATAAAGGCTATAATGTGAACAATCTTGGCAAAGGTCGTCGAGATGAAGCTACACACCAAATATCAAGGAACTGGGCCTTGCGGTTTCAGAGAAGAAGATCTTTTTAAAGATATTCCATACATAAGCCTAGGTAAAACCAAATTTGCATCTGGGCTATATAAGTTTATGTAAAACCAAAGGGTCCCAGGCTGGGGACATTTGTGGCCCCAGGGCTATAATTTGGAACAATCTTGGTAGAGGTCCACTAGATGAAGCTTCATACCAAATATCAAAGACATGGGCCTTGCAGTTTCAGAGAAGAAGATTTTTAAATATTTCCCTTTATAAGACTATGTTAAACCAAAGGGTCTCAGGGCGGTGACATTTTTGGCCCCAGGGCTATAATTTGAACAATCTTGATAGAGGTCCACTAGATGAAATTTCACACCAAATATCAAAGACCTAGGCCTTGTGGTTTCAGAGAAGAAGATTTTTAAAGATTTTCGCTATATAAGTCCATGTAAAACCAAAGGGCCTCGCAGTGGGGGCATTTTTTGCCAAAGGGCTATAATTTGAACAATCTTAGTAGGGGTCCATTAGATGAAGCTTCATACCAAACATCAAAGTCCTTGGCCATGCAGTTTCAGAGAAGAAGATTTTTTAAGATTTTCCCTATATAAGTCTATGTAAAACCAAAGGGCCCAAGAGCGGGGACATTTTTGGTCCCAGGGCTATAATTTGAACAATCTTGATATAGGTCCACTAGATGAAGCTTCACACAAAATATCAAAGGACTAGGCCATGTGGTTTCAGAGAAGAAGATTTTTAAAGCTTTTCCCTATATAAGTCAATGTAAAACCGAAGGGCCCCAGAGCGGGGGCAGTTTTGGCCCCAGGGCTATAATTTGAACATTCTTGGTAGAGGTCCATTAGATGAAGCTTCATACCAAATATCAAAGTCCTTGGCTTTGCGGTTTCAGAGAAGAAGATTTTTAAAGATTATCCCTGTATAAGCCTATGTAAAACCAAAGGGCCATGGGGCGGGGGGCATTTTTGGCCCCAGCACTATAATTTGAACAATGTTGGTACGGGTCCTATAGATGAAGCTTCATACCAAATATATTAGACCTAGGTCTTGTGGTTTCAGAGAAGAAGATTTATAAAGATTTTCCCTATATAAGTCTATGTAAAACCAAAGGGTCCCGGAGCGGGGGCATTTTTGGCCCAAGGGCTATAATTTGAACAATCTTGGTAGAGGTCCATTAGATGAAGCTTCATACCAAATATCGAAGACCTAGGCCATGTGGTTTCAGAGAAGAAGATTTTTAAAGATTTTCCCTATATAAGTCTATGTAAAACCAAAGGGCCCCGGAGCAGGGGCATTTTTGGCCCCAGCACTATAATTTGAACAATCTTGGTAGGGGTTCACTAGATGAAGCTTCATACCAAATATCAAAGACCTGGGCCTTGTGGTTTTAGAGAAGAAGATTTTTAAAGATTTTCCCTATATAAGTCTATGTAAAACCAAAGGGCCATGGAGCGGGGGTATTTTTGGCCCCAGCACTATAATTTGAACAATCTTGGTAGAGGTCCATTAGATGAAGCTTCATACTAAATATCAAAGTCCTGGGCCTTGTGGTTTCAGAGAAGAAGATTTTTAAAGATTTTCCATATATAAGCCTATGTAAAACCAAAGGGCCCTGGGGCGGGGGCATTTTGTGCCCGAGCACTATAATTTGAACAAACTTGGTAGGGGTTCACTAGATGAAGCTTCATACCAAATATCAAAGACCTGGGCCTTGTGGTTTCAGAGAAGAAGATTTTTAAAGATTTTCCCTATATAAGTCTATGTAAAACCAAAGGGCCATGGAGCGGGGGTATTTTTGGCCCGAGCACTATAATTTGAACAATCTTGGTAGAGGTCCATTAGATGAAGCTTCAAACTAAATATCAAAGTCCTGGGCCTTGTGGTTTCAGAGAAGAAGATTTTTAAAGATTTTCCCTATATAAGCCTATGTAAAACCAAAGGGCCCTGGGGCGGGGGCATTTTGTGCCCGAGCACTATAATTTGAACAATCTTGGTAGGGGTCCACTAGAAGAAGCTTCATACCAAATATCAAAGACCTGGGCCTTGTGGTTTCAGAGAAGAAGATTTTTTAAGTTTTTGGTGAAAAAAATCTATTTTTGGGTCCTGTGACCTAGATGTGCAACGGACCAGAACCATTTGAACAACTTTGAAAGGGGACCACCTAAGGATCATTCCTGTGAAGTTTGGTCAAAATCAAATTAGTGGTTTAGGAGGAGATGTCGTTTGAAGAAATTGTTTACGCACGGACGCACGGACGCACGCACGCACGGACGCACGACGGACGACGGACAAAAAGTGATGCCAAAAGCTCACCTCGTCACTACGTGACGGTGAGCTAAAAAGGTGAAGCTTGACAAACCAAATATCAACAAAGGCTATAATTGTCCACTAGATGAAGCTCCATACAAAATATCAAAGACATGGGCCTTGCAGTTTCAGAGAAGAAGATTTTTAAAGATTTCCCTATATAAGTCTAGGTAAAACCAAAGGGTCTCGGGGCGGGGGCATTTTTGGCCCCAGCTATAATTTGAACAATCTTGATAGAGGTCCACTAGATGAAATTTATGTCATAATGCCATTATGTAAAACTGATTCTAACACAGCACACCTATATAGGCAATAGAAAGGAACTGTGATTTATTCTGCCATAAATCACTGTGAATAAGAGTGTGACCAAAAAGGTGCCATTTTATGATGCCCCCCTTAGTTTCCATGACAATAGACAGTGAAATATTATTTTCTCACATCAAACTCATTACATAAAATGTGTGATACAGTCAATTATTTGGCGGGATTTCTTCTAAATATGGCAACAGGTTGGGAGAATTTGAAGGAAACAACAAAATCACTGTCCATTTCTAGTGTTAGAATGAAAATATATCATCTCTAGTATGTGATTTCTTGTGTAATAAATCACACTTTGTCAGTCAGTTGTTAGACAAATGTAAATCCAGATCAGATGGTTTCTCAGATGGCTTCTTGAGAAGGCCAGCTGATCTGTATTTTCACTGTTTATCATTCAGTCAGTGAATTTATACAAATAAGTGACATCAAGTAGTTTGATAAGGTTATAGTAAAACATGGAAGAGGCAAAATTAATTTAATCACCTAGAACAAGAGTAAAGTAGACAATAACCGATGTATTTATGTGTTGATTTCTAAAACAATAAATTTACTGCATCTCTCACTTCTCCAGATTTGTTAAAAACAACAATCCTCTGAATAACTTGATCGTGATTTATTTTGATATCAACCTTGAGAGAAAATGTTCCATCACGTGAACAAGTCTGTGAAATGAAGACCCCCTAAACCCCACTTTATATAGAGAAAGCTGGGGTTTACGGGGGTATACTGAGTACATTATTTTTTAAAATTTCTGTTCCAAGACACAGGATGTGGGTAAACGTTAGAACTGCCTCATTAAGGCTTCAGAGAAGAAGATTTTCACAGATTTTCCCTATATAAGCCAATGTAAAACCAAGGGCCCCGGGGTGGGGGCATTTTTGGCCCCAGCACTATAATTTGAACAATCTTGGTAGGGGTCCACTAGTGAAGCTTCATACCAAATATCAAAGACCTGGGCCTTGCGCTTTCAGAGATTTTTGGTTTGGTTTGTTTTCATTAAAAAAATCTATTTTTGGCTCCTGTGACCTATATGTGCAACGGACCGGAACCATTTGAACAACTTTGAAAGGGAACCACCTAAGGATCATTCCTGTGAAGTTTGGTCAAAATCCGATCAGTGGTTTAGGAGATGTCATTTGAAGAAATTGTTTACGCACGGGTGACAGACAAAAAGTGATCCTAATATAAAACACAAGAGGGCCATGATGGCCCTGGATCGCTCACCTGATCCATAGAGTAACAGGTGGGCCCCGGGGAGGGCCATTATTGACCCAAAGGGTTATAATGTGCATAATGTTCAGGGAGGTCTAAAAGGTGAAGCTTCATACCAAATATCAACAAATGCTATAATTTGAACAATCTTGGCAAAGGTCTACTAGATGAAGCTACACACAAAATATCAAAGACCTGGGCCTTGCTGTTTCAGAGAAGAAGATTTTCAAAGATTATCTCTATATAAGTCTATGTAAAACCAAAGGGCCCTGGGGCAGGGGGCATTTGTGGCCCGAGGGCTATAATTTGAACAATCTTGGTAGAGGTCCACTAGATGAAGCTCCATACCAAATATCAAAGACCATGGTATTGCAGTTTCAGAGAAGAAGATTTTTTTAAGATTTCCCTATATAAGTCTATGTAAAACCAAAGGGTCTCGGGCGGGGGCATTTTTGGCCCCAGCACTATAATTTGAACAATCTTGATAGAGGTCCACTAGATGAAATTTCACACCAAATATCAACGACCTAGGCCTTGTGGTTTCAGAGAAGAAGATTTTAAAGATTTTCCCTATAAATGCCTATGTAAAACCAAAGGGCCCAGGGGTGGGGGCTTTTTTGGCCCCAGCACTATAATTTGAACAATCTTGGTAGGGGTCCACTAGATGAAGCTTCATACCAAATATCAAAGACCTGGGCCTTGCGCTTTCAGAGATTTTTGGTTTGGTTTGTTTTCATTAAAAAATCTATTTTTGGCTCCTGTGACCTATATGTGCAACGGACCGGAACCATTTGAACAACTTTGAAAGGGGACCACCTAAGGATCATTCCTGTGAAGTTTGGTCAAAATCCGATCAGTGGTTTAGCAGGAGATGTCATTTGAAGAAATTGTTTACGCACGGGTGACAGACAAAAAGTGATCCTAATATAAAACACAAGAGGGCCATGATGGCCCTGGATCGCTCACCTGATAATCAGTGTCTCTAAGACATTCTTGGCCCAAGGGCTATACTAGGTGAAGCTTCATACCAAATATCAAAGACCTGAGCCTTGTGGTTTCAGATATGAAGATTTTTAAATATTTTCCCTATATAAGCCTATGAAAAACCAAAGGGCCCCGAGGATTGGGGCATTTTTGGCCCCAGGGCTATAATTTGAACAATCTTGGTAGAGGTCCACTAGATGAAGCTTCACATCAAATATCAAAGATCTGAGCCTTGCGGTTTCAGAGAAGAAGATTTTTAAAGATTTTCCCCATATAAGCCAACGTAAAACCAAAGGCCCCCGGGGCGGGAGCATTTCTGGCCCAAGGGCTATAATTTGAACAATCTTGGTAGAGGTCCACTAGGTGAAGCTTCACACCAAATATCAAAGACCTGGGCCTTGCGGTTTCAGAGAAGAAGATTTTAAAGATTTTCCCTATATAAGCCTATGTAAAACCAAAGGCCCCCGGGGCGGGGGCATTTCTGGCCACAGGGCTATAATTTGAACAATCTTGGTAGAGGTCCTGTAGATGAAGCTTCACACCAAATATCAAAGATCTGAGCCTTGCAGTTTCAGAGATTAAGATTTTTAAAGATTTTCCCTGTATAAGCCTATGTAATACCAAAGGCCCCAGTGGCGGGGGCATTTTTTGGCCCCAGGGCTATAATTTGAACAATCTTGGTAGAGGTCCACTAGGTGAAGCTTTACACTAAATATCAAAGACCTGGGCCTTGTGGTTTCAGAGAAGAAGAGTTTTTAAAGATTTTTCCTATATAAGCCTATGTAAACCAAAGGACCCCCCACGGCGGGGGCATTTCTGGCCCAAGGGACATAATTTGAACTATCTTGGTAGAGGTTCACTAGATGAAGTTTCATACCAAATATCGAAGACCAGGGCCTTTCGGTTTCAGAGAAGAAGATTTTTAAAGATTTTCCCTATATAGGCATATGTAAAACCAAAGGCCCCCGGGGCGGGGGCATTTTTGGCCCTAGGGCTATAATTTGAACAATCTTGGTAGAGGTCCACTAGGTGAAGCTTCGCACCAAATATCAAAGACCTGGGCCTTGTTGTTTCAGAGAAGAAGATTTTTAAACATTTTCCCTATATAAGCCCATGTTAACCCAAAGGCCAACGGGGCGGGGGCATTTCTGGCCCAAGGGCCATAATTTGAACAATCTTGGTAGAGGTCCACTAGATGAAGCTTCATACCAAATATTGAAGACCTGGGCCTTACGATTTCAGAGAAGAAGATTTTTAAAGTTTTCATTTTAGAAATCTATTTTTAGCTCCTGTGACCTAGATGTGCAATGGACCGGAACCATTTGAACAACTTTGAAAGGGGACCACCTAAGGATCATTCCTGTGAAGTTTGGTTAAAATCCGATCAGTGGTTTAGGAGGAGATGTCATTTGAAGAAAAAGTTTACGCACGCACGCACACACGCACGACGGACGACGGACAAAAAGTGATCCCAAAAGCTCACCTTGTCACTACGTGACAGGTGAGCTAAAAATGACTATAAAATTGACCGGATGGATGATTAATCGGAAGTTTGTAAAATACTTCAACTTGCACAAAAATATGCAGGAAGGGTTCCTGTTTCACGGCGCATAGTTGTCATGTTACATCGTCAAGCCGATTTGGCGATATGCGTTTCCAAATAAGTGTTGATATTTTGTTTACAAATCCCATGAATGAAAAATGGCGACCAAAGAACTTATGAAAAATATCTCGTGGTGGCACAAATGGTTCTTAGACAGGAGACAATTTTGATTAGTAATACTCTAAGACGGTATTCGACTGGTAGGTTTCGTGAAATTTCCGTGAAATTCCACGTAGGAGTGTGGTTCCTAGTTGTTATAGCTGGTCACATGGTCAAATCGAATATTTTATTTGCGTATAGCTCATAAGCGACCGTGGTGCACGAAAGGTTCGACTTTTCCTTCGAATAGAATCGTGCTCCACGATCGCTTAAGTATTTGAAAAATAACTCCTATTTGATTGGACCATGTGATCGGCTATTACAAGATAACACCACACTCCTGCGTGGAATTTCACGAAACTTTCACGAAACTTCCCAGTCGAATATGGCCAAAGACATTGTAGTTCACCCTTCCAAGAACAGTACACTGTACATTTTAGGTCTTTAAAAATTAGGTAAATCTTACTTTGAGCGCAAATGCTGTCACCCTCATTTTTTGCATCGCCTGTGTAAACCTACAAGCTGTTTGATAATTGCTTATTAGATAATGTTATGTTTGAAGACGTGTTACTTTCCAGTATATTCAAACTTTTTCTCCGACTCGGTGTTTTTGCTGAAAAGAAAAGTCATGTTGAGGGGTACCCAACCCACGTTTTGTACTTTTGGTATACCCTTAAGGTATATACAAATGTTAACCTGACACGTGAGCTAAAATTTACGGTTGTTCAGAATGTCGATAAGTTTCTAGAAAAGCAACCCATAATGTTCCAAATTAACGTGTATTTTTGTTGTTAGAAGAAAAAAAAAATAAACTAGAAAAAGTGTCCATAGGACACGGATGCCCCCGCCAAATGCCATTCATAAAAAATATTACAAATGTACTTCAAATCTATCATAAAGTATATGCATCAAGGACAGATAATCCAAAACCCAAAAATGCAAGCGTTGTCTTCCTTGTTCATGACACATCGTCTCAGTGTGATGAATGCACCTGTGAAGTTTTATGAATATATTCCATACGGTTTAGGAGTTATGGCCCGGACACGACATACCATTTGACTATATATGGATGTAAGTCAAGGGCAGATAATTCAAAAACTAAAGCAGGAGTTGTCTTCCTTGTTCATGACACATCGTCCAAGTATGATGGATGCACCTGTGAAGTTTCATGATTATATTCCATACGGTTTAGGAGTTATGGCCCGGACACGGTTTACTATATGGTACTAAGTCACGGGCAGATAATTCAAAAACCAAAAATGCAAGAGTTGTCTTCCTTGTTCACGACACATCGTCTCAGTGTGATAAATGCACCTGTGAAGTTTCATGAATATATTAAATACGGTTTAGGAGTTATGGTCCGGACACGGTTTACTATATGGTTCTAAGTCAAGGGCAGATAATTCAAAAACCAAAAATGCAAGAGTTTTCTTCCTTATTCATGACACGTCTCAGTGTGATGAATGCACCTGTGAAGTTTCATGAATATATTCCATACGGTTTAGGAGTTATGGTCCGGACACGGTTTACTATATGGTACTAAGTCAAGGGCAGATAATTAAAAAACAAAAATGCAAGAGTTGTCTTCCTTGTTCATGACACATCGTCTGTGTTAAAGAATGCACCTGTGTAGTTTCATAAATATATCCATACGGTTTAGGAGTTATGGCCCGGACACGGCTTACTATATGGTACTAAGTCAAGGGCAGATAATTCAAAAACCAAAAATGCAACAGTTGTCTTCCTTAATCATGACACATCGCCTTAGTGTGATGAATGCACCTGTGAAGTTTCATGAATATATTTCATAAGGTTTAGGAGTTATGGCCCGGACACGATGTCGGGACGGACGAACGAACGGACAGGGTTAAAACTTAATGCCCTTCCGCTATTCTTCGAATAGGCGGGGGCATAATTACTTTAAGGACTATACAAAATGGCTGACAACCTGTATTGAAAATTTGACAAGTGTGAAGATGAAAATTGTTTTACAAAGAAATTATGACTAATATGAGTTTTTTGGTGATTAATTCCATGAAAGCATAACATTTTGGCTTTATGTAGCTCTATTGCTACTAACATTTAGTTTTTAAAAGGCAAATACAATAAGGATGAAAATTGTCAAATTTCAAACGTCACTGCAGAGCTGTCATTTCATCCAATGTTTCTTTTCAGCACAAATCAGTCCTTTGTATAACCTCTCCTAACAAAACCTACCAATGATTTTCAAAAATTCTTTCCCATTACAAAATTGACCAAATTTTCATCTTGCCACCTCCATGCACTTGAAGTTGAAGAAACATGGCTGCTCTTGAGCACATGGTGAAAACATGTAAACAAAAAGAAAGTAGTTCCTTCTATTTACTGTGGTCTGAATTGGTCATAACCTCTTGAGAGTTTGTTTGAACTGAGGTTTAATGCCCCATCCGCAATATTGAGGTTATTCTGGCGATGATGCTTCCAATTTTGTGGGAGTTTACCCAACATTTGAGATGAAATGACATCTCAAGCCCTGCCACCCAATGAAACCAAAATGTTCTATTCATTGGAGGGTTTGACTGACACCACTTTGCCTGTGCAGGCTTTGTTCTTCTAAGTGGTATACCAGTAATCGTACAATGTGTGGTCAGCATCAGCTTTGCGTGGAAGCACCATGCAGCATAAGATGTATTACTCCAAGCCCCGATCGTCGGGGCCCCAACCTCTGGAGAGTAAAAAATGTACTGTTTTCATTCTTTACCTATTGTGTTCAAAATCGAATCTTCCACTTCACAGGCACGGTAGAGGGTAGATTTTTTTTCCTCTATGAAACAAGTGCCTGTGTTCCACTTTATATAATAGCTCAACTCTATTTTTTAAAATTTAGGAATTCCAGGTTGTGTTTCTCTTCAAAATGTATTTAAAAAATGGCTGAACTTTATGCAAACAGTGTAGGCCCTGATCAGATGCTGCATTATGCCCTCCTTCTTTTATGTGATGTGAGTTTCCACACTGTTACTGACTTTATCCTGTGGATCAAAAACAAACTTTCATGGAGACTGACTGTGAAATTTTTTCTACTCTCATTCTATCAATTCATCCGATTCAAGAAGGGCAGTTGCCATTTTCTTACATAAAATTACTTTGCACTGACTAACAGCTTATGTACAAGCCAGCTCAGAAAAAGTTAACGTCCCCTATCTGAAGGAATTAGGATGTTGCCTCTGGTGCAAGAAACCCCCATCCCTGGTTTGATCCCCAAAAGCGGTAATTTTCGTGTCCGATCATGCTCCACTGGTATCATTAGCAGGGATGAATGCCACATAGTGCACTGTCCTTCGGATCAGAATGTTAACTGGAAGCCCTCTATGCAAGACCCCCCATGCAGGTTAAACAATCCCTACTGTAATTACATGACTGTGTACGCTTTCATCCTGTAATCCTGGAGTATATGTAAATCTGTTGCGAGTAATGGTCAAAGATGACAGACCGATCACATTATCAGTAGAAAAATAACAGTTTACCATGACACAATGCAACCACCATACATAATAATAAATTTCCTTGTTCAAGAACCGTGGCTAATTTTCAAAAGAAGTTTTCCAGAAACAGTTAAAATAAAGAAATATCCGGTCTACAAAATATATCGATAAATGCTGTTTTTATCTGTTTTAATGTTGCTTTTCATTTTCATAAAATTTGTCACGTGACAACAAATCTTCAGTTTCTGTTTACACTGCTAAAATACGCGGTTTCCATCTTCATTTCCAAAACCCATAGTGTGTGACATGGCTACCGGTGTGGAATTAGAAAAACTAAAATGATATCCCTATTACCGCAACACTGATTTCATGATCGATGCCAAAAACACTTACAAATACGAAGAAAACGTTATTGCTTCTGTCTGCTACATGTGTGTTTTTTTCGCCATTTATATTCTGCTGGATCCCGGGTGCTTTGATTCGACCCGTTTTATGACAATGACGCTTTCTAGTGCCGAAAACCAGTCCGAGAGAAAGCGGATACAACCGCATTACCATTTAATGGAAGTTACATACGCAAAAAAGTAAAACATAAAACCAGTCATAATGCCGAAAAATGTGGTCGTAAATCATTTTGCTATAACTGAACTTAAAGAGCTTTATTAAATTGTAATTATCGTATGATATTCATCAAGTTTTATCCCGTTTTTTAATACATGCGCAATAACACAAATCAGCTGAAACAGTGATGAGGTCGTCAGGAAAGTGACAGAGAAACTCTGTTGTAAACAAACCGAAGTCAATATTTTGAAAGACGTTTTAAACAACTGAAGTAAAATGACATGAAGATCAGGTTGATGATTCTGCAAAGACATTGATTAAGCAATTGCAAGATGTAACTGTCATCATCCGATCTCGAGTGACAGGGAAATACTTGGGGTTTGAATTTCACTAAATTCAGGGTAAGAATTTTGTCGAAATCCAAGATGGCGATGAAATTTACCATGTGGTATTCGGTGAAATTTTCACAAAAGTGCTTAAAAATGTAGAAAGTAAGAAAATTATGCCTCGTCTTTGCTACTTGCGAGTACATAACAACTGAAAATGATAATATTTTAAGGGTGAGTGCTCCTGCCTTGTCGGTATCCTTGTTTGAAAATTTAGGGGATTTTGCCTCATTTTGGACAATAAATCTTCGTCAAGTGCTCTTATAGGACCATTATTTGGTCTTAAACTGTAGTTGTTGAATTTGCTTTACATAATGTATTTGCTTTTTGAACTAATATTGCAACCCACAGTGCTGGGTTACAATTTGGAAAATCTTAGTTTATTTTGCATTGCAGTCTAGATGTGTGATTACTATATACCTTAATGTCTTTATTAGAAATTACCTTTCAAAATGGTCAATTTTTGAACATCGGTTTCTCCATTGTCCTTCCCGAGAAACATTCAGTTTTTACATCAACCTAAAGTATATTCCATGTCCTAGCGGCGACAAGAAGTAGTTTTTCCAAAAACTGCCATTATAACATTATATCCATCCTTTTAAACACCCACCGAACGGTCATTTTGACAGCCATTACTGTATGCATGGTTGGTAAATTCTTCAGGTAAATCAGGGGTATAAACATGCTAATCGTGGGTAAAAATATCCTGCAAAACGGATTTTATTCTAAATGTTTTTATGTCCAGATCATGCTTTCCATTATCCTTCCGTCAATTTGTTAAATATTATTATGCATAGAATAGATACAAGAGGGGAAAATTGTTTCTTTTGTCCAAAAGCCATAATAACGATTTTACAGAATTTTTAATATCGCTACGCTTATTTACCTCAGTGCTAAATTTAATCCGTGCGTCATACTGTATACATGGATGACAATGTATAGTGAACTCTACATGTTAATAGGGGTTTATCTGCATGGATATAATGTTATAATGTCAGTTTTTGGAAAAATCACGTCTCGTCGTTGCTAGAACACACACTAAAGAATATTTTGGTGCAATAATGGAATGTTTCTAATGAAGGACAACTGAGAAACAGACGTTCAAAAAATGGACCATTTTGAAATGTGATTTTCTTACAAAGTGAATTTTTATTTTTTTCTTCCAACAACAAAAATACCTTTTTAAATATGCATGTTTTATATCTATTCCTTTAATTTGGAACACTATGGGCTGTTTTTCTAGAAATATGTCAACATGCTAAACACCCATGAATTTTAGCCCACGTGCCAGGAAGACATTTTCATAGTCCTTAAACGTATTTTGGCTATTTAGTAGAACTTTCGTTAAAAACGCTTTATAGAAAGAGAAACAAAGCACTAACCTGCCATCTTTCCATGAAATATAAAATATGTATAAAGCTACATGTATATTCAAGTAAGTGTTGTGTAACCGGTTACTGAACATCGTGTATGGTATATTTTAGGAGGGTCGTTTAAAAAGTTTCAATAACGACACGCATAAAAAAATTTAAGATCGATTTATTTGCACAATTACTATCAAACAAACCTACGCATGTTCAGAGTCATCTTCACCCTTATCCTGCTGAATAAATTAGTTTAGCCACGCCCATTTCTGGCTATAAACCAATCAATCAACTTGAAACAACGTATTCGTTGAATTCACAAACTGCATGACAGACAGTTAAGAAGCCGTCTGATCTTGAGCTAAACTATTTGCAAACTTCACAAAAATACGCCTTTATAATTTTGACCCCCTAGAACCCCACCTTTATAAACCGGTAGTAAAACTGGGGTTTGCACGGGTAAACCGTATTTTTCTTATTTCAGCTCTTAAATATAAATTGTGGGTAGTCGTTTGAACCGCCTCGTTGAGGCGGTTCTAACGAGTACCCACAATCTATATTTTGAACAGGAATAAGAAAAATATCACAATTTATCATCTTACAATTTTAGTACAATTTTAAATATTGATATTTTTGTAACCAGTCGTAAATAAAATGCGTTTTAAATGTCATATGATAAATAGAATCTTGCATTCGTGCTTATGTATTATTGAATTTATTAAACTCGTTGAGGAAAAGGGATAAAATGCGTTTTAAATGTCATATGATAAAAAGAATCTTGCATTCGTGCTTATGTATTATTGAATTTATTAAACTCGTTCAGGAAAAGGGATAAAATGCTCGGCAAAGCCTCGCATTTTATCACTTTTCCTCAACTCGTTTAATAAATTTAATAATACATGAACACTCATGTAAGATCCTTTATTTCCTCCATTGTGATCTTCGGAAAGTTCCCAAAATTTTAAATAGAGGATCTTACATGCGTGATCATGTATTATTGAATTTATTAAACGAGTTGAGGAAAAGGGATAAAATGCGAGGCTTTGCCGAGCATTTTATTCCTTTTCCCCAACGAGTTTAATAAATTCATTAATGCATGAGCACGAATGCAAGATTCTATTTACCATATGACAATTAAAACGCATTTTATTCACGATTGTTTTACAGAAATGTCAATATTCCGCCATTAGTAAGCGCGACGTCGTTAAGGACGTCATAAATGTAACGTTACGGAGCGTATCAATCTAATTTGCATATTTAATCCACTAGTGGATTATCGAATTTATTACATGGCGTTATTACATTCTCAGACGCGACGTCATATGATAAACTCATTTCATCCATTTTGATCTTCGGAAGGTTCCCAAAATGTAACAGTTTTATTTTATATTATAATAGACGTGAAGAACCATGCAGTGACAATCTATAGAGACCCTCGTTATAACGACAGCATTTGTTCCCAACACTTTATCCAACATTTTACCGTTATAAAGGGTTTGCCGTTGTAAAGAATCTCAATTAGGTGTTGTATAATAGGCAAGGCCCCAGCCCATCGGATCTGGGAGAAATGGGTTGGGCTGCACGATGCTTCCACGCAGAGCTGAAACCAACCGCACATGAGTACCGGTAAACCGCTTAGAGGGTCTAAGCCTGCCCAGGCAAAGTGGTGCGAGTTGGTCCGTCCCTACATATAAACCCTTGTGGTTTGTTTGGGCAGGGCTTGAGATGACATTTCATCGCAATGACGGGTACAAGTCCTACAAAATTAGACGCAACGTCTCCAAAATGATCTAAATAGTGTTGACGGGGACGTAAAACCCCAGTCCAAACAAATAAATGGAGGATCTTACATAAGTGTTAATGTATTTTTGAATTTATTAAACGAGTTGAGGAAACGGGATAAAATGCGAGGCTGTGCCGAGCATTTTAACCCTTTTCCGCAACGAGTTTAATAAATTCAATAATACATGAGCACGAGTGCAAGATTCTATTTATCATATGACGTTTAAAACGCATTTTATACACGATTGTTAAACAAAAATGTCAATATTCCGCCATTAGTAAACGCGACGTCGTTAAGGACGTTACGGGGCGTATTTAACTATTTTGCATATTTAATCAACTAGTGGATTATCGAAATTATTACATGACGTCATTACACTCTCAGACGCGACGTCATATGATAAAAGTATAATAGGTAATAAAAATGGCCTTTTCCTCCCAATTATTAAAAAAAAAAAAAAAAAAAAAAAAAAACGTTGTAGAAATTTGTTAGAATCGCCTCACCGAGGCGATTCTAACAAATATCCACACCATTTTTTTTTTTTTTTTTTGAGTGACACATTCAACATACTTGAATATTACCATTTACCTCACATCTTGATTTTGTTTGTTTGTTGTTGTTGTTGATCTGAGGTTTAACGTCCCCGTCAACACTGTATAGGTCACTTGGAGACGTTGCTTCCAATTTTGTGGGACTTTTACCAGACATTGAGTTGAAATGGCATCTCAAGCCCTGTTTCACAATAAAACCTATTGGGTTTATAAAAACCCACTGGATTTATAAGCATGGACGGTCCGACTCACACCGATTTGCCTGTGCAGGTTTAGATCCTCTAAGCGGTATACCAGTACTCGTCTGCGGTAGGATTTCAATTCTGCTTGGAAGCATCATGCAGCCCATCTATCTCTTCGAGCCCCGATGGGCGGGGGCTGGTTTGTTTGTTTGATTTGAGGTTTAACATCCCCGTCAACACTGTAAAGGTCATTTTGGAGACGTGGTTTCCAATTTTGTAGGACTTTTACCCGACACTGAGATGAAATAACATCACAAGACCAGTAGGGTTTATAAGCATGGGCGGTCCAACACGCACCGCTTTGCCTGAGCGGGCTTAGATCCTCTAAGCGGTTTACCAGAACTCCTGTGCGGTCGGTTTCAGCTCTGCGTGGAAGCATCATGCAGCCCATGTATTTTTTCAAGCCCCGATGGGCGGGGGCGCCTCACATCTTGAGTCAAGGATTCGTTTCTTTGAAATTGCCGTTGCAATGAGTTCTGTCGTTACATCAAATGGGCCCCGTCAAGCGATTGTGGTACTTATCGCCTATGCGAGCAGCGAAGGCTCCTGCGAGCCTGCGCATCCGCGCAGTCTCGCCAGAAATTTCGCTGCTCGCTCATACAAGCAGTGAATCAAGAGGAACCTTCAGACAGAAAGCCATATCTCTGGTCCCTCTGAATGGCTGGGCATGCGCAGTTAAAATTTGTCATGACGGAATGCTCCAAGACACAAATTCGCTTGGCGGGGCTCAAATGTCGGATCTGTATATATTTTACTACTGCTGCAAGACGGGCCTCCGTGGCCTAGTGGTTAAGAGCACTGACTCTTAATCATTAGGTCTCTCACCGCTGTGGTTCGAGCCTCGCTCGGGTCACATGTGAGGCGCCAAGTTCTGCAACGGAAGGTCAGGTGGTTTTTCTCCGGGTATTCCGGTTTTCGCCCACCTCTGATTCAAGATCGGCTCGATATGAGTGAAATAATCTTGAAAGGGCCGTAAAACCGAAACCAAATAAAAAAAAAAATACAGTGCTGCAAGTATTGAGAGTCTGAATCAGCAACAAAGAACAGAACAAAAGCAGTTTTAATGTCGGCTTTATATTGGCCATGAAGATATTATCATGCTATACTGTCCAAGTATTAGCTTTTACAAAATGCTTGAGGCTACGCTTAGCACACATTAATTTGTGTAGTCATAGGACTGGAAAGTCAAATGACAAAGCTGTTAATGTGTATGCTGTATTAGTGTGCCAGTAAATATGGAAACTTGTATTATAGCCAAAGATTCCAAAAGTTGAATCCAGTTTCATATATAAACAAAACTACCAATCTTTTACTATGACAACCACTCGTACTAAGGAAAATAAAAATCAGTAGAACAGATACATCTTCCTTCTTTTAGTGAAAATAAACAAAAATAGATGTTCTGTAAAAAATCATGTGAACCTAGAAAACTTGTTTACAGTCGAACTTCAATGGCTCGAACACCTTTGGGATTTCGAAAATCTGTTCGAGACAGGGGTAGTTCGAGCCACTGAGGTTACTGTCAGGAGGCATAACGAGATACTTTTAGACATCTTTTCGGTGTTCTATAATGAATATGTATGCTGTGTGTACTCATTAGAATCGCCTCATCGAGGCGATTCTAATGAGTACACACAGCATACATTTGCAAGATAAAAGACTAAAATCTCCTTAATTATCCCCCACTTTTTCTTATGTAGACGATTTCGCTAGGGGCTCAAGAATGGGTTCGACTCATCCATGGTAAACGAGCCATCGGTGTTCGAGCCATCGAAGTTCTACTGTATTTTGTAAGCGAAGAGAGTGTGTGTCACGACAAGTTGTTTCTTATTTTTTCAACCCGAAACTTATAGGCATGTAATTACTTGTTCTCTTACAAGAGAGCAATACTGACATGTTTACAAGTTAACCGAATTGTTATATATTTTTTTTGTGCTACGGTAGCTAGGCCTTGTCAAGAAAACTGTCCAATTATTTTCCCTTGATAAACGTAGGTTTCTTCGTTCTTTTCGGACGGTTTCGGACCTGCACACACCTAAACATATGTTCTTGATGGAAGTTATGTCTGTCACATCAGACAGATCTTGTCAGAGGGCGTATTTTCTAACCAACTAACCTTCTTGAACCCTCAGTTTTTCTCTGCTGGCTGGCCTATGCGGTACTCCATACAGGTGACGGGTCGATCAGGCGACCCGACTTTTGCGAGCTATTGTGGCAAGGCCATTGCATGATCGTATACGTGTACTGACACATCCATATATAAGTAACTGACCGCTCAACATCGGGTGTGGGACATTATTTCCAGAGCCGATGTTGCAGTATCCCACGTCCTTAATGGCGACGCTATGTCCTCCACCCGTGTGTGAGTGATGTAGCGTTGTTCTTAACAATATTTTGTCTTATTATTAGCAGTTTTCAGTGCTAGCCCCAGGTTTCGGTGTTTTTTCTCGTCGGTGCCGTAAGCCTCCGACAACATTGTTGTATGACGCTGGTGACATCGGCCAGAACACCGGTGAAGGACGAAGCCTTTTCCCCATCCCTATTTTGTCCATGTTTATCTATAATTGTAACATCTAGATTTATTTGATTTATAATTTCAATACATTTGCATAAGAGTTAACTCATTTACTAAATTGCCAATACGACACCTGTTAGGGCTAAGTTTGTAAAATATATATATATGTATGTGTATGTATATGTATGTATATGTATGTATATGTATGTATATGTATGTATATGTATGTATATGTATGTATATGTATGTATGTGTATGTATGTATATGTATGTATATGTATATGTATATGTATATATATGTATATGTATATATATATATAGCATTTATTGTAATTTAGTGCACCGCCATAGCGTGCACTCAGGGTTTCATTGTATTCAGTCAAATCTATCCGTTTCCAATAATCTTTCCTTCCATAATTGTTCAATTTAAACACTCTATCTAGGCTTTTGCAGTATTTCTCATTCATTTTTTACTTTCTGATCTGTGTAAATTTTTTTAGGTCTTTTTGTTAGGTTTCAACTTGTAAAATCAAAAGGTGTCTGTCGTGTGGGGCTATTTACACTCCACCGGTTTTTATTGTAAATAGGCAAATTCAATACATTTATGAAAAACAAAAAAGCATAGGCCGATAGCAGTGAGTAAAATGATTTTTATTTATTGTCTTTGATTCCTAGATGCAGCGCTATTCTTGCTTGGCAGTATCCTTCTTGTGTTAATATTGCCATTTCTTTTCCCTGTACAGCAGAGAAGAGGGACACCTTAATGTTGGGCAGAGAAGTGTAACTTAAGCGCTGGATCTATTGCTTACATTGATCGCCATCTATTGTAAGGGTAGATCATTTTGGAGATTTATGTACCGTTCATTGTAGGGGCAGATAACTGCGTTAGGATTAAAAGTGACCGTGTATGACGGCGTTTGTTCATAGGGCACGCACGCACGCATCTTATTTGCAATATAATTTGTGGAGATTCTGATCAGGCGCAGTTTAAGGTCACACACACCATTATCTGCGCTACATTGCATTGAAGGTCCTGATCAGACGCAGCACTGAATTTTCGCATTTTTTTGTACTTTCGTTGGAAGACTGTTCAGATTCAATGAAAGTGTTAATGAAATAGTGCCAGGGTGCGTTTTCTGTAGACCCTGATCAGACGCCACTTGCGTCTATGCGCGATAGGTTTTTTTAAGCTCACCGTCACGTAGTGACGAGGTGAGCTTTTGGGATCACTTTTCGTCCGTCGTGCGTCCGTCCGTGCGTCCGACCGTCCGTCCGTGCGTCCGTCCGTAAACAATTCTTTAAACGACATCTCCTCCTAAACTACTGATCGGATTTTGACCAAACTTCACAGGAATGATCCTTAGGTGGTCCCCTTTCAAAGTTGTTCAAATGGTTCCGGTCCGTTGCACATCTAGGTCATAGGAGCCAAAAAGATTTTTTTTTTCACCAAAATCTTCTTCTCTGAAACCACAAGGCCCAGGTCTTTGATATTTGGTATGAAGCTTCATCTGGTGGACCCCTACCAAGATTATTCAAATTATAGTGCTGAGGCCAAAAATGCCCCCGCTCCGGGGCCCTTTGGTTTTACATGGGCTTATATAGGGAAAATCTTGAAAAATCTTCTTCTCTGAAACCGTAAGGCCCAGGTCTTTGATATTTGGTATGAAGCTTCATCTAGTGGACCCCTACCAAGATTGTTCAAATTAAAGTGCTGGGGCCAAAAATGCCCCCGCTCCGGGGCCCTTTGGTTTTACATGGGCTTATATAGGGAAAATCTTTAAAAATCTTCTTCTCTGTAACTGCAAGGCCCAGGTCTTTGATATTTGGTATGAAGCTTCGTCTAGTGGACCCCTACCAAGATTGTTCAAATTATAGTCCTGGGGCAAAAAATGTCCCCGCTCAAGGGCCCTTTTGTTTTACATGGGCTTATATAGGGAAGAACTTTAAAAATCTTCTTCTCTGAAACCGTAAGGCCCAGGTCTTTGCTATTTGGTATGAAGCTTCATCTAGGGGACCCCTACCAAGATTGTTCAAATTATAGTGCTGGGGCCAAAAAATGCCCCCACCTCCGGGGCCCTTTGGTTTTACATGGGCTTATATAGGGAAAATCTTTAAAAATCTTCTTCTCTAATACCGCAAGGCCTAGGTCTTTGATATTTGGTATGAAGCTTCATCTAGTGGACCCCTACCAAGATTGTTCAAATTATTGTGCTGGGGTCAAATATGCCCCCGCTCCCGGGCCCTTTGGTTTTACATGGGCTTATATAGGGAAAATCTTAAAAATTGGCTTCTCTGAAACCGTAAGGCCCATGTCTTTGATATTTGGTATGAAGCTTCACCCAACAAGGCCCAGGTCCTCCCCCCCCCTGTCCTAGGTCTTTGATATTTGGTATTAAGCTTCAGCTAGTGGACTTTATCAAGATTGTTCAAATTATAGCCCTGAGGCCAAAAATGCCACTGGCCCGGGGCCCTTTGGTTTTACATAGACATATTCAGAGAAAATCTTTAAAAATTATTCTTCTGTGAAACCACAAGGCCTAGGTCTTATATATTTGGTGTGAAATTTCATTTAGTGGACCTCTATCAAGATTGTTCAAATTATAGCCCTGGGGCCAAAAATGCCTCCACCTCGGGACCCTTTGGTTTTACATAGATTTATATAGGGAAATCTTTAAAAATCTTCTTCTCTGAAACTGCAAGGCCCATGTCTTTGATATTTCGTGTGGAGCTTCATCTAGGCGACAATTATAGCCTTTGTTGATGTTTGGTATGAGGCTTCAACTTTTTAGACCTCCCTCAACATTATGCACATTATAACCTTGGGGTCAATAATGGCCCTCCCCGAGGCTCACTTGTTACTCTATGGATCAGGTGAGCGATCCAGGGCCATCATGGCCCTCTTGTTTATCAACCGTAGGACTTCAAGCAGATCTTTCAGTTATTATGGAGCGGAGTACATTGTGCTCGCCGCTTTTACTGTAAGACTGGGCGGGCATACTGTACTCGATGATGGTTGACAAAATGATATCCTTTACTCGTCGTCGGTTGGCAAGGAAAGGGGTCCCAGCATCTACGGCTGGTTGTCATCATGAGGGAGTACCTTTCATTCTTAGTTTAGTCGGTGTACTTAGAGTATTCCGAGCGATACATTGTCGCTGCAGTGTTAACATAGGGGCTTGAATAAAAAAAAAAAAAAAGGTACTATATTAGAGACAAGGGGGAAACTTCGGCTCAATTTTTCGGGGGGAGGGGGGTTACCTCATTTTACCCAGTGTATGTTTTCGCAAATGCAGTTTGTTACCTGCTTTTTATGAATTATACAAGTTAAATATGTCCACTTTGCAACAATAATCCGCCTCCGTCTGTCACTTGCAGGAAACATGCTTTTCTCGCTTGAATTATCTCAGCACTCAAAATTCGGCATAACCGTGCGCCAAAAATGTTCAGGTTTTTATCAATAACAAGCGAACTAGTGTTACGGAGGGAACTTTTTCGCTTCCATCCGTTGTCTTTCATTTAACTTTAGCTCTCTCGGCCAATTTGAATTCAAAAAGATGTATTCGCAGCTCTAAATTTTGATTTCTCGTCATTTGCTTCGCTTTCCGCTGTGTTCTGTAAAAGATCTGAACAGAAACCAGGGCGCTTGCAATCATCGTCGTGTTTAAAAAGCAGGACGTGCTGTTTAAAAAGCGGGACGTGCAGATATAATCCGGAACTTTGCAAACTACGTCCGGCAGTATAGTAGCTAGGGTTACTGTTAAAATGTGTGTGATAGCCTTGATTTCTCCTTTGATATTTTTTTTTTCAATGTAACATATTCTGCTAGGACTACGTATACACGTATACGCAGATAAGTTAACTGTATGGTGTTTCTACGTATAATGGGCTGTGGTCTGGGAATATTGTATTGTATCGCTTTGCGGTCAACTTCCAATTAAGCCTCTGTAATTTTTTGACACATGCGGAGAAAAGGACATAAAAATCATGGTTTACTGAAAAGCAGAAGACGGCCTTAGATCTGATAAAAACAAGGCACAACTGTCTTGTTTATGTCCAGGCTGGGACGGACACAACCCATGTTATCGAGGAGATTGCTAGAGTGCTCCGCATTGAAGGGAAATGTTTGTCAGTTTCATGCACAACGGGTATCCGAATATCTATGTGTGTTTTGTGTGTTTTTTTTTGCAGAGTACTAAAGAACGTGTGCACATGACGTCGTCATCTTCTGTTTAAAAGCTCATACCCAGTACACGGCAACGGTTAGCTAAGCAAAAAAAAAAAAAAAAAAATATGCAGCAGTGTTAAACCAAATGGTTCAGAATATAAGTTAAAAGAGATACGGCTAGCAATAACTTGAAATTGTTTTACAAATTTGGATTCATAGTGGTCGGAATGACTGACGACTTTAAACGTCTGTTCTAATGCTGATACCTAAATAACAATGGCTGTTTTGTTGCCAGTAGGCTTGTAGGATTTTTCCTTTCTTATGCCCCCAACTTTGAAAAAGTTGGAGGGGCAGATTGGTTCTGGTTCGATCGTCCGTTCGTCCGTCCGTTACGCTTTTGATGCATAGCATAACTAAAGAACCGTGTATGCTAGGTTTTTGAAATTTCATATATGGATTCCTCATGGAAAATTAGCTGACGCGTATTTTTTTCTCGTCCGGATTATGCCCCTTTCAAGAGTCATTGCCCTTTGAAATTTTTTTAATAAAATCTTGTCAGTAAGATATCTCAAAAACTATTGGAGCTAGAGCCTTGAAAGTTGGTGAATATATTGGTGGTGATGAGTAGATGAACTGAATAGTTTTTGACAAAATTCCAAAAAATACTTTGTGAGTTATGGCCCTTTGTCATTTTGGTAATTTGTGCCTATTGTAATGTATGCGAAAAGTGATGCATTCCTTAACGTTAGAACCGTGTATGCTATGGTTTTGAAATTTCATATATGCGTTCCTGATGGAAAATAACCTGACACGTTTTTTTTTTTTTTTTTTTTTTTTTCATCCGGATTAACTTAAGAACCGTGTAAGGTAGGGTTTTGAAATTTCATATATGGATTCGCTATGGAAAATTAGCTGACACATATTTTTTTCTCATCCGCATTATGCCCCTTTCACAAGTTATTGTCCTTTGATTTATTTGTCAGCATAACCTTGGGGCCAAGGCCACACACTTAGAATTATTATTGTAATCATGGTAATTTTCGGTTTTATTGGACGGGTTTTTCAAAAATTCCGTCCTTTAAAATAGCGATGTCCGGGTGGGTGGTTGGGCGGGTGGATGGGCATTTTTTTTATTATTTTTTGGTGTTTTTTTTTCCTACATAAACACATATAAACAGAGATTATACCCCTACACAAGTTATATGGGGTGGGGATATGTCATTTGTTCTGTACATACATAAATGCATGCATGCATACATCGCTACCCTACCCTACCCTACCCCACGCTTCCCCACTCAAACCCACCCAACTCATCCCACTACACTACACCCCACCCCACACAACCCAACCATGCCCCACCCTACAACACCCCACCACACCTGCCCCACCTCACACACATGCATGCAGTCATGCACAAATCCTTTGTTGACTAGGAATATTTTTTTTTTTGTCTTTTTCTTCATAAACACATAACACAGAAATTATACCCCTACACAAAAGTTGATAGTGGGTGGTGATATACCATTTGTCCTGTACATACATACATGCATATATTCCTACCCTACCCTACTCCACTCACCCCACCCCACCCCACCACATGACACCCTACCCCACAACACCCCACCCCACGACAACACACCTCAACCCGGTCCACTCCAATTACACATGCATGCATGCAGACATACATGCATTTACACTCGAACATGCATGCTCATACAAAATCACTCATTTATGCTTGCACACCCACATACAAACATACATGCACACACACACTGATGCTTGCAAGCATACATGCAGGTACTCACACATGCATGCATGCATGAAAGTACACAAATATGCATGCATGCACACTTATGGACTCACACAATGTCATGCACACACACACACATGCATGCACATGCAGGAATCCCACCCCACGACAACCCACCTCAATCCGGCCCACACCACTTACACATGCATGCATGCACACACACATGCTTTTACACTCAAGCACCTATGGTCATACACAATCACTCATTTATGCTTGCAGACCCCCATACAAACGCGAATGCATGCATGCACACACACACACTGATGCTTGCATGCATACATGCAGGTTCTCACACATGCATGCACACTTATGGACTCACACAGGCACACACACACATGCATGCATATGCAGGCATGCACACTTATGCACTTACACATGCACACACACACATGCATGCATATGAAGACATGCACTCACGCATTAATGAGTGCCATAAGAAAACATGCATGCGCACATGCACTCAGGCATGCAGACATGCAATGCACTCTAACATGCATTCGCTCATGCATGTACACATGCATACACTCACACACACGCACATACACACGTATGCTTTCATGCATTCATGTACGCCCACATGCAGACATGCATGCACTCACACATGCATGCACTCATGCATGCATGCACTCACACTTGCATGCACTCATGCATGAACATACACATGCATGCATGCATGCGTGCACACACTTACATATTTTCATGCATGTATGTATACCCACATGCACACATACATGCACACATGCATGCGCTCACAGATGCATACATGCACCCATTTATGCTTACACACATGCATGCACTCGTGCATGAAGACACACACACATGCATGCATGCATACACACATGCATGGCTTTATGTATGCATGCAAACATGCAAGCACACATGCACTTATACATGCATACACAAATCATGTATTCACAGTTGCATGCATGTACGTACATGCATGCATGTACTCATGCATGAACACACGCATGCACTCATGTATGAACACACGCATGCACTCATGCATGAATACACGTATGCACTCATGCATGAACACACGCATGCACTCATGCATGAACACACATGCATGCATCCATGCACACACATGCATGCATCCATGCACACACATGCATGCATCCATGCATGCACTCCCACATGCAAACATACATGTACTCATGCATGCATATACACATGCATGCATATATATACACACATACATGCAATCCCAACACACACATGCACACACGCATGTATATTTTCATCAATCATTTAGGAATTGCAACTTCAATGCAAGTATCCATTTCTGACCTTGACCTACATTTTATGGTTCACTGACTTTGTAAAATAGTGTGACAACCCTAACTTTCACCCTGATGTAAGAGTCTGTTTCAAGAGTTTCATTGATGGTACTTGGTACATGCTTGCAACCAGGAGTGAAATTTTTATGCAGGCATCCATGGTTGACCTTGACCTAGATTTCATGGTTTGGTGACTTTGCGCCCCCACAGGCGCGACATAGCCTTCGGCGGACTTCTTGTTGTATGTTTTTGAGTCTTTAACAATATTTGTTGAATATTTTGCCATCTAGGGACAAGCAAAGGTTTGGGACATTGTGTTTTACAAACACCATTTCTAGTTTTTCTTTGCGAAGAAAAAGCGGGCAAAGAATGTAATTATAAAAAAACTTATTTTTTTCTGCTTTTCATGAAAGTATGAACGACAGCGAGTCGCTAGCAAAGTTTACATGATCCCAATGAACCCCTTCGGGGTTCATTTACTTTGCAAGCAACCCACTGCGTTCGAACTATCATGAACAGCAGAAAAATAAATTTCATTTCTTAAGTGTTTGTTTTCTTTGCCTCATACTGCTGCCTCACTCTATGGTTTATTGGCTATCTCAATACGTCAATCATTGCAAAACACCCACATTGAGCTGGCGGTCAATACAGTTTCAAAACCGTCTTCTGTAGCAGGTTTTGTTATCCATGCGATTAGGGGAGCAGCTTCTCAGTTTCTCCTTAAATGTACATTTTTAACAGTCAAAATGACATGTCCTTATCAACTTTTAATGAAATGGACATTCAATTTGTCATCCAACTGCTGTCAAGTGTCAAGGAAAGCAGGTCATGAAATGTACATCCACGGGTTTTTATGCCCCCGCCATTCGAAGAATGGTGGAAAGGGCATATAGCGTTGTCCCTGTCCGTGCGTCCGTTCGTCCGTGCGTCCGAAACTTAAACGCAGTCAATAACTTCCTTATTTCTTGATGGATTTTTTAAATTACTCGGCAGAAATGTTAACCATAATGAGACGTGTCACGTGCAAAACCCAGGTCCGTACCTCCAAGGTCAAGGTCATACTTAGACGTCAAAGGCCAAAACAAGGGTCCGAAACTTAAACGCAGTCAATAACTTTCTTATTTCTGGATGGATTTTGAAATTACTTTGCAGAAATGTTAACCATCATGAGACGATGTGTCATGTGCAAAACCCAGGTCCGTACCTCCAAGGTCAAGGTCATACTTAGAGATCAAATGTCAAAAAAGAGTCTGAAACTTAAACGCAGTGTGTGTGTGAATTCTGGTTTAACGTCGCTTTCATCAATTTTTCAGTCATATCACGACGGTATCTGGTTGCGACAGGGAGCTCAATGCTCACGTTTATAGTGCTGCCTCACTGAAGTACCATGTCCCAGACACATTACATGATACCACACCCAGTCACATTATCCTGACACGCAGTCAATATCTTACTTATTTCTGGATGGATTTTGAAATTACTTTGAAGAAATGTTAACCATCATGAGACGACGTGTCACGTGCAAACCCAGATCCGTACCTCCAAGGTCAAGGTCATACTAAGAGGTCAAAGGTCAAAAAATTTGTCCGAAACTTAAACCTTCTTTGGATGAATACGAACATAGACACATTTTCATGCGGGGGCATCCGTGTCCTATGGACGCATTTCTAGTTTATTTCATGTGTAGCACTTTACATGTCTATGGATGCTTTAGATACAAACTTTGGCTGGTCACTGGAAAAATGATGACGATTTTCTTCAGGAGGTATGAATATTAAATGACTTTTTTGTTGTTACTATTGTGAATGTGCTTTATCGCTTACTAATTTATGTATATGTGTGCAGTCTTTGCAAATAGTTTATCCATTCACAACGCATTTTTTTAAGTTTTTGGCCCCGGCCGTCGGGGCTTAAAGAAATAGGCTGCGCGACGCTTCCAAACAGAGCTGAAACCGACCGCACGCGAGTTCTGGTAAACCGCTCAGAGAATAAATGCCTGCCCAGGCAAAGCGGTGCGAGTAGGACCGTTCATGTTTATAAACCCGTTTGGTTTTGTTGGGCGGCAGGGCTTGATATGTCAAGTAATCTCATTGTCGGGTAAAAGTTCCACAAAATGGAAGCAACCTCTCCAAAATAACTAGTTGATGGACACTTTAAACATCAAATCAAACAAATAAATCCTGTAAAGTTTTTGGGTGAGCAAAATAATTAATATTGCGGTTGTGACTTCGGGCTCGTTTTCAGTGAATTAGTCGCATGCTCGACAAAACCCCACATGATACTTAACTGAACTGAAAACGTGCTTGAGAATTCCTTGTTTCGGCAACAACCCCATCATACATTCTATTATTCAGTTCTTATCTAAACGCCCCCCGCCCATCGGGCTTGAAGAAATAGATAGGCTGCATGATGCTTCCACGCAGAGCTGAAACCGACCTGCACACGAGCGCTGGTAAACAGCTTAAGCCTGCCCAGGCAAAGCGGTACAAGTCGGATCGTCCATGCTTATAAACCCTATTGGTTTCATTGGGCAGCAGGACTTCAGATGTAATTTCATCTCGATGTCGGGTAAAAGTCTCACCAAATCGGAAGCAAGGTCTCCAAAATGACCTTTACAGTATTGACGGGGACGTTAGACCTCAATTCAAACAAAAGCAAACAAAGTTCTTATCTAAGCAGGAAAAATGCCTGAAATGTTAGTATTTAAAAATAGCGGACAAAACGTTTTATAACCTTTTAATAGCCTGGTCGAGAAAGGCCGCTTTACTCAACAGCACCAAAACCTTTAAATGCCCTATGTATTTACAAGGCCCCATTTCTCACTTACTTTCCAATTCACTCAGGCTAATACAAGTACTTTTTCAACAGATCTAAGCACTTCACAATCAAACTTTCATAAGTCATCCATGTTAAGGCATTGAAACGGCCCCGCCCATTGGGGCTTGAAGAAAAAAATGGGCTGCATGATGCTTCCACGCAGAGCTGAAGCCGACCGCACACGAGTACTGGTAAACCGCTATGAGTATCTAAGCATACCAAGGTAAAGCGGTGCGATTCGGACCGTCCATGCTTATTAACTCTATTGGTTTCATTGGTCGACAGGGCTTGAGATGTCATTTCACCTCAATGTCGGGTGAAAGTCCCACAAAATTGGAAGCAACGTCTCCAAAATGACCTTTACAGTGTTGACATGGACATTAAACCTCAAATCAAACATACAAAATAAGGCATTGAAGGCAGATTTCGTTACTTAGTAATGTCGATAAAGCGTCTTTTTCAAGGACAGGGCACTTGGTGGTAGCAGGGATTAGACCCACAGCCTCTCGCTTTCGAGCCAAATGACTTGTCATTGCATATATTAAAAGACCACTTTGCTTGTTCAAATTAACGTTGGTTACACTTGCTCCATTCTTTAGCAACCATTTTTCCTTTCGCAAGTGTGTAGCTTAACGGCTGTTTCGCTCTACCCAATGCCATCTCTTCCTTTGCAGTTTGCTCGGTGTGCCTGCTGCAGTGTGCAGTTTGAGTCCCCATGCTTGAAGCAATTTTTAGTTTTCCAAACACATGTTGCCCCGCGCCAGCCCGGGGAGTAGAAATATGGCGGCTGCCTTCGGGAGTATGGCAGAGTGGTAAGACCCCCACCGAAAACAGTCCCCTTGCCGAGACCACCCGGTGCCCCGAAATAGGTGGCTGCCTTCAGCTTCTGTGGCAGTTTGGTAGAAGCCTCCAACATACAGAACAATCGTCCGTTCGACCGGTATTATTTTGTAAATCAATTTATTCAAATGGATCCTACCAATTTTTTAACAATTCACTACGCGAGATCTATCCTTTTAAACCTTTCCTATCTAGTGTTACTACCATGCCGCATTTGTATGTGTATCATCTGTGCTGGTGGGCCGCACACTGCAAAGAAGAAAACCTCATCTGTGTCTAACATATGTGTTTGTACTGTGTATGTGTCACTTTTTCGTGCTCAATCACTCTGCACATCAATGAAAGATGCATTTTGCATACGCTATTAGATAAGTAACTTGTCATTTCATGTTACCCCAAATGTAGTTTATGTTACACCAACGTTAACAGAATCGGATACTTATCCCTAAGTTCTGAAATGTACGTCATCATCTAACACAGCTTATTTCTTTAGCAGTTTATAAAATCATTTTTCACGGAAACTTATCACCTCAATAATTTCTTATCATAATCGTGGATCTCATATTTAGCAAACGATCTCCTGTTTTCAGAGCCAAGCTTTTATTTAAGCAAACGTTTTCGGCCTCCCTTGTCTGTAGGGAATAAAATATACAGGTCACGTTCCTTCTGTAGTGAATGGGGATCAAATTCCTTGTTGAAACAGGAGCCACTTGTTTGCCGTGAGTGGCGTCTCGTATGCTGGAAGAAGGGATCCTGATGATTGAGAAAAGCCCAGGGATCTCCAGCTTTTCAACACATCATTTTGGCCCATATTTCAGATAGACGAGGGTTTTGGGCTAGATCCGGCCTGAATCAATCGGCTCAGTTGTGCCAAGCTCTAGAATCGCACAGCTTGTTCTTATCTTCCTTCTTTCTTTATTACGTATCTTTATGGTATAAACCGGGTGTAATTTTGTCTTATTCCTCTATCTTTGAGTGTTGTTTGATGGGCGGCGGCTGATGGATTAATTGGTGGGCTTGTTCTGGGGAAATTAAGCAGAAACTTCTGTGAGGGAGAGAATACGGGTGGGGATGGGTCTCAACTGTTCCTCATTTTTTCATGGAAATCTGGGTGCATAGATGGGAGACATAAAACAGAAGTGGAGCGGAAGAACTCTGGTCCTGTCATCGAGTATAGTAGCAATGTAGCCTTGGCGTTGGAAATAGGAGATCCATTTCCATTAAACGTCCCCTTGTAGGGCTCCAAGGAGGGTGGAGCTCGTAGCTATCGAATCAAAAATTATCACCATGGGATCCAACACTAGGAAAAGAGCATTTTTAGATTTATCCGATGACGACCCGGAACCGACTGTCAATTTAAAAGCGAAATGACAATTTCGCTCGATTTTTAGTGATTTCGAGCAAGGAAGATAAAGCCGTTACAACTCTTTCTCCGTTCAAAATTGAAAAACAAATAGAATCATTGATTGGAACTCCAAAAAACGTCAAAACTAAAAAATGGGACACTTTTGATAGAAACAAACCGAAACTCACACACTGAAAACCAAAAAGTAAACAAGTTCTTTTATATGAACGTCTCTGTCACGGAACATAAAACATTAAACTGTTGTAAAGGAATTATCCGTGACAGAATGCTAAAACACGAATCAGAAGTCAGCATAATCGAATATCTAAAAGAACAAGGTGTATCGGCATGCAAAAGATTTAAAGTAAAAAGACGGAAATCCCATTGATACAATACACTTCTACTCACTTTCAACTCTACTTCCTTGCCGAAATCGCTGATTATCTTCTACAGGATAATTCCGGTCGAAATCTACGTGCCCAATCCCCTGCGTTGTTTCAATTGTCAGAGGTTTGGGCACCACGAAAATGATTGTACTGTCCCTGACGGGTCTGTTTGTGAGAAGTGTGGTGGTACCGACCACCACACTACCAACTGCAAGAACTCTCCAAAATGTGTGAAGTGCGGAAAAGATCATTTGTCTAAATCCAATGTCTGAAGTTTGGAAAAACAGAAAAAGAAATCATGAAAATCAAAGTTACACAAAATGTCACCTATTTGGAAGCAAAGAAAATACAACAAAACAAACCAGAAAACACATTCGCAAAAGTTGTCCAATCCCTTGCCAGGAAACCTGAAACAAAAGAAACATCCACACAATTTAATGAAAAAGATTTTGAAATTAAACCCGATTCTAAAGTAATTACCTCTACTGTTAAACAAAAACCCACATCATCACAACCTACTACATCGTCACAACCTACATCTACTCATCATTCAAGAACAGAATCTAGACCAACTTCACAGACCAGTTCACAACCTAACAGCAAACATTCTAGCAGATCTCACTCCCGATCCACGTCTGGGACAGCGGATCAAAAAGAGAAACGGCAAAGAAAAGCATAAAGGATCAAATCCAAATAGAAAAGGGGCGTCGGCTGATCCAGTAAAACTGGCTAATCAGTACGGCGCCCTTGAGGACATTGAGTTGGACGTTGATCCCTCCACGTTCTCAAAGCCTTATAAAAGATAAAGGATTAAAATCCTTGTTTTAATCTTCTCTCCATTCAACCATGGATAAGAAGTCAATAATTCAATGGAATTGTCGAGGACTGAAAGCCAATTTTAACGAACTTTTAATTTTGTCTACACTTTTTTCTCCTAATGTCATTGTCTCCAAGAAACTTTTTTGAAAACTACAGATAATATTAATTTCAAAGGTTACAGAATGTACAATCACATCACAAGGGATAATCAAAAGGCATCAGGAGCTAAATCAATCCTGGTAAAATCTGACGTTCCTCATAGGAAAATAGATATAAACACTAATTTACAAGCTGTTGCTGTAAATGTCACATTATCCGAATCCATAACGATTTGTTCTGTCTACCTTCCACCACACTTTAATTTTTTAAACAAGAATTAGAAAATCTAAGTAATCAATTACCTAGTCCTTATATACTATTAGGAGACTTTAATAGTCACAGTAAATTACGGGGTTGCTCGGATACAAATGACAAAGGACAAATCGTAGAAAACTTTATTGCTGAAAATGATTTATGTTTATTTAATGATAAACAACCAACATACCTTCATTCTCCCACAAGAAATTATTTTGCTTTAGATCTTTCAATTTGCCCTCCAAATATTTACCTAGATTTTGATTGGTCTGTTGTAGACGATCTCCATGGGAGCTATCATTATCCGATAGTAATTGAAGAAAATGAATCGACCCATTAGGATCGTCACCCCAGATGGAATTTGAGTAAAGCAAATTGGGAAAATTTTAAACACATATGTAATGAAAAACTTGAACCTGGAATTTTTAAAACTGCAAATGATATACAAGATTTTACTGATCAATTGATTGATATTGCTGAAAAATGCATTCCTAAATCCTCGACACTGTCAAAAAGAAACAAACCTTGGTTTAATGACGAAGTTAACAATTCAATCAATAAACGAAAATCTGCATTACGAAAATTTAATAAAAAAACCAACAAAAGAATCTTATCCATGCCAAACATATGCGAGCTAAAGCTCGTAAAACAATAAAATCGGCCAAAAAAGCATCTTGGCAGCAATACGTCTCCAAACTGAATACGAGAACACCAACGAAGAAAATATGGGACATGATAAGAAAAGTTAGTGGCAAAAACAAATCTAATAAACATGTCCATATCAAATCGAACGGAAATATATGTTCAACGGCTAAAGAAATTTCCAATGCCTTGGAGGAAAATTTCCAGAAAAACTCCTAGCTCAAATTTTTCAGAAAGCTTCCAAAATATTAAACAAGAACAAGAGAAAAAGAATTTAATTTTTCATCATTAAATCACGAAAAATATAATTTACCTTTCACTACTAAAGAATTATTAGATGCTCTCCATAAATCTTATGATACTGCTGTTGGTCCTAACGACATACATTATCAAATTTTAAAACATTTACCCAACAAGGCATTGGAAACGCTGTTAAATATTTTGAATGATATTTGGATCACTGGAAAGTTCCCTGAAAAATGGAGAAAAGCTACCATTATTCCTATTCCGAAACCAATAAAGATCATACTGAAGCCACTAATTACAGACCTATTGCTTCGACAAGTTGCTTATGTAAAACAATGGAGAGAATGATTAATGATAGGCTGGTTTGGTTCTTGGAATCAAACCAGCTTATCACTTAATTTCAAACTGGATTTAGAAAAAAAAACAGCTCTACTAATGATCATTTGATGCGCCTAGAATCATTTATACGTGATGCCTTTATTAAAAAAGAACATGTCGTAGCTGTGTTTTTTTTGAACTTGAAAAAGCATACGATACCACTTGGAAGTATGGCATCATGAAAGATTTACACACCTTGGGCCTTAAAGGCCAATTACCACTTTTTGTTCAAAATTTCCTATCCAACCGAATATTTAATGTTCGCATTGGAAATACATTATCGGACACATTTGATCAAGAACAAGGTGTACCACAAGGTAGTATTTTATCACCAAACTTGTTTAGCATAATAATTAATAATATAGTTAAATGTGTAAAAGACCCAGATTGTTCGCTTTTTGTTGACGATTTTGGAATCTTTTATCGATCTAAAAATATGGAAAACTTTGAATTTAAACTACAAAGGTGTTTGAATAATATAGAAACTTGGGCAACAGAAAATGGTTTCAAACTTTCTAAAACAAAAACTCAATGTGTTCACTTCTGCCAATTACGAAAGTTACATTTAGATCATGTTCTAACTATATACGGCAGTCCAATTCCAGTCGTCACTGAAGCGAAGTTTTTGGGTCTTTTGTTCAATAACAAATTCTTTTATTCCCCATATCAAAGCTATAAAAGCTAAATGTTTGAAAGCTCTTGATATTCTTAAAGTCCTATCCGGTTCCGACTGAGGAGTACATCGCAATGTTCTTTTAAATCTTTATAGATCTTTAAGTCGTTCCGAATTGGACTATGGCTCCATAGTCTATGGATCTGCTAGGAAATCTTATTTAAAATCTTTGGATACTATACATCAAGGTTTACGTCTAGAAAAATAGAAGTAAAACAAAGATCAGGAATCAATACAATTAACTTACTCCACCCATCAAAGACACCAAAGGGAAAGAAACACACAATAAGCGACCAGACCAAAATGGAAAACTAAACAAAGGAAGGCCATATGGACAGTTACTTTCCCACAAAATGGCTATATGGCCATCCAAAATAAAGACACAAGTGATACACACAGTAAGTAACAAACAACAACATAAATAAATCGCCACAGAAGAACCGCCTTGGAACGGTCAGTGGAAAGATTTCCACTGGGGGGGGGGGCTTAAATCGATTTTACGTGGCCACAATCCTCGCCCTTACTTCAGTCGCGATTTAGACAAATAATTTGTTCAGTCCGCATGAAGGCCTCCTAACTCATCAGTGCAACATCTCCGTGAACACAAATAATCAAAGAACCACAGAGGCGAGACACGGTGAGGACTCGACAGCAATATACCAGTGAAATGCTGGAGCAAAAGACAACCAACAGTTAGACTCCGATGGGCCCGACCAGAGACAGAGCATCAGGCACCAACCAACATTACCTTTAATTAGATCTCTCTAATTCTCAATAAGCCTTTACGTTGGAACAGTCATAGAATCTGAGGCCTGACCCACCGGCGTGCAATTAAAGAGGGAAAGAAAGTTGCCAACCGTGATTGGGTTAACTACCATGCATGCAGTCTGTCGTATAATATCCATGTTGTACCCAATCTTTTTATATCGAAGAATGATTTTACGAAATATGGTGCTAAAGTCATTGCGGTTATATATTTTTCTGAGTTTATATACCATAAAATTCGGGTTCCGATAGACCTTGTTGCAGAAGAGATCTAAGTCCAATATTGAATTTTGAAATTAAATCAGAATGGCGTCTATAAAATTTTGAGGCTTTGCGTAGTTTGTGGTACCGATAACCCTGATTAAGAAGTTTAGCCGTTTATAATTTATTACGAGTGTTGAAGTCAGTTACATGACTACACACTCTAGCAAATCGAATAAATTGCGAAAAATATAAACGCCATAGGATGGCGCACGAGGAACATCGCCATCCAAAAAAGGAAAATTTTGATCTCAAAATCAGTCATCGCGTTTATCATAAATTTTGCACGAAACAAACCCATCTACAATAGATAGATGTAAATCCAAAAACGGGGCCTCGTTATAAGAATTTGCTTTATTTAACTGAAGTTCTGGGGGGTAAATCTGACTGATCAAACCATCGAAATAGGTATTATCAATTTTTAATAAATCATCTAAACATCTAGAAGTGGAGCTAAAAGCTTCAATAATTTCAGATTGGTTATCAATGGAAAGCGACAACATGAATAAAAATCAAAAATGAGTTTCTTTAAGAGCAATGAAAACATTCATAAGAAAGATGGGTCATACTACGTAGTTTCGGCTAATAAAGCCTCATCAGTGACCCTGTAATGACCCGGCAAAGAAAGCCAGAGGAAACATACTGCAATTTTGCGAATTTCGAATAGGCAATCGATTCAAAGACTGATATAAATCTAAATGGGGTCAAAATAATTAAAAACCTGTCTAGAATATGAGTCTAAACCAATAATTTATTTCTGATTTCTCAGAATATTCACGCTGATCTAAAAGGACCAAAAGTAAAATATAAACTGCACTATGGTTGATGTACGGGGAGAAGTTTTTTGAAGTCTCTTTCATAAAAATACAAGAATAGTTCAGCCACTAGAGGTGCCCATCGGAATGCCCACAATTTGTCTAAATAACTTAGTACCGAATCTAATATAAATATTGTCAAGTGGAAAGGTGAGGGCATCACACACTTTCTGACATGACCAAAGTGTATAATTCTTATGCTCTTTAGAAGTGAAAAAAGCATTTCGGACATTACATGCAAGATAGAGAGAATCCTCTCTGTGAAAAGCCCATTCAATTAAACCATTAAGCTTTTCTTTTATAAGATTATGAGGGAGTGTAGTGTAAAGAGTGGAAAAATCGTAAGTAGACAGACTTGAAACACGAAAATGTCTGGATTTCAATTTATTTAAAGTAGAAGTAAAACAAAGATCAGGAATTGATACAATTAACTTACTCCATCCATAAAAGACACCAAAGGGAAAGAAATACAAACATTAAGCGACCAGACCATAATGGAAACCTAAACAAAGGAAGGCCATATGGACAGTTACTTTCCCACAAAATGGCCATATGGCCATCCAAAATTAAAAGACACAAGTGATACACACAGTAAGTAACAAACAACAACATAAATAAATCGCCACAGAAGAGCCGCCTTGGAACGGTCAGTGGAAGATTTCCACTGGGGGGCTTAAATCGATTTTACGTGGCCACAATCCTCGCCCTTACTTCCGTCGCGATTTAGACAAATAATTTGTTCAGTCCGGATGAAGGCCTCCTAACTCATCAGTGCAACATCTCCGTGAACACAGAAATCAAAGAACCACAGAGGTGAGACAACGGTGAGGACTCGACAGCAAGAAACCACTGAAATGCTGGAGCAAAAGAAAACCAACAGTTAGACTCCGATGAGCCCGACCAGAGACAGAGCATCAGGCACCAACCAACATTATCTCTTTAATTTTCAATAAGCCTTTACGTTGGAGCCGTCATAGAATCTGAGGCCTGACCCACCGGCATGCAATTAAAGAGGGAAGCAAAGTTGCCAACCGTGATTGGGTTAACTACCATGCATGCAGTCTGTCGTATAATATCCATGTTGTACCCAATCTTTTTATATCGAAGAATGATTTTACGAAATTGTGTGCTGAAGTCATTGCGGTTATATATTTTTCTGAATTTATATACTAAGTCACCATAAAATTCGGGTTCCGATAGACCTTGTTGCAGAAGAGATTTAAGTCCAATATTGAATTTTGAAATTAAATCAGAATGGCGTCTATAAAATTTTGAAAAGGCTTTGCGTAGTTTATGGTACCGATAACCCTGATTAAGAAGTTTAGCCGTTAATAATTTATTACGAGTGTTGAAGTCAGTTACATGACTACACACTCTAGCAAATCGAATTAATTGCGAAATATAAACGCCATAGGATGGCGCACGAGGAACATCACCATCCAAAAAAGGAAAATTTACAATCTCAAAATCAAAGTCATCGCGTTTATCATAAATTTTGCACGAAACAAATCCATCTACAATAGATAGATGTAAATCCAAAAACGGGGCCTCGGTATCAGAAGAATTTGCTTTATTTAACTGAAGTTCTAGGGGGTAAATCTGACTGATCAAACCATCAAAATAGGTATTATCAATATTTAATAAATCATCTAAATATCTAGAAGTAGAGATAAAAGCTTCAATAATTTCAGATTGGTTATCAATGGAAAGCGACAAAATGAAGTCTCTTTCATAACAATACAAGAACAGATCAGCCACAAGAGGTGCGCAATTAGTACCCATCGGAATACCCACAACTTGTCTAAATAACTTAGTACCGAATCTAATATAAATATTGTCAAGTAGAAAGGTGAGGGCATCACACACTTTCTGACATGACCAAAGTGTATAATTCTTATGCTCTTTAGAAGTGAAAAATGCATTTCTGACATTACATGCAAGATAGAGAGAATCTTCTCTGTGAAAAGCCCATTCAATTAAATCATTAAGCTTTTCTTTTATAAGATTATGAGGAAGTGTAGTGTAAAGAGTGGAAAAATCGTAGGTAGACAGACTAGAAGCACGAAACTGTCTAGATTTCAATTTATTTAAAACCTCATTCGAATTTTTTATAGACCAAAACAGATTTCTTCCTGATCTTTCAAAGACTTTATCACAATATTTAATTACATGCGTTGTAATAGCAGTAAGACAGGAAGTTAATAATTTAGAAAGTTCAGTGGTAGTGCAAGAACTAGAATTTGCAATGATCCGTGCTTTGTAAGGTTTTTTATGAAGTTTTGGTAACCAGTATAGCGTAGGAAGCTTGTCTTGGCCTTCGTTAACACACACAGCAAACTTGGTGGCTGAAAGACAAACATGTTTATCTACTATAGCTCTCTCTTCAGCCAAAGGCTGAAGTTCATAGGCCTTAGTACCACCAAGCTCCTGCTTAAGCGTGTTAACATAGTGGAGCCGTCACACAACGACGACGTTGTTAGCGGCCTTGTCTGCAGGGGCCAAAACAAACTTCTTATGAAATTCTTGAATACCTAGTTTAAGATGACGTAAAGACGTCTTGGGCTTAGGAGGTAATAAGTTAGTATTTTGAGAATAGAAAGAAATGCGTTTATTCACTAGTCTTAAAATGCTAAGTTTCCAGTCCTTTAGGGCTTTATACTCAACATACTCTCGCTTACACCATCGATTACCGAATTCATTCAAGGAAGCAGCGATTTCATCTCTACATTTACTGAAATCAATTTTAGAAGGAAACCGATATTTCGGTCCTTTAGAAATTATATTCCTTATCCTAGAATCAGGAATAATTTTCAAATTGCCAGTAATTACATGACCAGCAGCAGGATAGCAATACTTTGAGTTTTTACAATCACATGAATCAGGAGTATTAGTATCAATATCAAGATCTGAAACAAGTTTATTGAAATTAAAAATGATAGATCTAACAGGTTTGTTAAAACCTCATTTGAATTTTTATAGACCAAAACAGATTTCTTCCTGATCTTTCAAAGACTTTGTCACAATATTTAATCACATGCGTTTTAATAGCAGTAAGACAGGAAGTTAATAATTTAGAAAGATCGGTGGTAGTACACGAGTTAGAATTTGCAATAAACCGTGCTTTGTAAGGTCTTTTATGAAGTTTTGGTAACCAGTATAGCGTAGGAAGCTTGTCTTAGCCTTCGGTAACACACACAGCAAAGTCTTTATGATGAATCGAATGAACAATCACTCTATGTAAAAAGAGGGAAATTGTCTCTTCAATATGCTACTAAATTAGCCGCTAATCCACGCAATTCAGCATATGACACTGTTTTTAACCCTTATTATGAAAGGTTCTACAAAAACAAACCATCTGCTATAAAACCTCTTGGCCTGAGAATAAAACAGTTACTCGAAGAGGCCAATATTAATATTAAAATTATAGTCTTTTTCCTTGCCATCGAAAGAACCATGGGTGTTGAAACCTCCTACGACAATTTTTAGATTTGCAAAAAAATAAAAAATCCGAAGTAGAATCGCATATATTTAAGAACGAATTTTTAGAAATAAAATCGAATTTTAAAAATCACATTCCCATTTACACTGACGGTTCGAAATAAGATGAGAAAGTTGCTTGTTCTGTCATTAGTCCGAATTTCACTGACAGCATTAGATTACCCGATAATAGCTCTATTTTTACTGCTGAAGCGAAAGCAATTGATATTGCACTGTATCATATTAGAGATCAGTACGAAAAACAATTTATCATTTTTTCAGATTCTCTTTCTGTTTTAAAGGCTCTTAAAGATCAACAGCAGAGAAATCCCTTAATTCAACATTTAAAGAAAATTCCACTATCTTTCTCTCGCCAAGGAGATTATTTTCTGCTAGATTCCCAGTCACATCAATATTCGTGGAAATGAGTTGGCTGATTTAGAAGCTAAATCTGCTTTATCTTTGACTATAACAAATTTTAAATTTCCTTTTTCAGAGTTTAAATCTAACTTTAATAAGTATATCAAATACAAATGTCAATCTATTTGGGAGAAAGAAACCGATAATAAATTATTCAAAATAGAACCTAATTTTCACAGTAAATGCTATTTCTCAAATTACAGTAGGAAAGACCAGACTAAAATTACAAGATGTCGTATTAGACACAAAAGACTCACTCATTCTTACATCTTACAAAACGAACAAGCACCTTTCTGTGTATCTTGTAACGAACCGTTCACAGTTAATCATTTGATCATTTCATGTGTAGAATGTTATCATATACGCTCAAAATATTTTAATGTTACAACAATGAAAGATCTTTTTAACGAAATACCATCTTATCAATTAATCAATTTTCTAAAGAAATCGGACTTTTTAACAAACTGTAATCATTAATATTTTAACTTTTAAACTTCAATAACAATTTTATATCTAATACCTAATTATTTTTTGACGCTATATGCCCTAATAGGGTTGAGCGTCTTTAAACAAAATATCCAACCATCAAAACACATGTATTCTGTCAAGGGACAGAATGTAGATGTTGTGCAACCCTTTACTAATAGCGTTTTGCATGTATGGTTCTCTGCATTGATAGCCAACAGTAATTCACCAGTCAGTAAGTCAGCCAGTCAGAAAGACCATCACTGACTTACTGGCTTACTTTACGGCGCCCGCCAATCGGGGCTTGAAGAAATATATGGGCTGCATGATGCTTCCACGCAGAGCTCGTAAATCCGACCCGCACACGAGTACCGGTAAACCGCTTAGAGGATCAAACCCTGCCCAGGCAAAGCGGTGCGCACGAGTCGGACCGTCCATGCTTATAAACCCTATTGGTTTCATTGGGCGACAGGGCTTGAGATGTCATTTCATCTCAATGTCGGGTAAAAGTCCCACAAAATTGGAAGCAGCGTCTCCAAAACGACCTTAACAGTGTTGACGTGGACGTTAACCCAAAAACAAACAAATCAAACAAAACTGGCTGACTTACTAACTGGTCTGACACAGACAGTCAGATAGACATTTAGACGGTGGGACGGACATACGGACAGGCAGACACTGTTTAAATGGGTAACCGATATTCCAATGAAAGCCTGACCCAGCCTAACAGCTATGCGTTTCATGAAAATAACCTGTTGTTACAGATACTAAGAAAGCACAAGAAACAAAAAGGAAAACAGTTATTACTTCTTCCACTTTGTATCACAAAAGCACCGTGTAGCATCGACTCCGGAACTTGTTACTGAAAAGTACCAGCGAAATCAATATTTATCGCAAGTATGGCACACAGTAAGGAAGGTAAAAAGCTGTTTACAGGTTTCTACAGGATTCTGCCATTTAAAGCAAAATGGATGTGTCGGAGAGATATTGTAACTTATCAGTCCCCATCATTATTGTTCAGGAAGTATAAAGCCTGAATGTCTGGATCACTATAGTACCCTGCAAGTAGAGTTATCTAGACTCTGAGTGTGGAATCAGTCGAATGTGTTGCACACTCAGGCTAGTTTCTCTTATTTCATACAAACGACAAAGGGATTCAATGTTGACAAATTGCACCGTCTGTCATTTCTGTTGTTTACGATCCGTACAAATAATTGTGCCCATTAAGGCACCTATCGGCTGAACGGACAATTGAGGCAATACATAATCAATGTCTCTGGACAATAATTACCTTTTAAAAAGAGTGTTATAAGTTAAAGTCCAAGTTTTTCTACTGTTTACATTTCTGTAAAGTTCTCCCGCCGCCATGTTGAATTTCGTTTTAGGAACGACCGCTTCGGTTGGTTCATAGCTGACAAGCCGGCCGATCGGAGTGGTTCTCCTAAGGTATTACCATGGATAGAATAGAATGCACGTAAAATGCTCGTGCCCACAACCTAGCAACCCAGAGTATAAATACCCGGTGCAACGCAGCGTTCGGCACCAGCAGCCAGACTGTTAAAGTGGCAAGGTCGAGAAAATTGGGAAAAGCACCATGAGAGAGGTATAGAAAATCGGCGAAAACTTATTTCCCGGATTTTAGAGTGGAGAATAGACCTGGAGAGGGTTCCTTTGGAAATACCAGTGTGATAAGTCTCCGTCTTTGATGATTTTCCCAGTTGTTATAAAGCTTTCCTAGATTTTGGAAGCTTTCCCAGATTTTGACCGGTTTACCCGAATTTCGGGACATACCCCGGATTTCATCCCTTAACTTTATTTCTTGCATTAAGCGATGATTAAACACTCTGAGAACTGGAGAATCGTCTAGCGAGTCGTGGTTAAAGCTTTTTAATGTAAGAGAATTGCTTACACAAGGAAATTTGGGAGAACGTGTCAGAAATTGTCGAGTTTTTGTTATATCTCGTCCGAAAGTCTTGTTGTATGAGTTCTATCGAGAACTAAATTAATATTGCACATAGTTAATGTGAGTTTCTTAATGTAATTATCTTGAAAAAATCGTAGTTTAAATCCCATGCTTGTCCATTAAAAACCTGTGGAGTGTAAATTAATCTTGAGTCTACCATGTCCCTTGCCCGAACCCACAACAAATCAGGATGGATAATGGAATCCTGGTTTTTCATGTAATGTTCCGACTCCTTTGACAGCGATAGCTCGGCCGAAGCAAATCCTCACCTCCTGGCGTATCTCATACGAAGCTGAGCAAAGGGTCGGAGGGTTACATTTGGTGTCACAGAAGTGCGATACATATTTTTTTCTTCCCGTCCTGACAGAATTTTTGTTCCGCATATAGGCCTAAGGTCCCCTAACCTTGAGATTTTTGGGTATTTAAAAAAAAAAAAAAAAAAAACGATCTGTAGTGAAAAAAAAAAAAAAAAAATGGAACAAGGCCATTCCTCAAATTACATGGAAGAACGAGACTTCGAAACTGAGCAGATTCCTTCCAGGAATAGCAGTCTAGACCGAAATTCTAGACATTCTAGCCCTGATAGAGATATTTACACGCAAATTACATCGCTGGCTAATTATGTGAAAAATACAATGTCGTCTTTGAGTGAGACACTGGAGAGTAGGTTAGACAGGTTGAATAAGAAACTATGTGAGTTGCAAAGCCATGTGCATGAAATAGATAACAGAAAAACAAATAATAGAATAGGGAGCGATTCACGTTTCTCGGTTTCTGGGTCCAGTAGACCAAATAATGTTATTGGACATGGTGAGAGTGCAAGTTTGCATGTAAGGTCGCATGAGAATCCGCACACGAGGGTGAAACCGCAATTGTATGATGGTCAGTCCGACATTGACGAGTATCTTACTCAATTCAATATAATAGCAGAAATAAATTAGTGGAGTAGAGATACAAAAGCTCTACATTTGGCAAGCAGTTTGACGGGTAGTGCACGGTCTTTACTTAGCGAAGTAGACTCGGAGCACAGGCGCAACTTTTCAAGCTTGGTGTCCGCCTTACAGTACAGGTTCGGAACTGTAAATAGAGCTGAAGTGTACCGAGCACAACTTAAAAATAGAGTTAGGCAAAGGGGGGAAACCATTCCCGAATTGGCTCAAAACGTAAAAAACTAACCAGACAGCCTTATCCGGGCGCTAGCTCAAATTTGATAGACACTTTGGCACTAGATCATTTTAATGATTCTTTGCTAGATTCGGAAAATGAGACTGAGGTTGCGAGAATGCAGTCCGAAAAGCATTCAGGAAGCCGAAACTTTGGCCGTGAAAATGGAAGCGCAACGAATAGCTGATAGACAGCGTAGTAAGAACGTTGGGTCACTAAGCGAAACCTCTGAGACTGAAATGTTCGAGTGAAATGAGGAAAATGGCTGAAACTGTGCATGGACTGGTTGAGAGTGTTGAAAAATTGCAGAAGGGACAAAGGTCAGCGGATATTTGCAAAACCTAAAAACGGGAACAATAACATTTTTTTCCGGACAAAACAGGTCACATAGACCTAACCCAGATTTTAATTACAGAAATAGGTTCAGGGGTAATAACTGGCAAAGAAATAGGCCACAAGTGGGTCAAAACAATAGCAGATTTGCGAGACCCTACGAGCAGCGAAATGGTAATAGCAGATCGACCGAGCACCCTAATAACACATTTCAACCTCGCCGACAGGGAAACGAAAACGGGTCAAGTCTGAGGGCCGCAGCTCGACCTTTAACAATGTTAGGTCCAAAATTGTTCAGCTTAATCACACCGGAAATGACGATGATGGTTATTCTGTTCGTGCTACCGTGAATGGAAAAACAGTGAAATTGTTATGCGACTCCGGTGCGAATGTTACAATTCTAAATAGCTCATTACAAAATACATGGGGAGAGAGAATGGAACCATGCTTAACTCCTGTAAATACACAATTACTTACGGCAACTGGGGAAACTAAACCATTTCATGGAAAAGCACTTGTTCAGATTAGTCTGGGAAAATGTACTTTTCAGCATGAGGTTCTGTTTGCAGACATAATCCATGATGGGATCCTTGGCATTGATTTCATGATCACGAATAGCTGCCTGAAAGTAAAGGGAGTGGAAATTCCTTGCTTTATGAGCAATGGTGCCCAACCGCAATGTTGTAGAGTAGCTTTAGTAGAAAATGTGAGTGTACCCCCTGAGTCTGAGGTGATCGTTTCTGGAAAACCCCTGGATAATCTGGACAGGAGTAGATTAGGCATAGTAGAACCGTCTAATAACTTTGTGCAGAAAACTGGTGTAATGGTAGCGAAGGTTTTAGTAGATCCCAAACTGGGAAACATTCCCTTACGACTGGCTAATTTTAGCAATGAACCAATTATGGTAAATAAAGACACGGTAACGGCGGTTCTGCTGCCTGTAGAGTCGGTAGACAGTGATAATGGTAATTTCTCCCGACAGTCTCAGGTAAATGATAGCAGTGATACCCCCACCGATTTGCCTGAACATCTGGAACCATTATTTGATAGATCATCTATTAACTTAGACATGTCACAGAAAACTAGATTACAGCAATTCCTGATTAAACATCAGGATATTTTCTCTAAAATCTCCAGTGACATAGGGCATACTACGTTAATTAAACATCATATAGATGTATAAGAAGGGCAGTTGTCAGTTTCTGGCGAAAGAATGTGCACTGTACTGGTTAACCGCTTACGTATAAGCCTGCCCAGGAAAGTGTTGATAGGTAAACTGACCAGCTCAAAAATGACCTAAATAGTGTTGACTGGGCCATAAATCTCCAATACAAACGAACAAGATGTACAAAATGCCAAACCCGTGAAAAAGATCCCCTAAAGAATACCCCTTGCAAAACGAAAAATCGCTGAGCAGGAGATTCAGAAAATGGTAGATGGTATCATAGAGAAGTGCCTCCAGAGTGCTTGGAATGCTCCTGTTGTAATGGTCACTAAACCTGATAATTCTATTAGATTTTGTTGTGACTTTCGTGGTCTTAATGAGGTGACTGTTAAGGACTGTCAAGCCCTTCCCAGAATTGATGACAGTCTTGACGCTTTGTCAGGATCGAAATGGTGGTCCTCCCTCGATATGAAAAATGGTTATTGGCAGGTCGACATTGCGGAAGAAAATAGACATCTTACTGCATTCTCTATACCTGGGGGTGAGCAATGGCAATGGCGGAAGCTAGCTTTTGGCCTCTGCAACTCTCCTTCTACCTTCACTAGGCTTATGCAGATGGTATTTTCTGGCCTTCTTTGGAAATAAGTCGTCTTGTACGATATTATCTGTCATTCAAAGACATTCGATGAGCAATTAACCAACTTAGAAATGGTCTTTGAGAGGCTGAGAAAAGCTAATCTAAAACTAAACCCACAAAAATGCCACATATTTCAGAAAGAGGTAACTTTTCTGGGACATACAATCAATGAAAATGGTGTAGGAACTTCTCCTGATAAGATCCGAGCTGGTAAAAATTGGCCCACTCCAAAAGCTGCTAAGGAAGCAAAAAGTTTTATATCTTTGGCAAGTTACTACGGTCATATGTTTACCAATTTGCTACCATTGCAAAGCCTATTCATCAGCTTGCTGAAAAGAACAAGAACTTTGAATGGACCGAGGAATGTGAGAAGTCTTTTCAGATGATAAAGGATACCTTATGCAGGGCCCCTATCCTCGCTTTCCCCACTAAAACTGATCCCTTTGTTTTAGACTGTGATACTTCTAATGTTGGACAGGGGGCCGTGTTGTCCCAGATTCAGAATGGTGAGAAGGTTATCTGTTATTTTAGCAGATGTTTTTCGAGAGCTGAAAGAAACTACTGTGTCACTCGCAGGGAACTGCTGGCCGTAGTAAATTCCATAAAACACTTCCACCATTATCTTTATGGAAATAGATTCACAGTTCGATCTGACCATGGTAGTCTTCGTTGGTTGTTGAATTTTAAACTCTTGGATGGACAGTTAGCTAGAATGTTGACGTTCTTATCTGCATATGATTTTTCTATTCAGCATAGAGCAGGGAGACTGCATAGCAACTGTGATGCTTTGTCAAGGAGGCCCTGTGTAGAAGTAAACTGTAAATATTGTGAACGGGTAGAGAGCAAGTTCTCTGGAGAACAGGTGGAAAATGATCAAGAAATGGTCTTTGTCAATAGGATTAGTCAGACTGGTAGTTCGTTGGTTACTTCCAGTAAAGTATTAGGATTTTACTTAGTACATATTTTGAGTTGTATTCTGGCAATAGCTGTGGCTTCGCTTCCAACTATTTGGACCAGTATAGTTAGCTACATAGAGAAAGGAGTAGAGGTAATAAAGATGTCTGGGAAGATGTCTTGTCTGATTAGTGAACAGAGGGTTCCTCCTGACAAAAGATTAAGAAGTGAGTCTGGGAGGCCTAAGAGAGTCTCAATGGATGGAAACAGAGCTAAGAAAATAGGGGAAATTAGAGAAGTTGATAGTGTAGCAACAGGCAATAGAAATCAATCTTTCGGTGTTTGTGGTAAGGTTAGTAGAAACGAAGGAAAAGAAAACTCTTTGCCTAAACCTGGAACTTCCAGTGACGATAACCCCGACAGTCCTGGTTCCGAAACCAGTTTAGGTAATAATAATAATAGCCACACAAGTAGGAAATATAGTACTGAAGAAGTAGATATAGACTGGGAAATTTTTGATTCTGTTAAGATGAGAGAGTTACAGTTCGCAGATCAAGTGTTGAAAAAGTTGCACGACTGGAAAGAGAGTGGAAAGAAGCCAGAGTGGGGTGAAATAGCTGACCAGGGTTTGGAAATGAAATACTATTGGCATATGTGGGAACTTCTGTATTTGCGAGACGGAGTGATATATAGGAGGTGGGAAAACTTTAATGGGAAAGAGATAAAGTACCTTTTGGTTGTCCCAAGATCTCTACGAAGATTCATTCTTTGTCATCTGCATGATAGTACTGCTGGTGCCAGGTAAAAGATAGATTCTTTTGGTATGGTTTAAAGGGTGATGTAGAGTATTGGTGTAGAGAATGTGAGATATGTGGCTCAAAGAGAGTAGCTCAAAGAAAAGGCAAAGACCCAATGAAGCAGTATAACGTTGGTTTACCTTGGGAAAGAATAGCCATAGATTTTATGGGTCCTCTTCCTCGGACGACCCTATGAATGGCAATGCCCCGAAAAGATATCTAATGGTCATTGTGATTATTTCACGAAATGGACTGAAGCCATACCACTGGAGAATCTTGAGGCGAAAACGGTTGCAAGAGCGCTTATAGATAATATCATCTGTAGGTTTGGCACCCCACTTTCCATTCATACTGACCAAGGTGCTTCCTTCGAAAGCCTATTATTTCAGGAAGTCTGTCAGATTCTAGGGATTAAGAAAACTAGGACTACTAAGGCAATGCCCCAGTCCGATGGAATGATAGAAAGGGCTAATCGAACCATTATTAACATGCTGTCGGCCTTTGTGTCAGAGCACAAAAGAGATTGGGATCATTATGTTCCTTTAGTGATGATGGCCTATAGATCCTCGGTCCATGAATCAATTAAAATAAGTCCGAGTATGATGGTATTTGGTAGAGAACCCCGATTACCTATTGACTTGATATTCGGTGAGCCTGAAAGGGAAGAGCCAGAGCGGTTACATGGAAGTCAGTATGCTAGCCAGTTGAGAGATAGGCTGCATGATGTGCATGAATTTGCAAGAAGAAGAATGCAGCTTTCGAGCGATGCTATGAAAGACAATATGACCTCAAAACCAATATGAGAGAGTTCGAAGTCAGTGAGGCAGTCTGGTTGTACGACCCGGTTCGAAAAGTAGGTTTAAACCCGAAATTACAGAGACCTTGGAAAGGTCCTTTTAAAGTGTTAACGAAAATATCTGATATCCTATATCGAGTTCAAGAATCGCCTGGGCATAAGCCCCGCATCGTACATCATGACCGGCTAAGAAAATATACTGGAAGGGATCTGCCTGTCTGGTTCAGGCAGTAACGTTGAAAGTGAGACGTGTCCTTCTTTCTGTTCTAATCAACTACTACTGTGGGATCTGTGAAGATCTGCCTTTTAACACCAAGGCCAAATGTATAACACATCTGCGGGAACAACATGCAGGATTCCAGTACAAGTGTACCATCTGTAAAAAAGCTCTACAGGAGGAACGACAATCCCCATGCCTGCAATGCCAAGCGAGGCGATTATTTACTTATTGCCACCGCTACGGGTGACAAAGGGGAAGTGGCTCAAAGGGCCCTTGAAATGTTCATGGCGAATGCCAAAAAGATTCTGGTGGTTGAGAGGCGGGGTTATAAACCCAATTTTAATCAACCCTTCGGCTTCAATAGTAGGATTAACTCTAGGCCGCTCTCCTTTTCCCTCAAATCCCGGCATGTCGCCGATATAGAGTGAAGAGTGAGGCTAACAGAATACGACTATGAAGAAATGACGGGATGTCCAGAGCCCGTATTATGCGAGGAGAGAGAGGAGAAAGAAAAACAAGAGAAAGAAGAGAATGACAGAAAGGAGAAAGAAAGGAAAGAGAACGGAGAGAAAAAGAACTAAAGGAGAGAGAAGAAAAAGAAAGGAAAAAGAAGAGAATGATAGAAAAGAGAAAGAAAGGAAAGAGATAGAGCAAAGAGAAAAAGAGCGAAAGGAGAGAGAAGAAAAAGATAGGGAGAGAGCAAAAAGAGAAATAGGAGAAAGAACGAAAAGAGAAGGAGAAGGAGAAAGAGAAAAAAGAGAAAGAGGAGAAAGAACGATAAGGGAAGGAAAAATGAGAAAGAGAAGAGAGAAAAGAGGAAAAACAACAAAAGGAGAGAGAAGAGAAACAAAAGATAGAAAGAGAGAAAAAAGAGAAAGAGTTGAGTGAATCGAAAGAGAAGGAAAGAAAAAAGAGAAGAAAGAGGAGAAAGAACGAAAAGAGAGGGAGAGAAAGAAAAGATAGAAAGAGAGAAAAAAGAGAGGAGAAAGAACGAAAAAAGAAAGAAGTGAGGGAAAAGAAGATTAAAGAAAAGAAAGAGAAAGAGGAGAGAGAACGTAAGGAAAGAGAGAAGGAAAGGAAAGAAAAGGACAGAAAAGAAAAAGAAAGAAAGGGAAAAGAAGAGAAAGAAAAGAAGGAAAGTGATAACAGAGAGAAAGAGGAGAAAGAAAATAGGGAAAGTGAAGTGGCAGAAAGGACGACAAAACCAAAACGAAAAAATATTAAGATCCCCTCCCCCACCCATAAAAAAACTGGAACAGATCCACATGGATCAAACCAGTAGAAGAACATTAGATGTGGGTGGGACCAAATTTTACACTTGTGAGAGGACACTTACCTCAGTCCCAAGTCTCCTCTCACGTATGCTATCAAAAAATTCCCCTATGACCCCAGTAAATAACATGTATTTTTTGACCGTGACCCCCAGGCCTTTACTCATATGTTAACTTTTATCCGAACTGGCGAAGTCCTACCCCGAAATATTGAGCAGTTATTGAATTTACGAGTGGAAGCGAAATTTTTTGAGTGCGACAAATTAATAAACATGATAGATAGGAAGTTGAGAGAAGTTGGACTGGATGAGTGTCAGAGTAAAAAACAACAGAAGAGTGGGTGGGTTTGACTGTAAGTGAAAGGAAGTATGAATGTAAAGGGCACAAATTAGTTTACAATCATTTACATTTTCAAGGCAGTAGCTGTATCTTTTAATCATGTCCCAAGTTTACTTAACGCAACAAGAAGTAATTTGAATGAGAATCAGCTTAAATTTGAGTGTTGATTAATGGATGAAATTGTGACAGTGACGGTGGGGACATATCAGTCTCTAACCGAGCTGTTTACAATGCATGAGTGTGAGGATGGGAGACATGATAGTCTCTAACCCAAGTATGGGCAATGGTGACAGTGAGAACAATAATAGAGAGGATATAATACCTAATAAACCTTAAGGATACCTATATTCTGATATATCTGTATATGTTTAAATACCTTGAAAAGGTAATACATATCTAAAGCTCCATGAACCCTTCCCCCAAACACTGTTTAAAAAAGCGCTCAGAAAAAGTCACAATCAAAGATTACAAAACTGACTGGCATTGCATGGCTTGGGTTATCCTCCTGTTGAGAGAAAGATGCACATCCTACTGCTTAAAAAAGATGCACAGGAAAATCCACAAACAAAGATTACAACTGCAGAAATGGTGAAGAAGGGAAGGTAATGCTCAGGGTTATATTTGATTACTTCTCCTCTTCTAAACAAAACACCTACAGGAGAGACGTATGTACTTCGAACACCGACGTAGAGAAAACACTGCAATTACTATACTGTACTGAGACTGATCCATGGCGGAAGAGGTCAGCCTTTAAGGAAAACTGATCCATGGCTGAAAGGGTCAGCCTTTAAGGAAAACTGTTCCATGGCTGAAATGTCAGCCTTTAATGAAATTGGTTCCATGGCTGAAAGTGTCAGCCTTTAACGAAAACTGTTTTATGGCTGAAGATGTCAGCCTTTCAGGAAAACGGTTCCAAAGTTGATGATGTCAGCTGTAAATAAACAAGGACGATGGTGACCAAATGGTGTGCTTTTGGTCTTCTGGGTGATAATAAGCAGTTGTTTCTATATACTGTCTGTATACAGGTAAACTTTAAAGTACTTTAAAGTAAATTTAAATTAACTAGGCAACTTCTGCTTGCGCTAAATGCAAGAAAGTGTGATTATTAACTACAAAATAGGTCATATATATGACTCTGAACAAGAGATAATACATGTGGACTCTTTTAATAAGAGCTTTATAATATTATAAACAGATCAAACTAACTTAAAATAAGAAACTATGAAACTAAGTTTAGATTTTTTTTCACATAAATATGAACAATGAAACATTTAAACAGAAAATTAAATGATTTTTTACATAACAGGGATGCAATGATTCTGTATGTAAACACAGAATTGATTTCTATTTAAGATCTTCCCGAACTATAGATTCACCATTGTTTATCCCATTTCTAGGAGTGTATACTTGCATTAGCAGTGGTGGTGCTGGCACAAGTATACACAGAATAAAATCATTTATTCCTATTGAACGCATTGGTGAATTTGTGGTACATTAACTGCAATCTAGTACTGGCTATACAGATTCTTGTGTTGCCCCAAACAAAATTAATCATGAAGGACTCTATCCTTCATGGCATGCCTGTTGAAGAAAGAAAAAAAAAAACAATGACTACATATGAAAGGAATGCAACATTATCCAAGTGATAAATCACAGTGCAGTTTCCCCCAAAAACTACAGTTCTCAATAACTTCAAGTAATATACAGTGTTTGAGTTCCCCCATTTTTGGTACAGACACCCCTCACGCTTTCTGAAAATTGGTGCTACCAACTTTTAGAAAGCTGAAGGTCCTGATATATGTTGCATTCCATTGTGTATGGAACATGACACAAAAATGACAGAACATTAATATATGGAACATATTTTGGTTAAGTGATACAAACTGATTGGTGGCTGAATTTAGCTTTAATTTTAATTGGGGACCAATTTTTTCTAGGGTTGGGGTAGTGTAACATATCAGCCCCCATCAGTATTGTTCAGGAAGTATAAAGCCTGAATGTCTGGATCACTATAGTACCCTGCAAGTAGAGTTAACTAGACTCTGAGTGTGGAATCAGTCGAATGTGTTGCACACTCAGGCTAGTTTCTCTTATTTTATACAAACGACAAAGGGATTCAATGTTGACAAATTGCACCGTCTGTCATTTCTGTTGTTTACGATCCGTACAAGTAATTGTGCCCATTAAGGCATCTATCGGCTGAACGGACAATTGAGGCAATACATAAACAATGTCTCTGGACAATAATTACCTTTTAAAAAGAATTTTATAAGTTAAAATCCAAGTTTTTCTACTGTTTACATTTCTGTAAAGTTCTCCCGCCACCATGTTGAATTTCCTATTAGGAACGACCGCTTCGATTTTTTCATAGCTGGCAGCCGGCCAATCGGAGTGGTTCTCCTAAGGTATTACCTTGGATAGAATAGAATGCACGTAAAATGCTCGTGCCCCCAACCTAGCAATCCAGAGAGTATAAATACCCGGTGCAACGCAGCGTTCGGCACCAGCAGAAAGACTGTTCAACTGGCAAGGTCGAGAAAATGGGAAAAATACCAGAGAGGTATAGAAAATCGGGCAAAACTTATTTGCCGGATTTTACAGTGGAGAATAGACCTTGAGAGGGTTCCTATGGAACATACCAGTGTGATAAGTCTCTGTCTTTGATGATTTCCCCAGTTTTTATAAAGCTTTCCCAGATTTTGGAGGCTTTCCCAGATTTTGGAAGCTTTCCCAGATTTTGACCGGTTTACCCGAATTTCGGGACATACCCCGGATTTCATCCCTTAACTTTATTTCTTGCATTAAGCGATGATTACGGACTCTGAGAACTGAATCAGAATCAGAATCAGAATTGTTACTGGTGACACGTCAAAAGACATTCATACACCAGGACCTGTGATGTGGGTAGTTAGTCCCCAGCTCCAACCAAAGAGGTAAATTTAGCTACACAATCATCAGCACCTTCAGCTGTCGAGATAATCGAATCGGGAAGGGCATTCCAATCTCTAATGGTTCTGGGGAAGAACGACTCTTTATAAATGTCAGTTCTTGCAGTAAGGGTCTGAAACGCAAACGAATGGTGATTTCTACAGTGTCTAGCTGGGGGAACAAGGTCATCTGTTGGAATGCTGGCAGCACCCTTTAGACCTTTGTATAAAAAGATTAGCCTACTGTCTTTTCTTCTTTTCTTGAGAGACTCCCATTTTAATTTTCCAAGTATTCCAGTCATGCTCCCAGTTTCAAAGCAGTAATTGCCTGTTACAAATCTAGCAGCTCTATTCTGAACCTTCATAATTTCATCGTTAAGGACCACTCCACTGGGGTCCCAGATACAACTACCATATTCCAAGATTGGGCGAACAAGACCTTTATATGCCGTCTCTTTAACATCCTGAGGGCACTGATGAAGATTTCGCCTCAGAAAACCAAGCGTTCTATTTACCTTAGTACACATGTTGCTCATATGAGTATTCCATCTCAAGTTGTGTGAAATTGTCACTCCAAGGTATTTAATGGAGTCCACATTCTCGAGGACCGTTCCCTCTAAGGTGTAAGAAGCCTCAACTTTATTAGATCTCTTCCTAGTTATCTGCATTTTATTGCATTTAACTGGCTGAAATCTCATGCCCCATTTTCGGGCCCAACATCCCAATCTTTGTGTGTCAGCCTGAAATTTCACTGAGTCATCTGTATCTCTAATTTCCCGGTAACAAACCTAGTCATCTGCGAACAGTCTTATATCTGAGTCAACGTCAGAGGAAATATCATTGATGTATAGGGAGAACAAAAGTGGACCAAGAACGGTCCCTTGCGGGACTCCAGACAAAACTGGAGCCCACTCCGAAGATTCACCATTAACAACAACCCGCTGTTTTCTGTAGCAAAGAAAGGAATCTATCCATTTGAGGGTCTTTCCCCCAATACCATAACCAAATAACTTAGATTTAAGTAGTTCATCAGGAGGGGTGTCAAAAGCCTTCTCGAAGTCCAGAATAAATGTGTCCACCTGTCCCCCTTTGTCCAAGATTTTTGCCCAGTCATTAATAACTGTGCTTAGCTGAGTTTCACAACTGTGCCTTTTCCTGAATGCATGTTGTCTGTCTGACAAAAGTTTATGTTCGTCCAAGTGGGCCATGATGTTTGAGCAGACTATATGTTCCAGCAATTTACACAGAACACAAGTCAGAGACACCGGGTGATAATTACGGGCAAGAGCCCTATCTCTTTTTTTGAAGAGTGGACAGATGTTCTTTGGGGATTTCACCCGTATCAAGAGACTGTTGAAAATCGCTAAACAAACTGAAATATTGACAGATGGTACCAAGAACAAATAATCTTTTTCGTGGAAAGTACTGGCTTTTGCTTTAAGACCACTGGCCTTCTTTTTTCCATGCCCTAACATTCAGGTTAGAAAATTTGTTGTGTATAAGTTTTAATTGAAATGTTAGCTTTATACTGCAGTTTTCTTTCAGAAAACACAAAGCAAAGGAGTACGGCAACTTGGGAAAAATGCTGAATTAACAGTACGGCAACTTGTATCACAAAATTGCCACTTTGGAAATATTACTGACAGCATTTTAACACCGTTGTGATCAAACAGCCATGATTATTTTCATGTTTGGTTTTTTCACTAAGCCAGCGGTTGTTTCTAATTCTAGGCGGGAGAGTGGTAAGACCCCACCGAAAACAGTCCCCTTACCGAGACCACCCGGTGCCTCGAAATAGGTGGCTGCCTTCAGCTTCTGTGGCAGTTGGGTAAAAGCATCCAACATACAGAACAATCGTCCGTTCGACCGGTATTACTTTGTGAAAAAAATTGTTCAAATGCATCTTACCAATATTTTTTTTAACAATTTACTACGCGAGATCTCTCCTTTTAAACCTTTCCTATCTCATGTTACTACCACGCTGCATTTGTACGTGTATCATCTGTGCTGGCGGTCGCGCACTGCAAAGAAGAAAATCTCATCTGTGTTTAACATATGTGTTTGTACTGTGTATGTGTCACTTTTTCATGCTCCTTCACTCTGCACATCAAACAATGAAAGATGCATTATGTATACGTCATTAGATAAGTAACTTGCAATTTCATGTTACCCCAAAGTTATTTTATGTTGCACCAAAGTTAACAGAATCGGATACTTATCCCTAAGTTCTGAAATGTACGTTATCATCTTACACAGCTTATTTCTTTAGTAGTTGATAAAATCGTTTCTCTCGGAAAATTATCACCTCAATAATTTCTTATCATAATCGTGGATCTCATATTTAGCAAAGGATCTCCTTTTTTCAGAGCCAAGCTTTTATTTAAGCAAACGTTTTCGGTCTCCCTTGTCTGTAGGGAATAAAATATACAGGTCACTTTCCTTCTGTAGTGAATGGGGATGAAATTCCTTGTTGAAACAGGAGCCACTTGTTTGCCGTGAGTGGCGTCTCGTATGCTGGAAGAAGGGATCCTGATGATTGAGAAAAGCCCAGGGATATCCAGCTTTTCAACACATCATTTTGGCCCATATTTCAGATAGACGAGGGGTTTGGGCTAGATCCGGCCTGTATCAATCGGCTCAGTCGTGCCAAGCTCTAGAATCGCACAGCTGGTTCTTATCTTCCTTCTTTCTTTTTTACGTATCATTATGGTACAAACCGGGTGTAATTTTGTCTTATTCCTCTATCTTTGAGTGTTATTTGATGGGCGGCGGCTGATGGATTAATCGGTGGGCTTGTACTTGGGAAATTCAGCAGAAACTTCTGTGAGGGAGAGAATATGGGTGGGGATGGGTCCCAACTGTTCCTCATTTTTTCATTGAGATCTGGGTGCATAGTTGGGAATCATAAAACAGAAGTGGAGCAGAAGGACTCTGGTACTGTCATCGAGTATAATAGCAATGTACCCTTGGCGTTGGAAATGGGAGATCCATTTCCATTAAACGTCCCCTTGTAGGGCTCCAAGGAGGGATCCAACACTAGGGAAAGAGCATTTTTAGATTTATCTAACGACGACCCGGAACCGGCAACTTTCAATTTCAAAGCCATCGAAAATTTTGCTAGATTTTTGGTGATTTCGAGTAAGGAAGAAAAGGCCATTACTACCCTTTCACCGTTTGTGATCGAAAAGCAAATCGAATCTATCATTGGTACTCCAAAAAACGTTAAAAAATTAAAAAATGGTACTCTTTTGATTGAAACCAACAGGAAAACTCAAACAGAAAATCTTCTTAAAAATAACAAATTTTTCAACATGAATGTTTCTGTCACGGAACATAAATGTTTGAACTCTTGTAAGGGAATTATCCGTGACAGAATGTTAAAACAGGAATCTGAAGCCAGCATTATAGAATATCTTTAAGATCAAGGAGTAACGGCCTGTAAACGTTTTAAAATTAAAAAAAAGACGGAAAACTGATTGACACGAACACACTTCTTCTTACATTTAGTACCACTTCCTTACCGAAATCACTAAAAATTTTCTACCGGATATTACCGGTTGACATATACGTGACCAATCCTCTGCGATGTTTCAATTGTCAGAGGTTTGGACACCATAAAAACGATTGCACTGTCCCTGACGGATCTGTTTGTGAGAAGTGTGTTAGAACCGACCATCACACTATCAACTGCAAGAACTCTCCAAAATGTGTGAACTGCGGAAAAGATCATTTGTCTAAATCCAATGTCTGTGAAGTTTGGAAAACAGAAAAAGAAAACATGAAAATCAAAGTTACACAAAACGTCACCTATTTGGAAGCAAAGAAAATACAACAAAAACAAACCAGAAAACACATTCGCCAAAGTAGTCCAATCCCTTGCCAGCAAGCCTGAAACAGAAGAAACATCCACACAATTTAATGAAAAAGATTTCGAAATTAAACCCCATTCTAAGGTAATTACCTCTACTGTTAAACCAAAACCCACATCATCACAACCTACTACATCTCAACCTACATCTACTCATCATTCAAGAACAGAATCTAGACAAACTTCACAGACCAGTTCACAACCTAACAGCAAACATACTAGCAGATCTCACTCCCGATCCACGTCGGGGACAGCGGATCAAAAAGAAAAAAAAACGGCAAAGAAAAGCATAAAGGATCAAACTCAAACAGTAAAGGGGCGTCGGCTGATCCAGTAAAACTGGCCAATCAGTACGGCGTCCTGGAGGACATGGAGTTGGACGTTGATCCTTCCACGTTCTCAAAGCATAATAAAAGATAAAGGATTAAATTCCTTGTTTTAATCTTCTCGCCATTCAAACATGGATAAGAAATCAATAATTCAATGGAATTGTCGAGGACTGAAAGCCAATTTTAACGAACTTTTAATTTTATCTACACTTTTTTCTCCTAAGGTCATTTGTCTCCAAGAAACTTTTTTGAAAACTACAGATAATATTAATTTCAAAGGTTACGGTATGTACAATCATATCACAACGGATAATCAGAAGGCATCAAGAGGTAAATCTATCCTGGTAAAATCTAACGTTCCTCATAGGAAAATAAATGTAAACACTAATTTACAAGCTGTTGCTGTAAACGTCACTTTATCCAAATCCATAACGATTTGTTCTGTCTATCTTCCACCTCATTATAATTTTTCTAAACAAGATTTAGAAAATTTAACTAATCAATTACCTAGTCCTTATATATTATTAGGAGACTTTAATAGTCACAGCAAATTATGGGGTTGCTCGGATACAAATGACATAGGAGAAATCATAGAAAATTTTATTGCTGAAAATGATTATGCTTATTTAATGATAAAAAAACCAACGTACCTTCATTCTCCCACAAGAAATTATTTTTGCTTTAGATTTTTCAATTGGCTCTCCAAATATTTATCTAGATTTTGATTGGTCTGTTGTGGACGATCTCCATGGGAGCGATCATTTTCCGATAGTAATTGAAGAAATTGAATCGACCCATGAGGATCGTCACCCCAGATGGAATTTGAGTAAAGCAAATTGGGAAAATTTTAACCAATTATGTAATGAAAAACTCGAACCTTAAATTTTTAAAACTGCAAATGATATACAAGATTTTACTGATCAATTGATTGAAAATGCTGAAAAATGTATTCCTAAATCCTCGACATTTGTAAAAAGAAACAGACCTTGGTTTAATGATGAAGTTAGAACTTCAATCAATATAAGAAAATCTGCATTACGAAAATTTAATAAACAACCAACAAAAGAAAATCTTATCCATGCCAAACATATGCGAGCTAAAGCTCGCAAAACAATAAAATCGGCAAAAAAAAAAACATCTTGGCAGCAATACGTCTCCAAACTGAATACCAGAACACCAACGAAGAAAATATGGGACATGATTTGAAACATTTGTGGCAAAAACAAATCAAATAAACATGTCCATATCAAATCGAAAGGAAATATTTGTTCAACGGCTAAAGACATTTCCAATGCCTTGGGGGAAAATTTTCAGAAAAACTCCTCTAGCTCAAATAATTCAGAAAATTTCCAAAAAAATTAAACAAGAACAAGAGAAAAAGAATTTAATTTTTTCCTCATTAAATCACGAAAAATATAATTTACCTTTCACTACTAAAGAATTATTAGATGCTCTCCATAAATCACATGATACTGCTGTTGGTCCTGACGACATACACTATCAAATTCTAAAACATTTACCCAACAAGGCATTGGAAACATTATTTAATATTTTGAATGATATTTGGATCACTGGAAAGTTCCCTGAAAACTGGAGAAAAGCTACCATTATTCCTATTCCGAAACCTAATAAAGATCATACTGAAGCCACAAATTTCAGACCTATTGCTTTGACAAGTTGCTTATGTAAAACAATGGAGATAATGATTAATGATAGGCAGGTTTGGTTCTTAGAATCAAACCAGCTTATCACTAAATTTCAAGCTGGCTTTAGAAAAAAACAGCTCTACTAACGATCATTTGATTCGCTTAGAATCATTTATACGTGATGCCTTTATCAAAAAAAGAACATGTCGTAGCTGTATTCTTTGACCTAGAAAAGGCGTATCGTCTTGGAAATATTGCATCATGAAAGATTTACACAACTTTGGCCTAAAAGGCCGATTACCAGTTTTTGTTCAAAATTTCTTATCCGATCGAACATTTAATGTTCGCATAGGAAATACATTATCGGACACATTTGATCAAGAACAAGGTGTACCGCAAGGTAGTATTTTATCACCAACCTTGTTCAGCATAAAAATTAATAATATAGTTAAATGTGTAAAGGACCAGGATTGTTCGCTTTTTGTTGACGATTTTGGTATATTTTATCGTTCCAAAAATATGGAAACCATTGAATTTAAACTGCAAAGGTGTTTAAATAATATAGAGACTTGGGCGACAGAAAATGGTTTTAAATTTTCTAAAACAAAAACTGTGTGTGTTTATTTCTGCCAAATACGAAAGTTGCATTTAGATCCTGTACTGACTATATACGGCAGTCCAATTCCAGTAGTCACTGAGGCGAAGTTTTTGGGTCTTTTATTCGATAACAAATTGTCTTTTATTCCTCGTATCAAAGCTTTGAAAGCTAAATGTATAAAAGCTCTTGATATTCTTAAAGTCCTGTCCAGTTCCGACTGGGGAGGAGATCGTACTGTTCTTTTAAATCTTTACAGATCTTTAATTCGTTCCAAATTGGACTATGGCTAGGAAATCTTATTTAAAATCTTTGGATACTATACATCCTCAAGGTTTACGTCTAGCACTAGGTGCATTTCGCACTTCACCTATTGAAAGTCTTTATGCTGAATCGAATGAACCATCACTCTATGTGAGAAGAGAAAAATTGTCTCTTCAATATTCTACTAAATTAGCCGCCAATCCACGAAATTCAGCATATAATCCTGTTTTTAATCATAATCACGAAAGATTTAACAACAACAAACCATCGGCTATTTAACCGCTTGGCCTCCGAATCAAACCATTGTTTGAGGAGGCCAATATAAACATTAACAATATTTGACCTTTTTCCTTACCATCAAAAGAGCCATGAACGTTAAGCGCTCCGAAGATTATTTTAGATTTAAATAAAAATAAGAAATCCGAAGTAGAAGCACATATTTTTAAGAACGAATTTTTATAAATCAAATCCAATTTTAAACGTCACATGTCCATTTACACTGACGGTTCGAAACAAGATGAGAAAGTTGCTTGTTCTGTCATTAGTCCGAATTATACTGACAGCATTAGATTACCTGATAATAGCTCTATTTTTACCACTGAAGCGAAAGCAATTGATATAGCACTATATCATATACGAGATCAATCTGAAAAACAATTTGTCATTCATTCCGATTCCCTTTCTGTATTAAAAGCTCTGAAAGACCAACAGCACCGGAACCCCTTGATTCAACAAATTTTACGAAAATATCATTTTCTTTCTGTCTGCAAGGAGATTATATTTTGCTGACTTCCAAGTCATGTGAATATTCGTGGAAATGAATTGGCTGACTTGGAGGCCAAATCAGCATTATCGTTAACTGTAACAAATTTAAAAATTCCATTCTCGGATTTCCAATCTAATGTCAATCTATTTAATAAAAAGAAACTAACAATAAATTAATTAAAATTCAGCCTAATTTTTACAGTAAATGCTCATTTTTGAACTATAGCGGAATAGATCAGACAAAGATTACAAAGATTACAAAGATTGTGTATTGGACACACAAGACTCACTCATTCTTACATTTTGAAAAACGAACAAGCACCTTTCTGTAAATCTTGTAACGAACCGTTCACAGTTAAACACTTTCTCATCTCGTGTATTGAATTTAACCATATACGATCAAAATATTTTAACATTTCTACGATGAAAGATCTTTTTAATAATGTACCTTTTTACCAATTAATCAATTTTCTTAAAGAAATCGGTCTTTTTAACAAACTGTAATTATTAAAATTTTAATTGTTTAATCTTGCACAATTTTATGTATAGACGCTATATGCCCTGTTAGGGCATATAAACGTCTCCCCGTACATCAACCATAGTGCAGTTTATATTTTACTTTTGGTCCTTTGAGATCAGCGTGAATTTTCTGAGAAATCAGAAATAAATTATTGGTTTAGACACATATTCTAGACAGGTTTTTAATTATTTGGACCCAATTTTGTTTTATGTCAGTCTTTGCTCTTAAAGGAACTCATTTTAGATTTTTATTTGAATCGACTGCCTATTCGAAATTCGCAAAATTGCAGTATGTTTCCTCTGGCTTTCTTTGCCGGATCAGTACAGGGTCATGATGAGGCTTTGTTAGCCGAAACTACGTAGTATGACCCATCTTCTTTCTTATGAATGTTTTCATTGCTCTAAAAGGAACTCATTTTTGATTTTTATTTATATAAATCATCCACCCATCCTTACCGAAATCGCTCAAAATCTTCTACAGGATAATACCGGTCGAAATCTACGTGCCCAATCCTCTGCGATGCTTCAATTGTCAGAGGTTTGGGCACCACGAAAATGATTGTACTGTCCCTGACGTATCTGTTTGTGAGAAGTGTGGTGGTACCGATCATCACACTCAAAACTGTAAGAACTCTCCAAAGTGCGTGAACTGCGGAAAAAGTCATCTCTCAAAATCCGATGTCTGTTAGGTTTGGAAAAGAAATCGTGAAATTCAAAGTAACTCAAAACGTAACATATTTAGAAGCAAAGAAAATTCAACAAAATAAACCTCAAACCACATTAGCAAAAGTTGTTCAATCCCTCGCCAGCATACCTGAAACCAAAGAAACATCTACACAATTCAACGAAAAAGATTTTGAAATTAATCCCCATTCTAAAGTTATAACCTCTTCTGTAAAACCCAAAAACCACATCGTCACAACCTACTACATCGTCACAACCTTCTACATCGTCACAACCTACATCTACTCATCATTCAAGAATAGAATCTTGACAAACTTCACAGACCAGTTCACAACCTTACAGCAAACATTCTAACAGATCTCACTCCCGATATACGTCAGGGACAGCGGATCAAAAAGAAAAACGGCAAAGAAAAGCATAAAGAATCAAACCCAAACACTAAAGGGGCGTCTGTTGATCCAGTAAAACTGGCTAATCAGTACGGCGCCCTTGAGGACATGGACTTGGATGTTGATCACTCCACGTTCTCGAAGCATGATAAAAGGATTAAATTCCTTGTTTTAATCTTCTCTCCATTCAATCATGGATAAGAAATCAATAATTCAATGGAATTGTCGCGGACTGAAAGCCAATTTTAACGAACTTTTAATTTTATCTACACTTTTTTTTTCTCCTAATGCCATTTGTCTCCAAGAAACTTTTTTGAAAACTACAGATAATATTAATTTCAAAGGTTACAGTATGTACAATCACATCACAACGGATAATCAGAAGGCATCAAGAGGTAAATCAATCCTGGTAAAATCTAACGTTCCTCATAGGAAAATAGATGTAACCACTAATTTACAAGCTGTTGCTGTAAACGTCACTTTATCCAAATCCATAACGATTTGTTCTGTCTACCTTCCACCACACTAAAATTTTCTAATTCTTGTTTAGAAAAATTAAACTAATCAATTACCTTGTCCTTATATATTATTAGGAGACTTTAATAGTCACAGCAAATTATGGGGTTGCTCGGATACAAATGACAAAGGAGAAATTATAGAAAATTTTATTGCTGAAAATGATTTATTTTTATTTAATGATAAACAACCAACATACCTTCATTCTCCCAAGAGAAATTATTTTGCTTTAGATCTTTCAATTTTCTCTCCAAATATCTATCTAGATTTTGATTGGTCCGTTTTGGACGACTTCCATGGTAGCGATCATTTTCCGATAGTAATTGAAGAAATTGAATCGACCCATGAGGATAGTCACCCCAAATGGAATTTGAGTAAAGCAAATTGGGAAAATTTTTAACTAATTATGTAATGAAAAAGTCGAACCTTAAATTTTTAAAACTGCAAATGATATACAAGATTTTACTGACCAATTGATTGATATTGCTGAAAAATGTATTCCTAAGTCCTCGACATTTTCAAAAAGAAACAGACCTTGGTTTAATGACGACGTTAAAACTTCAATCAATAAAAGAAAATCTGCATTACGAAAATTTAATAAACAACCAACAAAAGAAAATCTTATCCATGCCAAACATATGCGAGCTAAAGCTCGCAAAACAATAAAATCGGCAAAAAAACATCTTGGCAGCAATACGTCTCCAAACTGAATACCAGAACACCAATGAAGAAGATATGGGACATGATTAGAAACATTAGTGGCAAAAACAAATCGAATAAACATGTCCATATCAAATCGAACGGAAATATATGTTCAACTGCTGAAGACATTTCCCATGCCTTGGGGGGAAATTTTCAGAAAAACATCTAGCTCAAATTATTCAGAAAGTTTCCAAAAAATTAAACAAGAACAAGAGAAAAAGAATTTAAATTTTTCCTCATTAAATCACGAAAAATATAATTTACCATTCACTACTAAAGAATTATTAGATGCTCTTCATAAATTTCATGATATTGCTGTTCGTCCTGACGACATACACTATCAAATTTTAAAACTGGAGAAAAGCTACCATTATTCCTATTCCGAAACCTAATAAATATCATACTGAAGCCACTAATTACAGACCTGTTGCTTTGACAAGTTGCTTATGTAAAACAATGGAGAGAATGATTAATCATAGGCTGGTTTGGTTCTTAGAATCAAACCAGCTTATCACTAAATTTCAAGCTGGATTTAGAAAAAAAACAGCTCTACTAATGATCATTTGATTCGCTTAGAATCATTTATACGTGATGCCTTTATTAAAAAAGAACATGTCGTAGCTGTATATTTTGATCTTGAAAAAGCATACGATACCACTTGGAAGTATGGAATCATAAAAGATTTACACACCTTGGGCCTTAAAGTAGAAGTAAAACAAAGATCAGGAATTAATACAATTAACTTACTCCACCCATAAAAGACACCAAAGGGGAAGAAATACAAACATTAAGCGACCAGACCATAATGGAAACCTAAACAAAGGAAGGCCATAAGGACAGTTACTTTCCCACAAAATGGCCATATGGCCATCCAAAATTAAAAGACACAAATGATACACACAGTAAGTAACAAACAACAACATAAATAAATCGCCACAGAAGAGCCGCCTTGGAACGGTCAGTGGAAGATTTCCACTGGGGGGCTTAAATCGATTTTACGTGGCCACAATCCTCGCTTACTTCCGTCGCGATTTAGACAAATAATTTGTTCAGTCCGCATGAAGGCCTCCTAAAGGCCGATTACCACTTTTTGTTCAAAATTTCCTAGCCAATCGAACATTTATCGCATAGGAAATACATTATCGGACACATTTGATCAAGAACAAGTGTACCACAAGGTAGTATTTTATCAACAGCATAAAAATTAATAATATAGTTAAATATGTAAAAGACCCAGATTGTTCACTTTTTGTTGACGATTTTGGATTTTTTACGTTCCAAAAATATGGAAACCATTGTTTAACTGCAAAGGTGTTTAAATAATATAGAACTTTGGGCGACAGAAAATGGTTTAAATTTTCTAAAACAAAAGTGCAGTGTGTTCATTTCTGCCAAATACGAAAGTTGCATTTAGATCCTGTACTGTCTTTATACGGCAGTCCAATTCCAGTCGTCACTGAGGCGAAATTTTTGGGTCTTTTATTCCATCACAAATCGTCTTTTATTCCTCATATCAAAGCTTTGAAAGCTAAATGTTTAAAAGCTCTTGGTATTTTAAAAGTCCTGTCCAGTTCCGACTGGGGAGGAGATCGCACTGTTCTTTTAAATCTGTATAGATCGTTAATTCGTTCCAAATTGGACTATGGCTCCATAGTCTATGGATCTGCTACGAAATCTTATTTAAAATCTTTGGATACTATACATCATCAAGGTTTACGTCTAGCACTAGGTGCCTTTCGCACTTCACCCGTTGATAGTCTCAATGCTGACTCTAATGAACCATCACTTTATGTTAGAAGAGAAAAATTGTCTCTTCAATATGCTACCAAATTAGCTGCAAATCCACGCAATTCAGCATATGAATGTGTTTTAACCCTAATTATGAAAGATTTTACGAAAATAAACCATCCGCCATTAAACCTCTTGGCCTAAGAATAAGACCTTTACTTAAAAAGGCCAATATTAGTGTCCAAAATATTCAATCATTTTCATTACCATCGAAAGAACCATGGACATTAACTAATCCAAAGATAGTATTAGACTTACATAAAAATAAGATATCCGAAGTTGATTCACATATTTTTAAAAATGAATTTTTAGAAATCAAATCACATTTTAAACATCACATTTCCATTTACACTGACGGTTCGAAACAAGATGAGAAAGTTGCTTGTTTTGTCACTTGTCCGAATTTCACTGATAGCATTAGACTACCCGATAACAGCTCTATTTTTACCGCTGAAGCGAAAGCAATTGATATTGCACTCTATCACATTTAAGATCAATCTGAAAGACATTTTTTTATTTATTCAGATTCCTTTTCTGTATTAAAAGCTCTGAAAGATCAACAGCACAGAAACCCCTTGATTCAACAAATTTTAAGATAATATCACTATCTTTCCGTTTCAAAGGAGATCATATTCTGCTGGCTTCCCAGTCCTGTAAATATTAGTGGTAATGAGTTAGCTGATTTGGAAGCCAAATCAGCATTATCGTTAAATATTACCAATTTAAAAATTCCTTCTTCATATTTAAAATCGAACATAAACCTATATATAAAGAATAAATGTCAATCAATTTGGGAAAAAGAAACTAATAATAAATTAAATAAAATACAACCCAATTTTCATACCAAATGCACTTTTTCGAATTATAATAGGAAAGACCAGACTAAACTCACAAGATGCCGTATTGGACACACAAGACTCACTCATTCCTACATATTAAAAAACGAACAAGCACCTTTCTGTATATCTTGTAACGAACCGTTTACAGTCAAACACTTTCTCATTTCATGTGTAGAATTTTATCATATACGCTCAAAATATTTTAATGTTACAACAATGAAAGATCTTTTTAACGACATACAATCTTATCAATTAATCAATTTTCTTAAAGAAATCGGACTTTTTATCAAACTGTAATAATTAATATTTTTTATCTTTTGAACCTTAATAACAATTTTATATCTAATACCTAATTATTTTAGACGCTATATGCCCTATTAGGGTTGAGCGTCTTAAAACAAAACATCCATCCATCAATATTTTGTGACATCATAGTGGATTTTAACTTTTTGAATTAACATTAAACCTTACATATTTTCAATTTCAATGATTCGAATATACATTTTTTTTCTTATGTCCACTGATGGCAGTGAATCTAATTAATAACTCTGGATAAAAATACATTTCTGAATTAAAATGTTTATTTAAATTTTAAATGAAATTTAAAACTATTTAAAACAAATATTCTTTAGTTAAGTTAATGAAAATGCTTTTTAATGTCTTTTGAATGTCGTTCTTTTGCAGTGTCTCAACGCTTATTTGGCTTTGTGCCGTTGGTTTAGTCTGTGTTTGTGTGTGCCACCGCATCACGTGAACAAGTCCGTGAAATGAAGACCCCCTACACCCCACTTCATATAGAGAAAACTGGGGTTTACGGGGGTATTCATTATTTTTCTTATTTCTGCTCCAACACATAGGTTGTGGGTACTCGTTAGAACCGCCTCAATGAGGCGGTTCTAACGAGCAACCACAACCTTTGTTTTGAGCATTTATAAGAGAACTATCACGGACTTTCATCAGAAAAGTAGCAGCTTTTGAGATGTGAAAAATGCACTATGTCGCACGGAAGAGTTATCATAATGGTGTCACTTTCTATAGGTGACTTGAGACGGCTGCGTACTTGGATTGTGGCTTTTCCTAAGTGAACTTTTCTTACTTGTTCTAAACATATGGCCTGCATCTGTGTGTTATTTGATCTACTTGAAAACATGTTATCTGAAATTTCAATCACTTAAATATATTATTTGAATTTTAATTTATAGAATTTGAGTTTTAAAATTAGAAATTCTTCTTGAGTGTTGACTGAAATCAATCAGGTTGATGAGTATTTTCTTACGATTATAAAATACCAGAATTTAAAGTCAACTATGACATCATAGAATACTTCATGAATATTAATGAGGCAGTTGGAAGTTCTTCTTTCCGTTTGGAATATTGTAGACTTCAAATTGCAATATATAAGAAACTAATAAAGATGATTTAATCTGGTTTTCAGTTTCACTTTCCTGAAGCAATTTGCTTTTAGTTCTTACTGATTTCAATACCGTGATAAATGATCTTTCAAGCAGGATATCACGAAAATATGCCTATATCATTTTGACCCTATTGAACCCCCTTTTTATACAGTAAAACTGGGGTTTACCGAGCTAAACCTAATTTTTCGTATTTCTGCTCTAAAATATAGATTGTGGGGTACTAGTTAGAATCGCCTTGATGAGGCGATACTACCTAGTACTCACAATCTATATTTTTGAGCAGAAATAAGTAAAACGTTTTCATCCGAAAAATTTCTTTTTTTTCGGCGGTAAAATTCACAATGCATTTGTATAGGCGTTTTTTCGTAATGGTTAAGAATCCATCACGAAAACACGCCTATACGAATACATCGTAAATTTTACCACCTAAAAATCGAAAAATTTAGGCGAAATTTTTTTTCTTATTTCTTCTCAAAATATAGATTGTGGGTACTCGTTAGAACTGCCTCATCGAGGCGGTTCTAACAAGTACCCGCAATCTACATTTTAGAGCATAATTTTAATCACATTTTATTGCAACAACAAAGCAAATGGGTCGGGACAGTTACAGCCCTCCCCATACAAGGTTGACACTAATACATGTAGAACATATGAACATGGCTTTGTTTGTTTGATTTGATGTTTAACGTCCCCGTCAACACTATATACGTCATTTTGGAGACGTGGCTTCCAATTTTGTGGGACTTTTACAAGACATTGAGATGAAATGATATCTAAAGCCCTGTCACCCAATGAAACCAAGTGTTTATAAGCATGGACGGTCCGACTCGCACCGCTTTGCATAAGCAGGCTTAGATCCTCTAAGCGGTTTACCAATACTTGTGTTCGGTCAGATTCAGCTCTGCGTGGAAGCATCATGCAGCCAATTTATTTCTTCAAGCCCCGATGGGCGGGGCCGTTAAGAATATGGCTATTTGATAATTATTATATGTGAACAAAAAGGACACATACAAGCAAACTGCGTATAAGAAGATAGATAGAAAGGGCGTCGTTTTCAAACCGCATACTTCAGTAATACGAGAAGCGTATCTCTATGAAAATGCTGTTCAAAAGCAGTATCCAAATTCAGATTTTGAGTCAGTTCTTGAGAAACGGGTACGTATCGCAAAGGCGACAAGCACAAGCTGTGGCAAAACTGCGCGTATGCGCAGGCTTACCACAACCTTTGCTTGTCGCCGACATGTGGCGTATATCTTAAAGCTTCACGTGAGAACGTTTTGTAACTAACCCTGGTTACAAGACTGGGACTTGGCTGGGTATCACTCTTTATTGATTGGAGAACTCTAAGCTGTGCCATTACTCGTGTCGTCACCTTTTTATACCCCGCCACACGATAGTGGCGGGGTATTATGTTATACCCTCCGGTGTCCGTCCGTCCGTACGTCCTGTCCGTCCGTCCGCACTTCGTTTCCGATCGATAACTTGAGTATTTTTTCACGGATTTTGTTCAAATTTTGCATACATATTGGTATCGAGGATGAGTGGTTTGGGATTGTTAATGGGCAAAATCCGTTAATTTTTAGCAGAGTTATTGCCCTTTTCAGTATCTGAAAAATGGTTTTTGGCCCTTATTATATGGAATATCTGGATGAAACTTCACAGATATATAGATGACTAAACGGTTCATATTGTGGCCAAGGACTGCTACTCTGGCTGTTTCAGTTCTTGAGTTATCTGCCCTTGACGTATTTAAAAATACATTTTAGACTGTAGTTCGTTTATCATTTACAATATCTTGCTGAAACTTCATAGATATGTAGTAGATGAATTGTTATATACTGTGGCAAAGGAACATGACTCTGGCTTTCCCAGCGATCGAGTTATCTGCCTTTGAACTATCTGAAAATTGGTTTTTGGCCTCTAGTTCCCTTACTATATGGAATATCCCGATGAAACTTCAAAGATATATAGAGGACGTAATGGTTCATATCGTGGCCAAGGACCGCTACTCTGGATATCCCAGTTCTTGAGTTATCTGCCCTTGAAGTATTTAAAATGCATTTTAGACTGTAGTTCCTTTATTATTCCTTCATTTAAGGTAAATACTTGCCTCCATAATATTCTAATAATGTCAACTTATTGAGTTGCCTTCCCATCAAATGTCTGAAAAATGGATTTTTACATATGCTTCCTACATCTTCTAACAACTTCATCCACTCACATTAAGACATTACACTTGCGGATCATATCTCTGCTATCCCCTTTCTAGTTATTTAGCCTTGATATATTTTCAAATAAGTTACATTGCTTAGCAGTGGCGGGGTATTATGCAGTGTCTGCGGTGCTTTTATGATAAGTCATAAAGTTACACCATTATTATCATTAAAATTGTAGGGACTTTTGAACCGAGACTACAGGTATTTTTGTTATAAATGGCAAAATCAGGGACGGCCTGCACATTTATCGATCATTAACCCATTGCATGCGGGAAACCCCAAAAGGGGTACCCTTGGCAAAGAGTACAGGCCCAGATCAGACGAGCGGCGTCTGATCAGGGCCTGCACTATTTGCTTACAGAATTTTCCGTCAAAAATAGAATAAGAACTAAAAATAGGCCTACCCCCCCCCCCCCTTTTATGACAAATGGGCTTGTCCAACAAATAGCATTGGAAGAGTACACTAGTATACAATGGGTTATGTTTGTTTAATTTGAGATTTTACGTCCCCGTCAACACTGTAAAGGTCATCTTGGAGACGTTGCTTCCAATTTTGTAGGACTTTTACCCGACATTGAGATAAAATTACATCCCAATGAAACCAATAGGGTTTATAAGCGCTTTGCCTGGGCAGGCTTAGATCCTCTAAGCGGTTTACCAGTACTCGTGTGCGGGTCGGCTTCAGCTCTGCGTGGAAGCATCATGCAGCCCATCTATTTCTTCAAGCCCCGATGATGGGCGGGGCCAGAGACAATGGGTTAGTCGGGGTGTAGACATGTTAAGAACTATACAAAATGGCTGACACCCCGTATTGAAAATTTGTCAAGTGTGCAGATGAAATAGTTTTTAAAAACGAAATTTTCACTCATATGATTTGTTGTGAGTAATTACATAAAGCATCGTATTTCGGCTTTAAGTAGCCCTATTGCTACTAACATTTAGTTTTCAAAAGGCAAAACCAATCAGGGTGAAAAATGTCAAATTTTAAACGTCACAGCAGAGCTGTAATTTCATCCAATGTTTCATTTTAGCACAAATCATTCCTTTGTGTAACGTCTCCTAACAAAACCTAGCAATGATTTTCAAAAATTCTTTTCCATTACAAAATTGACCAAATTTTCACCTTAGCCACCTTGCACTTGAAGAAACATGGCTGCTCTTGAGCACATGGTGAAAACATGTAAACAACAAAAAAGTAGTTCCTATTGTGTTCTAAATTTGTCATAACCTCTAGAGTATGTTTGTTTGAACTGTGGTTTAACGTCCCCGTCAACACTATTTTGGAGACGCTGTTTCCAATTTTGTGGCACTTTACCCGATATTGAGATGATATGACATCTCAATCCCTGCCACCAAATGGAACCAAAAGGTTATATTCATTGGACGGTCTGACTCACACCACTTTTCCTGGGCAGGTTTTGTTCTTCTAAGTGGTTTACCAGTACTCATACAATGTGTGGTCAGTTTCAACTTTGCGTGAAAGTACCATGCAGCCTGATGTATTTCTTCAAGCCTCGATGGCCGGGGTCCAACCTCTAGAGAGTAAAATATGTACTGTTTTAATTTTAATCTATTCTGTACCAAATGGAATCTTCCATCTTATATATAGCGCTAGTCCATATAAAAATATAGGAATGTCAGGTTGTGTTTCTCTTCAATTAAAAAAAATGGCTGAACTTTATGCACACAGTGTAAGCACTGATCTACAGAGCCCGGGAAGTGACATTTAACTCTTATTTATTGCGTTTTATCGAATTATTACATTTTATCGAATTATTAATGCGTTATAGCGAATTATTAATTCGTTATATCGAATTAGTATTGCGTTTTATCGAATTAGTGCGTTTTATCGAATTATCATTGCGTTTTATCGAATTATTAATTTCTTGGCCAGACTAGCTAGTTTTGGCCGATTAGTATGGAGCGTATTGTAACCCCACAAAAGATTTTTTCGCGACCCAAATTTATATAGAGAAATAAAATAATAATACGATATGTTGACATAGGTTTGTCGACAAATCATAAATCATGATGATAATGTTATGTTATCGTGTTCCCTGCATATTTGTATATTGGTGTCGATATAAGTAATTACATGTGACGTCGTATAAATTGCTTGGAACTTTTATAACGAAGATTTTTTTCGGCATTCTTCTTCAAAGTCACGATGTCGTCTTATTTGCTGTAATATACAATAAATTTTTACCGGCCCCGATAGCTCAGTTGGTAGAGTGTCCGCTCCGGGGAACGGGAGGTCTCGGGTTCGATCCCGGGCCGCGACATACCAAAGTCGTTAAAAATGGTACTAGCTGCTCCTCGCTTGGCACTCAGATTTACGGGGTAGAGCTAGGACTGGTCGATCCAGTGTCAGGATAATGTGACTGGGTGTGGTATCAAGTAATGTGTCTGGGACATGATACTTCAGTGAGGCAGCACTATAAACGTGAGCATTGAGCTCCCTGTCGCAACCAGACACCGTCGTGATATGACTGAAAAATTGTTGAAAGCGACGTTAAACCCTAATTCACACACACACACACACACACACACACACACACACACACACAATAAATTTTTCTCACTATCGCGAAACTTTTGTCGTCATAAGGAATATCGGCGGGAATAGTGACGTCACACAGTCGGACACAATAATGGCGGCTCATACAGACTCCCATCAACAACGAGAAATCGGCCATCAGTCCAAAAATTTTAGTAAATTTCAAACTCTGCCAGAAATATAAAGTTTTCAACACGCCTTTTAAAATCTTACGTGAATGGGCGTCTAACTGATATTGGCACTACAGTGGGACAAAACAGAAGTGAAGGCCATGACCAGGAATCGATACAATTAACGCACAGCTCCCATCAGAGATACCAAAGGGAAAGAAACACAAACATGAAACAACTAGACCTTAATGGAAACATCAATAGCGGAAAGCCAAAAGGACGGTTACTTTCCCATAATTGGCTATCCAAAACAAAATAATATACGCGATACACACACTCAAAGACAGGCCATATAAACAAAAATAAGCCTGCTGTCCTTGTAGTAGGTTAGGGTAGAGGGGCATATTTTGTTTCTTAGGCTCCTTCATTTTCTTATTTATTTATTTTTCATATTTCTTCCCTGTCCCTCTCTTTCATCTCCTTCATCTATTCTGCCTCGTTTCTCCGTTTCTCTGCATGACAAAACAAAATGACCCATTAGTGTTGACATGTCGTTTAATCCAATAGGAGTGATGTAAAAGAGGAAAGGGAAATTAGTTATTTTTTTCTCTTTTTTCTATCCAAAGAGGCCGGTAGTAAGGTAGGTAGGTAGGTAGGTACGTAGTAGGCAGGTCTGTTTGAGTTTGTGCCCCACCAACAACTATGGTTATATTCAGGCGGGACCTCCGGTAGGTAGGTAGGTAGGTAGGTAGTAGGCAGGTCTGTTTGAGTTTGTGCCCCACCAACAACTATGGTTATATTCAGGCGGGACCTCCGGTAGTTAGGTAGGTAGTAGGCAGGTCTGTTTGAGTTTGTGCCCCACCAATAACTATGGTTAAATTCAGGCGGGACCTCCGATAGGTAGGTAGGTAGGTAGGTAGGTAGGTAGTAGGCAGGTCTGTTTGAGTTTGTGCCCCAGCAACAACTATGGTTATATTCAGGCGGGACCTCCGGTAGGTAGGTAGGTAGGTAGGTAGTAGGCAAGTCTGTTTGAGTTTGTGCCCCAGCAACAACTATGGTTATATTCAGGCGGGACCTCCGGTAGGTAGGTAGGTAGGTAGGTAGGTAGGTAGTAGGCAGGTCTGTTTGAGTTTGTGCCCCACCAACAACTATGGTTATATTCAGGCGGGACCTCCGGTAGGTAGGTAGGTAGGTAGGTAGGTAGGTAGTAAGCAGGTCTGTTTGAGTTTGTGCCCCACCAACAACTATGGTTATATTCAGGCGGGACCTCCGGTTAAGACTCACCCGGAAGTCTGGTGATATCGTCTTCTTTAATGCGTCTTCTTTAATTCTTCATGAAAGGGGTAGATTTTTAAGTTGTTATAAGAAGTTAAATTGTATTCGGAGACAACTTCTGGCTTAAGTTGAGAAGCTCTGGCCCAGAAAACTTGTTCACTCGACAGTTTTCAGTTTGGTGTATTTCTTGCTTCCAAAGGATAAACCTTTTATAGAACATATTTAACGTCACTACAGCTGGTGTTAAGGGACTATGTCGTCACCGTAAAAGTCTCCCTGCCCTTCATCCCATAGTGTAGATTTTATTTTCTAGTCCTTTAGCATTATTGATTCTATTGTGGTACTTAATAGTTCGATATAACGAATTAATAATTCGATAAAACGCAATAATAATTCGATAAAATGCAATAATAATTCGATATAACGAATTAATAATTCGATAAAACGCAATAATAATTCGATAAAACGCAATAATAATTCGATAAAACGCAATAATATTTCGTAAAAACGAATTAATAATTCGATATTACGCAATAGTAATTCGATATAACGCAATAATTCGATAAAACGCAATAAATAAGAGTTAAATGTCACTTCCAGGGCTCTGTAGATCAGTGCTTACACTGTCTGCATAAAGTTCAGCCATTTTTTTTTTAAATTGAACAGAAACACAACCTGACATTCCTATATTTTTATATGGACTTGCGCTATATATAAGATGAAAGATTCAATTTGGTACAGAATAGATTAAAATTAAAACAGTACATATTTTACTCTCTAGAGGTTGGACCCCGGCCATCGAGGCTTGAAGAAATACATCAGGCTGCATAGTACTTTCACGCAAAGCTGAAACTGACCACACATTGTATGGGTACTGGTAAACCACTTAGAAGAACAAAACCTGCCGAGGAAAAGTGGTATGAGTCAGACCGTCCAATGAATATAACCTTTTGGTTTCATTTGGTGACAGGGATTGAGATGTCATATCATCTCAATGTCGGGTAAAGTGCCACAAAATTGGAAACAGCGTCTCCAAAATAGTGTTGACGGGGACGTTAAACCACAGTTCAAACAAACATACTCTAGAGGTTATGACCAATTTAGACCACAATATATAGAAGGAACTACGTTTTTGTTGTCTACATGTTTTCACCATGTGCTCAAGAGCAGCCATGCTTCTTCAAGTGCATGGAGGTGGCAAAGGTGAAAATTTGGTCAATTTTGTAATCGAAAAGAATTTTTGAAAATCATTGCTAGGTTTTGTTAGGAGACGTTACACAAAGGACTGATTTGTGCGAAAATGAAACATTGGATGAAATTACAGATCTGCAGTGACGTTTAAAATTTGACAGTTTTCACCCTGATTGTTTTTGGCTTTTGAAAACTAAATGTTAGTAGCAATAGGGCTACTTAAAGCCGAAATACGATGCTTTCATGTAATTACTCACAACAAATCATATTAGTGAAAATTTCGTTTTAAAAACTATTTCATCTTCACACTTGACAAATTTTCAATACGGGGTGTCAGCCATTTTTATAGTTCTTAACATGTCTACACCCCGACTAACCCATTGTCTCTGGCCCCGCCCATCATCGGGGCTTGAAGAAATAGATGGGCTGCATGATGCTTCCACGCAGAGCTGAAGCCGACCCGCACACGAGTACTGGTAAACCGCTTAGAGGATCTAAGCCTGCCCAGGCAAAGCGGTGCGAGTCGGCCCGCCCATGATTATAAACCCTATTGATTTCATTGGGCGACAGCGATTGAGATGTCATTTCATCTCAATGTCGGGTAAAAGTCCGACAAAATTGGAAGCAACGTCTCCAAAATGACCTTTACAGGGTTGACGGGGACGTTAAACCTCATATCAAACAAAGATTACCCATTGTATACTAGTGTACTCTTCCATTGCTATTTGTTGAACAAGTCCATTTGTCATATAAGGGGCGGTAGGCCTATTTTTTCGTTCTTGTTCTATTTTTGACGGAAAATTCTGTCAGCAAATAGTGCAGGCCCTGATCAGACGCCGCGTTATGCGGCGTCTGATCTGGGCCTGCACTCTTTGCCAAGGTACCCTTTTAGGGGTTTCCCGCATGCGATGGGTTTATGATCGATAAATGTGCAGGCCTTCCCTGACTTTGCCATTGATTCCAAAAATACCTGTAGTCTCGGTTCAATAGTTCCTACCATTTTAATGACAATACTGTTGTGACTTTATGGCTTATAAAAAGGTGACGACACGTGAGAAATGGCGCAGCTTAGAATTCTCCAATCAATAAAGAGTGATACCCTGCCAAGTTTCAGAATTCCAGCTTTGAAACTACCAGGGCTAGTTACATAACGTTCTCGCAAAAAGGCCAAAAATATACTCTGACTGCGACCTGCAAATGGTGTGGCAAGCCTGCGCATATGTCACCATTGCCATACGTACCCGTTTCTCGAGCACTGACTCAAAATGTAAATTTGTATACTGCTTTTGAATAGAATTTTCATTACGCTTAAAGTATATCGACATATAAAAAAACTATTAAGCATGCGTTTTGAAAACGACGACCTTTCTATCTATCTTCTTATACGCAGTTTGCTTGTATGTGTCCTTTTTGTTCACATATAATGATTATCAAATAGCCATATTCTTAACGGCCCCGCCCATTAGCCCCCGCCCATAGGGGCTTGAAGAAATATATGGGCTGCATGATGCTTCCACGCAGAGCTGAATCTGGCCCGCACACTAGTACTGGTAAACCGCTTGGAGGATCTAAGCCTGTCCAGGAACCGCGGTGCGAGGCGGACCGTCCATGCTAATAAACCCTATTGGTTTCATTGGGCGACAGGGCTTGAGATGTCATTTCATCTCAATGTCGGGTAAAAGTCCCACAAAATTGGAAGCAACGTCTCCAAAATGACCTTCACAGTGTTGACGGGGACGTTAAACCTCAAATCAAACAAACAAACGGCCCCGCCCATCGGGGATTGAAGAAATAAATGGGCTGCATGATGTTTCCACGCAGAGCTGAATCTGACCGCACACGAGTACTGGTAAACCGCTTAGAGGATCTAAGCCTGCCTAGGCAAAGCGGTGCGACTCGGACCGTCCATGCTTATAAACACTGTTGGTTTCATTGGGCGACAGGGCTTAAGCTGTCATTTCATCTCAATGTATTGTAAAAGTCCCACAAAAGTGGAAGCCACGTCTCCAAAATGACCTATATAGTGTTGACGGGGACGTTAAACATCAAACCAAACAAACAAAGCCATGTTCATATGTTATTCACCTTATTTGCATTATCTGCTTGTTCCTAGTCTGAAGGTTATCAGTGTTGGAAAAACAGGTAACCAGACCCCCCCCTGACCTTGAAAGGTCAGGGGGGTCTGGATAATTGTTTTTCCAATATTGACAATGTGCAAGCTGGGAGCCAGCAAATAATGCAAATATGGTGAATACATGTATTGGTGTTAACCTTGTATGGGGAGGGCCGTAACTACTTGTGTCCCCACCCATTTGCTTTGTTGTTGCAATAAAACATGATAAAACAAAACTAAAACATAGAATGTGGGAACTCATTAGAACCGCCTCGACGAGGCACGCGATTCTAACGAGTACCCATACTCTATATTTTAGAGCAGAAATAAGAAAAATAAGGTTCACCCCTGCAAACCAGTTTTACTATATAAAAGTGGGGTTCAAGGGGGGGGGGGGTCAAAACTACATAGGCATGTTTACGCGATGTAGTGGCCGTTTAAACCGGTCGGACCGGACTGGACCGGACAAACTTTTCAGGTTCCTAATCAGCAAGATGCAGCCCTTTTTACAAGGAAACCAACCAAGCAGTCATATCTTTGCTATATTTACTCGTATTTAAATAACTTTTCAGAAATTTCAGATACATCAGGTAAACAAGTCCGTGTGGTGAACGCCCCTCTAAACCCCACTTTATACAGAGAAAACTCGGGTTTGCAGGGGTATATATTATTTTTCGTATTTCTGCTCCAAGGCATAGGCTGTGGGTACTCGTTAGAACCGCCGCATTTAGGTTGTTCTTACGAGCACACAAAGCCTATGTTTAGAGTTAAAATAAGAAAAAATAACACCAATTTTCATCAGAAACATTTCTGTTTTCGAGCAAAGAAAGAGTGCTCTATGTCACACGGATGTATCATCATGAAAACACGCCTATATAATTTTGACCCCCTTGAACCCTACTTTTATATAATAAAACTGGGGTTTACAGGGGTAAACCTTATTTTTTCTTATTTCTGCTCTAAAATGTAGATTGCGGGTACTCGTTAGAACCGCCTCGATGGGGCGGTTCTAACGAGTACCCACAATCTATATTTTGAGCAGAAATAAGAAAAATCTCATTTTTCGTCTAAAAGTTTCGATTTTTAGGTGGTAAAATTTAGAATGTATTCGTATAGGCGTGTTTTCGTGATGTTTATCGTGATGGATTCTTAACCATTACGAAAAAAACGCCTATACAAATACATTGTGAACTTTACCGCCGAAAAAAAAACGAAATTTTTAAGATGAAAACTTGTGATTTTTTACTTATTTCTGCTCAAAAATATAGATTGTGAGTACTAGTTAGTATCGCCTCATAAATGCGATTCTAACTAGTACCCCACAATCTATATTTTAGAACAAAAATACGAAAAATTAGGTTTACCTCGGTAAACCCCAGTTTTACTATATAAAAAGGGGGTTCAATAGGGTCAAAATGATATAGGCATGTTTTCGTGATATCCTGCTTGAAAGGTCATTTATCACGGTATTGAAATCATTAAGAACAAAAGCAAATTTCTTCAGGAAAGTGAAATCTAAAAACCGGATTAAATCATCTTTATTAGTTTCTTAGATAATGCAATTTGAAGTCTACAATATTCCAAAACGGAAAGAAGAACTTCCAACGGCCTCATTAATATTCATGAAGTATTCTATGATGTCATAGTTGACTTTAAATTCTGGTGTTTTATAATCGTAAGAAAATACTCATCCAACTGATTGATTTTAGTCAAAACAAAGAAGAATTTCTTCTAATTTTAAAACTTAAATTCTATAAATTAAAATTCAAATAATATATTTAAATAATTTAAATTTCAGATTACATGTTTTCATGTAGATCAAATAACATACAGATGTAGGCTATATGTTTAGAACAAGTAAGAAAAGTTCACTCAGGAAAAGCCACAATCCAAGTACGCAGCCGTATCAAGTCACTTATAGAAAGTGACACCATTATGATAACTCATCCGTGCGACATAGTGCATTTTTCACATCTCAAAAGTGTCTATTTTTCTGATGAAAATTCGTGATAGTTTTCTTATAAATGCTCAAAACATAGGTTGTGGGTGCTCGTTAGAACCGCCTCATTGATGCGGTTCTAACGAGTACCCACAACGTAGGTGTTGGAGCAGAAAAAAGAAAAATAATTAATACCCCCGTAAACCCCAGTTTTCTCCATATGAAGTGGGGTGTAGGGGGTCTTCATTTCACGGACTTGTTCACGTGATGCGGTGGCACACACAAAAACAGACTAAACCAACGGCACAAAGCCAAATAAGCGTTGAGACACTGCAAAAGAATGACATTCAAAAGACATTAAAAATGCATTTTTATTAACTTAACTAAAGAATATTTGTTTTAAATAGTTTAAAATTTCATTTAAAAATTTAAATAAACATTTTAATTCAGAAATGTATTTTCATATTTTCATCCAGAGTTATTAATTAGATTCACAGCCATCAGTGGACGTAAGAAAACCTGTATAATAGAATCATAGCAATTGAAAATATGTCAGTTTTAATGTTAATTCAAAAAGTTAAAATCCACTATGATGTCACAAAATAATGAAAATATTGCATTGTAGGTCTAAATCAACCAAAATTCAAGGGAGGTTACCCTAAGTGGAAAATGGTTACATATCAGATATAATTGATCATAACTTTGGAACGAATGGGAATTTTTTCATGCAGTATTCAGTAAAACGATCCTCTTTCTGTATTATTTCAATATACTTAACACTGGAAATATGTAAGTTATCGTGATAAATGACATTGAATGGTCCGTTTGTATAATTGCACACTGCCACTTCGATTGCGACTAAACCTCGAACATAATTTCTAAAGCTAAAATGAACTATTAACTATATATTTGCAGATTTTCATACAGAATGTGAAGCGCCGAGAAACTATATTCGAGCGACCGTGTTGTCTCTGTGGCGCGGTGATGTCAGAAACATTGTACTCTTTGACGTCACCTTATGCTACATGTGCGCTCCATGTCATTGAATGTCGTTTAACATGTCACACTGTATGCTGCAGTATTATTTGTTTAAAATTTCCAGGGGAGGCAACTCCTGCAAAAGTATGTTTGTCTCCCATGTCAATAGGGGTCAACTCGTAAAGAAAAGAATTTGCTCCTGAGGAGCAAATTCGTTCCCTTAAGAGTAGACCCCTTTTTCAGTGGGACAGGGCTTATAGAAAAGCGAACAGGAAGTCCCGAAAGTTGTCTCCCTTTGAAAAATGGCGGACAAATCAGCCAGGTGTTCTCATTCCCCTTAAACATATTTAAAATATTTCTGTGTTTTCTAGACCCAGTATTCTAGACTAGTAAGAGACCACCTTTTGGACTGTTCAAAAGTGGTCTTAAGACCGTTCAAAAGTGGAAAACCACAGCGGTTAAAAAGTGGTCTTCCACTGTTGAACGGTCTTAAGACCACTTTGAACAGTCCCAAAGGTGGTCCTGATATAGGAATTTCACTAAACAATTATAATTGTTACATTCTGGTCTTTCTTTGCCCGACAAGTTGTCTCCCTTTGCGAACCTTAATAATCAGCTAAGAAAGATTAAAAACACTTTGTTTCATCGCGTGTCAACTGCTGCTCAGCAGTTTTGATCGAATATTGATTATCTCACAGAATCATACATTTATGAAACATCAATAAAGGCATGTTAATAATTTACCTGGCAAGTTCTGGTTGAAATATTAAGTTACGTACAGTGGAAACAGTTGAAGGTGTCAGCAAAATTACCCAGCAGTCACATGACTTAATTCTGACGTCACATCAACGTCGGAACAACGTCATGACGTTTATGCAACGTCATATCAACGTCGGTGCAACGTCGTGACGTTGCACCGACGTTTATTTGACGTTGCCCTGGCGACCTGTGCCTGCTGGGTATACTTTCAACAATTATTGTCTACGCTTAAGGGCGTAGATTATCTTAAGGATGACTTTTGCTCCGGAAGCATTTAAGAAAAGGTCATGACTAGCTGAATGTTATTTTCTATTAACATGTCATCCGTGTTATTGTCTACGCCCTAGGACGTAGACTACCTAGGACGTAGACTACCTAAGGTTTACTTTTACTGCGGGAGCATTTAAGAAAAGGTCATGACTGGTTGAATGTTATATTCTGTTGACTGGTCATCAGTGTTATTTGCAACTGAAACGCTTCCGTAAGTTTATCAAACCCTCTTCGCTTACAAAATAAACAAGTATTCTGGGTTCACACGATTTTGACTTCCCTCCCATGAAACAGTACATCTATTTTTGTTTATTTTCGCCAAAAGAAGGTAGATGTATCTGCTCTACTGATTTATCTTTTCTTTAGTACGAGCGGTTGTCATAGTAAAATATTGGTAGTTTTGTTTATATATGAAACTGGATTCAACTTTTGGAATCTTATGCCATGACAGAAGTTTCCACATTTACTGGCGCACTAATACAGTATACACACGATTTGAGTTTCCAATCCTATGACTACAAAAATTAATGTGTGCTAAGCGTAGCCTCAAGCTTTTTGTAAGAGCTAATACTTGTACAATATAGCATTTGTTTGTTTGATTTCAGGTTTTAAGTCCCCGTCAACACTGTATAGGTCATTTTGGAGACGTTGCTTCCAATTTTGTGGGACTTTTCCCAGGCATTGAGATGAAATGACATCCCAAGCCCTGCCGCCCAACAACCAATATGGTTTATATCCATGGACGGTCCGACTCGCAACACTTTTCCTGGGCAGGCTTAGAACCTCTAAGCGGCTTACCAGTACTAATTGTATGGTCGGTTTCAGCTCTGCGTGGAAGCATCATGCAGCCAAATCTATTTCTTCAAGCCCCGATGGGCGGGGGTACGTGCAAATATTGCATGATAATCTTCATGGCCAATATAATGCCATGATTAATATAAATCGGATAAAACTGCTTTTGCTCCGTTCTTTGTTGCTGTTTCAGATTCTCAGTACTTGCATCATACAGATCCATCACGAAAACACGTCTATACCAATACACTGTAACCTTTATCGCCGAAAAAATGAAAATTTTAAGATGAAAAATTGTGATATTTTTCTTATTTCTGCTCAAAATATAGATGAGGCGGTTCTAACGAGTACCCACAATCTATATTTTAGAGCAGAGAAAAGAAAAATAAGGTTTACCCCTGTAAACCCCAGTTTTATTATATGAAAGTGGGGTTCGAGGGGGTCAAAATTATATAGGTGTGTTTTTGTGTTCGGACTTTTGATATAACTGCGAAACTTGTTGCAACGGCAATTTCAAAGGAACGAATCCTTGACTCAAGATGTGAGGCGGCCCCCGCCCATCGGGGCTTGAAGAAATACATGGGCTGCATGATGCTTCCACGCAGAGCTGAAACCGACCGCACATGAGTTCTGGTAAACCGCTTAGAGGATCTAAGCCTGCTCAGGCGAAGCGGTGCGTGTGGTGGACCGCCTGTGCTTATTAACCCTATTGGTTTCGTTGGACGACAGGGTTTGAGATGTCATTTCATCTCAATGTCGGGTAAAAGTGCCACACAAATTGGAAACAACGTCTCCAAAATGACCTATACAGTGTTGACGGGGACGTTAAACCTCAAATAAAAAAGAAAGAAAAACAAAATCAAGATGTGAGGTTAATGGAAGTTTTCAAGAAGTATTGAATTTCTCACTAAAAAAAAAAACAAAAACAAAAAACACACACACACATGGTGTTGATATTTGTTAGAATCGCCTCGGTGGGGCGATTCTAACAAATCTCCACAACATTTGTTTTTTTTTTTGGAGTAATTGGGAGGAAAAGGCCATTTATTACATATTATACTTTTATTTGTTTGAATTGGGGTTTTACGTCCACGACAACACTACTTAGGTCATTTTGGAGACGTTGCTTCCAATTTTGCGGGACTTGTACCCGACATTGCGATGGAATGACATCTCAAGCCCTGTCGCCCAAACAAACACAAAGGATTTATATGTAGGGACGGTCCAACTCGCACCAGCTTAGATCCTCTAAGCTGTTTACCAGTACTCGTGTGTGGTTGGTTTAAGCTCTGCATGTGTGGAAGCATCATGCAGTACTCGTGTGCGGTTGGTTTAAGCTCTGTGTGGAAGCATCATGCAGCCCAATCTATTTCTCCCATTCCCGATGGGCGGGGGCCTTACCTATTATACTACATCTTTTTGAGATTGTTTTTTACAGCGGTTAATCCTTTATAACGGTAAAATGTTGGGTAAAGTGTCGGGAACAAATGCTGTCGTTATAACGAGGGTCTCTGTAGATTATTACTGCATGGCTCTTCACGTCTGTAATCAAATAAAATAAATCTGTTACCTTTGGGAACCTTCCGAATATCAAAATGGATTAAATGAGTAAAAAATTTTGGGAACTTTCCGAAGGTCAAAATGGAGGAAATGAGTTTATTTTGATTTTTTTTTTCTCCATTGTCAAAACCGGATACGTGCTATCGGAAATAAAACCAGCCTTCTAGTACCTAAACATATTCTCTCGGAAATAAAACCAGCCTGTAACAGACTTATAGTTAGATATAAATATAGAACAGACAGACAGACAGACAGACATTTAACCAATAACCCGCTGAACACGACAACACGACAATCCTATCCATTACGAAAATACGACTGTAGAAATACATTGTAAACTTTACCGCCGAAAAAAACTAAAATTTTAATATGATAAATTGTGATATTTTTCTTATTTCTGTTCAAAAAATAGATTGTGGGTACTCGTTAGAACCGCCTCAACGAGGCGGTTCAAACGAGTACCCACAATCTATATTTTAGAGCTGAAATAAGAAAAATAAGGTTTACCCATGCAAACCCCAGTTTAAGTACCGGTTTATAAAAGTGGGGTTCTAGGGGATTAAAATTATAAAGGCGTGTTTTTGTGATGTTTGCAAATAGTTTAGCTCAAGATCAGACCGCTTCTAAACTGTGTCATGAAGTTTGTGAATTGAACGAATACCTTCAACGGTTTCAAGTAGATTGATTGGTTTATAGCCAGAAATGGGTGTGGCTAAACTAATTTATTCAGCAGGATAAGGTCTAAGATGACTCTGAACATGCGTAGATTTGTCTGATAGAAATTGTGCAAATAAATCGATCTTGAAATTTGTTATGCGTGTCGTTATTGAAACTTTTTAAACGACCCTCCTAACATACACGCTGTACAGTAACCGTTTACACCACACTTAACTTGAATATAGCTTTATACATATTTTATATTTCATGGAAAGATGGCAGGTAGGTGCTTTATTTCTCTTTCTATAAAGCGTTTTATTAACGAAAGTTCTACTAAATAGCCAAAATACGTTTAAACGGCTATAGTTCTAAAGGCATCAGCTAAAATACAATACCAAAATACGTTAAAACGATTATTTCTTGCGAGCGTACATGCTTTTCAATGAATATAGAGATTTCTCAGTGAAATCAAATACGTCCCAGTAAGCATTCTACATAAATCTACAGCGGGCCGTTAGCGGCCCGTCAGCTACCCTGACGGGCCGCTAACGGCCCACTGTAGATTTATGTAGAATGCTTACTGGGACATTGTTACTGTTTGAATCCCAGTTAGGAGTAGGCCTATGGTAAGTTGTAAAAGGTCTTTTCCACATCATTGCTCCAAGAAACAAATGTTATAGACATTTGTTAGAATCGCTTCGGTGAGGCGATTCTAGCAAATATCTACAACATTTGTTTCTTGTGGACTATGGATTCGATTTGGGCATTTCCAACCCGAGGGAAGCCCACGTCGATCAGAATCGAGGGTAAGCCTTGAGCTTAGAATTCATTTTATTGAAATTCAAGTGTCGTTATAACGAGTTTTGCCGTTATAACGAATGTCGGTATAAAGAGGGTTGACTGAATATCAATTTTATTTTTCAAAGTTTGGGACTACTTTATTCATCAAATCTAATTGTATGGTCAGTTTTTTCATTGTCAGATGACGGAAAATTAATGAACTGTGTTAGAATTGTCGCTTAGCACGTTCATACGTCACCAAAACGCTAATGGCGTCATTTTCGACGCTGTCGTCGTGTCGCGACTCGGCTCATCTTAACCCTTATCTTGCTGAATATTCAGTTTAGCCACACCCATTTCTGACTTTGAACCAATCAGATTTCTAGATATAATTTATTCTTACAAATCCATAAACTGAATGTCAAACTGTGTAGATCCTGATCAGATGGCTTCTTCATCTGAACATGATCTACACTGTTTCCAAAGATAGGGGTTGTCATGAAAAGCAGGATAAGAATTAAACACATTCTAACTCTTGTCACAGAAGTTACAACAGTAAAACATTGGAATTACCTTCCACGTTTATAAAATTATGGTATGCGTGTGAACAATTGGAATTGGAATGCAAAATGCAGTAGCTTTGCGGGGGTATTTTATTGATTTGTTTGGTTTGAGGTTTAACGTCCCCGTCAACACTGTAAAGGTCATTTTGGATACGTTGCTTCCAATTTTGTGGGACTTTTACCCGACATTGAGATGAAATGACATCTCAAGCCCAGTTGTCCAATGAAACCAATAGGGTTTATTAGCATGGACGGTCCGCCTCGCACCGCGGTTCCTTGACAGGCTTAGCTAAGCGGTTTACCACTACTAGTGTGCGGGCCGGATTCAGCTCTGCGTGGAAGCATCGTGCAGCCCATATATTTCTTCCAGCCCCTATGGGCGGAGGCCGAAGGTATTTTATTGATGTGAGGATTATGCATGATTGCTACATAAAATCTGACTATGTGCGTATTTCTCTCACACGTGGGAAATATTAGTAGGAAAATCCGTGACGTATTGGTACCGATTTTTCACGCGCTGTAAGGACTTGGTACCAATTCTTCACGGCGTAAAATTTACGAAATCGGAAATTTACGGTTCAACAAGGCTCTGACATTGAGGGATAAATTCGTATTTTCATTTGGTGAATAACCCCTGTGATGCATTTTATTTAGTTTCATACACTGAAACATCCGGGTTAAATTACAAGAAAGCGCTAAATTGGTAATCATATACTTGCATTGTTAATTTCCTTTCGAATGGGGAAAAATGGTGGGGTCAACGGAAAATTAACCTTTTGTCACTGTGATTTCTCTAAAATTTGTAACATATTACGCGTCGCTGCGATTGGTTTCCAGCAAAACAAGACATAAATTAATACATCACAACCTCGTTATAACACGGTTAATTATAACACGGTTTGGATATAACACAGTTTCAAGATGGATCCCAAAAATGTGTAGGTTGTATAGAATTTTTTCTATAGAATCTACACATTGTATTATAAACAGGTGGGGTGTACTTCTAGAAATACGATACAACGTATTTTGATTTTAAGGCGACAAGCAAATTTAGAGCATAAAATAGGTGTGGACGAATTCTTTTCTTTATTTAATGTGTGCGTGTGTGTATATTTATTTTCTTCAATTGATTGATATATGGGCCCCGTCAAGCGATTTTGGTACTTATCGCCTATGCGAGCAGCGAAGGTTCAGGCGAGCCTGCGCATCCGCACAGTCTCGCCAGAACCTTCGCTGCTCGCTCATACAAGCAGTGAATCAAGAGGAACCTTCAGACAGAAAGCCATATCCCTGGCCCCTCTGAATGGATGGGCATGCGCAGTTAAAATTTGTCATGACGGAATGCTCGAAGACACAAATTCGCTTGGCGGGGCTCAAAGTGTGTTGGGGTTTAACGACACGTCAACAATTGTGGGTCATTTTGTATCGTCTCCCAGAGAAAGGGAGAAAAGGCATAGAAGAGACAGTACCCCAGTAAGCATTCTACATAAATCTACAGCGGGCCGTTAGCGGCCCGTCAGGGTAGCTGACGGGCCGCTAACGGCCCGCTGTAGATTTATGTAGAATGCTAGCAGGGGTAGAGGATATTAAAATGAGGGACACGGAAAACAAAGGAAATGAATGGACGTGTAGAAACTGAAAAATAACATCCTCACTTTAACATTACCTGCTGCAAGGACAGCGCGGATCTTGTAAAACTTTGAGCCAGTTGGTTTAAACTGTATTTATTTGACTTCACAGACACAAATGTCACAGGATTTGACGGTAATTTGTTTGTTTAATTTGAGGTTTAACGTCCCCGTCAACACTGTATAGCTCCACGGCTTATTAAGTCATCTCCTGTAAGGCAAGATAATGACACGCACACCTCACCCAGCCAACCATCTACCAGTTTGCAAGCATGCACCGGGAATTTCTTATCACGTTACTCCAGTCCGTTAAACAGACACCCACGTAAACCCCACTTTATATGTAGAGAAAAGTGGGATTAACAGTGGGTATACATTGTTTCCCTTATTTTTGACCCAAAGCATAGCTTGTGCGTACTCGTTAGAACCGCCGCAATGTGGCGGTTCTAGCGAGCACGCACAATCTATATTTGGAGCAGAAATGAGAAAAAATATCACAATTTTTCATCAGAAAAATGACTTGACTTTGTGTGACAAGATAATTTTTCTAATGCCTTGCTGTGCTATGCAGACACGTTTAAGGTGAATTGGAACACCTGGCCATTTTTCAAAGGGAGGCAACTTTAGGGACTTCCTGTTGGCTTTTCTATAAGCCCTGTCCAACTAAAATAGGGGTCTTCTCTTAAAGGAAAGAATTTGCTCCTTAGGAGCAAATTCTTACCTTTAAGAGTCGATCCCTATTGACATGGATGACAAAATACTTTTGCAGAAGTTACCTCCCCTGAAGGTGTACCCAATTCCCCTTAAGATGTCGCAGCTTCTACGTTCATTCAATCATAGGGGCTTGAATCATGAAAAAAAAAAATGAAAAAAAAAAAAAAAAAAATTTGTTTTTTTTTTTTTTTTTTTTGGTACTATAATAGAGACAAGGGGGGAAACTTCGGCTCAATATTTTGGGGGGTTACCTCATTTTACCCAGTGTATCTTTTTCGCAAATGCAGTTTTTTACCTGCTTATTATGAATAATACAAGTTAAATAAGTCCACTTTGCAAAAATAATCCGCCACTGTCTGCCACTTGCAGGAAACATGCTTTTCTCGCATGGATTAACTCAGCAAAGCAAAATTCGGCATAAACGTGTGACAAAAATTTTCAGGTTTTCATCAATCCCAACCGAACTAGTGATACGGGGGGAACTTTTTTCACTTTCACCCGTTGTCTTTCATTTAACTTTAGCTCGCTTTGCCAATTTGAAGCCAAAAAGATGTACTCGTAGCTCTAAATATAGATTTGTCCAACTTTTGCTTGGCTTTCAGCAGTGTTCTGTCAATGATCGGTACAGAAACCGGGCGCTTGCCATAATCGTCGTGTTTAAAAGGCGGGACGTGCAGGACAGATATAATCCGGAACTTCGGAAACTACGTTCCGGCAGTGGAGTTGTTACTGTTAAAATGTGTGTGATAGCCTTGATTTCTCCTTTAATTTATTTTGTCAATGTAACATATTCTGCTAGGACTACGTATACACGTATTACGCAGCTAAGATAACTGGATGGTGTTTCTACGTATAATGGGCTGTGCTCTGGGAATTTTGTATTGCATCGCTTCATGTCAGCCGCTGTAACTTTTTTGACACATGCGCAGAAAAGGAAATAAAATGTTTACTAAAAAGCAGAAGACGGCCTTTGATCTGATTAAAAAAAACAAGGCCCAACTGGGCCCAACTGCCTTGTTTATGTCCAGGCTGGGACGGGCACAACCCACGTTATCGAGGAGATTGCTAGAGAGCTCCGTATTGAAGGGGAAATGTTTGTCAGTTTCTTGCACAACGGCTATCGTATAAAATCTATGTGTTTTTGGCAGAGTGCTAAAGAACACGTGTACATGACGTTTGTTTGTTTGTTTGACTTGAGGCTTAACGTCCCCGTCAACACTGTAAAGGTCATTTTGGAGATGTTGCTTCCAATTTTGTGGGACTTTTACCCGACATTGAGATGACATCTCAAGCCCTGTCGCCCAATGAAACCAATAGGGTTTATTAGCATGGACGGTCCGCCTCGCACTGCGGTTCTTGGACAGGCTTAGTGGGGGACCAGATTCAGCTCTGCGGTTGAAGCATCATGCAGCCCATATATTTCTTCAAGCCCCTTTGGGCGGGGGCCGCTATGTACACGACATCGTCACCTTATGTTTAAACGCTCGTTCCCGGTACCCGGCGACGATTAGCTAAGCAAAAAATTAAATAAAAATGCAGCAGTGTTAAGCCAAACGGTTCAGAATTTTAGTTAAAAGAGATACGGCTAGAAATAACTTGAAATAGTTTTACAAATTTGAATTCATAGTGGTCGGAAAGACTGACGACTTTAAGCGTGTGTTCTAATATTATTACCTAAATAATAAAGGCTGTTTTGGTGCCAATAGGAATTTTCGTTCTTTTTTTTTTTCTTTGTGATAAGTGGAAACCAAGGAAAAAGCGTTTCAACATGTATTTTGTCTAATGTTAGCTGTTCTCTCTCTCTCTCATCTCTCTCTCTCTCTCTCTCTCTCTCTCTCTCTCTCTCTCTCTCTCTCTCTCTCTCTCTCTCTCTCTCTCTCTCTCTCAGATATTTGGATTAAATTTGTGGAAGTCTTAAGATTAATTAGAGGGGTATGGAAATATTGTGTACTGTTCATTCCAGAGGTAGAAAGAACGGTGTACAGACATAAACTGCACCAACCTGCAGCCCAAGGATTATAAAACTTTTTTCATGCTCAACTGATAGGGTATGGAATTTATCCGGCTCATAAATGAAAAAATATAATGTAAACACATAGAAAACAGTATGGTTCATACTTCCGTAAACGCATCGAGTCACATGATTTTCAGTGACATCAAGTGACGTCATTCTAAACCATGGTTCTCTACGGGCGTTGGTGAGGTCAACGCTGTTCCTCTCTATGTAGTAAAATGGGTGTAAATGTTTTTCAGTTTAAAAAGTTTGCCCTATAAGCATTATTTTTCGCCCAGTGATGAGGGGCATAGAATGTTATTATAAAACAATAAACTTAATTTTTCTGCTTTTCATGAAAATATGAACGACAGCGAGTCGCTAACAAAGTTTACATGAACCCCTTCGGGGTTCACTTACTTTGCATACAACCCACTGCGTCCGTACTATCATGAATAGCAGAAAAATAATTTTCATTTCTTAAGTGTTTGTTTTCTTTGCCTCCTATCGCTGCTCACTCTAGGGTTTATTAGCTATCCCATTATGTCAGTCATTGCAAAAAACCCACATTGAGCCCGAGGTAATTTTGTTTTCATAACCGTCTTCTGTAGCATGTTTTGTTATCCATGCAATTAGGGGAGCAGCTTCTCAGTTTCCCCTAAAATGTACATTTTTAACAGTCAGAATGACATGTCCTTATCAACTTTTAATGAAATGGACATTCAATTTGTCATCAAACTGCTGTCAAGTGTCAAAGAAAGCAGGTCATGAAATGTACATGCAATTGTTTTTATTTCATGCGTAGCACTTTAAATGTAAACGGATGCTTTAGACACAAACTTTAGGCTCACTGGAAAAAATATGACGATATTCTCCAGGAGGTATGAATATTAAAATACTGACATTTTGTTGTGTTACATTGGTGTGAATGTGCTTTATCGCTTATTAATTTCTGTATATTTGTGCAGTTCACAACGCATTCTTTAAAGTTTTCGGACCTGCCCATCGGGGCTTAAAGAAATAGGTGGGCTGCGTGACGCTTCCAAGCAGAGCTGAAACCGACCGCACGCGAGTACTGCTAAACCGCTCAAAGAATCTATGCCTGCCCGGGCAAAGCGGCGCGAGTCAGACCGTTCATGCTTATAAACACTATTGGTTTCATAGGGCGACAGGGCCCGAGATGTCAATTCATCTCAATGTCGAGTAAAAGTCCCACAAAATGGATTCAACGTCTCCAAATGACCTGTTGATGGGCACTTTTAACATCTAATCAAACAAATAAATTCCTTAAAGTGTTTGGGTGAGAAAAATAATTAATATTGCGGTCGTGGCTTCGGGCTCGTTTTCAGTGAATTAAAGTCTCGTGCTCGACAAAACCCTACATGATACTTAACTAAACTGAAAACTTGCTTGAAAATTCCTTGTTTCGGCCTCAATCCCATCATACATTCTATTATTCAGTTCTTATCTAAGCAGGAAACGGCCCCGCCCATCGGGGCATGAAGAAATTATGCTTCCACGAAGAGCTGAAACCGACCCGCACACGAGTACTGGTAATCCACTTAGAGCATCTTAGCCTGCCCAGGCAAAGCGGTGCGAGTCGGCCCGTCCATGTTAATTAAACCTATTTGTTCATTGGGCGGCAGGGCTTGAGATGTCATTTCATCTTAAGGTCGGGTAAAAGTCCCACAAAATTGGAAGCAACGTCTCTAAAATGACCTTTGCAGTGTTGACGGGGACGTTAAACCTCAAATCAAACAAACAAATCTAAGCAGGAAAATTGATGAACTTTTAGTATTTAAAATTAGCGAGCATTACAAATTTAACGCTCGACTGAATTGAGCATGAATAACGATTTATAACCTTTTAATAGCCTGGTCGAGAAACACTAAGATTGGAATGCCGCTTTACTCAAAAGCACCAAAATTAAATGTCTTATATATTGAAAAAGGCCCCATTTCTCACTTATTTTCCAATACACTCTAGGCTAATACAAGGACGTTTTCAACAGATCTAAGCACTTCACAATCAAACCTTTCATAAAAGGCATTTATTTTAAGGCATTCAAGAGTTCTGCAACGGAAGGCCTGATGTTTTTTTTTTTTGTTTTGTTTTTTTTTTACCGGATACTACGGTCTTCGACCACATGTGATTAACAATCGGCTCGATATGAGTGAAATAAACTCGAAAGGACCGTAAAATGATCCCCGCTACACCCCCCCCCCCTCCACCTCCTCCCCCCCCCACCCCCCATTAATGGATTTGGCCGAATTCATTAATAGAAGCGTCCACTTCAGAAACTCGCGGATGAGAGAACATGTGTGTGCTGCACTGTAGGGGTTCTGTCCCCTTAAATCGCCCAATGGGCCCAACCTAAATAGTGCTTATTGTCATTTACTGGCCATTAGCGACCCAGGATCAAAATTTCAAACCATAAAAAGGAATATGTTGCAATTATTATTTTATTATTATTATCATTACTATTTATATTATTATTATTTTATTATTATTATTATTATTATTATTATTATTAGGGAACAACTTGTTTCCATGCTGCATCATTTTGAACATTTACGTATTGATGGCATTTTAACAAGCTGGCTGTTTTTAGCTCACCTGGGCCGAAGGCTCCAGGGGAGCTTATAGTATAGTGGGTCGTCCGTCGTCCGTCCGTCCGTCCACACTTTTGAGCAGCTATATCTCTGCAGCCTGCAGGCTGATCTCAATCATTTCTCATCTGTAGCATGCCTCTGGTGGGGCATTGATGACATTAGCGTTTTTTTTTTTTTTTTTTTTTTTTTGAAATCGCATGAAAACTTTGGTTGCTATGGCAATCACAAAGGTCCCATAGACTTACAATGGGAAAAATGTTTGTCATCACCGTAGCCCTCCAGTTTTGATCGGATGTTTCTGAAACATATATATATATATAAGGTGGCTAGGGATTAAACCTCGGATGAGTTCGAAAACCGGCCAAGTCGGCCCATTTATCATAGAGTTACATCCCTTTGACTGCTGAAAATGCCGATTTTTGACCGTGTCATCACCGTAGCCCCTTCAGTTTTGATCGGATCTTTCTGAAACTTTTATGTAATGTGGCTGTGGATCAAATCTCGGATGAGTTCGAATACCGACCAAGGTAGCCTATTTACTATATAGTTATGTCCCTTTGATGGCTGAAAATGTCGATTTTCGACCTTGTCATCACCGTAGCCCCTTCAGTTTTGATCAGATCTTTCTGAAACTTATATGTAAGGTGACTGGGGATAAAACCTAGGATGAGTTCGAATACCGGCCAAGTTGGCCCATTTATCATAGATTTACGTCCTTGTTATCACCATACCCCTTCAGTTTTGATCGGATTTTTCTGAAACTTATATGTAAGGTGGCTGGGGATAAAATCTTGGATGAGTTCGAAAACAGGCCAAGTCAGCCTATTTATCGTAGAGTTATATCCCTTTGATGGCTGAAAATGTTGATTTTTGACCTTTGTCAACACCGTAGCCCCTTCAGTTTTGATCGGATCTTTCTGAAACTTACATGTAAGGTGGCTGGGAATACAACCTTGGATGAGTTTGAATACTGGCCAAGTCGGCACATTTATCATAGAGTTACCTGCCTTTGATTGCTTAAAAATGCCTATTTTCGACCTTGTTAGCACTGCTGCCCCTTCAGTTTTGATCGGATCTTTATGAAACTTACAAACAAATAAGTCAGGCAGAAAAGCTCGGAGGAGTTTGAAAACTCGTGAGGTTTGCCTATTTGTCACAGAGTAACATCCCCTTGATTGCAGCAGTTAATTGCTTATTTTTGAACTTGTCATCACCATAGCCCCATCAGTTTATATCGGATCTTCTTAGCAAGTCAGGAATAAAAGCTGGGATGCGTTTGAAAACTGGTGAGGTCAGCCTATTTATCATAGTGTTACATTCTACTTGATTTGCAGAAAATGCTTACCCTGACATCACCATGGCCTTCCATTAATCCTTCAGTAAAGGCTGGCACTTCCTGAAACTTTGAATCTGTTAGCTCAGGTGAGCGATACAGGGTCCATTTGTTTTATTTCTGTCTACACAAGCATGAGTGAAACTGTTTTGAAAATAACACAAAACGTACACGATTTCAACAAAAAAATACATTTCACATTTTTTGAGTCCGGTAAGGAGATAACTGCGGCTAATCCCTGCCTTCCTAAATTTAGCCACCCACCTAGCTCAGTGCCTCAGATGCTAAAGGTCCCAGGTTTGATCCCCAGCAGCGGTGCCAAAATTTCGGCGTCAGAACACGTTCCATTTGTATAATAAATTTTGCAGGTATGAATATCATAACGGTGCATCGTCCTTCGAATCTGAACGTTAACTGGAGACCTCTGTGCAGGGAGAACCATCCCCTGTGCAGGTTAAAGAACCCTACCGTAATTACATGGTGACTGTGTACTCTTTCAGCTCTCAAAACTGGAGTATATGCAGTATACAACGTCTCTGTCCCCTCTTGGGGTTTAGTTGAAAATGGAAGAAAAATAGCGATAATGCTCATTTGTCACTACTACGAACGGTATAAAAATTAAACCGCACCGGTCGTACCGGTCGTTAGTTCATCGATAGAGCAGCCCGGAATCAGCAGAAAAACCAAGCTTCGCGACGACTGTTTTCTTGATCTTTTACATAAAGTGATGTAAAAGTAATAAAATCTAAATTTAGAGCTGCAAATACATCATTTTGGATTCAAATTGGTCAAGAGAGGTTCATTTGAATGAAAGACATCAGTTGAAAGCGAAAAAAGTTTCCTCCGTAACACTAGTTCGCTTGTGATTGATGAAAACCTGAAAATTTTTGTCACACGTTTATGCCGAATTTTGCTTTGCTGAGTTAATCCATGCGAGAAAAACATGTTTCCTGCAAGTGACAGACAGAGGCGGATTATTGTTGCAAAGTGGACATATTTAACTTGTATAATTCGTAATAAGCAGGTGAAAAACTTTATTTGCGAAAAAGATACACTGGGTAAAATGAGGTAACCCCCCAAAAATGGAGCCGAAGTTTCCCCCCTTGTCTCTAATATAGTACCAAAAAAAAAAAAAAAAAAAAAAAAAAAAAAATTTTTTTTTTTTTTTTTTTCCATTTTTTCTTTTTTTTTTTTCATGATTCAAGCCCCTATGATTCAATCAATATAATAGAAAAAAAAATATTGAAAGTCTTGTTAATCTGTTTACAATATTGAAATGGAATGTTTTCACTTGACAGATTATCTATTTTTATTATGTTCTTAACCCTATTTGTACCACATGGAATCTTCCTCGTTATATATAGAGTCCATTTTAAAATTTGGGGGTGTCGGATTGTGTTTTCTTCCAAATTGATTAGGAAAATGGCTGAACTTTGTGCAAACAGTGTAGGCCCTGATCAGACGCCGCGTTCTGCGGCGTCTGATCTGGGCCTACACTGTTTGCCAGGGTACCCGTTGTGGGGTTTCTGGTACTAAATGGGTTAAAAATCACATTTCCGACCTACTTATGATTTTGTTTCTATGGAAATCGATCGATACCATAACAAATAACGAATTTCTTGAATTTTTAATATTCCGTATAAGCTGAAAGAAAATTTGTACACTCAAAAAATAATGCAAAGAGTGACACTGTAGGACCTTAGATTCTATAAACGTCAATGGCCGGACGTAAAGCACACACACACACGCACACACGCACGCAAGGTGAACACCTCTATTAACCCCACTTTATAAAGGAAAAGTAGGGTTTACATGATGAGTGATTTTGTTTGTTTGATTTGAGGTTTAACGTCCCCGTCAACACTGTAAAGGTCATTTTGGAGACGTTGCTTCCAATTTTGTGGGACTTTTACCCTACATCGAGATGAAATGACATCTCAAGCCCTGTCGCCCAATGAAACCAATAGGGTTTATTAGCATGGACGGTCCGCCTCGCACCCCGGTTCCTGGACCGGCTTAGATCCTCTAAGCGGTTTACCAGTACTAGTGTGCGGGCTGGATTCAGCTCTGCGTGGAAGCATCATGCAGCCCATATATTTCTTCAAGCCCCTATGGGCGGGGGCCGACATGATGAGTGAGTGAGTGTGTATGAGTTATACGTCTCACCAATAGCTAAGGTCATACGGATACGGAACCTCGGTTTAAAAACTAATCCGAAAGTCTGGAAAAGCCCGGGATCGAACCCCTGGTTTATGAGGCGAGTAGCTTATCTACTAAATTACGGAGGCTTCCAGGGATTACATGGTGAACGACTCTTTTAACCCAACTTTATACAGGAAAAGTAAGGTTTACATGGTGAATACCTCTGTTAACCTCACTTCATTTAAAGAAAAGTGGGATTACAGGGGATACATTATTTTATTTTTTTTCGCCCAAAACGTAGATTGTGAGTACTCGTTAGAACCGCCTCGATGAGGCGGTTCTAACGAACACACACCATTTAAGTTTTACTACATGTAAAAATAATAAAAATATGAAACATTATTTAGAGATATACAAGATGCCATATTATTATATCTCACGAGCGTGGCATCGCAATGTGCAGGGAAGTTACTGTTAAACGTCAGGTTTTGATAGATTGAATTGATTGATTTGAGGTTTAACACTGTCAACACTATTTAGGTCATTTTGGACACGTTTCTTCCAATTTTATGGGACATTTATCTGACACTGAGATTAAATGTTACCCCAAGCCCTGCCACCTGCGTGGACGGTCCGACTCGCATCATTTTGCCTGGCTTTCTTAGCGGGTTTACATGAACCCGTACTCATGTGTGGTTGGTTCAGCTCTGCGTGGAAGCATTACGCAGCCCTATCTATTTCTCCAAGCCCCGATGGTCGGGGCCCATTTAGTTCAGGTAGAAAAAATAGTATACTAAATAAGAATTTCAAAATAAAGTAATTAAAGGCCCTACGCCTTTTCAAATATATTGAAAATTTTCTACCAAAAACTGAAAATTTTCAGATTAAAAAAAAAGTCTGATATTTTTCTGATATTTCTGGTCAAAACAGATTGTGGGAACTCGTTAGAACCTTCTAGGCGAGACGGTTCTAGCGAGTACCCACAAACTGATTTTGCGCAGAAATAAGAAAAATAATATATACTCCTGTAAATCCCAGTTTTACTACATACATGTAACAGTGGTGCCTAAGCTGGTCAAAATTATATAGGCGTGTGTGTGTGATGTAAGTACAGGCCCCCGCCCACCGGGGCTTGAAGAAATAGATGGGCTGCATGATGCTTTCACGCAGAGCTGAAATCGATCCACACAAACCGCTTAGAGGATCTTAGCCGACCCCTTTGCACCCCGCTTTTATACAGTAAAACTGGGGTTTATAGGGGTAAACCTTATTTTTCTTATTTCTGCTCTAAAATATAGATGAGGCGGTACTAACGAGTACCCACAATCTATATTTTAGAGCAGAAATAAGAAAAATATCACAATTTGTCATCTTCAAAATCTCATTTTTCGGCGATAAAGGTCACAAGGTGTTTGTATAGGCGTGTTTTCGTAATGAATATGGAAGAGGCTATTTGCAGTCAACTGCAAATAGCCAAAAAATCCAAGTCTTTCAAATTGTAGGTACATAGAAAAATTGTTAATAGCAGTATAACATTTTTTGTCTGTTTGCAGCTGACGGCAAGTAGCCATTTTATCTGCAGTTGACTGCAAATAGCCAAAAAACGTTAAAATGGCTATTTGCAGTTGACTGCAAATAGCCATTTTAACGTTTTTTGGCTATTTGCAGTTGACTGCAAATAGCCACTCCGAATGAATATATGCAATGCGAGAAAATGACATTTTACCTCTTAACGTCAAAGTATCCACGAGTGGCATCATGATACGGCGGTTTATCGCACAACGCTCTTCCGCCTGTAATTTAATGCAGAATAATATAAGAATCTTACATGGATGGAAAAATCGTCCCGAAGGTCACTGTCCGGCATCACGAGGCTTGCCGAGGGACGGATTTTTTTTGCACACCAGACAAGGAAATCCGTGATTTTATCCTGGGATAGAAATTTATGTTCTGACCCTGGTGTTCCGACCCAGGCAACTGACATAAATGCGCTTTAATTCTATTCAACTACTTCCGAACTACTTTTATTTTGTAAACAATATACATGTGCGAGCTGTCAAAACAAACCGGAGGTGTTGTGCAAGAAAAAGAATCCAATATGGGGTTCTGTTGCAGATGGGCGTTTCCAACCCTCGGGATGACCGTGCTGAGCGGAACCTCGGCATAGCCTCGGTTCCGCTCAGCACGGTCATCCCTCGGGTTGGAAACGCTCATCTACAACAGAACCCCATATCAGATTCTTATATTCTATCCACCTCTTCCATCCATGTTGGGTTCTTTTCCTTGCATACCGCCCATTTCTGAGCGTGGAGTTTTAATACTGCAGTACTTCGATTGCCGACGTCAGCCATATTGTGATGACACTACAGTGATTTTTAGTGACGTCACTGAACGTGCTGTGATGTCAACCTTAACGACATATGAGGTCGTATTCAACCGACGCATTTATCAGACACGAGAGAATATTTGATTTTGGGCAAGAACACCAGGGTTAGAACAGAATGTCTGTCCCACCTAAAACTATCGACTTCTAGAGCTGGCGTGCAAAAATACGGTTTCTTTCCGTTGCCTAAATATATGTGTGTTTGTTTGATTTGTGGTTTAACGTCCCTGTCAACACTGCATACGTTGCTTCCGATTTTGTGGGACTTCTACCCGACATTGAGATGAACTGATATCTCAAGCCCTGTCGCCCAATGAAACCAATAGGGTTTATAAGCACGGGCGGTTCGACTTACACACCTTTGCCTGGGCAGGCTTAGATCCCCTGAGCGGTTTACCAGTACTCGTGTACGGTCGGTTTCAGCTCTGCGTGGATGCATCTTGCAGCCTATCTACTTCTTCAAGCCCCGATGGCGGCCTAAATATGCGCGGTGTGTTAGAATACAATGTAAAAATTTATAAACTTTTACAAGCTGTACTTTAAGCATGCACTCTTACATACAAAACCACCCATTGGAACGCATTTGCGTGTCTATAGATGTATGTTAGCGCAAGAAAAATCTACATTAACACCCGTGCAACCATCAATGGCCCAGATCAGCCTGCTCATAAACACACAATGACAAGAGCTGTCGCTTAATTAGGTCTTTTTGAAATGGACAGAACATAGCATGGTTTGCACCGTCCAATCTGAATCTTAAGAGTGATTGGTATCGAATATACATAAACGAAAACAAGCCAATATAATTTTGTCCCCGTAAACCCCACTTTTATACAGCAAAACTGGATTTTACAGGGGTAAACCTTATTTTCTTATTTGTGTTTTAAAATATAGATGATTGGTACTCGTTAGAACCGCCTCGATGAGGCGGTTCTAACGATTACCCATAATCTATATTTTGAGATGGGTACTCGTTAGAACCGCCTCGATGAGGCGGTTCTAACGATTACCCACAATCTATATTTTGAGAAGAAATAAGAATCAAAGCACTGAGAGTGCTGATGGAGCGTAGCTTTGATAATTTGATAGCGTTAGGCAAATTTAGCGTCTGATTGGTATTTTAAATCAGGCGCATATAGATCCAATGAACATGGCAGTTTGAAGCTATTCTGGGCCAGAAGTCGTGGTAAAGCAACAAGACCTACATTGAAATTAACTCACGCTAAGGTGTAGACCCCGCAACAACCATCACGAAAACACGCCTGTACAAATACATTGTCAATTTTTCGGCCGAAAAAAAAAATTAGAAATTTTAAGATACAAAATTGTGATATTTTCTTAACTCTGCTCAAAACATTGATTGCGGGGACTTGATTGAACCGCCTGGACGAGGCAGTTTTATCAAGTACCCACAATCAATGTTTTTGATCAATATAGCAACCATGCAGTTCTACAGTTTACTTGAAGATTTCTGCTGAGCTATAGTTCGGCTTGTGCAATAGTTTGGCGGCTTTAAATTTATTTTATGTAATCAGTTTTTGAAAAATTACCTTGGGGAGGTTATTTATCTTGCATTAGATATTCTCCTAAGTTACGTCTTGATGATGTTTAGCTTCAAATGAAAAATTATCATAATTTTCCCAGCAGTTTATAAGTTATACATCCATAATAAGTCTTTAAAAATTGCCTCGGCGAGGCTGTTTATAAAGCTATCTGGCATTAGACAATATCATTAGCTTGATCCTGTCAATTTGCATCTGCATGAAAAACATTATAAAAATATACCCGTCGGTTCGAAAGTCATACGACCGTGTCAGTGGGTGAATTTTTTACCTTGCCGGGGCTAAAATAAAGAAATTGGGCATTCAGAAATCTCGTTGGTTAGATCTGTACACTATCTACTTGCATGGTAACAGTTGTCAAAATATTCCAAGTAGATTAGAAGTTACACTTCGAAATAATTTTTCAAACAGTTTGCCTAGGCGAGGCCGTTAGTAAAGTAACTTGGCATAAGGCAATTTTGCGGGTTATGTATTGTCAATATCAACCTGTATGCCGAAAATGATCAAAACCGGGTTTAGATGTTATACTCCGTGCATAAAACAGCCTCATGGGTTAGATATTGGCAATATCAATCCGAATGCCAAAAGGATCGGAATATTCAGAAAGGTTTGAACATTATACTCTGCTAATTTTTTTCTAAATACATGTATATATTGCATCGGTGAGGCCATTTATGAAGTGATCTTGCATACGACAGTTTCTTGGGTTAGTTATTGTCAATATCAATCCATAGGAATATTTGAAGAGGTTTATACATTATACTCCGTTATCATTATATAAAAATAAATTGCCTCGACGAGGTCATTTATGAAATGATCTGGAATTAAGGCAATTTCTTTGGTTAGGTATTGTCAATACAGCAAAGTGCACAGTCACTTACCGGAAACCAACAATTGCCCTTCTTGAATCAGCGAAAGGGATATAATCACCGTGGAACAGATTTCACGATCAATCTCCTGCAAAGAATGTTGCCGAACCCGGCAGGTATCGAACTTGCGTCTGAGCTGATAATTTGCTTTCTTTATGGTCACATGCCTAGGACGCAGACAAGTCGCTTTAAACAAAGTAACATTGTCCCCCCCCCCCCCATTAACCCATACTCTGAGTATATGTCTAGCAGCCTTTTTAGGGGACAATCATAGCAGACCCAGATCAGACACTACAACAAGTGGCGTCTCATCTGTGTTTAAACTGCAAAATTTAAGCCTTGCTCCTTACAATTTGACGTGCACCTGTCCAAACTCATTGACTGGATGATTCCAACAATTACATTATCGACCCACACTGCGTACTTTAAACCCATTTTAAACGAATGGAATCCTCAACCTTATATCAGTATGGAATGAGTTCATTTTAAAATCAGGGATGTCAGGTTGTGGCTTCCACGAAATATTTGGCAAAAATGGCTGAACCTTGTGTAAGTATGCAGTGTAGGTCATAATGAGACTCATGGTACAGCATGGCGTAATAATCTACTATGTTAACACAGGGCTCTATTTTCTTACTGGTGATTAGGTCATACGCAGTAACGCTAAAGGTGGTGCCGAAATCACTTCTCATTTCACTGGAGCTACGCTGCAAGAGCTACGCTCCAAAAATATATGGTAAATTTCAATATAGGTCTTGTTGCTTTAACACGACTTCTGGCCCAGAATAGCTTCAAACAGCTATGTCCATTGGATCAATATGAGCCTCATTTAAAATACCAATCGGACGCTTAATTTGCCTAACGCAAATTATCAAAGCTACGCTCCACCAGCACTCTCAGTGCTTCGATTCATCTTTCGGCGGTAAAATTTTCAATGTACATGTATTTGAATAGGCATGTGTTTTCAGCTGTACAATAGCATTCCAACAGCTGAATTTATGTAATACAGTTCGTTTTACATAGTTACCAAAACACCCATCGGAACGAATTTGCGTGTCTACATTACAAAAATAATAGCGCAAGACAAAATCTACAGCAACATTTGTGCAACCATCAAGGGACCAGATCAACATGCTCATAAACACACAATTACCAGAGCTATCGCTTAATTAGGTATCCTTGCAATGGACAGAGCGCTGCAGGGTTTGCACCGTCCGACTCTACAGAGTGCTTGGTATCTATGTAAGCCTGAGAGTGCACAAAAATGTATCCGTTCTAAAAAGCTGAAGGGTAAAGTTACTTATAGTACGACTCACGCGGGTATTTATACCCTGTTTTTTCCCCGGGTGCGAGTCGGTCCGTCCATGCTAATAAACCCTATTGGTTTCATTGGATGGCAGGTCTTGAGATGCCATTTCATCTCAAGGTCGGGTAAAAGTCCCACAAAATTGGGAGCAACGTCTCCAAAATGACCTGTACAGTGTTGACGGGGACGTTAAACCTCAAACCAAACGAACAGAAAAATATACGTACTAGACAATTGCCACTGGCAGTTGAGCCTCAAACCTTGAATAAAATGATTGGATACATCCCCTGTATCTGTATCAGTAAACCTCAAAACGTACGAAAACATCGAAAAATAACAATTTGTTACTGATACACAACGAAAACATGCATATTCTAATACATTGTAACCTATATCGGCGAAATAATAAAAATATTAAGATGAAAATTTGTGATATTTTTTCTTATTTCTGCTCAAAGTATAGATTGCGGGTACTCGTGAGAACCGCCTCGTTGAGGCGGTTCTAACGAGTACCCACAGTCTATATGTTAGAGCAGGAATAAGAAAAATAATATTTACCCCTGTAAACCCCATTTTTACTATATAAAAGTGTGGTCAGAGAGGGTCAAAATTATATAGGCGTGTTTTCGAGATGAGCTCTTTTGAACCGTAAATTTCTCATTTCATGAATTTCACACCGATAAGAAGTATTGGTACCGATACGTCATACATGTATTTGTCAAATGTGAAATTTATGTATGGTCAATTTCGATTAATTTTGGGGTCTAAAATTTGTGCTCAAACTTCTCATGGTGATAATTTCTGACGTGTGAAGAATTGGTAAGTATTCGTCACACCTGTGAAATTCGCCCCAGCCGATCAGGGCTTGAAGAAATAGATGGGCTTCATGATGCTTCCACGCAGAGCTGAAACCCACCGCACACTGAACAAACGATTTAAACGCAAACCACACTCCACCTCTCCCCATCCCGTAATACATGTACATACGTACTTTTTACTAACCGTTCCACGCCCCCGCCCATTGGGGAAATAAACGGGCTGCATGATGCTTCCACGCAGAGCTGAAACCGACCGCATACGAGTACTGGTAAACCGCTGAGAGGATCTAATCATGCCCAGGCAAAACGGTGCGAGTCCATGTTTATAAACACTATTGGTTCCATTGGGCGACAAATCTTGAGATGTCATTTCATCTCAATTTGGGGAAAAGTCCTACAAAGTTGGAAGCAACGTCTCCAAAATGACCTATACAGTATTGACGGGGACGTTAAACCTCAAATCAAACAAACAAACACACCTGTGAAGAACTGGTGTGGCTTTTTCTCTGGTGTGAACAGTTGGAACCAATTCCTCCTGCACGTGAATTTGTTTGTTTGATTTGAGGTTTAACGTCCCCGTCAACACTGTATTGGTCATTTTGGAGACACTTCTTACAATTTTGTGCGACTTTTACCCGACATTGAGATGAAATGACATCTCAAGCCCTGTCGTCCAATGAAACCAATAGGGTTTATAAACATGGACGGGCCGACTCGCACCGCTTTGCTTGGACAGGCTTAAATCCTCTAAGCGGCTTACCAGTACTCATGTGCGGTCGGTTTCAGCTCTGCGTGGAAGCATCATGCAGCCCGTCTATTTCTTCAAGCCCCAATGGGCGGGGGCGGTCATACATGTGAAGAATTCGTTGATACTTTCTGACGTGTAAAGAATTGGTAAGTATTCGTCACACCTGCGGTCTGTGGTTTTGGGGGTGTGAAGAATTGGAACCAATTACTATTACATGTACATGTGTGAAGAATTGGTACTAAAATTCTCTTACATGTGAAGAATCGGTACCAATTCCTCTAACATGTGAAGAACTGGTACCAATTCCTCACACATGAAAAAATTAGCGCATTTGTTTTTCGTTGCACTGATTGAAGAACATACCAAGTTTCTGAATCAGATGTTAAATATAATTACGGTAAAATTCCAATATTAAGACCACCTTTGGGATTGTTCAAAAGTGGTTTTAAAAGACCACTTTTGAACAATCCCAAAGATGGTCTATTATTAGAAGACAATGGGTGAGGATAACAGAGAGAAAGAATAGCTGAAACCTTCTCAAAAGCAGATTTTGCCTTAATTTTAGATGGTCTTACTGTATACGGAAGGCCAAGGGAGTGTCTTAATAAAACAATGCAGCCTATCCCAAACACCAAGAGGAAGCGTAAACCCCTCCGAACCTAATTAAAAATAAACATTAGCAGAAAAAAAGCTCTTGCTAAAACTTGTTTTTATAGTTACACAGGCTTGTTTGATTTGAGGTTTAGGTCATTTTAGAGACGTTGCTTCCAATTTTGTGGGACTTTTATCCGACTTTTATTGAGATGAAATGACATCTCAAGCCCTGTCGCCCAATGAAACCAATAGGGTTTAAAAGCATGGACGGACCGACTCGCACCGCTTTGCCTGGGCAGGCTTAGATCCTCTAAGCGGTTTACCAGTACTCATGTGCGGCCGGTTTCAGCTCTGCGTGGAAGCATCATGCAGCCCATCTATTTATTCAAGCCCCGATGGGCGGGGCGCGCTTGCGGGTCTAGTTGGAAACATCGTTGAAAGGTTTTCTCGCGACTCTGCTCATCTTAAGCATTCTAACTCTTGTCCCAGAAGTTCCAAAAGTAAAACAGGAATTTCTTTCCGCGTTTATAAAATTATGGTATGGCTGTGAAGAACTGGAATCGAATGCAAAACACAGCAGCTTTGGAGGGTATTTTATCGATGTGAGAAATATGCATGACCCTACATGAAATTTGACTAATTTACATGTGAGAAATATTGGTATGAAATCCGTGACGTATTGGTACCAATTCTTCACATGCTGTGAGTAATTGGGACCAATTCATCACGGCGTGAAATTTGCGAAATGTTACGGTTGAACGTAGCTCCTCAAATATATAGCTCAGTATAAAATTGATATTTTACATTTTGTGGTATATTGATATACAGCTATTTATTCATAGCCAGTGCTTTTCCCCTAAACTTATCAATAGTAGCTATTGACTCCGTATTCATCCATCATTTGTGTTGTGTCCCAGAGAAAAGGAGAAAACCCATAAAGAGAGGAAGAAAGACAGAGATTCGGACAAAAAGGGAGAATGTAAGTGGCGTATTCCCTCTCTGTACTCCTGCCATTGTGCCTTGTACAATTTAAAGCTTGTACCAGGCGGGCCTACCGATGCCGAAATATGGACGATACCTTTTCCCTCACACAACCGCCCTATTTAAAAGTGGTATTTGTTTACGAAGACTGGGCACTCACTCACCCGTGACGAAGTCATTATTTTTTTTTTTCAATCGATGTACGAGGGTCATATAAAAGTTTTCAAGAACGTATTCATCACAAAAACATACATGTATAATTTTGACCCACTTTAGCCCCACATTTATATAGCAAAAAATGGGGTTTACACGGGTAAACATTGTTTTTTTATTCCTGCTCTAAAATATAGTTAGAACCGCTTCAATGAGGCGGTTCTAAAATATAGATTGTGGGTACTCGTTAGTGGGTACTCATTGAGGCGGTTCTAACATGTACCCCAAAGTATATATTTTGAGCAGAAATAAGAAAAAAAATCACAATTTTTCGTCGTAAAATTTGCATATTTGACGGTAAATTTACGATGTATTTGTATAGGCATGTTTTCGTAATGATTCGTTCAAGGATCACACATCACGAAAACACATCTATAAAATTTTGACCCCTTCATACCCCATTTTTATTTGGTAAAGCTGGGGTTTTAGGGGGTATACATTATTTTTCTTATTTTTGCTCAAAAAATAGATTGTGGTACTCGATAGAACCGCCTCGTCGAGGCGGTTCTATCGAGTCCCCGCAATCTATGTTTTGAGCAGATATGGAAAAAGATCGCAAATTTTCAGCTTTAAATTTCTTCTAATTTTTGGCCCCAAAAATGGCAATGTATTTGTATAGGCGTGTTTTCGTGATGATTGCAAGTGCGTGAAATGAATACCCATGCAAACCCCATTTCATATAAAGAAAATAGGGGTGTATACAGGGTAAACAATAAACAGAGGATCTTACATGAATGTGCATGTATAGGAGTGCAATACATGTTTGTTTGTTTGATTTGAGGTATAACGTCCCCGTCAACACTGTAAAGGTCATTTTGGAGACGTTGCTTCCAATTTTGTGGGACTTTTACCCGACATTGAGATGTAATGACATCTCAAGCCCTGTCACCCAATGAAGCCAATAGGGTTTATTAGCATGGACGGTCCGCCTCGCACCGCGGTTCCTGGACAGGCTTAGATCCTCTAAGCGGTTTACCAGTACTAGTGTGCGGGCCGGATTCAGCTCTGCTTGGAAGCATCATGCAGCCCATATATTTCTTCAAGCCCCGATGGGCGAGGGCCGGAGAAAGAGTAATACATGTAGCTCAGTGGTTAGTGCACTTGCCTCTGATGCTTGGTGCCCCCGGTTTGATCCCCGGCAGCGGTGATAAAATGTCGGAGTCTAAACACGATCCACTGGCATTATTTGCAGGGATGAATGTCGCAATGTGCACCGTCTTTCGGAGCGGGACGTAAACAGGAGGGTCGTCCCCTGTGCAGGTTAAAGACCACTACCGTAATTACATGATTATTGTGTAGGCTATCAACGGGAGTTATGTTAGGGTTAGGGTTAAGGTAATGGTTAGGGTTAGACCCCTACCGTAATTACATGATTTTTGTGTAGGCTATCAAGGGAGTTATAAAAATATTTATATGTATAAAATATACACCGCCTGTTTCGCCTCCTAGGGTTAAGGCGAAAGAAAGAAAGAAAGAAAGAAAGAAAGAAAGAAAGAAAGAAAGAAAGAAAAAAAGAAGAAAGAAAGATATATCACTGAATAAATTAAACGAATTTTAGAAAAGGGGATAAACTGCGAGGCTTTGCCGAGCATTTAATGCCGTTTATTAATTTAATATTACCGAAGAGCACGAATGTAAGATCCTATTTAAAACGGATTTAATTCAGGATTATTATTATTATTATTATTTCCAAAAATGTCACTATTCATCCATTAGTAAACGCGGCGTCGTTGTTTTTGTTTGTTTGTTTTGTTAGATTTCAGGTTTAACGTCCCCGCCAACACTGTATAGGTCATTTTGGAGACGTTGCGACTTTTACCCGACATTGAGATGAAATGACATCTCAAGCCCTGTCACCCAATGGCGGCGTAGTTAAGGACGTCGTACGTGCAATGTTACCAGGTTTATATAACTAATTGGCATATTTGGGCCCCGTCAAGCGATTTTGGTACTTATCGCCAGAACCTTCGCTGCTCGCTCATACAAGTAGTGAATCAAGAGGAACCTTCAGACAGAAAGCCATATCCCTGGCTTCTCTGAATGGCTGGGCATGCGCAGTTAAAATTTGTCATGACGGAATGCTCGAAGACACAAAAGCGCTTGGCGGGGCTCATTTCATTCAGTAGTGGATTACCGAATTTAATACATGGCCATATTGCATTCTCAGACGCGACGTCAAATGATAAATTTTCCTTACTCTTGCTCAAGTACCATCAGTGACCTACTCCTAACCCTCACCATAACCTAACCCCTACCCCTACTCCTAACCCTAACCATCAGTGACCTACTCCTAACCCTAACCCTGACCTAACCCTAACCCTAACCATCAGTGACTTACTTCTAACCCTAACCAAACCCTAACCCCTACCCCTAATCCTAACCATCAGTGACCTACTCCTAACCCTAACCCTGACCTAACCCTAACCATCAGTGACCTACTTCTAACCCTAACCAAACCCTAACCCCTACCCCTAATCCTAACCATCAGTGACCTACTCCTAACCCTAACTCCTAACACTCACCTTAACCTAACCCCTACCCCTACCCCTAACCCTAACCACCAGTGACCTACTCCTAACCCTAACTTGACCCTAACCAATACCCCTTACCCTAACCATCAGTTACCTACTCCTAACCCTAACCCTAACCATTACCTTAACCCCTAACCATAACCATAACTCCCTCCCCCTAACACTAACCCTAACCCCTACCCCTAATCCTAACCATCATTGACCTACTCCCAATCCTAACCCTAACCTATCCCTAGCCCTAACCATCAGTGACCTACCCTAACCCTAACCATCAGTGACCTAATCCTAACCCTTACCCTAACCTAATCCTTACCATCAGTGAACTACTCCTAACCATAACCCTAACCTAACCCTAACCATCAGTGACCGACTCCTAACCCTTACCCTAACCTAACCCTAACCATCAGTGACCTACTCCTAACCTTTACCTTAACCTAACCCTAACCCTCAGTGACCTTCTCCTAACCCTAACCCTAACCTAACCCCTAACCCTAACCATCAGTGACCTACTCCTAACCCTAACCCTAACCTAACCCCTAACCATAACCATCAGTGACCTACTCCCAACCCTTACCCTAACCTAACCATAACCATCAGTGACCTACTCCTAACCCTAAACCTGCCCTAACCCTAACCCTACCCACCAATGACCTACTCCTAACCCTAACCTAACCCTAATCCCTAACCCTAACCATCAGTGACCTATTCCTAGCCCTTACCCTAACCTAACCCTAACCATCAGTGACCTACTCCTAACCCTAACCCTAACCTAACCCTAACCATCAGTGACCTACTCCTAACCCTATCCTAACCCTAACCCCTGCCCCTAACCTTACCCTTACCATCAGTGACCTACTCCTAACCCTAACCATCAGTGACCTACTCCTAACCCTAACCATAACCATCAGTGACCTGCTCCTAACCCCAACCCCAACCTACTCCTAACCCTAACCATCAGTGACCTACTCCGAACCTAACCCTAACCACCAGTGGCCTACTCCTAACACTAACCTTAACCCTATCCTAACCGTAACCAACTCTCAGTAAACAGTACGGGTAGATTCTAAAGTCTAGCCGAGTTTGATCAATAGAATCTGGTCTGAAATCATGCGTTTGGTTCGGCAAACAGAGCAGACCGAGATCAGAGGCCATAGAACGCGATGTCTGATCAGGATGCACACTCTTTGTTTACAGAACAGAGGTTTAGGGGTTAAACTGAACGTTCTATGTCCCCGTTTCCAGTGTCCCCTTTTCAAGTCCACACACACAGATAATCGCCCTACCTGTGCTACCAGTGTTTTGATCTATTAATGAAGGGAAGTGACGTTTTACGTATGAACATCGTTATATTCATAAAATGTCAAACATGACAATTGTCGTCTGTTTTCCGTCTCCCGGTTACCTTAAAAGTATTTTTTTTTTTTTTTTGCAAACAGTGTGGATCCCCCGGACCCATTGTATGCAGGTGAACTCTTTCATTGCTATATGCTGGACAAGTCCATTTGTCATTTAAGGGGTGGTAGGCCTGTTATTTCCTTTTTATTCCATTTTTGACGGCAAATAGTGCAGGCCCTGATCAGACGCCGCAGAATCCGGCGTCTGATCTGGGCCTGCCATGTTTGCTAAGGTACCCCTCTAGGGGTTTCCCGCATGCAATAGGTCAAGAAAGCTGTAATACGTTTGGGTCGATTGTTTGTCGATCGACCAAAAGTTTCCAAACGCAGTAGCTGTACGTTGCTGCCATCCTCGTGACTATCACTATCACTCATTTGCATGAACACCAATAAACGGTCATCTATAGCCGCTCTATTCTAATCATTGGGAGATTTTGTTATGTTTGTTTGATTTGAGGTTTAACGTCCCCGTCAACACTGTAAAGGTCATTTTGGAGACGTTGCTTCCAATTTTGTGGGGCTTTTTTTACCGACATTGAGATGAAATGACATCTCAAGCCCTGCCGCCCAATTAAACCAACAGGGTTATAAGCATGGACGGGCCGACTCGCGCCACTTTGCCTGTGCAGGCTTAGATCCTGTAAGTGGTTTACCAGTACTCGTGTGTGCGGCGGTTTAAGCTCTGCGTGGAAGCATCATGCAGCCCATATATTTCTTATCATTGGGAGATAAGGGCGTTATGTAAAGTGGGGAAAGGAGAATATGTTGTGTAAAGTAGAATTTATTTATTTATTCAGAAATTTTTGTCATCATAAACTTATTTACATGAAATGGCTAAACATTCATTACGATAACACACCCGTGCGACATTGTGCATTTTTTCACATCTCCAAAATGGCTACTTTTCTGATGAAAATTCGCGATATTTTTTCTTAAAAATATTGCAAACATAGGTTGTGGGTGCTCGTTAGAACCGCCTCATTGAGGCGGTTCTAACGAATACCCACAACCTATGTATTGGAGCAGAAATAAGAAAGTTAATGTATACCCCCTCAAACCCCAGTTTTCTCTATATAAAGTGGGGTTAAGGGGGGGGGGTTCACTTCACGGACTTGTTTACGTGATGCTAAAATATTTAACAGTTTATATAATGAATGATACAAGGATTGAGCGTAGGTTAGGCCTATTATTGCTCTCTCATGACGGTTTTGTAAATATAACGATTTATGATTCGAGTACTAAATAATGTATATGTATTATAAAGAGACAATCAATAATAATAATAATAATAATAATAATAATAATAGTGATGCTGATAATAGTTTTTTCTGTAACACCTTCTCATCTAGCTCAGTGTTGGACCGTCCGTTACACTGTCCTGCGTCGTTATACTGTCCTGCGTACAGTTGTATTAGAAAATTCGGAAGTCATTAAGGTAAACAAGGGAGGTCTCAAAGGACCCAATGTTTAAATATGTATTTATTCTGGTTGCTACATGTATTTAGACATGCAAAATGCTTCTAGCACTTAAAAATTGGCTTGTAAGTATATCACTGATCAGTTTAAGAATGGGGTTAGAAGATGACACTCTGGGATTAGTATGTTTCCTCGGGTCAGAGTCGAATACTCCAGTGACCGCATTTGCTGGGCAGTTATCGACAAAGTAGAATCGAACTGGAATTGACTAGTGTTTTGGGTTTTGCAAACAGTGTAGACCAGTTTTGCAAACAGTGTAGACCAGCTTAGACGCCGTACAGAAAGCGGCAAGCGATGTCTGATGAGGGCGTCCATTAAAAAACACGTGACAAACAGTCTAAGTCCTCGGTCCGGACCATGGACCGCTCCTTAAACCCTAGTTTCTATGGGTGGTAGGGTTTGAGATGCCATTTCATCTCAAAGTCGGGTAAAAGTCCCACAAAATCGGAAGCAACGTCTCCAAAATGATCTTAATAGTGTTGACGGGACGTAAGACCTCAACCCAAACAAACAAACAAACAAATTTTCCTAGTGCTCACAACTAGGGCTGGATAATCGGAAGTGAAAAGCTAATCGATTATCAGTCCTGTCATTGCGATCGATTATCGATTAGTAATCGCTAATGTTTTGTCATTATTTTACCTGTCTGACATTCCGTCTGAGCATGACTCTTACCATAGGTTGCACTTTTCCGTATGTATATTTGAACAGGCATGCCTGAGCAAACAGTGAAGACCCAGATGAGACGCCGCATAATGCGGCGTCTCATCAGGGTCTGCACTGTTTGCCACTCATCCAGCTATTTTAGGCAAAACTTTTGGTAGTAAATTGTACCTATCAAGTAATCGATTAAAAGTAAATCAGAAATTATAATCATTTTTGTGGAATTTATCGATCGATTACTCGATTATACGATTAATCGTGGCAGCCTTACTCACAACGTTTTATGCAGAACTATCACGCCCATGCCAATGATCTCAAGATCAAGGTCCAGGACACGGACTTAGATATTTTATGTTAAAATTCTTTTAAAGCTCATATTTTCCAAACTACACGATGGATTTTGGATCATAATTCGTATGATGATAGACATTTGTTTGTTTGAATTGAGGTTTAAGGTCCCCGTCAACACTATTTAGGCCATTTTGGAGACGTTGATCCAAATTTGTGGGACTTTTACCCGACACTGAGATGAAACGACATATCAAGCCCTGTCGCCCAATGAAACAAAAAGGTTTATATGCATTGGACGGTCTGACTAACACCACTTTGCCTGAGCAGGCTTAGTCCTTCTAAGCGGTTTACCAGTACTCATGTGTGGTCAGTTTCGGCTCTGCGTGGAAGCACCACGCAGCCCAATCTATTCATCACGTGAATAAGTCCGTGAAATAAAGACCCCCTAAACCCCACTTTATATACAGAAAACTGGGGTTTACGGGGTTAAACATTATGTTCCTTATTTCTGTTCCGAGACATAGGTTGTGGGTACTCGTTAGAACCGCCTCATTGAGGCGGCAATGAGGCGGTCTTAACGAGCATACAAAACCTATGTTTGGAGTAAAAATAAGAAAAATATCACAAATTTTCATCAGAAAAATTACCCTTTTTGAGGTATGAAAAAAATGCACTATATCGCGTAATGTCTCCAAGCCCCGATGGGCGAGGGCGACTATGATGATAGACATAGGCCCAATTGTTTATTTGGCAATTCCCATGTCGTCAAAGACACCTATCCATGCGAGCCGAGCTTTGCTGTCTGATGACAGCTTTTGTTTGTTCGTGAATGGAAAAAACCGATTTATAATTTAACTTCGCTGTAAGGTGGTCAATAACGCAATGTCATTATAATCATCAGAGTCAGTGCCGTTAATAATTTATTGACTATCCTGTATTGATAGGATGCCAAGGTCAGTCAATATTAACCTGGGGTCAAGTGGGGTAAAAAAAATAATAACTATGTTTTTTTTTAATTGTGTCAATGAAATTGTCATTTCCGTATGGGGGAAAATAGTCCTGGGGCCAGTTTCATCAAAGCATTTGCGACGTATTTTCGTCTTAGAAAGATCGTACGACAAAAATCCAGTGTTTCATCAAATGCTTAAGATCTGCGATGTTCGCACATTTTGTCGTATTTCTGAGATGAATATTTAGACACCGCACAATGAAAATTTTCGTCTTATCACAGCCAAAGCTGAAGAAGTTGACGCACGGCATACATCACGTGAACAAGTCCGTGAAATGAAGACCCCCATATATACCCACTTTATATAGAGAAAACTGTGGGTTTACGGGGGTAAACATATTTTTTCTTATTCTTGCTCCAAGACATAGGTTGTATGTACTCGTTAGAATCGCCTCAATGAGGCGGTTCTAACGAGCACCCACAACCTATGTTTGCTGTATTTATAAGAAAAAAAATCACGGATTTTCATCAGAAAAATGGCCATTTTGGAGATGTGTAAAAATGCACCAATTCGCACGGGTGGGTTATCGTTAAGGGTTAAAGAAATCTACGCTTATCCCTTGAGTAACGTTGTTAAAAGGATGGTTCGCAACATGTCATTTTGGTTACCTTCGCAGATCACGCACATTACTTATACAAGCCCGCGCAATGAAAACCCCTCGAAACTGACCCCTTTGTTATAATCTTTAGGTGTTGTGTGGGGGTTTCTTGGTTTTTTTCCTTTAAAAAATAGAGCTGGAGGGTACTCGTTAGAAGCGCCTCATGTGGCTGTGCTCACGAGTACCCACAATATATGGGCCCCGTCAAGCGATTTTGGTACTTATCGCCTATGCGAGCAGCGAAGGTTCAGACGAGCCTGCGCATCCGCGCAGTCTCGCCAGAACCTTCGCTGCTCGCTCATACAAGCAGTGAATCAAGAGGAAACTTCAGACAGAAAGCCATATCCCTGGCCCCTCTGAATGGCTGGGCATGCGCAGTTAAAATTTGTCATGACGGAATGCTCGAAGACACAAATTCGCTTGGCGGGGCTCATATAGTTTATGGTATAACCTAGAACCGACGTTCGCTTTCGCCCATTGGGGCTTGGAGTGAGTGAGTGAGTTTTAGTTTTACGTCCCACCAACAGCTAAGGTCATACGGAGACGGGATTGGGGCTTGGAGAAATAGACTGACCTGCATAGTGCTTCCGCACAGAGCTGAAACTGACCAACATTACGAAAACATGCCTATTCAAATATATGAGCCCCGCCAAGCGAATTTGTGTCTTCGAGCATTCCGTCGTGACCAATTTTACCTGCGCATGCCCAGCCATTCAGAGGGGCAAGGGATATGGCTTTCTGTGTGAAGGTTCCTCTTGATTCACTGCTTGTATGAGCGAGCAGCGAAGGTTCTCGCGAGTCTGCGCGGATGCGCAGGCTCGCCTGAACCTTCGCTGCTCGCATAGGCGATAAGTACCAAAATCGCTTGACGGGGCCCATATTGTACCTTTATCGCCGAAAAAAAATGAAAATTTTCAGATAAAAATTGTGATATTTTTCTTATTTCTGCTCAAAAAATAGATTGTGGGTACTCGTTAGAACCGCCTCATCTATATTTTAGAGCAGAAATAAGAAAAATAAAGGTTACCGCTGTAAACCCCAGTTTTACGATATAAAATTGGGGTTCAAGGATTTCAAAATTATTCAGGCGTGTTTTCCTGATTATTTGATTACTGGTTTACCGTTTAGAATGTAAAAGCCTGTCCAAGAAAAGTGGTGCGAGTGGGACCGATTCTTAAACCCTAGCGGTTTCTTTGGTCGTTAGCGCTTAAGATGCCATTTCATTTCAAGGTCGGGTAAAGGGTAAAAGCCCCACAAAATCAGAAGCAGCGCCTCCAAAATGATCCATATACACGTACCAACGGTTGACAGGGGCTTAAAACCTCCATACAAGCAGCAAAAGAACCGACGCAACGATTACCCACAATCTGCGATTAGACTTTTGATAGCAGAATAAGTCCTAATTTTAACCCTTATCTTGCTGTTCACGACAACCCCTATCTTTGAAAACAGTGTAGATCCAGATCAGATGGCTTCTGAAGAAGCCATCTGATCAGGATCTACACTGTTTGGTATTCAGTTTATGAATTTGTAGCAATAAATTACATCAAGTAATTTGATTGGTTGATAGATAGAAATGGGTGTGGCTTAAATGAATATTCAGCAAGAGAAGGGTTAATAGCGGAATTTCACTATATATAGGCGTGTTTTCGTGATGACAAGTTGGAATGTATATTGTTTTTTCGTTTCAGGCAAGCGGGATGTATGGAGAACGAGAACCGTCATCTGCCTCACACTTGTCTTCCTGACAATTTTATCTGTTTTCGGATGGCTAAGTTTCAATCGTGATCCTGGCCCGCCTGTCAGTCTGCAGACACCAGTGCGCCGCCAAGATAGTATCCATCAAGATACTTCTTCAGACGTGCCCCTTTGCAACACAGATGAACTGAAGTGGCAGAATGAGGCAAGTAGCAGCGTAAACCAGGATACTAAATCTTTAACCGACAATTCTGAGTTCTTCAAATTAGATCTGGTGTCAAATAACAAGATGGTCAATCATTTGATCCGACAGCTTAAAACTGAGGCTGAAGTAATTGAAGAATCTCAAAGAATTCATATGAATATTTTCAGTAAACTCATTGGAAAATACAAGTATGCTATGCTGTTTAATATTGCTGGGTTTGAAAATAAAGGCGATCCTGCTATTGGCGTAGGGGAAATAACTCTTCTTCGGAGATTAAATATTGAACTCGTTTTCCACCTTGAAGATAGCAAAAATACTGAAGAAGCCATCAAGTATGCACGACATGTAAGCAAACAATACACGAACGAGACATTAGTCATTTTGTGCCACGGGGGAGGGAATTTAATCTCATATGCCCACCAGGATGTCTACCGTGAGAGAATACTCAAATTATTCATGGATCATGAGGTAATTATGTTTCCACAGAGCTTCTGGAATGCCTCATTTACTAAAAAAGCACATATTGAACGTTTCAAAAAGACTTACTGCATGCATCCAAGACTAACTTTTTGTTATCGGGATCAGTTTTCGTATGACACTGGGTCAAAATTATTTCCTAAAGCACGTCCTCTTCTGGTACCCGACATGGCCTTTCAGATCGGCAAAGTGGAGCGCTTTATGCAGCCTATACACGATATAATATGGATCCAGAGAACGGATGAAGAAGCGCCACATTATAAGGTTCCAGCGAGCGCCAAAAGTCCTGAAGTCATTGTATCCGATTGGAAGGCATGGAAAACCGCGCAGGAGAAACGAACTATTGAAAATGATTTTCTCATAACCGCTAACGGCATGACATTCCTTTTGCGAGGGCGAGTTGTAATCACGGATAGACTCCACGGTCATATTTTATCAACACTCTGTGGAATTCCTCACGTTATACTTGATCCAGTAAACCACAAAATATCTCACTACAGGGATACTTGGGACAAGGGTCTGGAGAATGTTGAATTCGCAACTACACCGGCAGAAGCCCTGGACAAAGCAAGAGCTTTGCTTAAAAGACTCGACAAAAACAAAACACTTCCAAAAATCCTTACTTATCATAACAGTACTGAGTATAATAAAAATTTAAAAATCCCACAAGAAGGCAACTAAGAATCGTGGTAATCTAGGACCAAAGGTCCACAGTGCCGATTTTAACCACGATCCGAAATTCCTATCAAACATTGCTATATAAGCATTGTGCAGACCGTTTTGCATCCCTTTATCGCCGAAAAAATGAAAATTTTAAGATGAAAAATTGTGATATTTTTCTTATTTCTGCTCAAGCTATAGATTGTGGGTATTCGTTAGAACCGCCTCATCGAGGCGGTTCTAACGAGTACCTACAATCTATAGTTTAGAGCAGAAATAAGAAAAATAAGGTTTACCCCTGTGAACCCCGGTTTTATTGTATAAAAGTGGGATTCAAGGGGGTCAAAATTATATAGGCGTGATTTCGTGATGATGACCGTTTCAGTGTACGATAAGCCATGGTTTACTTGGGTAATTAAGTATAACTTACCCCTTATCCTGCTGAATAATTTAATGAGCCACACACATTTCTGACTGCCAACCAATCAGATTACATGATGCATTCTATAAGGTTTTCGTTCAAATTCACAAACTGAATGACAAACAGTGTAGATCCTGATCAGATGGCTATCTGATCTGGATCTACGTTGTTTGCAAAGGTAGGGGTTGTCATGAACAGCAGGCTAAGGGACAAACTGATAAAACATGCATTTTGGGCGGGGGCTGGTGGTGGGATAACAGTAAAACCTGTCTTAGCGGCCATCTCTATTAAGCAAGCAACCGGTCTTAAGCAAGCAGGCATTCAGTTCCCGAAAGAGGAAAATGCATGAAAATTCACATGTGATAAGCATGCACCTGTCTTAAGCAAGCACTTTTTGAATATCCCAAAGGTGCTTGCTTAATACAGGTTGGACTGTAGTTTAAACAGAACCCACCACGAAAACACACCTATATGTATTTGACCCCGTTAAATCCCACTTTTATGTTGTTAGGGGTATAAGGGTTAAAATTAGGACTAATTCTGAGTTCTTCAAATTAGATCTGGTGTCAAATAACAAGATGGTCAATCATTTGATCCGACAGCTTAAAACTGAGGCTGAAGTAATTGAAGAAACTCAAAGAATTCATATGAATATTTTCAGTAAACTCATTGGAAAATACAAGTATGCTATGCTGTTTAATATTGCTGGGTTTGAAAATAAAGGCGATCCTGCTATTGGCGTAGGGGAAATAACTCTTCTTCGGAGATTAAATATTGAACTCGTTTTCCACCTTGAAGATAGCAAAAATACTGAAGAAGCCATCAAGTATGCACGACATGTAAGCAAACAATACACGAACGAGACATTAGTCATTTTGTGCCACGGGGGAGGAAATTTAATCTCATATGCCCACCAGGATGTCTACCGTGAGAGAATACTCAAATTATTCATGGATCATGAGGTAATTATGTTTCCACAGAGCTTCTGGAATGCCTCATTTACTAAAAAAGCACATATTGAACGTTTCAAAAAGACTTACTGCATGCATCCAAGACTAACATTTTGTTATCGGGATCAGTTTTCGTATGACACTGGGTCAAAATTATTTCCTAAAGCACGTCCTCTTCTGGTACCAGACATGGCCTTTCAGATCGGCAAAGTGGAGCGCTTTATGCAGCCTATACACGATATAATATGGATACAAAGATCGGATGAAGAAGCGCCACATTATAAGGTTCCAGCGAGCGCCAAAAGTCCTGAAGTCATTGTAACCGATTGGAAGGCATGGAAAACCGCGCAGGAGAAACGAACTATTGAAAATGATTTTCTCATAACCGCTAACGGCATGACGTTCCTTTTGCGAGGACGAGTTGTAATCACGGATAGACTCCACGGTCATATTTTATCAACTCTTTGTGGAATTCCTCACGTTATACTTGACCCAATAAACCACAAAATATCTCACTACAGGGATACATGGGACAAGGGTCTGGAGAATGTTGAATTCGCAACTACACCGGCAGAAGCCCTGGACAAAGCAAGAGCATTGCTTAAAAGACTCGACAAAAACAAAACACTTCCAAAAATCCTTACTTATCATAATAGTACTGAGTATAATAAAAATTTAAAAATCCCACAAGAAGGCAACTAAGAATCGTGGTTATCTAGGACCAAAGGTCCACAGTGCCGATTTTAACCACGATCCGAAATTCCTATCAAACATTGCTATATAAGCATTGTGCAGACCGTTTTGCATCCCTTTATCGCCGAAAAAATGAAAATTTTAAGATGAAAAATTGTGATATTTTTCTTATTTCTGCTCAAGCTATAGATTGTGGGTATTCGTTAGAACCGCCTCATCGAGGCGGTTCTAACGAGTACCTACAATCTATAGTTTAGAGCAGAAATAAGAAAAATAAGGTTTACCCCTGTGAACCCCGGTTTTATTGTATAAAAGTGGGATTCAAGGGGGTCAAAATTATATAGGCGTGATTTCGTGATGATGACCATTTCAGTGTACGATAAGCCATGGTTTACTTGGGTAATTAAGTATAACTTACCCCTTATCCTGCTGAATAATTTAATGAGCCACACACATTTCTGACTGCCAACCAATCAGATTACATGATGCATTCTATAAGGTTTTCGTTCAAATTCACAAACTGAATGAAAAGCAGTGTAGATCCTGATCAGATGGCTATCTGATCTGGATCTACGTTGTTTGCAAAGGTAGGGGTTGACGTGAACAGCAGGATAAGGGACAGACTGATGAAACATGCACGACGGGGGTTGGTGGTATGATTAGTTTAAACATTACAAGAAACAACGAACCCATCACGAAAACCCACCTATATGTATTTGACCCCGTTAATGTGTGTGTGTGTGTGTGTGTGTGTGTGTGTGTGTGTGTGTGTGTGTGTGTGTGTGTGTGTGTGTGTGTGTGTGTGTGTGTGTGAATTCGGGTGTAACGTCGGTTTCAACAATTTTTCAGTCATATCACGACGGTGTCTGGTTGCGACAGGGAGCTCAATGCTCACTTTTATAGTGCTGCCTCACTGAAGTATCATGTTCCAGACACATTACATGATACCACACCCAGTCACATTATCCTGACACTGGGTCGACCAGTCCTAGCTCTACCCCGTAAATCTGAGTGCCAAGCGAGGAGCAGCTAGTACCATTTTATCGACTTTGGTATGTCGTGGCCCGGGATCGAACCCGTGACCTCCCGTTCCCCGGAGCGGACACTCTACCAACTGAGCTATCGGGGCCGGTTTGACCCCGTTAAACCCCACTTTTATGTTGTGAGGGGTATACACCATTACGCTAACACACCAGTGTAACATAGTGCATTTTTAGAGCAAATTTTTGGTCCTCCATCTGAGCGACCCTGGACCAAGGTAAATGAGTGACCTTGACCTTTGGTACCCATGGGACTTCATTAACTTGTTTAGCTGATTTCATAAACTATTCTATCATATGACGTCGCGTCTGAGAGTGTAATAACGCCATGTAATATTTTCGATAATCCACTAGTGGGTTAAATATGCAAATTAGCTAGATACGTACCGTAACGTTACATGTACGTCGTCCTTAACGACGTCGCGTTTACTGACGGCGGAATATTGACATTTTTTTGTAAAAAAAATCGTGAATAAAATGCGCTTTAAATGTCACATGATAATAGAATCTTGCTTTCGTGCTCATGTGATATTGAAATTATTAAACTCGTTGATGAAAAGGGATAAAATGCTCGGCAAAGCCTCGCATTTTATCCCATTTCCTCAACTCGTTTAATAGATTCAATAATACATGAACACTCATGTTAGATCCTCTATAAAGTTCACAGCCAATGACAGTTATCCAAATATTAGCAATTTACCCTATTCCTACACAAAAGTACAAGGGACCAAATTTGATCTTGGCGTATATGGGTCAAAGTCAGCCCAGACTTATTATTTGAACAAATTATGATAAGCCAGTCCTCAATACTCCATTTCATGTTTCGAGGCAATTGGTCTACTGGTTCCAGAGAAGACTTTGAAGATTTTCACCCGATATATGGCCATGACAGCCATCTTGGTCATGTGACCTAGAGCAGTTGCACAAACTTCAGTTTCTTTCATCCTCGTTAGAAATCTGACTTGAACTTGCCTCACCGAGGAGGTTTTAACGAGTTCCAAAAATATATGTTTTGGGCAGAAATATGAAAAATAACAGAATTTTTTATCTGAAAAAAAAAAATATATATATATATATATATATATATATTTTTTTTTTTGGTGGTAAAATTTTATGTATACTTGAATAGGCGTGTTTTCATAATGAGTTGTATTTTAAATGTATTCTAGAAATATGAAGAATAAGAATTTTTTATTTGAAAATTATTATTTTTTTTTTTGGTGGTAAAATTTTCAATATATTTGAATAGGGATGTTTTCGAAATCAGTTGTAATTTAAACATTACGATAACACCGTGCGACATAGTGACTTTTTTCACATCTCCAAAATGGCTACTTTTCTGATGAAAAAAATTCTTACAAATACAGCAAACATAGGTTGTGGGTGCTCGTTAGAACCGTATCATTGAGGCGGTTCTAACGAGTACCCACATTCTATGTCTTGGAGTAAAAATATAAAAAATAATGTATACCCCCGTAAACTCCAGTTTTCTCTATACAAAGTGGGGTATATGGGGGTCTACATTTCACGGACGTGTTCACGTGATGTGTATTTTAACTGCATCAAAGTCGTAGCGGCAGTAGCGGCAAAGGAAAGATGCGCATAGCCGACTCAAATTTCCGCACTATAGGCGGGATTGTTTTTCTTCTAGACATGCTTCTTTTCTTCCCGAAAACACGCCTATATAGTTTTGACCGCCTCAAACCCCATTTTTATCTAGTAAAACTGGTGTTTAAGTGGGTATGCATTATTTTTCTTACTTATGCTCCAAAACATAGATTGTGGGTACTCGTAAGAACCGCCTCGCCGAGGCGCTTCTAACGGGTGCCCTCAATCTCCTTTTTGAGCAGAATTATGAAAAATATCAGAATATATTATCAGACAATTTTCATTTTTTGGTGGTAAAATTTTCAATATATTTGAATAGGCGTGTTTTCATAATGAGTTGTATTTTAAATGTATGCTAGAAATATGAAGAATAACAGAATTTTTTGACCGAAAATTTTAAAAGTTTTTTTGGTGGTAAAATTTTCAACAATTCGAATAGGCGTGTTTTTAGACTTGCCCAAGTCCCTACATTTACATTTATTTTATAATTTTTTTTTTATATTAAATGAAAGTCACTTTTAAAATATATGTAAAAGTCTCTTTAATCTTCATCTCTGAATGTTAATTCACTATTCTCAAACAAGATTGTATTGCTATTTTTTTTGTAAACAATTAATCATACAATGGACACTTAATTAACAGACTTGGGCTTCCTAATGTGTTGAAATTTAAATGTATTTTAACTACATCAAAGTCGTGGCCATTACGAAAACACGCCTTTACAATTACATTGTAACCTTTATCGCCGAAAAAAAAAATTAAGATGAAAAATTGTGATATTTTTCTTATTTCTGCTCAAAAAATAGATTGTTAGTACTCGTTAGAACCGCCTCATCGAGGCGGTTCTAACGAGTACCAACAATCTATACTTTAGAGCAGAGCTAAGAACAATACGGTATACCCCTGTAAACCCCAGTTTACAATATAAAAGTGGGTTCAAGGAGGTCAAAATTATATAGGGGTGTTTTCGTTATACAAAAGAAAGAAGCGCATAGATATGGGGCGCCCTTTTACTATTTATATCCTATTTATAGATATCCATAATTCGAATTAATGATGTCCATAATTCGAATTATGGATATCCATAAATCGATTTGTGGATATCAGATGAGCCCGGATATGTCTTATTTTTCAAACAATGTAGATCCAGATCAGATGGCTTCTAGCCATCTGATCAGGATCTACATTGTTTGTCATTCAGATTGTGAATTTATTGCAATAATTTGCATTGCGTAATCTGATTGGTTGATAATCGGTAGTGGGTGTGGCAGATTGAAATATTCAGCAGGACAAGGGTTAAATACGTTGTATGATATCTTAAGAAAATTATGAGACAACTTGCCAGATTTTTTGTGTATGCATTATTTTTCTTACTTATGCTCCAAAACATAGATTGTGGGTACTCGTAAGAACCGCCTCGCCGAGGCGCTTCTAACGGGTGCCCTCAATCTCCTTTTTGAGCAGAATTATGAAAAATATCAGAATATATTATCAGACAATTTTCATTTTTTGGTGGTAAAATTTTCAATATATTTGAATAGGCGTTTTTTCATAATGAGTTGTATTTTAAATGTATGCTAGAAATATGAAGAATTACAGAATTTTTTATCCGAAAATTTTAAAAGTTTTTTTGGTGGTAAAATTTTCAATATATTCGAATAGGCGTGTTTTGAGACTTGCCCAAGTCCCTACATTTACATTTATTTTTATTTTATATTTTTTTTTATATTAAATGAAAGTCACTTTTAAAATATATGTAAACGTCTCTTTAATCTTCATCTCTGAATGTTAATTCACTATTCTCAAACAAGATTGTATTGCTATTTTTTTTGTAAACAATTAATCATACAATGGACACTTAATTAACAGACTTGGGCTTCCTAATGTGTTGAAATTTAAATGTATTTTAACTACATCAAGGTCGTGGCCATTACGAAAACACGCCTATACAATTACATTGTAACCTTTATCGCCGAAAAAAAAAAATTAAGATGAAAAATTGTGATATTTTTCTTATTTCTGCTCAAAAAATAGATTGTTGGTAGTCGTTAGAACCGCCTCATCGAGGCGGTTCTAACGAGTATCAACAATCTATACTTTAGAGCAGAGCTAAGAACAATAAGGTGTACCCCTGTAAACCCCAGTTTTACAATATAAAAGTGGGTTCAAGGAGGTCAAAATTATATAGGGGTGTTTTCGTTATACAAAGGAAAGAAGCGCATAGCTATGGGGCGCCCTTTTACTATTTATATCCTATTTATAGATATCCATAATTCGAATTAATGATGTCCATAATTCGAATTATGGATATCCATAAATCGATTTGTGGATATCAGATGAGCCCGGATATGTCTTATTTTTCAAACAATGTAGATCCAGATCAGATGGCTTCTAGCCATCTGATCAGGATCTACATTGTTTGTCATTCAGATTGTGAATTTATTACAATAATTTGCATTGCGTAATCGGATTGGTTGATAATCGGTAGTGGGTGTGGCAGATTGAAATATTCAGCAGGACAAGGGTTAAATACGTTGTATGATATCTTAAGAAAATTATAAGACAACTTGCCAGATTTTTTGTGTGTGTTTTTTTTACATGTTAAAAGCATGTGATAGGTTATGGAACCGTGATTTTAATACTGAAATTTGAAAGATATATTATTAATTGACTATCCTGTATTGACCGGAGGTCATCCGTTTTAACACCAGCTCAACAATATTAACCGGAGGTCAAGTGAGGTCAAAATCAATGGTCATGTTTTTTAATTGTATCAATTAATAATATTGTCATTTATCAAGTAATTGTGTATTACAGGTCCGAGGTCTGCTGCACTGACCCGGAGCTTGGGCCAGTACAGCAGACCTCGGACCTGTAACTGGGCCAATAGACGGATCCAATGTTTGACACGTGACTTTGTTTACATTTCGTTGCGCATGTGCGAATTACTTACCCTGGAAATCTGACATGGGTTGCCGTTCTTCGTGGCTCCAGATAAATACACTGCAGATAGGGGTCTGTTCCGCGTTTATTTCAGTTGAATATCACAGATAATCTATCGAATTACACTATTAATATGTACTTAAATATATTCTAGTACTAATTCATGCCTTTTCTGCTTTGAATCATTAGTTGTACGCATTTTTATTGAGATAGAACTAAGACCATCCCGCCTTTTTTCCTCCGTAAATATGACACATAAATATCATCAAAATAGTCTCGATTTTTCTTGTAATCATTAGTTACCCAAAGCCATGTCTGTTTGATTGTTTAAAGGTCAAGATTATCGTAAAAGACATGCGATAAATGCCGAAAGATGTTTTTTGCCAACCACCGGTAAGTCCCGGTAAATAGTATAACTGTGTGATGACGTAGTGTTTGGAAGTGTCTATACGAAATTACTTGATTATAAAAGATTGTCTATTTATATTTCTATTGTATATATATTCTGTGTCATGTACTGACCTGAGTTGAAAGAAATGAAGTTGATAGTAGTAGTAGTAGTGGTAGTAGTAGTAGTAGTAGTAGTAGTAGTAGTAGTAGTAGTAGTATATAATCGAACCACCGTCCATTACGCTAACATACCCGTGCGACATAGTGCATTTTTCACATCTCCAAAATGGCTACTTTTCGGATGAAATTCCATGATATTTTTCTTATTTCTACTGCAAACATAGGTTGTGGGTGCTCGTAAGAACCGCCTCATTGAGGCGTTTCTAACGAGTACCCACAGCCTATGACTTTGAGTAAATATAAGAAAAATGTTTACCCCGTAAACCCCAGTTTTCTCTATATAAAGTGGGGTGTAAGGGGTGTTCATTTCACGGACCTGTTCACGTGATACAGAGCTACCTCAGCCGACGAACCTTAAGGTTTTGTCCTAAGACCAGGGTTGTTTTCAATTTATATAGATCTATATCAAGCTTGTATATATTATGTAAAATAAAGTTTTATGTTACATAGTTTGATTTATTTAAGAAATCGATCAGTTCTAACTGTGATTTGTTGGGTAATAAATCACAGTTTGGAGGTCAATTGTAAAGTAGATCAAATCACGGACGCGTAGCGCGCGAGATTTTTCTACTTACAACTGACCGACAAACTGTGATTTATTACTCATCAAATCACAAACTAAAGCAGATTCTAACAGGCTAAAAATCGGCAATAATGCTGTTGTTTCCTTCAATATCTCACAACTTTTCGCCATTGTTAGAAGAAATCCCGCTAAAATTATAAACTGAAACACATGCATTTATATCCTTTTCTAACGTTACACCGTGTTACGTCAAGGAAATCGACTAGTGACATCATAAATTGGCAGTTTTGATGGCTTCACTCGTCACGCACTTTCTTGCCGTGATCTGTTGTAGAATAAAACAGTTATTTTCTATTGCCTATATAGGCGCGTTGTGTTAGAATTTTATGTAACTGTGTGTCTAACTCAGGTAATGGCCAAATGTGACCGACTCAGTATATGAAGATTGATTTATGCATAAATCTGTCAACACTATTCACTCTCCTCATCAGGGCCCAGTTGTTCAAAGCATCGTTGGCTTAACGAGTTTGTTAGTGATCATATTGTTAAGTGTTCTAGCGAGTACAATATCAAATTTTTTTTATTTTTGCTGTACAAAATGTGGGTAGCTACTAACATTTTTTCAGCAAAAATATTAGCATATTTGCCAAATTAAATGATCAAAGTTTTAACGATACATTAACTAACGACGTCGTTAGTTTTGAACAACTGGCCCCAGGTGTCCAAATATGACCGACTCGGTATAAAAAGATAGATAGACGGTTGCATAGCTATAGTTTTGTTTGTTTGATTTGAGGTTTAACGTCACCGTCAACACTATAGAGGTTATTTTGGAGACGTTGCTTTCAACTCTGTGGGACTTTTACCCGATATGTGATGAAATGACTTCTCAAGCCCTGTCGCCCAATGAAACCAGTAGGGTTTATAAGCATGGACGGTCCGACTCGCACCGCTTTCCATGGGCATGCTTAGACCTCTAAGCAGTTAACCAGTACTTTTGTGCGGTCAGTTTCAATGCTGCGTGGAAGCACCATACAGGCTTAGATCCTCAGCGTAAGCGGTTTACCAGTACTCGTCTGCGGTCGGTTTTAGCTCTGCGTGGAAACTTCATGCAGCCTGTCTACTTCTTCAAGCCCCGATGGACGGAGTCATAGCAATAGTAACATCGCGTATGTTATCAAATATTGCCATGTTATTTGGCGTTAATTTACGTTAATTACCATTTTTCTTTTGCTAACCTGGCAGAAAAGAAATTTTTCAGTACGCATTTTAGAATAAGGGAAATATTCGAAATTTTGGATTATTTGTACTGCAATTATCTAGTTGTTCACTTAGGGGATAATTGTATTCAAAATTGTCATTTGGGGAGGTAAATCGGAGGTTTTACGGTCGAAAATTTGAGCGGGGCCGTCAAACGTAATTTGCGACCGTAAAACTGACGATTTATCTCCCTAAATGACAATTTTCATTCAAGTTATCCCCATTCTAATGCACTTATTCACTTGTTTTGTTAAAATTTGAACTATTTTGCACATAGCGGCAACCGCGGTCAGCTGCGTTAAACCAAATGGCAGACAATGAATAGCAAGGTAACGTGATGTCGTCGGGTTTCCGACAGTATATCGCAGAATATACTGTCGCAAATTTTTGACGTTATCCAATCGGACGACGCGTTACATACGAAAGAGCATTAGAGTTCGAATTTATTGTGCATGCATTTTTCTTCTGGTGCGAAGGTTATCGCCCGTTTTGCCGATGTAATACGCAGTTGATTTGGTTTGAGGGCCTATTGGAATTTAACGGCCCAGTCAACACTATTTAGGTCATTTTGAGCCGGCCAGTCTTCCTATCCACACGTTTCCTTGGCAGGCGTATCTGTTTATAGCAAGGGCGGGGACTGTGGACGTTTCCTTGGCAGGCGTATCTGTTTATAGCAAGGGCGGGGACTGTGGCCACGTAAAATCGATTTAAGCCCTCCAGTGGAATTCGTTTCACTCACCGTTCCAAGGCGGTTCTTCTGTCGCGGTTTATTTTTGTTAAGGTTTGTCTTTGAGTGTGTGTATCGCTTATATTATTTTGTTTTGGATGACCAATTTGCCATTTTGTGGGAAAGTAAATGTCCTTTTGGCTTTCCGCTATTGATGTTTCCATTAGGGTCTATTTGTATCATGTTTGTGTTTCTTTCCCTTTGGTGTCTCTGATGGGAGCTGTGGGTTGATTGTATCAATTCCTAATCATGGCCGTCACTTCTATACGTCAGAAACTGACAACTGCCATTTCTGAATAAGGGGCAGGGAAAGAATGACCGTAGAAAAGATTACATGATCAATCTCCACGAAAGAATATTGCCGACATCGGCAGGTATCGCGTTCTCCTGATCACCAGTCAGACGCGCATCCGACTGAGCTACTCAGGCCGGGAATGTATTACGCCCATTATTACTTAAATCAGGTTTCTAACATCACAGAATGGTTTCATTAACATAAAATATTTTTCCATTAAACTTGTTCGCCCCCGCCAATCGGGGCTTGGAGAAATAGCTGAATGACTGAATGTTGTTTCCACGCAGAGCTGAAACTGAGCACACATGAGTACTGTTAAACCACTTAGAAGGACTAAGCCTGCCCAGGCAAAGTGGTGTGTCAAAACGTCAAACGCATATAAGCCTTTTGGTTTCATTGGGCGGCAGGGCTTGAGATGTCTTTTTTTATCTCATTGTCGGGTAAAAGTAGCACAGGATTGGAAGCAACGTCTCCAAAATGACCTATACAGTGTTGACGCGGTTTCTATGGCGGTAGGGCTTGAGATGTTATTTCATCTCAATGTCGGGTAGAAGTCCCACAAAATCGGAAATAGTGTCTCCAAATGGCCTTAATTGTGTTGACGGGGACGTAAAACCTCAACTCATACAAAAGAAACAAACAAATATTATGTCATTATAAAAAATGCCATTTATTAAAGTGAATGACCTCCTTTAAAGTATAATTACTTCATTTGCAAGAAAAAGTTACTGTAATGATTAATATCTGACTTTTATTACCAATTGAATTCTGCTAAGGTAATTAAATCAACATTTAATGGTTTCAGTGAAGCCTTCCGGCAGCGGCCATATTTTCCCCAAGATAATCCAAATGGTTCCCAGACTTCAACCTGTTTGCTGAAATCCTGACCTCAAGGAGACCATTGAAACTCAACTCATTATGCAAGAGCCGGCCTCGTTGGCTCAGTCGGATGCGCGTCTGACTGGTGATCAGGAGGACGCGGGTTCGACTCCCGCCGGGGTCGGCAACATTCTTTCGTGGAGATTGATCATGAAATCTTTTCTACGGTCATTCTCTCCCTTCCGCTGATTCAAGAAGGGCAGTTGTCAGTTTCTGGCGAAAGAATGTGCACTGTACTGGTTAACCGCTTACGTATAAGCCTGCCCAGGAAAGTGTGGATAGGTAAACTGACCGGCTCAAAAATGACCTAAATAGTGTTGACTGGGCCGTTAAACTCCAATACAAACAAACAAACAAACATTATGCAAGCAAATTCTCAACATCTGCAGTTGCAGTTATACTCCTGGATTACTTTTATTTGCAGGGTGATTTGTTTGTTAGTTTGATTCATGTCCCCGTCAACAGTGTATAGGTCATTTTGGAGACGTTGCCTCCAATTTTGTGGGACTTTTACCCGACATTGCGATGAAATGACATCTCAAGCCCTGTCGTCAATGAAACCAATAGGGTTTATAAGCATGGGCGGTCCTACTTGAACCGCTTTGCCTGGGCAAGCTTTGATCCTCTAAGCGGTTTACCGGTACTCGTGTGCGTTCGGTTTCAGCTCTGCGTGTAAGCATCATGCAGCCCAAATGTTTCTTTAAGCCCCTATGGGCGGGGTCGATTGCAGGGCGATAGATATATATATATATTTCGTTCTCCTATAATGCAAGTTATTTTGATTATGGACGGGGAACATGGGATCATATTCAACGCCTGAGAGTCATTACGCAAACACGCCTTTACAAATACATTGCTACTTTTATCGCCGAAAAAATGAAGATTTTAAGATGAAAAATTGTGATATGTTTCTTATTTCTGCTCAAAATATAGATTGTGAGCACTCGTTAGAACCGCCTCATCGAGGCGGTTCTAACGAGTACCCACAATTTATATTTTAGAGCATAAATAAGAAAAATAAGGTATACCCCCTGAAACCCCAGTTTTACTGTATTAAAGTGGGGTTCAAGGGGGTCAAGATTAAATAGGCGTGTTTTCGTGATGAATATTTGCGCGAGCCGTCAGGCGAAGGCCGGCCCCCGCCCATAGGGGCTTTAAGAAATATATGGGCTGCATGATGCTTCCACGCAGAGCTGAATCCAGCCTGCACACTAGTACTGGTAATGCGCTTAGAGGATCTAAGCCTGTCCAGGAACCGGGGTGTGAGGCGGACCGTCCATGCTAATAAACCCTATTGGTTTCATTGGGGGACGGGGCTTGAGATGTCATTTCATCTCAGTGTCGGGTAAAAGTCCCACAAAATTGGAAGCAACGTCTCAAAAATGACCTTTACAGTGTTGACGGGGACGTTAAACCCCAAATCAAACAAACGTCAGGCGAAGGCAAATACCACATTCATGTGGGGAATATCATCCCATGTTCCCCGCCAAGAATCAAAATAACGAATTTGTTATACTAGAAAGGTGCTTGACGTCATTTTGTACATATTATTATGCGACGTCATCAAACGCGCCCTTCTACACATGCACTGCGTTCATCACGGTGCTCAGTGGGGAAAATGCTGACTTCATGTTGGAATTAGAGTTATTATATACCCAGAAAATGTCCCGTTTACTTTGTACAGAAGTTACCGGTCAATATTTTTCCATATTGCCCGTAGTCAAGTTCATATTGCCCGTAGATAAGCAGTCACGTTCACAATAGAACTACTTTCAAATTTGTCCATTTCGATACTAAAATTCGGCAGCCATCTTGTAGTGCGTATCGACTGAAAGAAGGTAAAACAAAACGAATATAGGTTCTGACAAAGTGCATAAACCGCATTTTATGCTGTCAAATATGACCTACCTGCAATCTGTTTAGATTTTCAATACTTTCTTCTAAGAAATCAGGAGTATTTTGAAAGAAATTTAACCGACGCTTCGGAAAAAATGGCGTCCTGTGTTGGAAAACGTCAATGTTTTTGATGACACATCCACCAACGTTAACGTCGTCTTCACTTTGGCGCCGTTGGGCGTGGTTTTTCAACGTGTAGGGAGACGCTTAACGACCTTCATTATTTTCCATTTCAAACCACATAAAGATGTATAATCTGATTTTACGTTCAGATTTCTCTACCAGGCAATCCTGAATTCTAGTAGACAGTTGAATTTTTTGGTATATAATAAAAAGGTTATTGACTTTATATTGTGAAATATTCGGCACTCGTTCATATGGCGAAGACGCACTCGCAAGCTCGTGCGTCCTTCGCCATATGAACTCGTGCCGAATATTTCACAATATAAAGTCAATAACCTATAATTCTTGCATAAAAACCTATGCGCATGGCTGTTTGAAGCCATTATCAAATGGACCGAAAGCAGTGGTCAAACAGCAAAGACCATGGTCAAATCATGAAATTCGCGTGCTGTTTGAACATTGATTTTGAGCTTTTGATATCACAAGACGGGCCTTGCTTTGTTTACGTTAAGTTGAGCGACGTAACGTCATCGCCCTGAACGTAGCGTTTTAGGGTTCTATGATGACGTCACTGCATGACAACGTCATTGTAAACATCATTCTGAACTGGCGCAATTTTGGTTTGCCTGTCGCATTTGAAGAGTTTATATGGAATTTATATGGAGCTTTTGGGCGTTTTCGTCAAAATTTGCTGTCGGATTCGTAAGTTATGCAAGAACAACGATTTTCCATGGTTATTTCATTGCATTAACATTTGCCGGATCCCTCGGAAGATATTTGAACATTCGGCCTAGCGGCCTCATGTTCAAACAGCTTCCTCGGGATCCGGCAAATGTTAATGCATGAAAAACCATGGTTGATCCCTATATTATCATATGACGTCGTTGATAAGCAGACGATAATTTCGTGTAATAAAAGTCGTATGACCACACGTGTAATAACACTTTGGCGGGATTAAGTAACGCCATGACGACGTCCGTGTCAACCATGCACTATCTGTGGAACAATTGTCAAATTCAAAGGTGATAAAATCCAATTTAGAGTGGTCATATGATAAACAGAATATTTCATTCGTGGTCATTTCATATGAAATTTAAAATCGCCAAAGACTCGATTCATAAATTTAATCTGAAATGACCACTCGTGTAAGTTGCTCATAAAATTGATATAAAATTGCAGTTGCTCATAAAATCTATTTAAAATTACAGTTGCTCATAAAATTGATATAAAATTACAGTTGCTCATAAAATTGATATAAAATTACAGTTGCTCATAAAATTGATATAAAATTACAGTTGCTCATAAATATGATATAAAAGTAAATCTGTATACATGCATCTCACATAAACAAGTCAACTATCACGAAAACACGCCTATATAATTTTGACACCCTTGAACCCCACTTTCATGAGTAAAACTGGGTCTACAGGGGTAAACCTTACTTTTCTTATTTCTGGTCTAAAATATAGATTGTGGGTGCTCGTTAGAACCGCCTCATAGAGGCGGTACTAACGCGTACCCACAATCTATGTTTTTCTTATTTCTGCTCAAAATATAGATTGTAGGTACGCGTTAGAACCGCCTCTATTTTCTTATTTATGCTCTAAAATATAGATTGTGGGTGCTCTTTAGAACCGCCTCATAGAGGCGGTTCTAACGCGTACCCACAATCTATATTTTGAGCAGAAATAAGAAAAATATCAACTTTTCATCTTAAAATGTTCATTTTTTCGTTGATAAAGTTTACAATGTATTTGTATAGGCATGTTTTCGTAAAGAGTAGCAATGTTGTCGAATCTGTACGCGCATGCCCTTATTTATGCTGACAAACTGCAATTGCAGTTGCTCATACAATTGATATAATAGATCAGTATACAGGTATTTCACATTAAAAAGTCAACCTTGAATCAGTTATATCTATCAATGCCTGAACGCTTTCAAACAGACAATTATGTTAAGAAAACCTTGAGTAAGAGTGCATATGCAATTTATTATTGATCTTAATATGCTTTATCTAATGCGCACCTTGATAGTTATAATCTTGATACTCTATATCAAGATTCAATGAAAACGCACCACTTTTAGAATTTTGATTTCTTTAGATTTAGGTAAAAATGACTGACTTTTTCAACTGATAAATACGGTATTGTAAATTTGTCACCGAAGCATGAGCTTTTTGATACGAATACTGTGTGATTTTCATGATGTGCATGTGCGCGTGCAAAATCAAACACTTGCAAATGTTTGTAATCACGATATTTTGGCCCATTCTTTACTATCATTATAAGGTCAGGATTATTCACGTTGAAAGCCAGCAAAATAGAAGTGAAGGCAATACAATTAACCCACAGCTCCCATCAAAGACACCAAAGGGAAAGAAACACAAACATGAAACAACTAGGCCCTAATGGAAACATCAATGGCGGAAAGCCGAAAGAAGAGTTACTTACCCACAAAATGGCCAATTGGCTATTCAAAAACAAAAATATAAGCGGTACACTTACTCAATGACAAGCCATAATAAAAATAAACCGCGACAGAAAAAACGAATTCCGCTTTGGGGAGGGTGGGGGTGGGCTTAAATCACGTTTACGTGGCCACAATCCTCGCTCTTACTCCCATCGCGATTTAGACAAATAATTTGTTCATTTCGCATGAAGGCCTCCTTACTCATCAGTGCAACATCTCTGTGAACACAAAAATCAAACAGCCACAGAGATGAATCAACGGTGAGGACTCGACAGCAAGAAACCACGGAAATGCTGGAGCAAATGAAAACCAACAGTTCGACTCCGATGGGTCCAACCAGAGACAGAGCATCAGGCACCCACCAACATTACATAAAACTGTATTCTCTCTCATTCTCAGTAAGCCTTACCGCTGGAAGCGTCATAGAATCTGAGGCCTGACCCACCGGCGTGCAATTAAAGAGGGAAGCAAAGTTGTCAACCGTGATTGGGTTAACTACCATCCATGCAGTCTCTCGTATAACATTTATGGTGTAACCATTTTTTTTATATCGAAGAATGAGTTTACGAAATTGGGTGCTGAAGTCATTGCAATTATATATTTTTCTGAATTTATAAACTAAGTCTCCGTAAAATTCGGGTTCCGATAGACCTTGTTGCAGAAGAGATTTAAGTCCAACAATGAATTTTGAAATAAAATCGGAATGGGGCCTCGATATCAGAAGAATTTGCTTTATATTTAACTCAAGTTCTTGGCGGGGTGGGGGTGTGTGTGTGTGTGTGTGGGGGGGGGGGGTTCATTTGACTGATTAAACCATTGAAATAGGTATATAGGTATTGTCAATATTTAGTAAATCATCCAAATATCTAGAAGTCGACCTAAGGGCTTCAATGATATCAGGTTGGTTTTCCAAAGGAAGGGACATCATGAAGTCTTTGTTTGTTTGTTTGACTTGATGTTTAACGTCACCGTCAACACTATATAGGTCATTCTGGAGACGTTGCTTCCAATTTTGTGAGACTTTTACCCATTTTTGAGATGAAATGACAGCTCAAGCGCCGCCGCCCAATGAAACCAATAGGGTTTATAAGCATGGACGGCCCGACTCGCACCACTTTGCCTTGGCAGGCTTAGATCCTCTAAGCGGTTTACCAGCACTCGTGTGCGGTCCATTTATTTCTTCAAGCCCCGATGGGCGGGGACCAAACAGCATGAAGTCTCTTTCATAACAAAACAAGAGCAGATCAGCCACAAGGGGTGCGCAATTTGGGGAACAAGACAATTCATCGACTAGACAACTCATCGACACGGCTTTTGGAGATAATTCATCGACACAATTGAAGACAACCCATCGACACTTTTTGAAGAGAACTCATCGACACATTATTATGTTGCAATTATACACAAGCTGATAAAATGAAGACAATGATTTGAAAATAAAATGATCTATTATCACGTTTATGATCAAAATAACGAATTTAGAATATAGCAATTCAATTTTTGGCTTATTAATGACAATAAAGGGACCATTTTAACCGCATAGGATGGCTTGAGTAAATAAACTTACGAATTCTATTTTAAAAACATGATATAAAAGAAAATGAATAGAGAACTTGGTCATCAAATATTATTCAAACTTTCATAATTAAAATAAAAAGATGGAAAGTGAAGCTGGATGTTCGTTTATGTGAGTTACATGTATGTTTTCGTTTTTTCCCTAATTTTTTGTTGTTCGAATTTTGATATTAATAGGGAATTTGACTGTTAATCACAATGAGTTTGTACTCATAAATTGATACCCTCATCTGTGGTCGGCTAAATGGACCTATTGTTTAACTTCTGTTGGCTAACTGTCGCAGGGCTTCTCACTTTCAGTTCCAATATAGACAGATAAGGCCAAGAAAAAAAGTCATGTATCTGGTTCCCCGACCGACTCTACTATTTTGGTGCCGAATGTAAACTTTTTTATTCAGATTTCAAAAAATAATAAGTTGAAATCTTCCAATTTGAATTCTGTGATTATCAAGAGTAATCAGTCATTGTCATTAATTATGACTATTAATTTGGTATTAAACCATACTTTGGCTCAGGAAAATGTTGATAAATATGTTCTAGAAAGGGTTATCCTTTGGAAGCAAGGAATACACCACAGAACTGGAAAATATGGAGTGTACATGTTTTCTGGGCCAGACTAGCTAGTTTCGACCATTGAGGCCTCATCAGTGACCCTCAAATATTTTCAAACTTCCACAATGGAATCAATGATCCCAATGGACAAGAAAATATAAACTACACTGTGATGTATGGGGGGGAAACTTTTTACGGCCGCCACACATTCCAAACAACAGCTGTAGTGACGTTAAATATGTTCTAGAAAGGGTTATCCTTTGGCAGCAAGGGGTACACCACAGAACTGGAAAATATGGAGTGTAAATGTGTTCTGGGCCAGACTAGCTAGTTTCGGCCATTTAGGCCTCATCAGTGACCCTCAAATATTTTCAAACTTCCACAATGGAATCAATGATCCCAATTAAAGTGTAACTATACCAAATTTAGTGACTCAAAGGCCTTTCTGATATTTAATCTTCATTAGTGTGTCTAAACCCCAAAGTTTTGAAACCGAAACGGATGTTGGACAAGACCCGGCAAACACAGCACATTCCCCTCCGAGCACACACCGACCGACGTAGCTCATGCGACAGGTCAACTGAAGGCATCAGGCAAGAGACGCCCCCAGGGAACTTATAGGCGTTCCCCACCGAGCCAAGATCAGCAAACATGGCCCACACTCCACGGAAGTCCCGGGCATCAGGAAGGAGATGCCCAAAGTAGAGAGGCTTGCAAAATTTATAAAATTACAAAAAGTGGCAACCAAACCGCTAAGATACATGTCCTACCTGACAAGTCAGTCATAGTTTTAGAAAATTAGAAATTTATACTGCAAAAATTAAAGATATAATATAGTTATTTAGATCAGTACTTGAGTGCTCACGTCAACACCGTCCGAAATATCAACCTCAGCACTAAGGAACTGATACTGAGCTGATGATACCCTCGGGGACGAACGAATCATCCACCAGCAGAGATACCGACCCAGTGGTTGCAATTAAAGTGTAACTATACCAAATTTAGTGACACAGAGGCCTTTTTGTTATTTAATATACATCAGTGTGTCTTAACCCCAAAGTTTTGAAACCGAAACGGATGGTGGACAAGACCCGGCAAACACAGCACATCCCCCTCCGAGAACAGACCGACCGACGTAGCTCATGCGACAGGTCAACTGGAGGCATCAGGCAAGAGACGCCCACCAGGGAACTACTAGGCGTCCCCCACCGAGCCAACATCAGCAAACATGGCCCACACTCCACGGAACTCCCGGGCATCAGGAAGGAGATGCCCAAAAGGACAAGAAAATAACACCCCTAAATGGAATGCTCTCTTGAACTTTCATAGGTTACATGTAATTGCATTCGGAATATGGCGGATTATATAATTATCCCCTATCTTTTTCAGTGAAGGAACCAGAAACATGACTTTTTTATTCGGATAAATACCCTAACATGTACCTCTTACTTCGGAAAAAAGCTTGCTTGCAACGGATTGTAAAGATGTTTTCAGTCGTTTGATGAATTTGGGAAAAGCTTTTCCTCGGTGCGACTATTTAGATTGTCGCTGGTGAAGATTTGATTAGACTGTGCGGATTGGCAGGCTGGTCTGAATCATCACCTGGTGCATAAACATTGTGGAAAATGCTATTCCACTAGACCAATGGTATGCTACATTTGATCAGTGTTATAACAGATGCGGAACGTCTCAAATATTTTGGATAATGATTTTTATGTATATACATTAGAACTTCGATGGCTCGAACACTGATGGCTCGTGTACCATGGATGAGTCGAACCCATTCTTGAGCCCCTAGCGAAATCCTCTACATAAGAAATAGTGCGGGATAATAAAGGAGGTATTTGTCTTTTATCTTGTAAATGTATGCTGTGTGTACTAATTAGAATCGCCTCGATGAGGCGATTCAAATGAGTACACACAGCATACATATTCATTATAGAATACCGAAAAGATGTCTAAAAGTATCTCGCTATGCCTCCTGACAGTAACCTCAGTGACTCGAACTACCGCTGTCTCGAACAAATTTGCATGGTCCCAAAGGGGTTCGAACCATTGAAGTTCGACTGTATTTTGATGTACATGTATATGCATGCATGTAAGTGTTTTGAATGCACTGATGCGTCCACAATCGATTAGCAAACAGCAAACACCAAAGGCGTTGATCATTATGATACGCGAGTTTTTGTTTGTTGTTTGGACATTCTAATTGCTGTAACATTACGATAACACACCCGTGCGACATAGTGCATTTTTTCACACTCCAAATTGGCTACTTTTCTGATGAAAATCTGTGATATTTTTGTTATTTTTACTTCAAACATAGGTAGTGGGTACTCGTTAGAACCGCCTCATTTAGGCGGTTCTAATGAACACCCACAACCTATGTCTTGGAGCAGAAATAAGAAAAATAATGTATACCCCCATAAACCCCAGTTTTCCCTATATAAAGTGGGGTTAGGTGGGTGTTCATTTAACGGACATGTTCACGTGATGATTTGAAGCATGTATGATACTTTTGTACAGTGGACAGTCTGATATAGATATGTGTTATGTTTCTAAAAAGGTATTGCAATCCATGAAGTTTCCTTACTGGTATTTATACATTATAGTCTTAATGATTTATGTGCTGGTTTGTTTTATTGGTATTTATTTTTATCATATGACGTCGCGTCTGAGAGTGTAATAACGCCATGTATTATTTTCGTTAATCCACTAGTGGTTTAAATATGCAAATTAGCTAGATACGTTCCGTAACGTTACATGTACGACGTCCTAAACGCCGTCGCGTTTACTAATGGCGGAATATTGACATTTTTGTAAACGATCGTGAATTAAATGCATTTTAAATGCCATATGATAAATAGAATCTTGCATTCGTGCTCATGTATTGTTGAATTTATTAAACTCGTTGAGGAAAAGGGATAAAATGCTCGGCAAAGCCTCGCATTTTATCCCTTTTCCTCAACTCGTTTAATAAGCCTCGCATTTTATCCCTTTTCCTCAACTCGTTTAATAAATTCAATAATACATGAACACTCATGCAAGATCCTCTATGTCAACAATTTATTAAACTCGTCGAGGGAAAAGGATAAAATGCTCGGCAAAGCCAGCCTCACATTTTATCCCTTTTCCTCAACTCGTTTAATAAATTCAATAATACATGAACACTCATGCAAGATCCTCTATGTAAATAAACGTTTAAATGACATACCTGACTTTCATATATCCTTATCCCCTTTACATATTCCATTGCTGAGCCGGGCCCCCGCCCATAGGGGCTTGGAGAAATATATGGGCTGCATGATGCTTCCACGCAGATCTGAATCTGGCTCGCACATTAGTACTGGTAAACCGCTTAGAGGATCTAAGTCATCCAGGAACCGCGGTGCGAGGCAGACCGTCCATGCTAATAAACCCTATTGGTTTCCTTGGGCGACAGGGCTTGAGATGTCATTTCATCTCAGTGTCGGGTAAAAGTCCCACAAAATTGGAAGCAACGTCTCCAAAATGACCTTTACAGTGTTGACGGGGACGTTAAACCTCAAATCAACCAACCAACCATTGCTGAGCCACATCCTGTTGGATGCCAGTCAACAATCAAGAAATGTTGCATGTGCAAACATCGAAGCTTCAGACGAGCCTGCTCATCCACGCAGTCTCGTCAAAAGCTCTAATGTTCGCCAATACAGGCTTTATGTCAAGCTGAAACGTCAGCATTAAATGAGAAACAACATGGACCTTGTCGAGAGAAAAACTTCGGGGTTTCCATACAGGAGTCACAAAACCTGCCTGCTTAGTCTCAGATGCCCTTTAAAGGCTTTCGCATCCTCGTAATCATACGAAAATACAGACCGATATGTTTTCCTTATCCTGCTCAAAACAAAACGACTCTAACGATAACGCCTAACGTTTATAGGCAGAAATATGAAACGTAACGTGACCCCGTTTAAATTGAACTTTTACCCCTAAAGTGGGATTAATCGAGGTCCATTGCATAGGCTTATTATCTAGATGGTAATTCACCGAAACGGTTTATATCTCATGATCAGAATTTGGTATCTAAATGCGAATTGTACAAATCTCGAGGCTAAATTATCCTACAATTCCAATGGTCGTATTATCAAAGTTGCCACTGCATAGCAATCAGCATCCTTAATGTGTCGGTGAATTGTCTTCAAAAGGTGTCGATGAGTTGTCTTCAATTGTGTCGATGAATTGTCTCCCAAAAACCGTGTCGATGAGTTGTCTTGTCGATGAATTGTCTCGATTCTCGCAACTTGTACCCATCGGAATACCCACAACTTGTCGAAATAACTTATTACCAAATCGTATGTAAATATTATCAAGTAGAAAGGTGAGAGCTTTCACACACTTTCTGCATGACCATAAAGTATAACTTTTATGCTCTTCAGAAGTGAAAAAGCATTTCTTACATTACATGCAAGATAGAGGGAGTCTTCCCTGTGAAATGCCCATTCAATTAAATCATTAAGCTTTTGTTTTATAAGATTGTGTGGAAGTGTAAATTAAATCAATTAAATCATTAAGTTTTTCTTTTATAAGACTATGAGAAGGTGGAAAAATCATAAGTAGACAGACTTGAAGCACGAAAACGTCTGTATTTCAGTTTATTTAAAACTTCATTAGAATTTTTATAGACCAAAACAGATTTCTCCCTGATCTTTCAAAGACTTTGTCGCACTATTTAATCTCATGTTTTTATGGCAGTAAAACATGAAGTTAATAATTTGAGAGTTCAGTGGTGGTACAAGAGTTTGAATTTGCAAAAAACCGTTTGCTCCCCCATGATGGCTTCGAAAAGGAACTTTTAGAAATCAAGAAGTGGTATATACGATAACCAATGAAGTAAACGAACTGATACCGGTAAGCTTAGTTCAGTTTAGGTCTCTACTTATAAGCAAACGGAAAAATCAAAATGTCAGAAGGCATTTACTTGAAAAAAATTGGCACACATTCGATTCGGCCTCTGTCATTTAGACAAAACAGCGATGTATCTAGTTGCAGAAAGACAGAAAGTAAAAGAGAATAACCGGGCGCCGTAACAACATACTGAGGATATTTGATTTTTTCTGTGTAAGATCGAATTTTATTTCACCGAATGAACACCAAAAACAGTATTTTCACGAGTGGCGTAGCCACGAGTGAAAATACCAGTTTTGGTGTTCATGAGTGAAATAAAATTTTATCTTACAAAAAAAAAATCTGTTTCTTACATGCTTCAAAACGGCAATATTTAACTTCACTAATCGCGTCACTCACCCTCAGAGAAAACTAACATTGTTCCTGGTCATTTCGCGTCAACTTAGTGGTGCCCAACGTATTTACTCGGTATAATATTGGGTGTAAACTAAAAGTTTGCAATGAGAAATAGCCTGGGATGGCATTTCTATGAATGGTTACTGAAATAATTGAGAGATTAGCTTCCAAAAGAGAGTGCGCGACAAAATACGTGACGTCAGCGTCGAAAATGTTGTCATTAACGTCCCCTTGACGTGTGAACAGGCTTAGCGTCAATTCTAATACAGTTCATTAATTGCAATCATCTTACAATGAAAAAACTGACCACAGAATTAGATTTCGAGAAAAATGTAGTCCCAAACAGTGAAAAATAAAATTGATGTCAGTCACTATTTGAAACAGTGACAATATCGTTTTCGATTTCACTGAGAAATCTCTATATTTCATTGAAAAGCAAGCAAGAAATACGTACCTCTTTTGTCACTTACATGGTCTGAGAAATATAGAAAGATTTTAGCCGACACATGAGACAAGGGCCCTGACAGTTTTCCAGATGTGCGTGTGCAGCAAACCACAGTGTAACTTCGATGGCTCGAACCCCGATGGCTCGTTTACCATGGATGAGTCGAAACCGTGAGTCCTCCAAATAAGGATAATGTAGGGAGATTTTCTTCTTTTATCTTGCAAATGCATGCTGTGTGTACTCATTAGAATCGCCTCGATAAGGCGATTCTAATGAGTACACGCAACATACATCTACAATATAGAACACTGAAAAGATAATTCACAATTATCTCTATTATGTCTCCTTGTATGCCCTCCGTGGCTCGAACTACATCTGTTTCGAACCAGTCTTCATGGTCACAAAGGGGTTCGAGCCATTGAAGTTCGAATGTAATGGGGTAAGGCTCATTGGAAAATCATGTCTGTTCAAATAATATATTGAAAACATTAACCCATAAAATACAAAATACGACAATTGTCGTCTGTTTTGACGTCTGCCGGTTACCTTAAAAGTATTTTTACGAACAGTGCGGACCAGGATCAGACTACGCCTGTGTACAAAAATGTTTTTAAAACGTTTGCCAAAAAAAAAAAAAAAAAAAAAAAATCAGTAGAAGACATAAGCAGACGACATGTTGTTTTTTCACTGCACGTTAAGTGTTAACTGTTGGTCTTCTTCTGCTCTAATATTACAGTTATTTCATACTGTCGAGTTATCTCTTTTGGCGTTTGACTTTTTATGTCCTCGGAGATGCAGTACTGATAAGCTAGAAATTTTGACTGAACAAATAATCATTATTATATGCTCTCGGAGATGTAGCACTGATGAGTTAGAAAGCCTTCATTTTGACTGAACAAATTATTATTTTTATGTTCTCGGAGATGTAGCACTGATGAGTTAGAAAGCCTTCATTTTGACTGAACAAATTATTATTTTTATGTTCTCGGAGATGTAGCACTGATGAGTTAGAAAGCCTTCATTTTGACTGAACAAATTATTATTTTTATGTTCTCGGAGATGTAGCACTGATGAGTTAGAAAGCCTTCATTTTGACTGAACAAATTATTATTTTTATGCTCTCGGAGATGTAGCACTGATGAGTTAGAAAGCCTTCATTCGGACTGAACAAATTATTATTTTTTATGCTCACGGAGATGTATAGCACTGATGAGTTAGAAAGCCTTCATTTTGACTGAACAAATTATTATTTTTTAAATTTGCTCTCGGAGATGTAGCACTGATGAGTTACAAAGCCTTCATTTTGACTGAACAAATTATTATTATTATGCTCTCGGAGATGTAGCACTGATGATTAGAAAGCCTTCATTCGGACTGAACAAACGATTTAACCCCCACACTCACCCTAACCCGTAATACATATGTACTTTTTACTGACCGTTCCAAGGCGGTTCTTCTGTCGTGGTTTATTATTGTTATAGTTCGTCTTTGCATATATGTATTGCTTGTATATTTTTATTTTGGATTGCCGTTGAGCCATTTTGTGGGAAAGTAACAGTCCTCTTGTTTTTCCCGCTAGTGATGTTTTCTCGTGAGGGTTTGTTAAGACCCCGCCCATCGGGTCTTGAAGAAATAGATGGGCTGCAAGATGCTTCCACGCAGAGCTGAAACCGACCCGCGCACGAGTACTGGTTAACCGCTTAGAGGATCTAAGCCTGCCCAGGCAATGCGGTGCCAGTCGGCCCGTCCATGCTTTTAAACCCTATTGGTTTCATTGGGCGACAGGGCTTGATCTGTCATTTCATCTCAATGTCGGGTAAAAGTCCCACAAAATTGGAAGCAACGTGTCCAAAATGACCTTTACAGTGTTGACGGGGACGTTAAACCTCAAATCAAACAAACGTAATAAAACTAACCGTTCTAAGGCGGTTCTGATTGTTATTATTCGTCTTTCCATGCATGTATTGAATTTTATTTTTGATTGCCGTTGAGCCATTTTGTGGGAAAGTATTGTGTGTGTGTGTGTGTGTGTGTGTGTGTGTGCGTGCGTGCGCGCGCGCGCGCGCGTGTGTGTGTGTGTGTGTGTGTTCGGGTTTAACGTCGCTTTCAACAATTTTTCAGTCATATCACGACGGTGTCTGGTTGCGGCAGGGAGCTCAATGCTCACTTTCATAGTGCTGCCTCACTGAAGTATCATGTCCCAGACACATTACATGATACCACACCCAGTCACATTATCCTGACACTGGGTCGACCAGTCCTAGCTCTACCCCGTAAATCTGAGTGCCAAGCAAGGAACAGCTAGTACCATTTTTAACGACTTTGGTATGTCGCGGCCCGGGTTTGAACCCGTGACCTCACGTTCCCCGGAGCGGACACTCTACCAACTGAGCTATCGGGGCCGGTTTGTGGGAAAGTAACTTGTCCTCTTGTTTTTCCCCACTTGTGAAGTTTTAACCCTTTTTGTACCAAAAGGAATCTTCCTCCTTATATATAGCAGGAGTTCATTTCCAAATTTAGGGGTGTCAGGTTGTGTTTTCATTAAAATTTATTTGGAAAATGACTGAACCTGAACTTTTAGCAAACAGTGGAGGCCCTGATCAGACGCCGCGTTCTGCGGCGTCTGATCTGGGCCTTCACTGTTTGCCAGGGTTCCCGTTTTAGGGTTTCTGGTACTAAATAGGTTAATAAGGGTTTGTTATTTCATGTTTGTGTTTCTTTCGATGGGAGGTATAGGGTAATTGTATCGATTCCTGATTATTGCCTTCACTAATGTTTTACCACCATACATGAAAATATTCTGGTAAAAAAATCTGAAGTTCTTCATATTTCTGCTCAAAAATAGATCGTGGGAACTCGGCGCGAGGCGGTTCTAACGGGTGTCCACAATCTATGTTTTTGAACAGAAATAAGATAAATACTGTATACCCCTAAAAGCCCCTTTGTTCTATTTAACTGTGGGGTTTACCGGGTCAATATTATATAGGCATGTTTTCAATATGCATGACCTTTTGGATGCGGTTACCTCAAGGTATCGTCTCCATGCCTACAAGCAACAAATAGTATGAAACCTGAACCGTTGCTGTATGGCGCCCTTTACTATTTATTCCCTATTTCTAGATTCATCATATCCATAATTATTTATTGATATCCATAATTCGAACATCCATAATTCGATTTATGGTTATTCATAATTCTGATCTATTTATGGATATCCGTAATTCGAATTATGGATACCATTAATTCGAATTATGGATATCTATAATTAGGTTCATTTATGGATATCCATAATTTGTCTTGGTAAATAAATACAGTTAAATAATGATTGAAACCAAAGGCTTTTGCTGTTAAGTATGGATATCAATAATTCGAAATATGGATTGGAATAATGGATATCCATATTTTGATTTATTGATATCCATAACTGGAATTAGTGATATCCGTAATTCCAATATGGGTATCCATTTATCCCTATGAATTTATGATATCCATAAATCGAATTATGGATGTCCATAATTCGATTTATGAATATCCACAATTCGATTTATGGATATCTATAATTCGAATTATGGATATCCATTATTCCACTCCATATTTCGAATTATGGATATCCATAATTAACAGCAAAAGCCTTTGGTTTCAATAATTATTTATTAGGGCACCGCACTGAAAGTGTGGGTGCCCTATAGTAATCACTCTGTCTGTCTGTCTGTCCGTCCGTCTGTCCGTCCACAAATTTCTGATAGCGCTGCCGGGGCCCTAGTCAGTTTCACTGACAGCTCTAGTTGTATTTATTTGCCAAGACAAATTATGGATATCCATAAATCGTATCATGGATATCCATAATTCGATTTATAGATATCCACAATTCGAAATATTGATATCTATAATTCGAATTGTGGATATCCATTATTCGGCTGATTTATGGATATCCATAATTCGAATTATGGATATCCATAAATCGAATTTTGCATATCTATAAATATGGATTAAATTGTAAAATGGCATCCCATATTGCTGGGCCTATTCACCATATTTGCATTATTTGATGGCTCCCAGCTTGCACATTGTCAATATTGGAAAAACAGGTAACCAGACCCCCCCCCCTGACCTTTTAAGGCCGGGGGGTCTGGTTACCTGTTTTTCCAACACTGATAACCTTCAGACTAGGAACCAGCAGATAATGCAAATAAGGTGAATAAACGCGATAATCTCACTTTTCTTTTGATTTACGCATCTTACATAATTACACTAAATACGAGGCACGTTTGAAAAAGCAAGTATTCGGATACGCAATAGTAACCTTAATAATGTAAGGGAATTGCAGGTAGGTAGGCAGGTAGAAATAAGTAAATGTATGTTTGACCGTCCGTTCCAATGTGGAAAGAAGCCTCTTTGGTGTAATGGTTATGTTACTGGCCTCATAGGGGTCATATATTCGATCCCGGGTTTTCAAAGACATTCGGATGAGTCTTTTAACCGAGGTCCTGTCTCCGTAGGTGGGACGTAAAACTGAATGACCAACTCTTGCTGTCGAGTCCTCGCCGTTGTTTCATCGCTGTGGTTGTTTGATTTTTGTGTTCACGGAGATGTTGCACTGATGAGTTAGGAGGCCTTCATGCAGACTGAACAAATTATTTGCCTCAATCGTGACGGAAGTTTCACTAACCGTTCCAAGGCGGTTCTTCTTGACTTTCTGCTATTGGTGTATCCATCAGGGTCTAGTTGTTTCATTTTTGTGTTTCTTTCCCTTTGGTGTTTCTTATGACAACTGTGGGTTAATTGTATTGATTCCTGATCATTGCATTCAGTTCTATTTTACGTACGATCCTACCTACCTACCTATATACCTACCGGCCTGCCTGCCTAGATTCTTCCTACCGCACCACCATTCAACATCTACCTATCGAACCATATGTACTTCCCTACCTACCTGCGATCCTGCCTACATTCCTACCTACCTTCCCTGTAGAAAAGTTCTAATAAGACAAAATGATAAACCGTGGTATTATTGCACGACCCGCAGAAAAAGCAACCGACTGAAGTCGGTTGATTTCTAAGAGTGCCCTAAAATCACCGTGCCATTCTGTCAGTCTGTCAGTCTGTCAGTGTGTCCGTCCGTCCATAACCCGTTTGTGAAAATTGGTGATAGTGACTTAACCGCTTGGAATATTTAAACAATTTTTGGCATACTGATAGATATCAATGAGATCTAACCAATGAGCTTGCGAAATATTACATTCCATTTAGTATAGCCTCGCCGAGGCAAAAAAATGTGAAAAATTTTGAACTGCTTCTCCTCGGAAACCGTTGGGCCGATTGAAGTCAAATTTCATATGGAGCCTCTATGGGATGGGGGAAACCAAAATTTGCTCATCGGGTCCAGGTCACATGACCAAAATGGCCGCAAAACCATATATGGTCTGTCTGTCCGTCCTTAACCCGTTTTGTGAAAATTGGTGATAGTGACTTAACCGCTTGGAATATTTAAACAATTTTTGGCATACTGATAGATATCAATGAGATCTTACCAATGAGCTTGCGAAATATTACATTCCATTTAGTATAGCCTCGCCGAGGCAAAAAATGTGAAAATTTTTGAACTGCTTCTCCTCGGAAACCGTTGGGCCGATTTAAGTCAAATTTCATATGGAGCCTCTATGGGATAGGGAAACCAAAATTTGCTCATGGGGTCCAGGTCACATGACCAAAATGGCCGCCAAGCCATATATGGTAAATAGTCTTCTCCAGAACCACTGGGCAGATTTCCACGAAACTTGATAAATAGCATCTGGGACGTAGGCCCATTATAAATTGCTAAAATGGTGACCCTGGGTTGACCTTGACCTTCTTTGGGTCCGTCCGAAACCCGTTTGTGAAAATTGGTGACAGTGACTTAACCGCTTGGAATATTTAAATAAATTTTGGCATACTGATAGATATCAATGAGATCTAACCAATGAACTTGCGAAATATTACATTCCATTTAGTATAGCCTCGCTGAGGCGAAAAATGTGAAAATTTTCGAACTGCTTCTCCTTGGAAACCGTTGGGCCGATTGAAATCAAATTTCATATGAAGCCTCTATGGGATGGGGGAAACCAAAATTTGCTCATGGGGTCCAGGTCACATGACCAAAATGGCCGCCAAGCCATATATGGTCTGTCTGTCTGTCCGTCCGTAACCCTGTTGTGAAAATTGGTGATAGTGACTTAACCGCTTGGAATATTTGAACAATTTTTGGCATACTGATAGATATCAATGAGATCGATATCAATGAACTTGCGAAATATTACATTCTATTTAGTATAGCTTCGCCGAGGCAAAAATGTGAAAATTTTTGAACTGCTTCTCCTCGGAAACCGTTGGGCCGATTGAAGTCAAATTTCATATGGAGCCTCTATGGGATGGGGGAAACCAAAATTTGCTCATGGGGTCCAGGTCACATGACCAAAATGGCCGCCAAGCCATATATGGTATGTCTGTCTGTCCGTCCGTAACCCGTTTGTGAAAATTGGTGATAGTGACTTAACCGCTTGGAATATTTAAACAATTTTTGGCATACTGATAGATATCAATGAGATCTAACCAATGAGCTTGCGAAATAATACATTCCATTTAGTAAAGCCTCGCTGAGGCAAAAAATGTGAAAATTTTTGAACTGCTTCTCCTCGGAAACCGTTGGGCCGATTGAAGTCAAATTTCATATGGAGCCTCTATGGGATGGGGGTAACCAAAATTTGCTCATCGGGTCCAGGTTACATGACCAAAATGGCCGCCAAGCCATATATGGTCTGTCTGTCTGTCCGTCCGTAACCCGTTTGTGAAAATTGGTGATAGTGACTTAACCGCTTGGAATATTTAAACAATTTTTGGCATACTGATAGATATTAATTAGATCTAACCAATGAGCTTGCGAAATATTACATTCCATTTAGTATAGCCTCGCCGAGGCAAAAAATGTGAAAATTTTTGAACTGCTTCTCCTCGGAAACCGTTGGGCCGATTTAAGTCAAATTTCATATGGAGCCTCTATGGGATAGGGAAACCAAAATTTGCTCATGGGGTCCAGGTCACATGACCAAAATGGCCACCAAGCCATATATGGTAAAAACCCTTCATAAATAGTCGTCTCCAGAACAACTCGGCAGATTTCCACGAAACTTAATAAATAACATCTGGGACGTAGGCCCATCATAAATTGCTAAAATTGTGACCCTGGGTTGACCTTGACCTTCTTTGGGTCCGTCCATAACCCGTTTGTGAAAATTGGTGATAGTGACTTAACCGCTTGGAATATTTAAACAATTTTTGGCATACTTATAGATATCACTGAGATCTAACCAATGAACTTGCGAAATATTACATTCCATTTAGTATAGCCTCGCCGAGGCGAAAAATGTGAAAATTTTCGAACTGCTTCTCCTCGGAAACCGTTGGGCCGATTGAAATCAAATTTCATATGAAGCCTCTATGGGCCGGGGGACATGGGGTCCAGGTCACATGACCAAAATGGCCGCCAAGCCATATATGGTCTGTCTGTCTGTCCGTCCGTAACCCGTTTGTGAAAAATGGTGATAGTGACTTAACGACTTGGATTATTTAAACAGTGCTTGGCATACTGATAGATATCAATGAGATCTTACAAATGAACTTGCGAAATATTCCATTCCATTTAGTATAGCCTCGCCGAGGCAAAAAATGTGAAAATTTTTGAACTGCTTCTCCTCGGAAACCGTTGGGCCGATTGAAGTCAAATTACATATAGAGCCTCTATGGGATCGGGGAAACCAAAATTTGCTCATGGGGTCCAGGTCACATGACCAAAATGGCCGCCAAGCCATATATGGTCTGTCTGTCTGTCCGTCCGTAACCCGTTTGTGAAAATCGGTGATAGTGACTTAACCACTTGGAATATTTAAACAATTTTTGGCATACTGATAGATACCAATGAGATCTAACCAATGAGCTTGCGAAATATTACATTCCAATTAGTATAGCCTCGCCGAGGCAAAAAAATGTGAAAATTTTTGAACTGCTTCTCCTCGGAAACCGTTGGGCCGATTTAAGTCAAATTTCATATGGAGCCTCTATGGGATAGGGAAACCAAAATTTGCTCATGGGGTCCAGGTCACATGACCATAATGGCCGCCAAGCCATATATGGTAAAAATCCTTCAAAAATAGTCTTCTCCAGAACAACCCGGGCAGATTCCACAAAACTTGATAAATAGCATCTAGGACGTAGGCCCATCATAAATTGCTAAAATGGTGACCCTGGGTTGACCTTGACCTTCTTTGGGTCCGTCCGTAACCCGTTTGTGAAAATTGGTGATAGTGACTTAACCGCTTGGAATATTTAAACAATTTTTGGCATAGTGATTGATATCAAATAGATCCAACCAATGAACTTGCGAAATATTACATTCCATTTAGTATAGCCTCGCATTGGCGAAAAATGTGAAAATTTTCGAACTGCTTCTCCTCGGAAACCGTTGGGCCGATTGAAATCAAATTTCATATGAAGCCTCTATGGGACGGGGGAAACCAAAATTTGCTCATGGGGTCCAGGTCACATGACCAAAACGGCCACTAAGCCATATATGGTATGTCTGTCTGTCCGTCCGTAACCCGTTTGTGAAAATTGGTGATAGTGACTTAACCGCTTGGAATATTTAAACAATTTTTGGCATACTGATAGATATCAATGAGATCTTACAAATGAATTTGCGAAATATTACATTCCATTTAGTATAGCCTCGCCGAGACGAAAATGTGAAAATTTTCGAACCGCTTCTCCTCGGAAACCGTTGGGCCGTTTGAAGTCAAATTTCATATGGAGCCTCTATGGGATAGGGAAACCAAAATTTGCTCATGGGGTCCAGGTCACATGATCAAAATGGCCGCCAAGCCATATATGGTAAAAACCCTTCAAAAATAGTCTTCTCCAGAACCACCCGGGCAGATTTCCACGAAACTTGATAAATAGCATCTAGGACGTAGGCCCATCATAAATTGCTAAAATGGTGACCCTGGGTTGACCTTGACCTTCTTTTTGCCTAGGTCAAACTTTGACACATATGCTTTTGTACTGGAAAAGTGAGAATGCATTTTATCCTGCAAACGATTCAGAATACAGTACTTAAGTATAAGATATATTTTTGTTCCTTACGCGCATTTATTGGGAGAACCGTTTTAGGTCCAGGTCACATGACCAAAATTGCCGCCATACCCATATATGGTAACACTCATAAAGCTAAAAGCATCTGGCGGGTCGTGCACTTCAGCTGAAGCACTGGTTCTGAGCTTAGATTTAACTTAAGAATACGTGATCGACTTCGGAAACGTTATTTTAAAACAAAAAGGGAAATTGATCATATATCTTACATGTATAAGCGACAGCGTAACAAAGTTAATAATATGATCAAATATGCAAAAGATAACTTTGTTAATAAAATCGATGATATAATTCAAAACCAGGGAACTGGAAATTCGTGCAGAACATTTTGGCAAGTCATGGGGCCATTTATGGGAAAGCAGGCACTTCGATCAAAATACCCCCTATACTGAAAAGCGATAATATTTTTGCATTTACAGACTATGCAAAAGCTGAAGAATTAAACAGGTATTTTGCCGCTATTTCCACCATTAATGATGTAAACACTGAAATACCAAATTTTTGAAGTCGTTGTAATGTAGATTTTATACAAATGAGAATCACCGAAACAGAAGTGGCCGATATTTTGAAAATACTAAAACTTAATAAGGCAACAGGTCCTGACGGAATCGGCAATAGAATGTTTTTTTTTGTTTTTTTTTTGTCAGCTCCTCCGCCCCTTACTGACTCCATATTTTTTGTATATCGTGCACTTGATAAAATAACATTTCTAAAGATTTGTAAGTGTATATACATATATATATATATATTTATATATATATAATTTGGTAACGCGTGTATGTAAGTATGTATGTATGGATGGATGGTTGGAAAAAGGGGTATGCAACAACGTTCTTTAATAGCTAAAACCTTGTATGCAGCAACATATTTGATAAAGTAACATTTCTAACACTTCGTTTGCTAATCCAGACAAACAGTGTGTGTGTGTTTGTGTGTTAGAAACACCTTACTAGCGAAAGTGTATGCATGTATGCATGTATGTATGTATGTATGTATGTATGTATGTATGTATGTATGTATGTATGTATGTATGTATGTATGTATGTAGGTACGTACGTACGTACGTACGTATGTATGTATGTATGTATGTATGTATGTATGTATGTATGTATGTATGTATGTATGTATGTATGTATGTAGGTGACACGATATACATGAGCAGGTTCTGTTCTGGAGGTGTAGTTGAGATGGTACCGACTACCAATTAAGAAGACAAAAAAGGGCATCGTAAGTCTTTCTGTCTCCTTAAGAACATCCAGTCGGCAGCATGTCATCCCCAGCTCCACAAATAGATTCTCCTCCCTCTCCTTTATTTTTTTTTTATTATTATTATTTTTTTTTCTATTTACTTATTTTTTACAATAGAATGTTAAAATTAACTCGTAGTAGTGTTTGTATTCCCCTGGCTAAACTGTTTAATTTATCGCTGAAAGCTCATACATATCCAGAATTATGGGAAATTGCACATGTTATGCCACTGTTCAAGAAAGGGGAAAAGTCGCTCTGTTGTAATCACAGGCCAGTATCATTAACAAGTAATGTTGGCAAGTCTTTTGAACGCATTATTTTTAAACATCTGTATAATCATATTTTAGAAAACAACCTTTTATATAAATATCAATCTGGTTTTCTGCCAGGCCACTCTACTGTTCACCACTTAATTGAATTGACATATAACACATGCTTGTCTCTTGAGAACTATGCAGCAAATTGTCAAGTTTTTTGTGATATCTCCAAAGCTTTTGACCGTGTTTGGCATAAGGGTTTATTATGTAAACTGGAAAAATATGGCATAAAAGGGAGATGTTTTAATGTGGATAACAAGTTATTTGCATTCCAGAAAACAAAAAAAATTTTGTACATGGGGAACTATCTGACGATCTCCAATTAAACGCAGGAGTTCCTCAAGGGTCGGTTTTAGGTCCGTTATTATTTTTATTGTATATAAATGATATTGCAGATGAATTAGAAGAAAAAAAACGCGTCTTTATGCAGATGATACCTCCATTGGTTATTCGTCGTCTAATTTAGCAGAAATCGAAACAGTATTAAAAAACGACCTTAAGAAAGTAAAAGATTGGGCAAACACATGGCTGATAAGTTTCAATCCTGCGAAAACGGAAATTGTATTAGTTTCTAACATTTACCATGATTATGACCTATGGCTAACTTACGACGACATCGCATTAAATATAGTCGAAATCAACAAACACTTAGGTATTGATTTAACATCCAGCAATAAATGGACAAAACATATCGATCTTATAATTGATTCAGCATCAAAGCAAGTGTCATATCTAAGAAAACTAAAGTACCAGTTATTAGAATATGGGTCGGAAGTGTGCTATGGCTGTACGATGACTGATGCCAATGGAGCAAATACAACTTAATGCAGCACGAATTGTTACAGGTCTACCAGTGTTTACATCGTTACGTTCTCTTTATTATGAAACTGGTTGGGAAACCTTGGCGAATGGAAGAAAACGTAAAAAATAACTTTGATATGCAAAATCGTCAATGGCGATGCTTCATCTTACCTCGCTGACTTATTACCAAATAGAGAAAATGATATTAGTTCTTATAACCTAAGAAATAGGAACAATTTTGAAATTCCTTTTTCTAGACTTTGTTCATATGAAAGTTCATACTTCCCTTCTACCTTAAAATTATGGAATGAACTTGACCCACAGATTCGATTACTTCCAACTCTTTCACAATTTAAGTCTAATATTCAGTTCACAACAGAAAAAATAGCTGATTAACCAAATATAACAGAGCGAAAGTACAGCATAATACTTGCTCGTATCAGACACAGAAGCAGCAGTTTAAAGGCTGATCTTTTCCATGTAAACATTATTCCGAGTTCTGCATGCAGTTGTGGTGCTCCAAGCGAAAGTGCAGAACACTATTTCTTCGAATGTCAGCTATAAACAAATCAGCGAAACGTTCTTATGCATAATTTACTAACTTTATTGAATCTTCAAGATGTTAATGTTGAGATCCTAACAACAGGATCTCAAAATTATGGCGACATTACAAATAGATCAATCATACAGTCCATCGCTAGATTCATTAAGGATACACGCAGGTTTACAGGAAAATACGTAAATTAATTTCCTTTTCGGTTCATTTGTTTGCTGGTCAAAATACATGCATCATAATGATTTCAAGAACAGCGCTACCACAACGGGTGAGGTTTTATGTGTGAAATGATGTGTGTGTGTGTGTGTGTGTGTGTGTGTCTGTGTGTGCGTGCGTGCGTACGTGCGTGTGTGTGAGCGTGCGTGCGCGTGTGTGTGTGTGTGCGCGCGCGCGCGAAGAATGTAATTATAAGAAATAAATTATTCTTGTATGCTGTTTAGGAAAGTATGAATGATAGCGGGTCGCTAGCAAAGTTTACATGAACCCCTTCGTGTTCATACTACACTTTCATACCCACTGCGTTCATATTTTCATAAACAGCAGAAAAAAATCATATCTGAAGTAAACCCCATTTTTTTTAGATAAAGTTTGATTAAGAAGGTTGTTCATTACATGGGTTTGTTAACGTGGTGGGAGTCTTTGCTGTGCGATGCTCGACAGGGAGGCAGAGAAAACTATACTGAAGGAAACTTCTAACGCAAAACGTGTCAAACGTTACCGCAACTGGAGCAGGCATCAATCCAATAGTGGAATAACCTGCAGTTGTGAGACACCAAGTTCTACAACGGGAGGTCCGGCCCCCGCCCATCGGGGATGGAAAAAATAGAGGGGCTGCACGATGCTTCTACTCAGCTGAAACTTACCGCATACATGTACTGGTAAACCGCTTAGAGTATCTAAGCGGTATGAATAGGACCGTCCATGCTTATAAACAAACCCTGATGGTTTTATTGGGCGACAAGGCTTGAGATATCATTTCATCTCAATGTCGGGTAAAAGACCCAAAAAATTGGAAGCAACGCCTCCTAAATGTCCTATACAGCGTTGATGGGGACGTTAAACCACAAGTCAAACAAACAAGGGGAGGTCAGGTGGTTTTTTCCGGGCAATTCGATTTTCACTTACCTCTGATTATCGATCGGCTCGAAATAAGTGAAGTAATCTCTTGAAAGGGCCGTAAACCTCCCCACAAACACAAAAAAACGTCCGCAATTTCGCTGTCAGTGGGTAGTCGATGCGCATCAGTTATCATTGCAGCAGGGTACCATACCAGATAGTATTATTTTGTACTGAGATTGTGTGAACGTGCTATTGAAATTGATCCCTCCTGTGTGCTACATGTATGCGAAATGAGACTTTCTAACAACTTTTATTGTAATGTGTTGTGTTATGATTGTAATCCTTGCTTATGCCAACTTTGGCAATTAAAGGAAAAAAAAATAAATGAAATATAAAAACATTGGCTTCACATATTTTTTGTTATTTCTGACCAATGATCAAATACGTAGGTTGTGGGTACTCGTTAGAACCACCAATGTGCGGCGGCTCAAATAAGCACCTACATCTTGTGTTTTCGAGTATAAATGAGAAAAAAAAAAGATAAGAAAATAAATCCTCATCCAAAATTTTAACTCTTTTTGGATGTGTGAAATAATACACTCTATTATGGCATCCGTCTGAGAATGTAATAACGGCATGTACTAAGTTCGATAATCCACTGGTGGATTAAATATGAAATTAGCCCCGTAACGTTACATCTACGACCTCCTTAACGACGTCGCGTTTACGAATGGCGGAATATTTACTTTCGTTTTGAACATTAGTGAACAACATCCGTTTTCAATAGCATATGATAACTAGATGTATTATTGAATCTATTAAACTCGTTGAAGAAAAGGGATAAATGCTTGACGGAGCCTCGTATTTTATCCTTTTTCCTCAACACGTTTAACAAATTCAATAATACATGAACACTCATGTAAGAACCGCCATTTGTCGCACGAACATACCTCACACTGTCCATCCAAGACACCAAATGAAGGAAACCCGAAAGCTCAAAGATCAAAAGAACAGTTACTTTCTCACAAAATGACCAAATAAAAAGAAAGCAGTACATACATGCAAAGACGAGGTATGACAATAAACCACACCAGAAGAACCGTCTTGGAACGATAGGTAACAAAATGCTCTGCATTTCGAAAACACGCCTATTCAAATACATTGCGAAGTTCACCGCCGAAAAAATGCTGATATTTTTATTATTTGCTCTCACAATAAGAAAATAAGAAAAATAAGAAAAACAAGGTTTACTCTTGCAAACCACAGTTTTACTTTATAAAATTGGGGTTCAAGGGAGTCAGAATTACATAAGCGTGTTTTCGTGATGGGGGCTAAATGGATTTGACGTAACAACAATCCTCGCCATTGGTTCTGCCGTAATAACCTGTTCAGTCTGCATGCCGAGAACATTAAACTTGTTAGAATACAGCATCATGATAACAAATCCTCACAAAGTTCATCCATTCATATCGGCAATAGTTAAGAAAATGTGTGATACGAGTGCCGAAAAAAACAACCTACAGTAATCGTCCGCCTTTCAGTATCCTCAATTTCTGAGCTACAGTGGCTTAATGGGTAAGATTATTAGTGGTAAAGAGCGCTGACTGTGGGTCACATGCGAGACGAAAGGTCACATTGTTTTTCTCTGGGTACTCCCGTTTTTACCCAGCTCGAAATCAGGAAGGAAATAATCTTGAAAATGCCTTAAAAGAAACAAACAAACAAAAAATAGTTATGCCTTTCAACATTTACTGTCCATAACAGGTCTAAGGTATCAGTTATGAAAGCATTCGCTACAATTGTTTTACGATGCTCTTATGTTATTATTAAAATATCTTATTTTCTAAAAAATATATAAACAAAAAAAAGATTTAAAAGATGAATAGGAAATTCCAGATGAATGTTATAACAGCATCGTAAAACAATTGTACCCGGGGACTGGGACGAGGACCCTGCTTTCGTAGTCCCCACAGACCGGATGCAGGCTGGAAACAGACAGGCGGGTGCATTGGCAACAGAGGGCTGTTGCAATGGCTAAACAGACTGGTATTAGCCATAACACCCAGCAGGCACTCAGCATTAAAATGACGTCCTATCAACATCGATGCGATGAGATGACATCACTTCGAGGCCGATACGTCATTTCAATGTTGTGTGCCCGCTGGGGACAGACATATTCCTTGATGGTGTTCCGTTTTCCAGTTCTGACCTCAGACCCTGGCGTGAAGAAATACCGTTATCAGTAAAGAGAACCCATTTGTAACTATGACACAGGAATTACTGCATTACCTCAAGTAGAACTTCACTGCGAGCTTCGGCGAAAAAGGTAATTAGGAAGTCGCATGCAAGGAAGTGCCCAGCCTCTTTGCAGACATGCACATCTGCAGAAAGCCAGAATGCCTCTGGCTGGTAAGGAGACACAGATATAGTCGGGGCCCACCGGAGTTCAACAATTGGTTTTCTTTTGTTCCAGCATTTATGATTCCTGACCGTTGTTTCATCTCTGTATTCGTTTAAATTAATATACCTGATGAGTTACAAATCCTTCATGCGGACTGAACAAATTGTCTCAACCACGACTGAAGCAAGGGTGAGGATTGTGGCCATGTAAAAATAAATAAATAAAGCTTTTTACTGACCATACCAAGGTGGTTATTCTTTTGTGGTTTATTATTGTAATAGTTCGTCTATGCATGTCCTGTATTGCTAATATATTTTAATTTTGGATAGCCGTTTGGCCAATGTTGTGCTAAAGTAACTGTCCTTTTGGTTTTTCACTTGTGACTTTTTCATTATGGTGAAGTTATTTTATGTTTGTATTTCTTTCCATTTGTTGTTTTGATGAGAGCAGAGAGGTAAATGTATCCATTCCTGATCACTTCTTTCACGTCACGATGGCTACAAAGCAACCAAATATTGTTAAACAAGAAATCGGCAGATGGCTATGTTGTGCCCTATGGACTTGGACATTGTGGCGAGTGGTTTTCGCAAATGCTGACCGCTGGATGAACGAACGGAGAAAAACTGCACTCCAGTATAGAGCCATGCTTAAAATCAGATACAACAAAAAGAGCAAAGCAAAATACAAAGAGCCTGAAATGCAAGATGAATTAAGCAAAAATAGCAGCTTGAAAAGTAAATTAAAGTGTTAGTTAGAACAAGAATTCCAATCACGAAAACACGCAATATAATATTGACCCCTTGAAACGCCACTTTTATATAGCGAAACTGGGGTTTACAGGGGAATATGTTTCTCTGAATTCTGCCACCTAAAAGAAAATTTTCCGATAAAATATTCCAATATGTTTCATACATCTGCTTTAAACATAGCTTGTTTGGACTAGTTAGAACCGCCTCGGCGAGGCGGTTCTTACGGCTAACCACAATCTATGCATTTGAGCAGAAATGAAAAATAAGGAATGCCCCTGTAAACGTTTTATTATTTAAAAGTGGGGTTTTAATGGCTCAAATAAACGCAGGGTTAAGAAAATGAGCAAGCGTACGACAAAACATACAATAAGACGTGCGCTCATCGAAGACTCAGATCAGCCTGCGCATCCATATAGTCTAACCAGAGACTTCTCTTGCTGCATGAAGGAGCAGTCGGCCCTTAACTGTCCTTGAAGCGCACAATGAAGACTCTGATCAGACGGTGCGGATACGCAGGCTGAACTGAGTCTTCGCTGGGCGCACATGTCGTATTGTAGGTTTGTCGTGAGCTTGCCCAAATGTAACAACCCGTAAAACAAAGCATGGTTCCAGCGAAGAATATGTTTCGCTTGTATACAATTCGACATTAAGATGAACAATAAGGTTGGCTGGATGAATAAACATTAACAAATGAATGAAAAGCTGAAAAAAAAATATATATGAATGACGAAACAAATACATATAAATGGCATACAATAATAAAAAATTTCATTTTAATTACCGGCAAATTAAACAGATGCAAAAACACACATGCAAAATGAACAAATGAATGAAAAGCTGGACTCCGACATGCAAATATATATATATATGAATGACGAAACAAATACATATAAATGACATACAATAAATACATATAAATGATAAAACGTTTCATTTTAATTACCAGCAAATTGTACAGATGCAAAAACACACATGCAAACATGAACAAATGAATGAAAAACTGGACTCCGACATGCAAATATATATATATGAATGACGAAACAAATACATATAAACGGCATACAATAAATACATATAAATGATAAAAAGTTTCATTTTAATTACCGGCAAATTGAACAGATGCAAAAACACACATGCAAACATGAACAAATGAATGATAAGCTGGACTCCGACATGCAAAAAATATATATGAATGACGAAACAAATACATATAAACGGCATACAATAAATACATATAAATAATAAAAATTTTCATTTTAATTACCGGCAATTTGAACAGATGCAAAAACACACATGCAAACATGAACAAATGAATGAAAAGCTGGACTCCGACATGCAAATATATATACATATGAATGACGAAACAAATACATATAAATGGCATACAATTAATACATATAACTGATAAAAAAAATTCATTTTAATTACCGGCAAATTGAACAGATGCAAAAACACACATGCAAACATGAACAAATGAATGAAAAGCTGGACTCCGACATGCAAAAAAATATATATGTATATATGAATGACGAAACAAATACATATAAACGGCATACAATAAATACATATAAATGATAAAAATTTTCATTTTAATTTCCGGCAAATTAAACAGATGCAAAAACACACATGCAAACATGAACAAATGAATGAAAAATTGGACTCCGACATGCAAAAATATATATATGGATGACGAAACAAAAACATATAAATGGCATACAATAAATACATATACATGATAAAAAAATTTCTTTTTAATTACCGGCAAATTAAATAGATGCAAAACACACATGCAAACATGAACAAATGAATGAAAATCTGGACTCCGACATGCAAATATATATATATGAATGACGAAACAAATACATATAAATGGCATACAATAAATACATATAACTGATAAAAAAAATTCATTTTAATTACCGGCAAATTGAACAGATGCAAAAAACACACATGCAAACATGAACAAATGAATGAAAAGCTGGACTCCGACATGCAAAAAAATATATATGTATATATGAATGACGAAACAAATACATATAAACGGCATACAATAAATACATATAAATGATAAAAATTTTCATTTTAATTTCCGGCAAATTAAACAGATGCAAAAACACACATGCAAACATGAATAAATGAATGAAAAACTGGACTCCGAATTGCAAAAATATATATATGAATGACGAAACAAAAACATATAAATGGCATACAATAAATACATATACATGATAAAAAATTTTCATTTTAATTACCGGCAAATTAAATAGATGCAAAACACACATGCAAACATGAACAAATGAATGAAAATCTGGACTCCGACATGCAAATATATATATATGAATGACGAAACAAATACATATAAATGGCAAACAATAAATACATATAAATGATAAAAAAATAATCAATTTAATTACCGGCAAATTGAACAGATGCAAAAACACACATGCAAGCATGAATAAATGAATGAAAAGCTGGATTCCGACATGCAAAAATATATATATGAATGACGAAACAAATACATATAAATGGCATACAATAAATACATATAAATGATAAAAAAATTCATTTTAATTACCGGCAAATTGAACAGATGCAAAAACACACATGCATGGTAAGACGAAAAATTCAAAACGAAACAACTTTGGTTAAAACAAAAACAACAATAACAACAACAAGGCAAACGAAATAAGGCCAATAAGCTGATAAAGAAAAATAAAGAAAAAATAAGTTGATTCATGGTAGATCAACTCAATGAAGACCTTGTCGTAAACAAACGCCCGAAATATCAACATAAAACACACACATCCAAGACCTACTCAAAGACCGACTCCAGCAACAAAAACACTTTAAATACGCCTGATAAACCAACAAACAAAACACCAACTAACCAATGGAAAAATCCACCTAAAATACTCTTCTATAAATATCAAAACCAAAACAAACAAAAAAGATAAAACAAAACAACACAAAAAAAAAAAACTTAAAAAGCCAATAAAGCAAACATTATCTCCTCACGAAACACAAACAGAAGAAACTACCACATAACGCACCTAAAATACCGGATAGTACGAATAAAAGCAAAACCACCAGAAAAAAGTACCGGTTACCACCCAGGAAATCCTGTCGTAATGCTCAGATGTGAGCGAGAGGCAGTAATAGGAGAAAGAAAGAGAACAGTGACAATAATGAGACAGGCCTGAGCTCTGTAAGTATTCGGGGGTAGCTAGTTCTTGTTCATGCATCACATATTTTGGACAGTAGAAATCTGGTGCGAGGCGGACCGTCCATGCTACTAAACCCTATTGGTTTCATAATGCGACAGGGCTTGAGATGTCATTCCATCTCAATGTCGGGTAGCAGTCCGTCAAAATTGAAAGCAACGTCTCCAAAGTGACCTTTATAGTGTTGGGGACGTTAAACCTCAAATCAAACAAACAGTGGAAATTTATATTCTTGAAGGGCCATGGCACTTGAATAAGACAAAGCATATCATCATATGTACACGACTCAAACACAACAAACACATCCACCTCTGCGTAGCACCCCGTTCCTGTTTCATGGTGTGTGGTGTCGTGTTGAACAACGTGCACCGTAGTGGTGGGGGGGGGGGCTGCGTACGAAGGATAGGCTTTTGTTTTTCTTTCTGTGCTGAGGTTCTGAACATCTGCTGGTATGTATGCTATATCCTACAAGAATATAAATTTCCACTGTACACATGCTAGACTTCCCATTGTTCGTTGAAAAAAAGATGTCCGTGAAGTTGGCTGCCAGTTGTCAGTTGCCTTTTCAATCGCCAACTGGCAAATTGCATCTTACTTCACATTCTGGATGCCAATTCGCAAATTCTGTGGAATTGGCAACTGGAAACTAGCGACCAACTCAAAATTGGTTTTGAAAGGGTTTTGGATTATAACAACTGAATAGGCAACTGGGAAACGGCAACCAGATGCCAGTCCAGTAATTCTAGTGAAATGGCAACTGACAGCCAGCTGCCAATTCGAGTTGAGGGTTTTAGAGCATTACAACTGAAAAGGCAACTGGCAAACGGCATCCAGATGCCAATTTGCAAATTCTATAGTATTGGCAATTTGCGACTGGTAGCACTGGCAGCCTGGGCAATATGCTGACAATTCGATTTGAGAGGGTTTAAAGGCATTATAACTGAATAGACAACTGGTTAACGGCAGGAAGATGCCGATTCAAAACTTCTTTTGAATTGGCACTTAGCAGCCAGCTGCCAATTCTATTTGAGAGGGTTTTAATGCGTTACAACTGAAGAGGCAACTTGCAAACGGCATCCAGTGCCGTTTCGCGTATTCTAGTGAAATGGCAACAGGAAAATGGCAACCGGCTGCCCATTCGATTTGAGATGGTTTGAGAGAAATAGATTTAAATAGGCAACTGGCAAACGGCAGCCATATTCCGATTCGCAAATTCTAGTGAATTGGTTTTAGGATATAGCATCCGAACAGGCAACTGGCAAACGGCGACCAGATGCCAATTCGCTAATTCTAGTGAATTATAAACTGGCAAATGGCAGCCAGCTGCCAATTAGATTTGAGAGGGATTTACAGCGTTACAACAAAATAGGCAACTGGCAAACGGTAGCCAGGTGCCCAATCGCAAATTCTAGTGAAATGGCAGCAGGAAACTGGCAGCCAGCAGCCAATTCGATTTGAGAGGGTTTGAGAGAAATCGAATTAAATAGGTAACTGGCAAACGGCAGTCAGATTCCGATTCGCAAAGTCTAGCCAGCTACCAATTCGATTTTAGAGGGTTTTAGAGCATTACAACTGCATAGGCAACTGGCAGACAGATGCAGATTCGCAAATTCTAGTTCATTGACAACTGGCAGCCGGCTGCAATTTCGATTTGGGTTGGTTTTAGAGTTTAACAACTGAATAGACAACTGGCAAATTGCAGCCAGATGCCGATTAGCAAATTCTAGTAAATTGGCAGTCGACAAATAGTAGCCAGCTGCCAATTCGATTTTAGAAAGTATTAGAGTTAAACAAATAAATAGGCAACTGGCAAACGGGAACCAGATGCCAATTCGCAAATTCTAGTAAACCGGCAACTGGCAGCTGCCAATTTGATTTTAAAGGGTTTTAGAGCATTACACCTGCAGAGGCAACTGGCAAACTGCAGCCGGGTGCCTATTCGCTAAATTCTATTGAATTTGCAACTGGCAAGTGGCAGCCAGCTGTCAATTCGATTTGAGAGAGTTTTAGTGTATAACAACTGAATAGGCAATTGGCAAAAGGCAACCAGATGCCAATTCTCAATTCTAGTGAATTGGCAGCATACAAATGGCAGCCAGCTGCTAATTCGATTTGAGAGGGTATTAGAGCATTAAAACTGAGTATATTCAGCCTCCGCCCATCGGGGCTTGAAGAAATAAATGGGCAACAATAAAAGATAACAATAAACGGCAACAAGATGCCAATTCGCCAATTCTAGTAAATTGCCAACTTGCATCTGGCAGTAAGCTGCCAATTGGATATGACAGGATTTAAGGGCATTACAACTGCATAGGCATCTGGCAAACAGCAACTACATGCTGCTTCAAAAGTTCTATGTAAATTGACAATTGGCAACTGGTAGCCAGCTGCTAATTCTACCTTAGAGGGTTTTTGAGCAATGCAACTGATAGGCAACTGGCAAACGGCAGCCATACGTCGATTCGTAAATTCTAGTGAATTGGCAACTGGTAACTGGCATCCAGTTGCCAATTCGATTTGAGAGAGTTTTAGTGTATAACAACTGAAAAGGCAGCCGGCACAACGCAACCAGAAGCCAATGCGAAAATTTTAGTAAACTGGCAACTGGCAGCCAGTTGCCAATTCGATTTGAGAGGGTTTTACAGCATGGCACACGAACAGGCACAACGGCCGTCAGATGCCGATTCACAAATTCTAGTAAATTGGCAACTGGCAGCCGGTTGCCAATTCGATTTGAGAGGGTTTTAGAGCATTGCAAGTTAACAGGCACCTGGCAAACAGTCATGAGATACCGATTCGATTTGAGAAAATTACAGAGTATAACAACTTAACAGACAGCTGGCAAACAGCCCAGATGCGTATTCGCAAATTCGAGTGAATTGGCAACTGTCAACTGGCAACCAGATATGAGAGCGTTTTTCAATAAAACAACTGAATAGGCAAATGACAAACGGCAACCAGATGCCTATTCGCAAATTCTAGTGAACTGGCATCTGGTAGCCAGCTGCCAAATCGAGTTGAGAGGATTATAGAGTTTAACAACTGAACATGCAGCTTGACAAACGGCAGCCAGATGCCTATTCGCAAATTCTAGTGAATTGGCAACTGGCAACCAGCTGCCAAGTCAATACGAGAGCGTTTTACAATATAAAAACTAAACTAGGCAACTGACAAACGGCAACCAGATGCCTTTTCGCATATTCTAGTGAACTGGCATCTGGTAGCCAGCTGCCAAATCGATTTGAGATTTTTAGAGCATTAGTTAATACTAGTTGATACTAATTTATTTTAGTTCGAGCTTCAAGCTTATTTAATCGCTAGTTTTAGAGCTCTGCAACTGAATAGGGAACCGGCAAACGGCAGCCAGATGCCGATTTGCGAATTCTAGTGAATTGGCAACTTGCAACTGGCAGCCTACTGTCAATTCAATTTGAGAAGGTTTTAGAGCATTACAACTAAATAGGCAACCGGCAAACGGAGGTAGCGAGGACAATCAATCTTATACCTGTATAACACCTTGAGGGTTTTAGAGCATAACAACTGAGTATATTCGGCCCACCGCCAATCGGGGCTGGAAGAAATAGATGGGCTGCATGATGCTTTGCTTCCACACAGAGCTGCAACCGGCCCGCACACGAGTACTGGCAAACCGCTTAGAGGATATAAGCCTGCCCAGGCAAAGCGGTGCGAGTCGGCCAGTCCATGCTTATAAACTCAATCGTTTTCTTTGAGCAGCCGTGCTTGAAATGTCATTTTATCTTATTGTCGGTTAAAAGTCCCACAAAATTGGAAGCAACGTCTCCAAAATGACCTTTACAGCGTTGACGGGGACGTTAAACCTCAGATCAATCAATCAAACAAACAAACAACTGAATATAAAACTGGCAAACGGCAACCAGATACCGATTCGCAAATTCTAGTGAATTGGCAGCTGGCAACTGGCAGCCAGATGCAAAATCGATTTGAGAGGGTTTTAAAGCATCGCAACTAAATAGGCACCTGGCAAACGGCGGTCAGATGCCGATTGGCAAATCCTGGTGAATACGCAACCAGCAACCGACAGCCAGATGCCAATTTGATCTGGAAGGGTTTTAGTGTATAACATCTGAATAGGCAACTGGCAAACGGCAACCAGAAATTCGCAAATTCTAGTGAATTGGCAACTGGCAGCCAACTGCCAATTCTATTTGAGTGGGTTTTATGATAAAACAACTGGCAAACAGCAGCTTGATGACGAATCGAAAATTCCAGTGAACTGGCAACTGGCAGCCAGCTGCCAATTTGATTTCAGAATGTTTTAGGCTATATCATCTGAGAAGGCAACTTGCAAACGGCAACCAGGTGCCAATTCGCAAATTCTAGTGAAATGGCAACGCGCAGTTGGCAGCCAGATGCCAATTCGATTTCAGAATGTTTTAGGGTATATCAACTGAAAAGGCAACTGGCAAACGGCAACAAGGTGCCAATTCGTAAATTCTAGTGAAATGGCAACGGGCAACTGGCAGCCACATGCAGCTTAAAAACATCTAGTGAATTGGTTACTGGCAACTAGCCGCTTGCTGCCAATTCGATTTAAGATGTTTTTTAGCATTACAACTAAATAAGCAACTGGCAAACGGCAGCCAGATGCAGATTCAAAACTTCTAGTAAATTGGCATTCGATTTGAGAAGGTTTCAGAGCATTACAACTGATGCCATATGTCGATTTGAAAATTCTAGTGAATTCGCTACTGGCAACTCATTACGCTATCGCACTCGTGAGACAAAGTGCATTTTTCAAAACTTCAAAATTGCTTCTTTTCAGATGAAAATCGGTGATATTTGTCTAATTTATACTGCAAAAATAAGTTGCTGGTGCTATTTAGTAGCGCATCATTGATGCGGTTCTAACGAGTACCAACAACCTATGTCTTGGAGGAAAAAAATAATTGTTAACACCGTAAACCCCAGTTTTCTCTATATAAAGTGGGGTTTAGTGGGGTGTTCATTTCACGGACTAGTTCACGTGATGTAGCAACCAGCTGGCAATTCGGTTAAAGAGGGTTTAAGATTATAACAAATGAATAGGCAACTGGCAAACGGCAGCCAGATGCCGATGTGCAAAATTATATTTAAGCTGCCACTGGCAGTCAGCTGCCAAATAGATTTGAGAGGGTTTTAGAGTATAATTACTAAATAGCCAAATTGCAAAAAACAACCAGATGCCAGTTTGCAAAATCTAATGAATTCGCAACTGGCAACTGACAGCCAGCTGCCGATTCGATTTGATAGGGTTATATAGCATCACAACTGAATAGGCTACTGACAACGGGTAGCTGGCTATCAATTCGTTTTGAGAGGGTTTTAGTACATAATAAATGAATAGGCAACTGGTTAACGACAACCAGGCGCCTATTCGCAAATTCTAGTGAATTGGCAACGGACTACAGGCAGCCAGCTGCCAATGTGATTTAAGGGTGGGGGGGGGGGGTTACAGTATAAGAACTGAATAGGCAACTGTAAAACGCCAGCCAGATGCAGATTTGGCAACTGGCAGTTAAATGCCAATTCAATTTGTGAAGTTGTTTTAGCATTACAACTGAATGGGCAACTGAAAAAAGGGGCAGACAGATGCCAAATCGCAAATTCTAGTGAATTAGCAACTGTTGACTAGTTACCTATTCGATTTGAGAGGTCTTTAGTGTATAACAACTGAATAAGCAACTGGCAAACAGCAGGCAGATACCAAATTGTTAATTCTTTTGAATTCGGAACCGATAGTCTGCAGTCAATTCGATTTTAGAGAGTTTTGGAGTAAAAACTGAATAGGCAAATGGCAAAACGCAACCAGGTACCAATTCGCAAATTCAAGTTAATTGGCAACTGGCAGCCAGCTGCCAATCGGACTTAAAAGGATTGTTGAGAATTACATTTGAATAGGCAACTGGCAAACGGCAGCCAGGTGCCTGTTCGATTTGAAAAGGCAAACAATTCGATTTGAAAAGGCAAACCACGAACAGGTGCAAATTCGCAAAATCTGGTGAATTGGCAACTGGCAGCCAGCTGCCAATTCGATTTGACAGGGTTATAGAGCATTACAACTGAAAAGGCAACTGACAAGTGGCAGCCAGCTGCCAATTCGATTTGAGAGGGTTTTAGACTATATTAACAGATTAGGCAACTGGCAAACGGCAACCAGATGCCAATTCGCATATTCTAGTAAATTCGCAACTGGCAAACGGCCAGTAGCCAATTAAATTTGAGAGGGATTATAGAGCATGAACATACAACTGGCAAACGGCAGCCTGATACCTGTTCGCAAGTTCTAGTGAATTGGCAACTGGCGACTCGAAGCCAGCTGCCAATTCGATTAGATCATGTTTTAGAGATCACAACTGAATAGGAAATTGGCAAACGACAGCCCGATGCAGATTGGCAAATCCTAGTGAATTGACAACCAGCAACTGACAGCCAACTGCCATTCGATTTGAAAGGGTTTTGGTGTATAACAACTGAATAGGCAACTAGCATACGGCAACCAGATGCCTATTCGCAGATTCTAGCGAATTTGCAACTGGCAGCTGCAAATTCTATTTGAGTGGGTTTTACGATAGTACAACTGAATAGGCAACTGACAAACAGCAGCTTGATACCGTTTTGAAACTAGTGAATTGGCAATTGGCAGCCAGCTGCCATTTCGATTTCAGAGGGTTCTATGGTATATCAGCTGAATAGGCAACTGGTAAACGACAACCAGATGTCGATTCGCAAATTCTAGTGAATTGGCAACTGGCAACAGGTAGTCAGGTGCAATTTCAACTTGAGAAGTTTAAGTGTATAACAACTAACTTTGAAAGAGCAAAAGGCCGCCAGATGCCGATTCGAACATTCTAGTGAATTGGCAACTGGCACCCAGCCAACAATTTGATTTGAGAAGGTTTTTAGCATTTCAACTGTATAGGCAACTGGCAAACGGCATCTAGATGCCGATTCTCAAATTCTTATAAATTGGCAACTAGAAACTGGCAGCCAGCTGCCTATTCGATTTGTTAGGTTTTTAGAGTATAACAACTGAATTGGCAACTGGCAAACGGCATCCAGATGCCGATTCTCAAGTTCTAGTACATTGGCAACTGGAAACTGGCAGCCAGCTGTCAATTCGATTTGAGAGGGTTTTAGAGTATAACAACTTAATTGGCAACTGGCAAACGGCGACCAGATGCCGATTTGCAAATCCTAGTAAATTGGCAACCAGCAAATGACAGCAAGCTGCCAATTCGATTTGAAATGGTTTGAGTGTATAAGAACTGAATAGGCAACTGGCATATGACATCTAGTGAAATCGCAACAGGTAACTGGCAGGCAGCTGCTAATTCTATTTCAGTGGGTTTTAGGGCAGTACAACTGAATATGCAACTGGCAAACAGCAGATTGATGCCGATTCGATAATTCTAGTAAATTGGCAACTTGCAACTGGCAGCCAGCTGCCAATTCGTTTTTATGGGGCTTTTAGGTATATCAGCCAGATGATTATTTGCAAATTCACCTATTTGCAAATTCTAGTGAATTTGCAAATGGCAACTAGCAGTCAGCTGCAAATTCTATTTGAGTGGGTTTTATGGTAGTCAACTGAATAGGCAACTGGTTAACAGCAGCTTGATGCCGAATCTCAAATTCTAGTGAATTGGCAACTGGCAGCCAGCAGTCAATTTGATATAACAGTATGTTAGAGCAATACAACTGAATATGCAACTGGCAATTCGCCAGATGCCGATTTGCAAATTCTATTAAATTTACAACTGTCCGCCAGCTGCCAATTCGATTTGAGGGGGCTTTAAAGCATTAAAGCTGAAATGGCAACTGGCAAACGGCAGCCAGATGCCGATTCAAACATTCTGGTGAATTTGCAACTGTAAACTGGCAGCAAGCTGCCAATTCCATTAGAGAGGGTTTTAGACTATAACAACAGATTAAGCAACTTGCAAACGGCAACTAGATGCCAATTCGCGAATTCTAGTAAATTCGCAACTAGCAAATGGCAGCAAGCTGTCAATTCAATTTGAGAGGGTTTTAGATCATTACATACAACTGGCAAACGGCAGCCAGATACCGATTCGCAAATTCTAGTGAATTGGCAACTGGCGACTCTATGCCAGCTGCCAATTCGATTAGATCGTATTTTAGAGCAACACAACTGAATAGGCAACTGGCAAACGGCAGCCAGATGCCGATTGGTCAATTCTAGTGAATTGGCAACCAGCAACTGACAGCCAGCTGCCATTCGATTTGAAAGGGTTTGGGTGTATAACAACTGAATAGGCAACTAGCATACGGCAACCAGATGCCTATTCGCAGATTCTAGCGAATTTGCAACTGGCAGCTGGCAGCCAGCTGCAAATTCTATTTGAGTGAGTTTACGATAGTACAACTGAATAGGCAACTGACAAACAGCAGCTTGATGCCGTTTCGAAACTTCTAGTGAACTGGCAACTGGCAGCAAGCTGCCATTTCGATTTCAGAGGGTTCTATGGTATATCAGCTGAATAGGCAACTGGCAAACAGATGCCGATTCGCAAATACTATTGAATTGGCAACGACAACAGGCTACAGGTAGCCAGTTGCAATTTCGACTTGGGAAGTTTAAGTGTATAACAACTGACTTTGATAGAGCAAACGGCCGCCAGATGCCGATTCGAACATTCTAGTGAATTGGCAACTGGCACCCAGCCAATAATTTGATTTGAGAAGGTTTTCAGCATTACAACTGAATAGGCAACTGGCGAACGGCATCCAGATGCCGATTCTCAAGTTCTAGTACATTGGCAACTGGAAACTGGCAGCCAGCTGCCAATACGATCTGAGAGGGTTTTGGAGTATAACAACTTAATTGGCAACTGGCAAACGGCGACCAGATGCCGATTTGCAAGTCCTAGTAAATTGGCAACCAGCAAATGACAGCAAGCTGCCAATTCTATTTGAAATGGTTTGAGTGTATAACAACTGAATAGGCAACTGGCATATAACCTGCTATTTGAGTGGGTTTTATGGTAGTATATATGAATAGGCAACTGGCAAACAGCAGATTGATGCCGATTCGATAATTCTAGTTAATTGGCAACTTGCAACTGACAGCCAGCTGCCAGTTCGTTTTCATAGGGCTTTTAAGTATATCAATCAGATGCCTATTTGCAAATTCTAGTGAATTTGCAAATGGCAACTAGCGGCCAGTTTCCAATTCTATTCGAGTGGGTTTTATTGTATTACACCTGAATAGGCAACTGACAAACAGCAGCTTGATGCCGAATCTCAAATTCTAGTGAATTGGCAACTGGCAGCCAGCAGTCAATTGGATTCCACAATATTTTAGAGCATCGCAACTGAATATGCAACTGGAAAACGGCAGCCAGATGCAAATTCGCAAATTCTATTAAATTTACAACTGTCCGCCACCTGCAAATTCGATTTGAGAGGGCTTTATAGCATTTAAACTGAATAGGCAACTGGCAAACGGCAGCCAGATGCCGATTCAAACATTCTAGTGAATTTGCAACTCGACACAGGCAGCCAGCTGCCAATTCGATCTGAGAAGGTTTCAGACTATAACAACAGATAAGGCATCTTGCAAACGGCAGCCAGATGCTAATTCGCGAATTCTAGTAAATTCGCAACTGGTAAATGGCAGCCAACTGCCATTTCAATTTGAGAGGGCTTAAGAGCATTACAACTGAACATACAACTGGCAAACGGCAGCCAGATACCGATTCGCAAGTTCTAATGAATTGGCAACTGACGACTCGAAGCCAGCTGCCACCAATACGATCAGATCGTGTTTTTAGAGAATCACAACTGAATAGGCAACTGGCAAACGGCAGCCAGATGCCGATTGGCAAATCCTAGTGAATTGGCAACCATCAACTGACAGCCAGCTGCCATTCGATTTGAAAGGGTTTTGGTGTATAACAACTGAATAGGCAACTAGCATACGGCAACCAGATGCCTATTCGCAGATTCTAGCGAATTTGCAACTGGCAGCCAGCTGCAAATTCTATTTGAGTGAGTTTAAGATAATACAACTGAATAGGCAACTGACAAACAGCAGCTTGATGCCGTTTCGAAACTTATAGTGATTTGGCAACTGGCAATTGGCAGCCAGCTGCCAATTCGTTTTTATAGGGCTTTAGGGTATATCCACCAGATGCCTATTCGCAAATTCTAGTGAATTTGCAACTTGCAACTAGCAGCCAGCTGCCAATTCTATTTCAGTCGGTTTTATGGTAGTACAACTGAATAGGCAACTGGCAAACAGCAACTTGATGCCGAATATCGTTTTCTAGTTAATTAGCAACTGGCAGCCAGCAGTCAATTGGACTTCACAATATTTAAGAACAATACAACTGAATATGTAACTGGCAACCGGCAGCCAGATGCCGGTTCGCAAATTCTATTAAATATACAACTGGCCGCCAGCTGCCGATTCGATTTGAGAGGGCTTTATAGCATTACAACTGAAGAGGCAACTGGCAAACGGCAGCCAGATGCCGATTTAAACATTCTAGTGAATTTGCAACTGTAAACTGCCAGCCAGCTGCCAATTCCATTTTAGAGGGTTTTAGACTATAACTACAGATAAGGCAACTTGCAAACGGTAACCAGATGCCAATCGCGAATTCTAGTAAATTCGCAACTGGCAAATGGCAGCCAGCTGCCAATTCAATTTGAGAGGGTTTTATGGCATTACAACTGAACCTACAACTGACAAACGGATAAGATAAACTAGATAAGGCAACAATCACTGAAAATAGTGGACATGCGTGAAAAAAGTGGATAAAAAGAAATACAAAGAAAAGGAATGAAAAAAGATGTGCGTGAAAAGGGTTGAAAAGGTACCAGTCCGTGATAGAAGATGTGCGTGAAAAAGATAATAACGAAGAAAAATGTACACTGACGTGAAAGAAAAATAGATAAGGCAACAATCCGTGAAAAAAGTGTACATGCGTGAAAAAAGTGGACATAAAGTTATACAAAGAAAAGGAATGAAAAAAGAAGATGTGCGTGAAAAGGGTTGAAAAGGTACCTGTCCGTGAAAGAATAAGATGTGCGTGATAAGGATAATCACAAAGAAAAACGTACACTGACGTGAAAGAAAAATAGATAAGGCAACAATCCGTGAAAAAAGTGGACATCCGTGAAAAAAGTGGACATAAAGCAATGCAAAGGAAAGGAATGAAAAAAGAAGATGTGCGTGAAAAGGGTTGAAAAGGTACCAGTCCGTGAAAGCAGATGTGCGTGAAACCCCTAAAAGGGTAACTAGCAAACACCAAGAAAAAAGGAAGCTGCTCCAAGGCTGGTTCCCACATGAGCACATGATGATGATGTCACTTGTTAGTTGACACTTCAGTTATAATGCTTCCACTACGTTATGTAAAACGAATGTAGGTATAACAAAAACCCTTGCATCCCTATGAAATGATGCCCAAACTCATAAAATTTGCACAAATTACACCTTTGTATAATCTTAATTCAAGCACCTCAAAATATTTATTGTTTCACATGAATATTTTTCCTCTGATTCTCCAGTGGAATTCAAGTGGACTTGTTTTTTTTCTCACCAGAATTCCAATGGAATTTCAGCGGAATTAAACATTTCACTGGAAAACATCAGAATTCCAGTGGAATTCCACCGGAATTGGAATTCCACCGGAATTCTGGTGTCATTTTCAGTGGGGATGAGAACTTGGTTTGAAGTCATCTGAAAGCCTGGCGAAGCCAGCGACTGATACTGCGATCCCTGATTTATCAGGTAAGTGTCATAACCACTATACCACAGAGGCTTCTAATATTTTGAAATGACTCGTGATGACAACAATTGGACGATTCCATTTGGTCCAGAATGGGTTAATAACTCATGCAAACTTAACCCCAACTACCTTCCCTACTTACCACCACTCCCACAAAACCTCCCCAGCCCATGCCAATGCACCAACCCCGTCCTACCCAAACCTCACCCTACCTACATTAACCTATCTAACCTTAACTCTACCACTGCCCACCCAACCCAACCCAACCTACCGTCCTACCCTACCCACCTCCACTTACCCAAACCTACCTATCCTATCCTATTTACCATACCCTACCTCACCCAAACGAATCAACCCTCCTCATCCCTACCTACCCCTTTTCCAGTATACCTTCCCTACTTTCACAACTACACCCCACCCAACCCAAACCTACCTAACCTACCCCACCAACCACAAATCACTCCAACCTACCCTACCCTTTCTGACACTACCCAGCCACCAAACGCGATCCACCTACCCTACCCACCCGTCTCCGTATGACCTTAGCTCTTGGTGGGACGTAAAACTCAAACTCACTCACCTACCCTACCCTATCCACCATACTTACCCCAACTAGATGGGATGCATCACGCTTCCACGCAGAGCTGAAACCGACCCGCACACGAGTACTGGTAAACAGCTTAGAGGATCTTAGCCTGCCCAGGCAAAGCGGTGCGAGTCGGCCCGTCCAGTGCTTATAAACCCTATTCGATTCATTGGGCGGCAGGGCTTGAGATGTCATTTCATCTCAATGTCGAGTAAAATTCCCACAAAATTGGAAGCATTGTCTCCAATATGACCTTTACATTGTTGACGGGGACGTTAAACCTCAAATGAAAAAACAAACAAAAAAACAACAAAAAAAAACAACAAAAATACCCAAACCCCACCCTACTTACCATACCCTGCATACGTGAATGCACCCTACCTACTCTTAGCTACCACAATCCCATCCTACCTACCCTACCCACCGCACCCACCCTACCCCATCCCCGCCTCCACTTACCCTAACCTATCTACCATACCCTACCCCACCCCAACGCACCGACCCTACCCACCCCACCTACCCCTATTCCATTCTACCTTCTCTAATAAAGCAACCCCACCCCACCCAACCCCAACCAACCTACCCTAACCAACCAACCACAAATCACCCCGACTACCAAACCCTTCCTTACACCACCCACCCCACTCAACGTCATCTACCTACCCTACCCTATCCACCCCACTTATCCTAACACCACCCTACTTACACTACCTTGCCTACTACAAATCTGCCCTACCGAGCCCTACCTGCCCCAATCCCACCCTACTTTCCCTACCCTACCAACCTCACCTACCCCAACCTCCCCCATCCCCACCCGACCCCAGCCTACCTACCCTACCATATCCAACCCACCTACCCCAACCACACCTTATCTACTTTACACCCACCTACCCTACCCCACCCAATCCCGAAACGCACCCACCATAACCCAATTCAACCCTACATTATCCTACCCCACCCATCCATCCCCAACCTATCCACCCCACCTACGCAAACCCCACCCACCTAGCTACCGTACTCTAACTACACAAACCCCTCCCAACCCAACCTATCCTACCTCACTCCACACCAATGCACCAATCCTACCCATCCCCAACCTGCCCCAATATCTTCCTAGCTACCCTTCTTTACAGAACCTTACCCTAACCCACCCAACACCAATTTGCCTACCCCACCAACTCCAACCCCGCCCTACCCTACATGCCCACCACAACCCCCCTACCCCTACCCTACCCTATCAAACCCAGCCCACCCACCTACCCTACCTTACCCTGCTCCAGCCCACCCCAACCTACCCTCACCACAACACCTCCACCCCATCCAACCCAAGTCACAACAATTGTATTCAGATTGTCTAGGCCACCTATATGCTAGTAGATGATTATCAAAGTACTGAAAGTACTGAGGAAACTTGATTTATGAGGAATAATTATTATATAACAATGTTAGTCGTAGATCAAGCAGTTATCTAGATATTTTGTTGAAAAAATCTAGAGACAAACTTCCCATATCACAGGTCCTGGTGTATGAATGTCATTTGACTTGTCAACAGTAACCTGAAGAGGGTTAAAAATTCGACAAAGTAAAAAAAAATATTCATCGATTGTTTCGAGTTTAACGACAGGTCAACCCGGGTTGGTCATTTTTGTATTCTCTAAGAGAAAGGGAGAAAAGAGATAGAAGAGACAGAGGAGGTGATTTTTTGTTTGATTTGAGGTTTAACGTCCCCGTCGACACTGAAGGTCATTTTGGAGACGTTGCTTCCAATTTTGTGGGACTTTTACCCGACACTGAGAAGAAATGACTTCTCAAGCCCTGCCGCCCAATGAAACCAATAGGGTTTATAAACATGGACGAGCCGACTCGCACCGCTTTGCATGGGCAGGCTTTGATCCTCTAAGCAGTTTACCAGTACTCGAGTGCGGGTCGGTTTCAGCTCTGCGTGGAAGCATCATACAGCCAATATATTTCTTCAAGCCCCGAAGGGCGGGGGCCGTTGTAGAGATGAAAGTGAGGGACAGAGGAGACAGAGGAAAATGAATGGAAGTGTAGAAACAGAAGAAATATCAACACTCCCCCACTCTACCGTTACCTGCTGCAAGGACAGCAGGTGTTGCCCAACTGTAGGTCGATATCAGCTGGACTTCCCAGTGACACGAGATACAAATCGCCATTGCCTCACTAAACTACCCCCACGAAGAAAAACAGAAGAAAGAAAGATAAACGCGTCTGCCAATTTCTTCATGGTCATACCATAAATTTCTAAATTAGCTCAGTACATATCTGCTAATAATCTTACAGAGAAGTTCTCCTAGCGGACACGTGATGTCTTAGCAACGTCGCATCAACGTCGCATTGATACGACGATGCACATACGTTTTGCAGCCGCTTGGAACTATGTTCCTTCGGGCGTCGGGACATAAAAACGAGAATAACTTGACAAAACAGAACAATTTAAAACCATTTGATTTAGACATTATAACCCTGATCAGACGCCGCGTTTACCTAAGCCGAATTAAAATAGGTTTATTCAAACCTGTACGGGATCCTAAAACAAGAGGCCCATGGGCCACTATGCTCACCAGAGCTCAGGTGGGCACTGCCACTTGCAGCCATGTATTTTAACATGATATCATTTTAATCTGCCAAGAGAACCCCCATATCCAAATGAGCACCCATGTGGATTCAGTATATGAAACATTATGCCTTTTATGAAGTAGAGGGGTGGGGCATGGACCTAATGGAGCCCTGGTTGGTATCACTAAATGTGTCATTTCACACTAGGATGGTTTAGCAGTGGGGATCTGTGTGGCTGGATATATAAGGCCCCTTAAACTTTAGAGGGGTTGGAGCATGCCCCGTCTATCCCAGAAGAGCCCAAGATTGTTGTCCCTAAATGTGTCTTATCATATGGTTTAGGGCTGGGGTTCTGAAGAGTTTCCGAGATATGAGGACCTTTTATGAAGTGGAAAGGCCCCTGCGGACACCCCTACAGAAGGTGTGCTAATAATAAGGAACAAGAACATATATGATTATGGGCTGGGGAATTTGAATGGTTTCTGAAATATATAGCCTTTTAGAAAGTGGAAGGGCGGGGCACATTGCCTCAGCACAAAGAGACCCCCAAGTTGGTGTGACTGAACGAGTATTATCATAAGGAACAAGAATATATATGGTTTAGGGGTGGGTAGCTGAACGGTTTCTGAGATATATGGCTTTTAATGAAGTCAAGCGGTTGGGCATGGCCCGGGCATGACCCAGGGACTCACAAGCTGGTGTCACTGAATGCGTCTTATCATAAGAAAGATGAATATATATTGTTTAGGGGTGGGGCTCCGACCAGTTTCTGAGATATAAGGCCTTTTCTGAAGTGCAGGGGTGGGGCAAGGCCCTGGGAGACCCCTAGGTTGGTGTCACTAAAAGTGTCATTTCACACTAGGATGGTTTAGCAGTGGGGATCTGTATGGCTGGATATATAAGGCCTCTTGAACAGAAGAGTGGTTGGAGCATGCCCCGTCTATCCCAGAAGAGCCCAAGATTGTTGTCCCTAAATGTGTCTTATCATATGGTTTAGGGCTGGGAATCTGAAGAGTTTCCGAGATATGAGGCCCTTTTATAAAGTGGAAAGGCCCCTGCGGACACCCCTACAGTAGGTGTGCTAATAATAAGGAACAAGAACATATATGATTATGGGCTGGGGATTTGAATGGTTTCTGAAATATATGGCATTTTAGAAAGTGGAAGGGCGGGGCACAATGCCTCAGCACAAAGAGACCCTCAAGTTGGTGTGACTGAACGAGTATTATCATAAGGAACAAGAATATATATGGTTTAGGGGTGGGGAGCTGAACGATTTCTGAGATGTATGGCTTTTAGTGAAATCAAGCGGTGGGGCATGGCCCGGGCATGCCCAAGGGACTCACAAGCTGGTGTCACTGAAAGCGTCTTATCATAAGTAAGATGAATATATATTTTTAAGGGTTGGGGCTCCGACCAGTTTCTGAGATATAAGGCCTTTTCTGAAGTGCAGGGGTGGGGCAAGGCCCTGGCAGACCCCCAGGTTGGTGTCAATGAATGTGTCTTATCATAAGGAACACGAATATATATGATTTAGGGGTGGGAATCTGTAAGGTTTCCAAGATATTGTGATATTATGAAATGGAGGGGTCGGGCATGGCCCCAGAACATCCCTGGGGACCCCCAGGTTGGTGTCACTGAATGCGTCTTATCATAATGAACGAGAATATATATGGTTATGGGGTGGGGATCTGTAAGGTTACTGGGATATTTGGCCTTTTATAAAGTGGAGGGGGTGGGGCATGGCCCCGGCACATCCCGGGGACCCGAAGGTTGGTGTCACTGAGTCCATCTTATCATAAGGAACAAAAATATATATGGTTTAGGGGTGGGGATCTCAATGGTTTCTGAGATAAATGGCATTTTATGAAGTGGAGGTGGTGGGGCATGTCCCCGGCACATCACGGGAGACCCCCAGGTTGGTATCACTTAATGCATCTTAGCATAAGGAACAAGAATATATATAGTTTAGGGTTGGGGAACTGAATGGTTCTGAGATAATAGTCCCAGAGTACTGTTTTATTTTCAGAATTCGTCTTTTTGTGCCAATTTATATTCAATCCGTATAAAGTCCCGAAAACTGAACGAAGAGCGGAAGTGGAATAACGCGGTCCAGTACCGGAAGTAGAAGTGTGATGACAAAGAACATTAATTTTAAAAATCAACTTTCAAAAATGTTAAACATAACTTCTGAAGTCATCAAACCATGGCATGCAGCATTTATTGATTAAGAACTACATAATTTTCTCAATTGATGACCCTGAGTTGTTCATTGCATAGATTGAAAAACAACCAAAAAAAAAATGTCATTCTGGATATAAAAGGTGAGGTTATTAATTTTGTTTTACATTTTATCGTTATAAATGTTGTATTGTAATGCCCGATATGCAGATAAAGAAACAGATGGGCTGCATGATGCTTCCATGCAGAGCTGAAACCGACCCGCGCACGAGTACTGGTAAACCACAAAGAGGATCTAAGCCAGGTACAGCGGTGCGATTCGGTCCGTCCACGCTTATAAACCCTATTGGTTTCATTAGGCGACAGGGCTTGAGAAGTTATTTCATCTCAATATCGGGTAAAGTCCCATAAAGATCAATTTTTGAATCTCTGTTTTGCATTTAATTCCACAGTACTTATGAAAATATACTTTTAAAATGACTGCAAAACATTTGCCATTACACTTGCAAGAAACACTTTCAAAGTAACTATTTGCAAAAGCTTTGCACCTGAATAAAAATCGGAGTTGATGTTTGCAAACTGTTTGCAGACTGCTATTGAGGTAAGCCTGTTAATTAATCCAACCAAATGAGTTTAAGTCACTGTTTGCAAAGCTTTGCAGTATGAAAAATGTCAGATATGCTGGTTGCGAAACCTTTACAGTGTGCTAAAAGCATTTTGTATTTGCAATCTCTTTGTAGTGGCACTGATATGCTTGCAAACTGTTTTCACCAATCTGTTGCAAAGCACTTGCAAAGGGTATGCGACCGGTTATTTCACTGGAACATATTCCAAATATACTCTGCGAATGGATTGCAACGGATTGTTTTTGTATCGGATTCCAGAAATAGGAAAACTGCGGTTTTCAAAAACATGGTTTTTATTGTTGAAACTGAAAGCGATAACTTTTTCGCAAATTTGACAGATTCTTTGTGACTGAACTTTTATTATCCATGAATAAATTATTAGATATGACCTAAATTTCTATTTGGCAATTATTTTGATGCATCACAAAGAAATTAAGGTTTTGGTGTAGCAAATGTAGTAATGTCAGCAGCACTGATCTCTTTTCAATCATTACATACTATTTTCACACATTTGTAGGTTCCATCCAATTCTGTTCCACAAATGTATATTCATGGCATGTATTTTGCCAAAGATACTTTAAAATTGTGATGGTAGTGCTTATTTAGGTCTAACGTGGGGTGCACACTGAATGTCCGGGAATTATCATGGAAATGTCCGGGAATTGTCCGGGAAAAGTCCGGGAAATGTGGGGTAGCGGTGCGTTATTCCTAATATCTCCACTTCTGATGGTCAGAAATTAATGAAATTAGTATCAAATAAAATTTAAAGCTCCGATCTAAAACATTATATTAAAATAAATTTTTTGAAGCTACTTGTCCGGAAAATTCCCTGATTGTGTCCTGAATGTTGGGGGTAGGGGTGTGTTATCCCTAATCCTAATATCTCAATTTTGGTTGGTCAGAATCTACTAAGGTTAGTATCAAATAAAATTTTAAGCTCTATTCTAAGGATTATTACAAATAGTTTTAATCTTTAACATTTTGGGGGTCCAGATTTGAAGTAAATTTGTCCGGCAAAATTCCATAATGTAGGTCTAACTGGGTGTATTTGATTAGTTTTTGCCTCTGATCTATGTTCTTTGGAGGAGTGTGTGTAAGTGGGGGGTACGTTAAACTCATGTAAAACAGTTTTTATTGATTTGTTTGGGAAGGAGACTTGCAGTAATTATATTTGCACAAACACTTCATCAGGAATATAAGAGTAAGGCTTCATGGCACTAAGACCGTGTCTTAAACCAAAGCAAAAATTAAAAATTGTCTCTCCGAAACAGTCCGCTGCAAGATATGTCCTAAATTTCTATTATGAACTTCTTTTGATGCATCATAAAGAAAATAAAAGTTTGGTATAGGTAGCATTGCAGTAAATATTGGAAGGTGCCGGGTTCATAAACTTAATAAAATATCATACAAAGCAAGGTTACTAGCAAATGCAAGCGCTTGTACCACCACTGAACTCTCCAAATTATTAACTTCATGTTTGACTGCCATTAAAAAGTATTTGATAAAATATTGCGACAAATTCTTCGAAAGATCAGGTAGACATCTGTTTTGGTCTATAAAAATTCTAATGTAGTAATTTATGATAAACGCGATGACTTTGATTTTGAGATTGTAAATTTTCCTTTTTTGGATGGTGATGTTCCTCGTGCGCCATCCTATGGCGTTTATATTTCGCAATTAATTCGATTTGCTAGAGTGTGTAGTCATGTAACTGACTTCAACACTCGTAATAAATTATTAACGGCTAAACTCCTTAATCAGGGTTATCGGTACCATAAACTACGCAAAGCCTTTTCAAAATTTTATAGACGCCATTCTGATTTAATTTCAAAATTCAATATTGGACTTAAATCTCTTCTGCAACAAGGTCTATCGGAACCCGAATTTTATGGTGACTTAGTATATAAATTCAGAAAAATATATAACCGCAATGACTTCAGCACCCAATTTCGTAAAATCATTCTTCGATACAAAAAGATTGGGTACAACATGGATATTATACGACAGACTGCATGCATGGTAGTTAACCCAATCACGGTTGGCAACTTTGCTTCCCTGTTTAATTGCACGCCGGTGGGTCAGGCCTCAGATTCTATGACGGCTCCAACGTAAAGGCTTATTGAAAATTAAAGAGATAATGTTGGTTGGTGCCTGATGCTCTGTTTCTGGTCGGGCTCATCGGAGTCTAACTGTTGGTTTTCTTTTGCTCCAGCATTTCAGTGGTTTCTTGCTGTCGAGTCCTCACCGTTGTCTCACCTCTGTGGTTCTTTGATTTCTGTGTTCACGGAGATGTTGCACTGATGAGTTAGGAGGCCTTCATGCGGACTGAACAAATTTTTTGTCTAAATCGCGACGGAAGTAAGGGCGAGGATTGTGGCCACGTAAAATCGATTTAAGCCCCCCAGTGGAAATCTTCCACTGACCGTTCCAAAGCGGCTCTTCTGTGGCGATTTATTTATGTTGTTGTTTGTAACTTACTGTGTGTATCACTTTTGTCTTTTAATTTTGGATGGCCATATGGCCATTTTGTGGGAAAGTAACTGTCCATATGGCCTTCCTTTGTTTGGGTTTCCATTATGGTCTGGTCGCTTAATGTTTGTATTTCTTTCCCTTTGGTGTCTTTTATGGATGGAGTAAGTTAATTATATCAATTCCTGATCTTTGTTTTACTTCTACTTTTAATAAATTGAAATCCAGGCGGTTTCGTGCTTCAAGTCTGTCTACTTATGATTTTTCTACCCTTTACACTACACTTCCTCATAATCTTATAAAAGAAAAACTTAATGATTTAATTGAATGGACATTTCATAGGGAAGACTCTATCTTGCATGTAATGTAAGAAATGATTTTTTTCACTTCTGATGAGCATAAAAATCATACTGTATGGCCATGTCAGAATTTGTGTGAAGCTCTCAACTTTCTACTTGACAATATTTACATAAGATTTGGCACTAAGTTATTTAGACAAATTGTGGGTATTCCGATGGATACTAATTGCGAACCACTCGTGGCTGATTTCTTTTTGTTTTGTTATGAGAGAGACTTCGTGATGTCCCTTTCTGCTGATAAACGAGTCTGAAATCATTGAAGCTTTTAGCTCCACTTCTAGATACTTGGATGATTTATTAAATATTGATAATACCTATTTCAATGGTTTGATCAGTCAAATTTACCCCCAGAATTTCATTTAAATGAAGCAAATTCTTCTGATACCGAGGCCCCGTTTTTGGATTTTTGGATTGTAAATTGTCCTTTTTTGGATGGTGATGATCCTCCTGCGCCATCCTATGGCGTTTATATTTCGCAATTAATTCGATTTGCCAGAGTGTGTAGTAATGGAACTGTGTTCAACACACGTAATAAATTGTTAACGGCTTAACTTCTTAATCAGGGTTATCGGCATCATAAACTACGCAAATCTTTTTCAAAATTTTATAGACGTCATTCTGATTTCATTTTAAGATTCTCTTCTGCAACAAGGTATATCGGAACCCGAATTTTATGGTGACTTAGTATACAAATTCAGAAAAATATATAACCGCAATGACTTCTGCACCCAATTTCGTAAAATCATTCTTCGATATAAAATGATTGGGTACAACATACATGTTATACGACAGACTGCATGCATTGGAGTTAACCCAATCACGGTTGACAATTTGCTTCCTTCTTTAATTGCAGGTCTCAGCTTCTATGACGGTTCCTGTGTAAAGGCTTATTGAGAATTAGAGAGATCTAATTCAAGGTAATGTTGGCTGATGCCTGATGCTCTATCTCTGGTCGGGCCCATCGGAGTCGAACTTGGTTTTCTTTTGCTCCAGCATTTCAGTGATTTCTTGCTGTCGAGTCCTCACCGTTGGTTCAGCTCTGTGGTTGTTTTATTATTTGTGTTCACGAAGATGTTGCACTGATGAGTTAGGAGGCCTTAATGTGGACTGAACAAATTATTTGCCTAAATCGCGATGGCAGTAAGGGCGAGGAGTGTGGCCACGTAAAATCGGAATTCGTTTCCGCTGACCGTTCCAATGCGGTTCTTCTGTCGCGATTTATTTTTTGTTGTGGTTTTTCTTTCGGTGTTTGTGTCGCGAGTGTAATTTTATTTTGGATAGCCTATTGGCCATTTTGTGGGAAGGTACTGTCCTTTTGGCTTTCCGCTGTTGGTGTTTCCATTAGGTCTGTTGTCGCATGTTTGTGTTTCTTTCCCTTTGGTGTCTCTGATTGGAGCTACGGGTTAATTGTATCGATTCCTGATCATTGCCTCTACTTCTATTTTATCATTTTTGACAGAGCTTTTAGTTGCCTTCTAAATACCAGACTTGCTTCCATTGGATATAAATCCCATGTTTTATTTCAATGTGAGAAAATGATAGGTATAAGGGACTAACATGATGCATGTTTTTTATAAATATATCTGCAAGCTCAAAGAAATTGTTGCTCATTTTATATGGTCACCCCTCCTTTAAAAATGTTGGTTTGTATTTACCCTTCACCAGCCTACCCAACCCATCCAACCCCACCTACCCATCTACTGGTAAATAATTCTGATTCTCCGTTCTAGTAGGTAAACAGATCAACATGTTATTATTTTTTGTCTCATTAACTGGTTGGGTTTGGATGGCTCTATTAACAAGTAAGGTTTGATGATTTAATTGAATGGGCTTTTCACAGAGAATATTCTCTCTATCTTGCATGTAATGTCAGAAATGCATTTTTCACTTCTAAAGAGCATAAGAATTATACACTTTGGCCATGTCAAAAAGTGTGTGATGTCCTCACCCTTCTACTTGACAATATTTATATTAGATTCGGTACTAAGTTATTTAGACACATTGTTGGCATCCCGATGGGTACGAATTGCGCACCTCTTGTGGCTGATCTATTCTTGTATTGTTATGAAAGAGACTTCATGCTGTCGCTTTCCATTGATAACCAATCTGAAATTATTGAAGTTTTTAGCTCCACTTCTAGATATTTATATGATTTATTAAATATTGATAAAACCTATTTCGATGGTTTGATCAGTCAGATTTACCCCCCCCCCCCCAAGAACTTCGGTTAAATAAAGCAAATTCTTCTGATACCGAGGTCCCGTTTTTGGATTTACATCTATCTATTGTAGATGGGTTCGTTTCGTGCAAAATTTATGATAAACGCGACAACTTTGATTTTGAGATTGACAATTTTCCTTTTTTGGATGGTTATGTTCCTCGTGCGCCATCCTATGGCGTTTATATTTCGCAATTAATTCGATTTGCTAGAGTGTATAGCCATGTAACTGACTTCAACACTCGTAATAAATTATTAACGGCTAAACTTCTTAATCAGGGTTATCGGTACCATACACTACGCAAAGCCTTTTCAAAATTTTATAGACGCCATTCTGATTTAATTTCAAAATTCAATATTGGACTTAAATCTCTTCTGCAAAAAGGTCTATCGGAACCCGAATTTTATGGTGACTTAGTATATAAATTCAGAAAAAATATATAAATGCAATGACTTTAGCACCCAATTTCGTAAAATCATTCTTCGATATAAAAAGATTGGGTACAACATGGATATTATACGACAGACGGCATGCATGATAGTTAACCCAATCACGGTTGGCAACTTTGCTTCCCTCTTTAATTGCAAGCCGGTGGGCCAGGCCTCAGATTCTATGACGGTTCAAACGTAAAGGCTTATTGAGAATTAGAGAGATCTAATTCAAGGTAATGATGGTTGGTGCCTGATGCTCTGACTCTGGTCGGGCCTATCGGAGTCTAACTGTTGGTTTTCTTTTGCTCCAGCATTTCAGTGGTTTCTTGCTGTCGAGTCCTCACCGTTGTCTAACCTCTGTGGTTCTTTGATTATTTGTGTTCACGGAGATGTTGCACTGATGAGTTAGGAGGCCTTCATGCGGACTGAACAAATTATTTGTCTAAATCGCGACGGAAGTAAGGGCGAGGATTGTGGCCACGTAAAATCGATTTAAGCCCCCCAGTGGAAATCTTTCCACTGACCGTTCCAAGGTGGTTCTTCTGTGGCGATTTATTTAAGTTGTTGTTTGTTACTTACTGTGTGTATCACTTGTGTCTTTTTATTTTGGATGGCCATATAGCCATTTTGTGGGAAAGTAACTGTCCTTATGGCCTCCCTTTGTTTAGGTTTCCATTATGGTCTGGTCGCTTAATATTTGTGTTTCTTTCCCTTTGGTGTCTTTGATGGGTGGAGTAAGTTAATTGTATCGATTCCTGATCTTTGTTTTACTTCTTCTTTGAAAAGTTTTGAATGTGTTGTTTTGTGGGAGCAGGTAAAAAGTTACTATTGTGGCCTATGGAAAATATTTAGTGGTCTATAGGAAAGGTAGAAATGTTAGCAGCACTGTCCTGTTTTCGGTCATTACATACTACAGTAGAATTCCGCTTAAAGACCATCCCTATATTAGGACCACTCCACTATTAAGACCGGTTTTAGCCAGTCCCAAATTATTCCCTATATAATCCATTGCTATTTATTTCGATAAAAGAGACTAACCCGCTATTCAGTATTAAGACCGTTTTCAAAAGACCATATCTGTCATTAATGTTTGCTATTTTGCCATGGATAATGTAAAAATGTGATGGTAGTGCTAATTTAGGTCTAACTGGGGGTATTTGATGAGTTTTTGCCTCTGATCTTTGTTCTTGGGAGCGGGGTGTACTTTAAAGCCATGTAAATCAGTTTTATCGATGTGTTTGGAAAGAAAACTTGCAGTAACAGCATTTGCAGAAACACAAGAAAAAATCTACTTCATCTGGAATATTAGAGTAAGGTTTCATGGCACTAGGACTATGTCTCCTACCAAAGCAAAACCTTAAAAATCGTCTCTCCTAAACAGCCCGCTGAAATATCCCGATAAGTTGTCTCACCCGTTATATGGTCTAATTTATTGTATTCATATCAAAAAGGATATGAACAGATAAATTCAGCTGTTTCTCATGGCATTAAGGCATTTATAAACATTTTCTTGGCAGTTTTTTCTTCAAAATATCCTCACAAATATCATCTTTTACATTAAATGTGGGATGTAGGTGTGAAAATAGCCATGAAAATGAGTATTCGTCCTATTTTGGCATAATTCTGTGCATTTTACGATATAATTATTCCAAAGATTTTGGAGAAGAAACACTGATACTAGCCAGTGTCTCGGTTCCATTCCAGAAAGAGGTAAACTTTGCACTTTTCAAAAACATTTGGTTAACTCGGCTTTCATAGTTGAATCTGAAAGTGATATCTTTTTTGCATCTTTGTGACTGAACTTTTATTATGTGTGAGTAAATTTATTAGATATGACCTAAATTTAAATTTGGCAGTTCTTTTGATGCATCATAGTTAAAAAAAATAAGGGTTTGTTATTGGTAGCATTGCACTAGATACTGGGAGGTGCGAGTTTTATCGCTTTTTGACCGAGCTATTTGCTGAGTTCTAAATACCAGACTTGCTTCCATTGGATATATATTCCATGTCTTATTTCAATGAGAGAAAGTGACAAGTATAAGGGACTAAAATGAGGCATGTTTTATAACTATATCTGCAAGTTCAAAGAAATGGTTGCTGATTTTATATGGTCAACCCTCCTTTAATTTTTTTTTATTTACTCCATTCCAGTAGGTAAAAAACATGGTTGACTGTAATTTGAAAAGGAGCAGTACAACGTGTTGATTTTTCGCATTAACTTGTTCGGCTAGAATGGTTCTATAAACGAGCAAGTTTTGAAAAGTTTTGTATATGTAGTTTATGTGGGCACAGGTAAGTCGTCTATGGAAATATTTAGTGGTAAGCTCCCAATAGCAAAGGTAGAAATGTCAGCAGCGCTGTCCTGTTTCAGTCGATACATACATGTTTGATTGGAAAGAAGACTTGCAGTAATTGCATTTGCAGGAACACAAGAAAGTATCTACTTCATCTCGAATATAAGAGTAAGGTTTCAGGGCACTAGGACTATGTCTCAAACCAAATCAAAACTAAAAAAGTCTCTCCTAAACAGCCCGCTGCAATATCCCGTTAATTTTTCTCATCCGCTATATGTTCTTATTTATTGTATTCATGTCAAAAGGTTGTGAACAGATGAATTCGCCTATAAATCATGGCATTAAGCCATTAATAAACATTTTCTTGGCAGTTTTGTCTTCAAAATATCCTAAATTTTGTTTAGTTTAAATAGGGGGTGTAGGTGTGAAAATAGCCATAAAAATGAGTATCGGTGCTATTTAGGCACAATTCTGTGCATTTAAGGGTAGAATTGTTCCAAAGACATTGGAGATGAAACACTGGTGCAAGCCGGTGTCTAGGTTACATTCCAGAAAGAGGTAAACTTTGCACTTCTCAAAACCATTTGGTTTTCTCGGCTTTCATAGTTGAATATGAAAGCAATAACGTTTTCGCAAACTTGAAAGATTCTTTGTGACTGAACTTTTATTATGATAAGTAAATTATTAGATATGACCAAAATTTCTATTTGGCAATTCTTGTGATGCATCATTCTTTGTGACTGAAATTTAAATCCATGTAAATCAGATTTTCTTGATGTGTTTGAAAAGAAGACTTGCAGTAATTGCATTTGCAGAAACACAAGAAAGAATCTACTTCATCTGGTATATAAGAGTAAGGTTTCATGGCACTAGGACTATGTCTCAAACCAAAGCAAAACTTCTCTCTGAAACAGCCCGCTGCAATATCCCGATAAGTTTTCTCATCTGTTATATGTTCTAATTTATTGTATTCATGACAAAAGGATTCGATCAGATATATTCAGATATTTCTAATGGCATTAATGCATTTGTAACATTTTCTTGGCAGTTTTGTCTTCAAAAATCCCAAAATGTGTAAGTTTTTACTCTAAATGGGGGGTGTAGGTGCGAAAATAGCCATAAACATTTTGTATTAGTTTTTGTGGGTGCAGGTAATTTGCCACACATTTGTAGTTCCAACTTATTCTGTTTCATATAATGTATCTTCATGGCATGTATTTTGCCATGGATAAAGTACAAATACGATGGTAGTGCTAATTTAGGTCTAACTGGGAGTATTTGATGAGTTTTTGCCTCTGATCTTTGTTCTTGGGAGGGAGTTGACTTTAAAGGCATGTAAATCAGTTTTAATTAATGTGTTTGAAAAGAAGACTTGCAGAAATTGCATTTGTAGAAACACAAGAAAGAATCTGGTATATAAGAGTAAGCTTTCATGGCACTAGGACTATGTCTCAAACCAAAGCAAAACATAAAAATTGTCTCTCCGAAACAGCCTGCTGCATTATCCGGATAAATTATATGTTCTAATTCATTGTATTCATGCCAAAAGGCTTCGAATAGATATATTCAGATATTTCTCATGGCATTAAGGCATTTATAAACATTTTTATGGCAGTTTTGTTTTCAAAATACCCTCAAAAATGTCATTTTTACTTTAAGTCGGGATGTAATGTGAAAATAGCCAAAAAACAATGTATGTGTAGTTTTTGTGGGTGCAGTTAAGACGCCTATGGAAATATTTAGTGATAAACTTCCAATAGCAACGGTAGAAATGTCAGCAGCACTGTCAATCGGGCTGAGGGCAATGGACATTTAATATTTTTGTGCCTTAATAAATTCACTTTGACTTGACTTGATTCAATTCCATTTAAATAGAAGTAATTGTTAGAAATCAATTATTCATGTACCTCTTTAATAAAAAATCTTTGAAGGCTCCACTAATTCCCTTGAATTTTATCTACTTCACAAAAACGTGCTTATGACATTAGAAATGTATATACTGACTAGCGAAAGCACTGACAGTAATCATGGTAATGTTGGTGAATTTATTTTCTATATTTTCAATATTTTTGCTCGTAAACATCGTTAGAACTACCTCCAGGAGTAACCACAACCTACATGTATATTTTGTGCAAAAAAGTAAAATAATAAACATTGAAAACTCTATTGCATCCATTGCGACAACACATCTGTGTGCTATAATAGCACCTCTAAAACCTGTGGCACTAGCACTTTGCATCTTCTCTTCCTAGTACTTGCACTTTATAATATACATAGATTGTCGCTTAATGTTTGTCAAACGAACTCCTGATAACATTTTTTTTCAATAAGTATAAATGAATAAACTGATTTTTCTTCTTGGTTTATGGCCAGTTTGAATCTCGGGGGGGGGGGGGGGGGGGGGCAATTGTCCCTTTCTGGAAAAAAGCACTGAGGGGGAGGGTGTGGGCAAATGTCCATACCAAAAATTAGCAGTTTGGGGGGGGGGGCAAATATCCGGAATGTATGCCGGTATTTTCAACTGGGGGAGCGAAAGAAGTCCGTTAAGGGGGCAAATGACCTTGAAACTGACTAAATAACAAACACAACAACTCTCAAGACCTTGTTTTTTCAAGAGAGCACAAGTTTATTCAAGTGAGCACAGGATAGCCAGGGGCAAGGATAGACTAGCAGGTTCAAAATAGGCATTTTTTATTAATTACATTTTTTTTATAATTGATTTAGATAGTAAAAAATAAACAGATACCAGAGTTAAGTATAATGTAACCTCTATTATTGAAAATGCGCATATATCACTGCTGAGTATATGGTTCTGTTTTAATTCCAGGGTGTAAAATGCCATTTTCTGGTATTTGCCGGCATTGTCCAGTATTTGCCGGTATTTTCAACTGGGGGGGGGGGGGGGGGGGCGAAAAAGGTCCGGTAATAATTTTTTCATGGGGAGGGGGGGGGGGGGTGGCAAATGTCCTGGAAACTGACTAAATTACTAACACAACAACTCTCAAGACCTTGTTTATTCAAGAGAGCACAAGTTTATTCAAGTGAGCACGGGATAGCCAGGGGCAAGGATGGACTAAAGGATGTCATGTTTTATATGACTTTAAACGGTTAGTCAAGGTGACAGTAAACAGACGAGTACTGTGGCAGGTTCAAAATAGGCCTTTTTATTAATTACATTTTTTTATAATTAATTTAGATAGTAACACATAAACAGATACCAGAGTTAAGTATAATGTAACCTCTATTATTGAAAATGCGCATATATCACTGCTGAGTATATGGTTCTGTTTTAATTCCAGGGTGTAAAATGCCATTTTCTGGTATTTGCCGGCATTGTCCAGTATGTGCCGGCTTTTTTCAACTGGGGGGGGGGGGCGAAAAAGGTCCGGTAATATTTTTTTCATGGGGAGGGGGTGGGGGTGGCAAATGTCCTGGAAACTGACTAAATTACTAACACAACAACTCTCAAGACCTTGTTTATTCAAGAGAGCACAAGTTTATTCAAGTGAGCACGGGATAGCCAGGGGCAAGGATGGACTAAAGGATGTCATGTTTTATATGACTTTAAACGGTTAGTCAAGGTGACAGTAAACAGACGAGTACTGTGGCAGGTTCAAAATAGGCCTTTTTATTAATTACATTTTTTTTTATAATTAATTTAGATAGTAACAAATAAACAGATACCCAGAGTTAAGTATAATGTAACCTCTATTATTGAAAATGCCAATATATCACTGCTGAGTATATGGTTCTGTTTTAATTCCAGGGTGGAAAACGCCATTTTCTGGTATTTGCCGGCTTTGTCCAGTATCTGCCGGTATTTACCGGTAAATGCCACCGGCATAAAAAATACTCATATTTGCCGGCATTTTGCAAACCATGAAAGGAAAACTTAAAAATCGTCTCTCAGAAACAGCCCGCCGCAATATCCTGATAAGTTTTCTCACCCGTTATATATATTAATTTATTGTGTTCATGTCAAAAGGATTCGAACATATACATTCAGATATTTCTTTTAGCATTAAGGCATTTATAAACATTTTCCTGGCAGGTTTGTCTTCAACATATCCTCAACTAGAGCTGTCAGAGGATCTGACTATAGCCCCGCTTCAGCGCTGTCAGAGAAGAAAGTTATTTAAGCTGCAGAGAAAACAGTTATGAACAAGAAATAACTGTTGGAAATTTTACATTATCTGGAAAAACTCTAAGAGTTGTGAGCCCTTGTCCCTCATTTCAATGAGCATGATACATTACCAGAATGTCCATGTTTATACTAAATTTCATCTTCCATTTTTCAATGTTCAAAGGGTAATAACTCCTAAAGTAGGCAAATCAGAGTCAGGGTTCCTGCGCTCGGCACATTGTCTCATGGTGCTTTACACTTGTGTGAAGTGTCATGAAAATATCTCAAATGGTTTGTGAGTTATGGAGCCGACACAGTCAAAATTGCCTTTTTAAATGTTCAAAGGGCAATAACTCCTAAAGTAGGCAAACCAGAGTTATGGTTCCTGCACTCTGCACATCATCTCAAGGTGCTTTTCATTTATTTGAAGTTTCATGAAAATATCAGAAACGGTTATGGAGCGGACATAGTTAAAATTGCCATTTTTTAATATTCAAAAGCCTATAACTGAAAAAGTAGACAATCCAGAGTTTGGGTTCCTGCGCTCTGCACACGTAATATGGTGCTTTACATTTGTGTGAAGTTTCATAAAATTATCTCAAACGGTTTTTGAGTTATCGAGCAAAGACGGCTAAAATTGATATTTTTCAATATTCAAAGGGAAATAACTCAAAAATTAGGCAATCCAGAGTTATGGTTCCTGCACTCTGCACACCATCTCATGGTGTTTAATGTTTGTGTGAAGTTTCATGAAAATATGTGAATGGGTTTTAAAGTTATGGAGCGGACACGAAAATTGTTAACAGACACAGACAGACACACAGACAGACACACAGAAAATACGAAAACCAGAGTTATGGTTCTTGCGCTCTGCACATTGTCTCATAGCGCTTAACATTTGTGTGAAGTTTCATGAAATTATCTCAAACGGTTTTCGAGTTATGAAGCGGACACTGTTAAAATTGCCATTTTTCAATGTTCAAAGGGCAATAACTCCAAAAATAAGCAATGCAGAGTTATGGTTCCTGCGCTCTGCACATCGTCTCATAGTGCTTAACATTTGTGTGAAGTTTCCTAAAAATATCTCAAACGGTTTTCGAGTTATGAAGCGGACACAATTAAAATTGCCATTTTTCAATGTTCAAAGGGCAATAACTCCAAAAGTAGGCAATCCACAGTTATGATTCCTTCGCTCTGCACATTGTCTTATGGTGTTTAACATTTGTGTGAAGTTTCATGAAAATATGTTAAGCAGATACAAAGTTATGGAGCCAACACAAATTAACGGAATCACGGAATTACGGAATTACGGAAAATGTTCAAAGGGCAATAACTCCAAAAGTAGGCAATCCACAGTTATAATTCCTTCGCTCTGCACATTGTCTTATGGTGTTTAACTTTTGTGCGAAGTTTCATGAAAATATGTTAAGCAGATACAAAGTTATGGAGCCAACACAAATTAACGGAATCACGGAATTACGGAATGACAGAAGGACATGGCAAATCCAATATAGCCCCACTTTTTCAAAGCGGGGCTATAAAAATGTATAATTTCACTGTAAATAAGGGGTGCAGGTGTGAAAATAACCATGAAAAATGTGTATGTGTAGTTTTTGTGGGTACAGGTAAGTCGCCTATAGAAATATTTAGTGGTAAGCTCCCAATAGCAAAGGTAGAAATGTCAGCAGCACTGTATTGTTTTCAGTCATTACATACTATTACCACACATTTGTAGTTCTATCCAATGCTGTTTCATAAAATGTTTTCGTGGCATGTATTTTGCCATGGATATTGTAAAAATGTGATGGTAGTGCTAATTTCAGTCTAACAGGGTGTATTTGACGAGTTTTTGCCTCTGATCTATGTTCTGGGGAGGTGGTGTACTTTAAAGGCGTGTAAATCAGTTTTTGTTGATGTGTTTGGAAACTAGGACTATGTCCTAAACAAAAGCAAAACGTAGAAATTATCTCTCCGAAACAGCCCGCTGCAATATCCTGATATGTTTTCGCATCCGTTATATGTTATAATTTATTGTATTCATGTCAAAAGGTTGTGAACAAATTTATTCAGCTATTTCTCGTGGTATTAAGACATTTATAAACATTTTCATGGCAGTTTTGTCTTCAAAATGTCCCCAAAAATGTTATTTTTTTACTTAAAATGTGGGATGTAGGTATGAAAATAGCCATAAAAATGAGTATTGGTGCTATTTAGGCATATTCCTGTGCATTTTAGGATAGAATTGTTCCATAGATATTGGAGAAGAAAAACACTGATGCAAGCCAGTGTCTAGATTCCATTCTAGAAAGAGATAAACTTTGCACTTTTCAACAAGATGTGTTTGTGAAACACTGATGCCCCCGGACAGCGCATGTTAAATATGAAAGCAGTATCACTAAGCAATCGACTAGTATGGCCAATGTTCAAGTCTTAAAAAAGTAGGACAAGGTCACAAGTTAAAAAATATGGGATCGTTGGAAAGGCCATGTGACACAGAATACACAGCCATATCACTTTCCAATCGAAAGTTATGTTAAAATTTTAAAAGTAGTTCAAATGCCAAGGTCAAGGTCAGGAGGTCAAAAATTATGTTGCCTCTAGAATGGTCTTTTGACAAGGAATGCACCTGTGAAATGTGAAAGCCATACCACTTACGAATCGAAAGTTTTGGCCAAAGTAAAAGTTTTTCAAAAGGAGGTCAAAAGTCAAGGTCACGAGGTCAAAAATTATGGTACCACTATGCAGGTCTTGTTAAAAGCATGCACATGTGAAATATGAAAGCCCTATCACTTACCAATAGAAAGTTATGGACTATGTTAAAGTTTTTAGAAACTTGGTCAAAGGACAAGGTCACAAGGTAAAAATTAATGATACCATTAAAAAAGGTCTTAAGACAAGGAACCCACATGTGAAATATGAAAGCCCTACCACTTACCAATTGAAAGTTATGCCCAATGTTAAAGTTTTTAAAAAGTAGGTCAAATGTCAAGGTCAAGGTCACGGGGTCAAAAATTAGGTTAGCACTAGAAAGGTCTTGTGACAAGAAATGCACATGTGAAATATGAAACCCCTATCATATCAACCGAAAGTTATGGCCAATGTTAAAGTTAAAAAAAAACAAGGATTTTTTTCGCGCATTTTAGAAACTAAAGGGCCATAACTCCGACATAAATGATAGGACCAACGTGTAAATGGTGTTAGGCACCCCGGCACTTCACAAGGAATGCATGTGCAAAGTTTCAACTCAATCGGTGAAGAAATGTGGAAGAAGTTTGCATCACAAGCTTTTTAGCGCATATTTTAGAAAATAAAGGGCCGTAACGCCGACGTAAATGATAGGACCAATGTGAACATTATGTTAGGCACCTCACAAGGAATGCATGTGCAAAGTTTCAGCTCAATCTGTGAAGAAATGTGGAAGAAGTTTGCACCACAAGGTTTTTAGCGCATTGCATTTTTTAGAAAATAAAGGGCCTTAACTCCGACGTAAATGATAGGACCAATGTGAAAATTGTGTTAGGCACCAATGCATCTCACAAGGAATGCATATGCAAAGTTTCAGTTCTATCGGTGAAGAAATGTGGAAGAAGTTAGCATCACAAGGTTTTTAGCGCATTTTTTTTTTTAGAAAATAAGGGGCATGTAAATGAGAGGACCAACGTGAAAATTGTGTTAGGTTACCCGGAACTTCACAATGCGTGCCTGTGCAAAGTTTCAGCTCAATCGGTGAAGAAATGCGGAAGAAGTTCGCATCACAAGATTTTTTAACGCATTTTTTAGAAAAAAGGGCCAAAACTCCGATGTCAATATTGGAACCAAAGTGAAAATTGAGTTAGGCACCCAATCAGTTCACCTGGAATGCATGTGCAAAGTTTCAGCTCAATCGATGAAGCAATGGGGAAGTAGTTTGCATCACAAAAAAGTGCGGACAAAACAAACAAACGGACATTACCGTTACTAATGAAGGTTAGACCTAAAAGTTTATGATTTGTAACAAATTTTACGCGAGTTCCATCAAATATTATATTAGGAAGTGATTAAATAGGTTTTAAAGTGAAAATCATTGCTTCCGTTTTATATGGGTTAAGTTTTATCAACAACTGAGATGCCCAATTTACTAACATTCGCAAATCATGGTTAATGATACCCGCAATGCCATTTAGAGTAGCTGCAGCGCAGAATAGAGAGCTATCGTCGGCAATAACCTAGTAAGGCTAAGCATAGAATCAGATATATCATTGATGTAGACTAAAAATAAAAGGGGGCCTAGAACAGGCCCTTGAGTAACGCCGGCATTTGCACTCCTTCAGGTTGAAGAACTGTTTTTTTTATAACGATTTTGTGCTTCCTATCACTGAGGTAGTCAGTAATCCACTCCAATAATTCACCAGCTATGTCATTTTATTTTAATTTAAAAACAAGACTCTTATGCCACACTCTGTCGAAACTTTTAGAAACATCTAAGAAAACCATACAAGAAAATTGGTTATTATCAAAGGTTTGGCAGATGTGATGGTAGATGTCTATAAATTGAAAGGTTGTTAAATGGTTGGGTTAAAAAACCAGATTAGTATTTATAAAGTAAATCAATTTCATTTAAAAAGTTATAGAAGTGTTTAAAAGCTATTATTTCTTGTAGTTTGCCAACGTTGCATAAGAGAGAAACAGGTCGAAATGTCGAATGGTCATAATTATCTCCCTTTTTGGGTAAAGGTATAACATTTGAATATTTATAGATCTCTGCATACTTGCCTGCTCTGAAATATCTATTAAAGCGTGTAACTAGAGGCACAGATACTTCTTTTCGCTACAGATTTTAGCATTTTGCTACTAATACCATCTGTCCCTGGAGCCTTGATGCTTGATAACCGAATCTGGCATTTATATTAAAAACTCGACGCTTTCATCATTGACTGTGGAGATAGATGTAAAATATTCGTTTAATGGTTCTGCTTTATCTTCTGATGAAAAACAAGTCATTATGCCCAGTAACTGGGAATAAATTTAGAGGTGGAATTGAAGCAGGGCTGGAATTGTTTTTAACAAAGTGGCGTACCACTTTCCAAAATTGTTTTTCATCATTAGAGTGAAAATCAGAAATGGAAAATTCTAAATTGTTTGAATATAAGACTAAGTTTCATTGCACTAGAACTCTGTGTGTGTGTGTGTGTGTGTGTGTGCGTGTGTGTGTGTGTGTGTGTGTGTGTGTGTGTGTGTGTGTGTGTGTGTGTGTGTGTGTGTGTGTGTGTGTGTGTGAATTCGGGTTTGACTTCGCTTTCAACAATTTTTTAGTCATATTACGACGGTGTCTGGTTGCGACAGGGAGCTGTGCTCACTTTTATATTGCTGCCTCACTGAAGTATCATGTCCTAGACACATTACATGATACCACACCCAGTCACATTATCCTGACACTGGGTCGACCAGTCCTAGCTCTACCCCGTAAATCTGAGTGCCAAGCGAGGAGCAGCTAGTACGGTTTTTAACGACTTTGGTATGTCGCGGCCCTGGATCGAACCCGTGACCTCCCGTTCCCCGGAGCGGACACTCTACCAACTGAGCTATCGGGGCCGGTACTAGGACTATGTATCAAACCAAAGCAAAACTTAGAAATTGTCTTTCCGAAACAGCCCGCTGCAATATCCCGATAAGTTTTCTCATCCGTTATACGTTCTAATTTATTGTATTCATGTCAAAATGATACAAACAGATATATTCAAATTTTTCTCATGCCATTAAGGCATTTATGAACATTTTCTTGGCAGTTTTGTCTTCAAACTTTCATAACAAATGTCATTTGTTACTTTAAATATGGGGTGTAGGTGTGAAAATAGCCATAAAAATGAGTATTGGAGCTATTTAGGCAAAGATCTGCGCATTTTAGTATAGATTTGTTCCAAAGACATTGGAGAAGAAACACTGATGAAATAAGTTCTAGAAAGGGTTATCCTTTGGGAGCAAAGAATACACCACAAAACCGGAAAATAAGGAGTGTACATGTTTTCTGGGCCAGACTAGCAAGTTTCGGCCATTTAGGCCTCATCAGTGACCCTCAAGTATTTTCGAAATTCCACAATCGAATCAATGATCCCAAAGGACAATGAAATATAAACTACACTATGATGTAGGACAGGGAGACTTTTTACGGACGCCACACATTCCCAGATAACAGCTGTAGTGACGTCAAATAAGTTCTAGCAAGAGTTATCCTTTTGAAGCAAGGAATACACCACTGAACCGGAAAATATGGAGTGTACATGTTTTCTGGGCCAGACTAGCAAGTTTCGACCATTTAGGCCACAGTAGTGACAAGTATTTTCAAAATTCCACAAAGCCAGTGTCTAGGTTCACAATTCCAGAAAGAGATAAACTTTGCACTTTTCAAAACGATATCGTTTGCTCAGCTTTCATAGTTGAATCTGAAAGCGACAACTTTTTCGCAAACTTGATAGATACTTTGTGACAGAATTTTTTATTATGCATGAGTAAATTATAAGAGTGCTATTTAGGCAGCTATTTAGGCATAATCCAGTGCATTTTAGGATATCATTTGTTCCAAAGACATTGGAGAAGAAATACTGATGCAAGCCGGTGTCTAGGTTCCATTCCAGAAAGAGGTAAACTTTGCACTTTTCAAAAACATACGGTTTGCTCGGCTTTCATAGTTAAATCTGAATTAGGCCTTGGACTATGTCTCAAACCAAAGCAAATCTTAAACATGGTCTCTCCGAAACAGTCCGCTGCAATATCCCAATACGTTTTCTCATCCGTTATATGTTCTAATTTATTGTATTCATGTCAGATGGATGTTAACAGATATATTCAGCTATTTCTCATGGCATTGACTGGCTCCTGTTTCAACAGGGAATTTCATCCCCATTCACTACAGAAGGAAGGTGACCTGTATTCCCTACAGACAAGGGAGGCCGAAAACGCTTGTTTAAATGAAAGGTTGGTTTGAAAAGCAGGAGATCATTTGCAAAATATGAGATCCACAATTGTGATAAAAAAATTAGCATTGAGGTAATTCGGTTCCACAAGAACAAGATTTTATAAACTACTAATGAAATAACTTGTTAGATGAGAATGTACACTTCATAACTAAGTGCTAAGTGTCCGATTCTGTAAACTCTGGAGTCACATAAAATGAAAAGTTACTAATCTAATAACGTATATAAAATGCATCTTTCATTCTTTGGTGTGCAGAGTGATGGAGCATGAGAAGGTGAACCACACACACACAGTAAAAACACATATGTTAGACACAGATGAGGTTATCTTCCGTCCAGTGTGCGTCGCAACAGCGCAGGATGATACACATAGTTGAATCTGGAAGCGATAAGTTTTTCGCAAACTTAAAAGATTCTTTGTGACTGAACTTTTATTATGCACGAGTAAATTATTAGATATGACCTAAATTTCTATTTGGTAATTATTTTGGTACGGCATAAAGAAAATAAGGATTCGGTATTGGTAGCATTGCACTAGATACTTGGGGTTGCCGGGTTTTATCACTTTTGGACCAAGCTTTTAGTTGCGTTCTAAATACCAGACCTGCTTCCATTGGATATATATCCCATATTTTATATCAATGGGAGAAAATGACAGGTGGAAGGGACTAAAATGATGCATGTTTTATAAATATATCTGAAAAATCAACGAAATTGTTGCTTATTTTATATGGTCACCCCTCCTTTAAAAATGTTGGTTTGTATTTCCTCTGTTCGAGTCGGTAAACAATTATGGTTGACTGTAACTTGAAAAGGAGCAGTCAACATGTGGATTTTTCTCAATAACTTGTTGGGCTAGGATGGTTCTATAAACAAACAAGGTTTGAAAAGTTTTGTTTGTGTAGTTTTTGTGGGCGCAGGTAAGTCGCATATGGAAATATTTAGTGTTAAGCTCCATGTAACAAAGACAGAAATGTCAGCAGCACTGTCCTTCAGTCATTACATACTAGTTCCACACATTTGTAGTTCTATCCAATTCTGTTGTATAAAATGTATCTTCATGGAATGCATTTTGCAATGGATAATATAGAAATGTGATGGTAATGCGAATTTAGGTCTTACTGGGTTTATTTATTCTTATGAATGTTTTCATTGCTCTTAAAGGAACCCATTTTTGATTTTTATTTGATGAGTTTTTGCATCTGATCTATGTTCTTGGGAGGGGGTGTACCTTAAAAACTTGCAGATTAACTTTTTATTGATGTGTTTAGAATGTAGACTTGCAGTAATTGCATTTGCAGAATCATAAACACAAAAAAGAATCTACTTCATCTGGAATCTAAGATTAAGGTTTCATGGCTCTTGGACAGTGTCTCAAACCAAAGCGAAACTTAAAATTTTTCTCTCCGAAACAGCCCGCTGCAATAGCCCGATACGTTTTCTCATCCGTTATATGTTTTAATTATTGTATTCATGTCAAAATGTTTTGAACAGATACATTCAGCTATTTCTCATGGCATTAAGTGGCTCCTGTTTCAGGGAATTTCTTCCCCATTCACTACAGAAGGAAAGTGACCTGTATATTTATTCCCTACAGACACGGGAGGCCGAAAATGATTGTTTAAATAAAAGGTTGATTTAAAAAGCAGGAGATCCTTTGCAAAATATGAGATCCACGATCGTGATAAAAATAGTATTGAGGTGATTCGTTTCCGAAAGATTTTATAAACTACTAAAGAAATAAACTGTTAAGATGATAACGTACACTTCAAAACTAAGTGAAAAGTGTCCAATTCTGAAAATACTAGAGTCACATGAAATGACAAGTAACTAGTCCAATAACGTATATATAATGCATCTTTCATTCTTTGAAGTGCAGAGTGATGGAGAATGAAAAAGTGACACATACACAGTACACATATATATGTTACACACAGATGAGGTTATCTTCCGTCTAGTGTAAGACCCGTCAGCGCAGGATGATACACGTACAAATGTAGCATGGAAGTAACATGAGATAGGAAAGGTTTAAAAGGATAGATCTCGCGTATTAAATTTTCTAATAAACAAGATGTGTTTGTGAAACACGAACATGTCCCCGGGCATGGTCATTTTTTATTCAAAGTTGCTCACAGTTCAAGATTTTTTGTTTGTGTGGGAAGCCCTTCACACAAGAAACTTACATGCAGAATATGAAAGCTCTATCTTAAACGGTTCAAAAGTTATGAACAATAATATTTTTTCTTTAAAGTAGGTCAAGGTCACAGGTCAAAAACTTTGCATGAATGTAAAGCTATTGTCACAAGGAACCTACATGCCAAATATTAAGGCTCTATCTTAAAAGGTTCAAAAGTTATGAACAATTTTATTTTTTCTTTTAAGTAGGTCAAAGGTCAAGGTCATGGTCCAAACATTTTGCATGTATGAAAAGCTGTAATCACAGGGAACCTTCATGCCAAATATGAAAGCTCTATCACAAACGGTTCGAAAGTTATGACCAAAAATGTTTATTTTTAAGTAGGTCAAAGGTCGAGGTCAAAGGTCAAAATTTTTGCATGAATGTAAAGCGTTTGTCACAAGGAACATACATGCTAAATATGAAGGCTGTATCTCAAACGCTTCAAAAGTTATGACCAATGTTAACTTTTTCTTTTATGTATGTCAAAGGTCAAGGTCACAGGTCAAAATTTTTTGTGTGAATGTAAAGCTCTTGTCACAAGGAACCTACATGCAAAATATGAAGGCTCTATCTCAAACCATTCAAAAGTTATGACCAAAATGTTATTTTTTCATTTTAAGTAGGTCAAAGGTCAAGGTCAAGGTCACAAGTCAAAATTTTTGACATGAATGTAAAGCTTTTGTCACAAGGAACATAATGCTAAATATGAAGGCTGTATCTCAAACGGTTAAAAAGTTATGACCAATGTTAACTTTTTCTTTTATGTAGGTCAAAGGTCAAGGTCAAGGTCACAGGTCAACACTTTTTGTGTGAATGTAAAGCTCTTGTCACAAGGAACCTACATGCAAAATATGAAGGCTCTTTCTCAAAAGGTTAAAAAGTTATGACCGAAATGTAATTTTTTTATTTTATGTAGGTCAAAGGTCAAGGTCAAGGTCACAGGTCAAAATTTTTTGCATGAATGTAAAGCTTTTGTCACAAGGAACATACATGCTAAATATGAAGGCTGTATCTTAAGTGGTTCAAAAGTTATGACCAATGTTATTTTTTTTCTTTTAAGTAGGTCATAGTCAAAGTCAAGGACACAGGTCAATTTTTTTTCATGAATGTGAAGGTCTTGTCACAAGGAGCCTTCAGGCCAAATATGAAAGCTCTATCTCAAACGGTTCAAAAGTTATGGCCAACGCTAAAGTTGTCCGCGTACAAACCAACAAACCAAGAAACAAACAGACAGGGCAAAAACAATATGTCCCCGCTATCGCTAACGGGACATAAAAAGAAATGTAATTTTGCAAAATGCATTTGAACAAATTTATTCACAAAATAATACCGGTTGAACGGATGATTGTTCTGTGTGTTTGAGGCTTTTACACGACTGCAACAGAAAATAGCCATAAAATGAGTATTGGTGCTATTTAGGCATAATTCTGTGCATTTTAGGATAGAATTGTTGCAAATGCATTGGAGAGGAAATGCTAATGCAAGCCGGTGTCTGGGTTCCATTCCAGAAAGAGGTAAACTTTGTACTTTTCGAAAACATATGGTTTGTTCGGCATTCATAGTTGAATCTGAAAGCGATAACTTTTTCGCAAACTTCAAAGATTCTTTGTGACTGGACTTTTATTATACATGAGTAAATTATCTGATATGACCTAAATTTCTATTTGGCAATTCTTTTGATACGTCATAAAGAAAATAAGGTTCGGTATTGGTAGCATTGTACTAGATACTGGGAGGTGCCGGGTGTTATCATTTTGGACCGAGGTTTTATTTGCGTTCTAAATACCAGACCTGCTTCCATTGGATATATATCTCATGTTTTATTTCAATGTCAGAAAATGACAGGTGTAAGGGACTAAAACGATGCATGTTTTATAAATATATCTGCAAGCCCATAGGAATTGTTGCTAGTTTTATATGGTCGCTCTCCTTTGAAAATGTTGTTTTGTATTTAATCCGTTCTATTCTGTAAACAAACGTGGTTGGCTGTAACTTGAAAAGGAGCAGAACAACATGTGTATTTTTTCTCAATAACTTGTTAGACTAGGAAGGTTCTATAAACAAGCGAGATTTGAAAAGTTTTGTTTGTGATGATTTTGTGGGAAATATTTATTGTTAAGCTCCCAATCGAAAAGGTAAAAATGTCAACAACACTGTCCTATTTTCAGTCATTACAACTTATTTCCACACAGTTGTACTTCTATCCAATTCTGTTTCATAAAATGTATATTCATGGCATGTATTTTTCCATGGATAATGCAAAATGTGATGGTAGTGCGAATTTAGGTCTAACTGGGTGTATTCTACGAGTTTTTGCCCCTGATTTAAGTTCTTTGCAGGGGGGTTAACTTTTAAAGTCATTTGAATAATTTTTATTGATATGTTTAGAAAGAAGACTTGCAGTAGTTCTATTTGCAGAAACACAAGAAAGAATCTACTTCAACAACTGCTTGTTTGACATCTCTGAACTTTAAGTAGAGTTCCAGGGCGGTTCACCTGTGGCAGTTTATTTATGGTGTTGTTTGTTGCTTGCTGTGTGTGTTGCTTGTGTCTTTTTGTTTTGGATGGCCGTATGGCCATTTTTGTGGGAAGGTGGCTGTCCTTGTGGCCTTCCTTTGTTTGGGTTTCCATTATGGTCTGGTCGCTTAATGTTTGTGTTTCTTTCCCTTTGGTGTCTTTGATGGGTGGAGTAAGTTAATTGTATCGATTCCTGATCTTTGTTTTACTTCAACTTTTCATCTTGAATATAAGAGTTAGGTTTCATAGCACTAGGACTATGTCACAAACTAAAGCAAATCTTAAAAATTGTCTCTCCGAAACAGCCCGCTGCAATATCCCGATAAGTTTTCTCATCCGTTTTATGTTCTAATGTATTGTATTCATGTCAGAAGGATGTGAACATATATATATTCAGCTATATCTCATAGCATTAAGTGGCTCGTGTTTCAACAGGAAAGTTCATCCCAATTCACGAAAGAAGGAAGTTGACCTGTGTGCTTAATTCCCTACAGACAAGGGAGGCCGAATACATTTATTTAAAAAGACATTGGAGAGGAAATACTGATGCAAGCCAGTGTCTGGGTTCCATTCCAGAAAGAGGTAAACTTTGCATTTTCAAAAACATAAGGTTCGCTCTGCATTCATATTTGAATTTGTAAGCGATAACTTTTTCGCAAACTTAAAATATTCTTTATGACTGAACTTTTATTATGCATGAGTAAATTATCAGATATGACCTAATTTCTATTTGACAATTCTTTTCATACGTCATAAAGAAAATAAGGTTTTGGTTTTGGTAGCATTGCACTGGAGACTGGGAGGTGCCGGGTTTTATCACTTTTGGACCGAGCTTTTAGTTGCGTTCTAAATACCAGACCTGCTTCTATTGAATATATATCCCATGTTTTATTTCATTGTGAGAAATTGACAGGTGTACGGGACTAAAATGATGCATGTTTTATAAATATATCTGCAAGCTCACAGAAATTGTTGCCGATTTAATATGGTCACCCCTCCTTTAAAAATGTTGCTTTGTATTTGCTCCGTTCTAGTCTGTAAACAAACATGGTTGGCTGTAACTTTAAAAGGAGCAGATCAACATGTGGATTTTTTCTCATTAACTTGTTGGGCTAGGATGGTTCTATAAACAAGCAAGGTTTGAAAAGTTTTGTATGTGTAGTTTTTGTTTGCGCAGGTAAGTCGCGTATGGATATATTTAGTGTTAAGCTCCCAGTAGCAAAGATAGAAATGTCAGCAGCACTGTCCTTTTTTCAGTCCTTACATACTATTTCTACACATTTGTAGTTCTATCCAATTCTGTTTTATAAAATGTATCTTCATGGCATGCATTTTTCAATGGATAATGTAGAAATGTGATGGTAGTGCTAATTTAGGTCTAACTGGAAGTATTTGATGAGTTTTTTCCTCTGATCTATGTTCCTGGGAGGGGTACCTTAAAGCCATGCACATTAATTTTAATTGATGTGTTTAGAAAGAAGACTTGCAGTAATTGCATTTGCAGAAACACAAGAAAGAATCTACTTCATCTGGAATATAAGAGTAAGGTTTCATGGCTCTAGGAAAATGTCTCAAACCAAAGCAAAACTTAACATTTGTCTCTCCGAAACAGCCCGCTGCAATATCCCGATACGTTTTCTCATCCGTTATATGTTTTAATTATTGTATTCATGTCAAAACTTTGTTAACAGATGTATCCAGCTATTTCTCATGGCCTTAAGTGGCTCCTGTTTCAACAGGGAATTTCATCCCGATTCACTACAGCAGGAAAGTATCTGTATATTTATTCCCTACAGACACGTGTGGCCGAAAACGTTTGTTTAAATAAAAGGTTGGTTTGAAAAACATGAGATCCTTTGCAAAATATGAGATCCACAATCGTGATACAAAATAATATTGAGGTGATTCGTTTCCGAAAGAACAAGATTTTATAAACTACTAAAGAAATAACTGTTAGATGATAACGTACACTTCAATACTAAGTGAAAAGTGTCTAATTCTGTAAACTCTGGAGTCTCATGAAATGACAAGTTACTAGTCTAATTACGTACGCATCATTCTTTCTTTGATGTGCAGAGTGATGGAGCATTAAAAAGGGACACATACACAGTACAAACACATATGTTAGACACAGATGAGGTTATCTTACGTCCAGTGTGCGGCCCATCAGCGCAGGATGATACACGTAAAAATGTAGCATGGTAGTTAGTTGAGATAGGAAATGTTTAAAAGGATAGATCTCGCGTAATGAATTTTATAATAAAAAAGAAATGTAATTTGCAAAATGCATTTGAACAAATTTTTTCACAAAATAATACCGGCTGAACGGATGATTGTTCTGTATATTGGAGGCTTTTACACAACTGCAACAGAAAATAGCCATAAAATGAATATTGGTGCTATTTACGCATAAGTTTGTGCATTTTAGGATAGAATTGTTCCAAATGCATTGAATAGGAAATACTGATGCAAGCCGGTGTCTGGGTTCCATTCCACAAAGAATAGACTTTGCAGTTTTCAAAAACATATGGTTTGCTCGGCTTTCATAGTTGAATCTGGAAGCGATAACTTTTTCGGAAACTTAAAATATTCTTTGTAACTGAACTTTTATTATGCATGAGTAAATTATCATATATGACCTAAATTCCTATTTGGCAATTCTTTTAATACCTCATAAAGAAAAAAGGGTTCGGTATTGGTAGCAGTGCACTTGATACTGGGAGGGTCCGGGTTTTATCACTTTTGGACCGATCGTTTGGTTGCGTTCTAAATACCAGACTTGTTTTCACTGGATATGTATTCTATGTTTTATATCAATGTGAGACAATGACAAAGCAAGAGAATATAGTCCGCAAGAAGTAGTATCTAGTCTTAAATAGCGTAAAATTAACATGAAAATAGGACTAAAAACAATATAATATATAAGCACAGAGGTACAACAAAAATAAGAGAGAAGAAGGAAAGTTATCCCAGCCACTTTTGGCTCAACAAGTAAAGACCTCTCTGCCTTCCGTGGCGGTACCAGGGCCCATACGTCCCCGACAGCACAGCTCCCCCTTGCAGTTACTAGGAGACTGGGCCCCTTAACTTGCTTAGAATCAGAGGGTGGATAGCTCCATCCTAAATGATGCCAGTGATAGAGCCTCAGATACAGAAGCTGGTACAGAATTCCACAAGGTAAGGTACGAGGGAAAAAGCTAAACTTAAAAGAATCGGATGAGGTTGAAAACTGTCTGAACTTCCTGGAGTGTGTAGCTTTGTTCCTTGCTGTGACTGGGGTCAAGTAATCAGCGGCAAGTATATCAACAAGGTCCTGAACCACTTTGTACAGTAGGGTGAGCTGAGTCTTTGACCGTCTGGTTTCCAGGGGTTCCTACTTTAGGTGATCGAGCATGGATGATACTTTTGTACCGAGCGTTTAGTTGCGTTCTAAATACCAGATTTGTTTCGTGCAAAATTTATGATAAACGCGATGACTTTGATTTTGAGATTGTAAATTTTCCTTTTTTGGATGGTGATGTTCCTCGTGCGCCATCCTATGGCGTTTATATTTCGCAATTAATTCGATTTGCTAGAGTGTGTAGTCATGTAACTGACTTCAACACTCGTAATAAATTATTAACGGCTAAACTCCTTAATCAGGGTTATCGGTACCATAAACTCCGCAAAGCTTTTTCAAAATTTTATAGACGCCATTCTGATTTAATTTCAAAATTCAATATTGGACTTAAATCTCTTCTGCAACAAGGTCTATCGGAACCCGAATTTTATGGTGACTTAGTATATAAATTCAGAAAAATATATAACCGCAATGACTTCAGCACCCAATTTCGTAAAATCATTCTTCGATATAAAAAGATTGGGTACAACATGGATATTATACGACAGACTGCATGCATGGTAGTTAACCCAATCACGGTTGGCAACTTTGCTTCCCTCTTTAATTGCACGCCGGTGGGTCAGGCCTCAGATTCTATGACGGCTCCAACGTAAAGGCTTATTGAAAATTAAAGAGATAATGTTGGTTGGTGCCTGATGCTCTGTCTCTGGTCGGGCTCATCGGAGTCTAACTGTTGGTTTTCTTTTGCTCCAGCATTTCAGTGGTTTCTTGCTGTCGAGTCCTCACCGTTGTCTCACCTCTGTGGTTCTTTGATTTCTGTGTTCACGGAGATGTTGCACTGATGAGTTAGGAGGCCTTCATGCGGACTAAACAAATTATTTGTCTTAATCGCGACGGAAGTAAGGGCGAGGATTGTGGCCACGTAAAATCGATTTAAGCCCCCCAGTGGAAATCTTCCACTGACCGTTCCAAGGCGGCTCTTCTGTGGCGATTTATTTATGTTGTTGTTTGTTACTTACTGTGTGTATCACTTGTGTCTTTTAATTTTGGATGGCCATATGGCCATTTTTTGGGAAAGTAACTGTCCATATGGCCTTCCTTTGTTTAGGTTTCCATTATGGTCTGGTCGCTTAATGTTTGTATTTCTTTCCCTTTGGTGTCTTTTATGGATGGAGTAAGTTAATTGTATCAATTCCTGATCTTTGTTTTACTTCTACTTTGTTTCAACTGGATATGCATTCCATGTTTTATTTCAATGTGATAAAATGACAGGTGAAAGGGACTAATATAATGCATGTTATATAAATATATCTGCAAGCTCAAAGAAATTATTTCTGATTATATATGGTCACCCCTCCTTGAAAAATGTTGTTTTTATTTACTTCTAGTCGGTAAACAAACATGGTTGAATGTAACTTGAAAAGGAGCAGATCAATATGTGGATTTGTTCTCATTAACTTGTTGGGCTAGGAAGGTTCTATAAAAAAGCAAGGTTTGAAAAGTTTTGTATGTGTAGTTTTTGTGGGCGCAGGTAAGTCGCCTATGGAAATATTTAGTGTTAAGCTCCCAGTAACGAAGATAGAAATGTCAGCAGCACTGTCCTTTTTTCAGTAATTACATACTATTTCCACACATTTACAGTTCTATCCAATTCTGTTGTATAAATTGTATCTTCATGGCATGCACTTTGCAATGGATAATGTGGAAATGTGATGGTAGTGCGAGTTATGGTGTAACTGGGTGTATTTGATAAGTTTTTGCCTTTGATCTATGTTCTTGGGAGGGGGTGTACCTTAAAGCCATGTAAATTATCTTTTATTGATGTTTTTAGAAAGAAGACGTGCAGTAATTGCATTTGCAGAAACACAAGAAATACAAGAAAGAATCTACTTCATCTGCAATATAAGAGTAAGGATTCATGGCTCTAGGACAATATCTCGAACCAAAGCAAAACTTCAAATTTGTCTCTCCGAAACAGCCCGCTGCAATATCCCGATAAGTTTTCTCATCCGTAATAGGTTTTAATTATTGAATTCATGTCAAAAGGCTGTGACTAGATATATTCAGCTATTTCTCATGGCATTAAGTGGCTCCTGTTTCAACAGGGAATTTCATCCCCTTTCACTACAGCAGGAAAGGGACCTGTATATTTATTCCCTACAGTGTGACACGGGAGGCCGAAAACGTTTGTTTAAATAAAAGGCTGGTTTGGAAAACAGGAGATCCTTTGCAAAATATGAGGTCCACGATCGTGATAAAAATAGTATTGAGGTGATTCGTTTCCGAAAGAACAATATTTTATAAACTACTAAAGAAATAAACTGATAGACGATAACGTACACTTCAAAAAGTGATAAGTGGTCAATTCTGTAAACTCTGGAGTCACATGAAATGACAAGTTACTAGTCTAATAACGTATATATAATGCATCTTTCATTCTTTAATGTGCAGAGTGATGGAGCATGAAAACGTGACACATACACGGTACAAATATATATGTTAGACACAGATGAGGTTATCTTACGTCCAGTGTGCGGTCCAACAGCGCAGGATGCTACACGTACAAATGTAGCATGGTAGTAACTTGTGATAGGAAAGTTTTTAAAGGATAGATCTCGAGTAATGAATTTTGTAAAAAAAAAAAGAAATGTAATTTTGTAAAATGCATTTGAACAAATTTATTCACAAAATAATACCGGTTGAACGGACGATTGTTCTGTATTTTGGAGGCATTTACCTAACTACCACAGAAAATAGCCATAAAATGAGTATTGCTGCTATTTAAGCATAATTCTGTGCATTTTAGAATAAAATTTTTCAAAATGCATTGGAGAGGAAATACTGATGGAAGCCTGTGTCTGGGTTCCATTCATGAAATAGGTAAACTTTGCACTTTTCAAAAACACATGTTTTGCTCGGCTTTCATAGTTGAATCTGGAGGCGAAAACTTTTTCGCAAACATAAAATATTCTTTGCGACTGAACTTTTATTATGCATGAGTAAATTATATATGACCTAAATTTCTATTTGGAAATATGTTTGTTACGCCATAAAGAAAAAAAGGGTTTGGTATTGGTAGCATTGCACTTGATACTGGGAGATGCCGGAAGTTATCACTTCTGGACCGGCGTTTAGTTACGTTCTAAATACCAGACTTGCTTCCACTGAATACATGCCCCATGTTTAATTTCAATAATGAAAATGACAGGTGTATGGGACTTAAATGATGCATGAAATATAAATATATCCGCAAGCTCAAAGAAAGTATTGCTGATTTTATATGGTCACTCCTTCTTGAAAATGTTTTTTATTTACTTCGTTCTAGTCTGTAAAAAACATGGTTGACTGTAACTTGAAAAGAAGTAGATCAACATGTGGATTTTTTTTCTCATTAACTTGTTTGGCTAGGATGGCTCTATAATAAAATCAAGGTTTGAAAACTATTGTATGTGTAGTTTTTGTGGGCGCAGGTAGGTCCCCTATTGAACAAATTAGTGTTAAGCTCCCAGTAACAAATATTGAAATGGCAGCAGCACTTCCTTTTTTTAAGTCATTACACACTATTTCAACACATTTGTAGTTCTATCCAATTCTGTTTTATAAAATGTATCTTCGTGGCATGCATTTGCAATGGATAATGTAGAAATGTGATGGTAGTGCGAATTTAGGTCTAACTGGGTGTATTTGATGAGTTTTTGCCTCTGATCTATGTTCTTGGGAGGGGGTGTATCTTGAAGCCATGTAAATTAATTTTTATTCTACACTTACATCTACATCTCTACGTTGGTCCGTCAATCTGGACTATTACGCAACGGATATGAACTCATTATGGTTAGCGCTAGAAAGATGAAAAGCAAGGGAATATAGTCCGCAAGAAGTAGTATTTCGTTTTAAATAAGGGTAAAATTAACAAGAAAATAGGACTAAAAACAACATTATATATAAGCACAGAGGTACAACATAAATAAGAGAGAAGGAAGAGAGTTAACCCAGCCACTTTTGGCTCAACAAGTAAAGACCTCTCTGCCTTCCGTGGCGGTACCAGGGCCCATACGTCCCCGACAGCACAGCTCCCCCTTGCAGAGTTACTAGGTGACTGGGCCCCTTAACTTGCTTAGAATGAGAGGGTGGATAGCTCCATCCTAAATAATGCCAGTGATGGAGCATAAGCTACAGAAGCTGGTACAGAATTCCACAAAGGTACGGTACGAGGGAAAAAGCTAAACATAAATGAATCAGATGATGTTGAAAACTGTCTGAAATTCCTGGAGTGTGTAGCTTTGTTCCTTGCTGTGACTGGGGTCAAGTAATCAGCGGCAGGTATATCAACAAGGTCCTTAACCACTTTGTACAGTAGGGTGAGCTCAGTCTTTGACCGTCTGGTTTCCAGGGGTTCCTACTTTAGGTGATCGAGCATGGATGATACTTTTGGACCGAGCGTTTAGTTGCGTTCTATATACCAGACTTGTTTCCACTGGATATGTATTCCATGTTTTATTTCAATGTGAGAAAATGACATGTGATTGGACTAATATAATGCATGTTTTATAATTATATCTGCAAGCTCAAAGTAATTATTTCTGATTTTATATGGTCACCCCTCCTTGATAAATGTTGTATTTTATTTACTTCTAGTCGGTAAACAAACATGGTTGACTGTAACTTGAAAAGGAGCACATCAATATGTGTTTTTTTTCTCATTAACTTGTTGGGCTAGGAAGGTTTTATAAAAAAGCAAGGTTTGAAAAGTTTTGTATGTGTAGTTTTTGTAGGCGCAGGTAAGTCGCCTATGGAAATATTTAGTGTTTAGCTCCCAGTAACGAAGATAGAAATGTCAGCAGCACTGTCCTTTTTTCAGTCATTACATACTATTTCACACATTTGTAGTTCTATCCAATTCTGTTTTATATAATGTATCTTCATGGCATGCACTTTGCAATGGATAATGTAGAAATGTGATGGTAGTGCGAGTTTAGGTCTAACTAGGTGTATTTGATAAGTTTTTGCCTTTGATCTATTTTCTTGGGGGGGGGGGGGGGGGGTACCTTAAAGTCATGTAAATTATTTTTCATTGATGTGTTTAGAAAGAAGACGTGCAGTAATTGCATTTGCAGAAACACAAGAAATCCAAGAAAGAATCTACTTCACCTGGAATATAAGAGTAAGGTTTCATGGCTCTAGGACAATGTCTCAAACCAAAGCAAAACTTCAAATTTGTCTCTCCGAAACAGCCCGCTGCAATATCACAATAAGTTTTCTCATCCATAATATGTCTTATTTAGTGTATTCATGTCAAAAGGCTGTAAACAGATATATTCAGCTATTTCTCATGGCATTAAGTGGCTCCTGTTTCAACAGGGAATTTCATCCCAATTCACTACAGCAGGAAAGTGACCTGTATATTTTTCCCTACAGACACGGGAGGCCGAAAACGTTTGTTTAAATAAAAGGCTGGCTTGGAAAACAGGAGATCCTTTGCAAAGTATGAGATCCACGATCGTGATAAAAATAGTATTGAGGTGATTCGTTTCCGAAAGAAAAATATTTTATAAGCTACTAAAGAAATAAACTGTGAGACGATAACGTACACTTCAAAAAGTGATAAGTGGTCAATTCTGTAAACTCTGGAGTCACATGAAATGACAAGTCACTAGTCTAATAACGTATATATAATGCATCTTTCATTCTTTGATGTGCTGAGTGATGGAGCATGAAAACGTGACACATACACGGTACAAATATATATGTTAGACGCAGATGAGGTTATTTTACGCCCAGTGTGCGGCCCAACAGCGCAGGATGATACACGTACAAATGTAGCATGGCAGTAACTTGTGATAGGAAAGGTTTTAAAGGATAGATCTCGAGTAATTAATTTTGTAATAAAAAATAAATGTAATTATGGAAAATGCATTTGAACAAATTTATTCACAAAATAATACCGGTTGAACGGACGATTGTTCTGTATGTTGGAGGCATTTACCCAACTGCCACAGAAAGTAGCCATAAAATGAGAATTGCTGCTATTTAAGCATAATTCTTTGCATTTTAGAATAAATTGTTCAAAATGCACTGGAGAGGAAGTCCTGATGGAAGGCTGTGTCTGGGTTCCATTCATGAAAGAGGTAAACTTTGCACTTTTCAATAACATATGGTTTGCTCGGCTTTCATAGTTGAATCTGGAAGCGAAAAAACTTTTTCGCAAACTTAAAATATTATATGTGACTGAACTTTTATTATGCATGAGTAAATTATCATATATGACCTAAATTTCTAGTTGGCAATATTTTTGTTACGTCATAAAGAAAAAAAGGGTTCGGTATCGGTAGCATTGCACTTGATACTGGGAGATGCCGGAATTTATCAATTCTGGACCGAGCGTTTAGTTGCGTTCTAAATACCAGACTTGCTTCCACTTAATGCATACCCCATGTTTAATTTCAATTATGCAAATGACAGGTGTAAGTGACATAAATGATGCATGAAATATAAATATATCTGCAAGCTCAAAGAAAGTATTGCTGAATTTTTATGGTCACCCCTCCTTGAAAAATGTCTTTATTTATTTTCTTCGTTCTAGTCTGTAAACAAACATGCTTGACTGTAACTTGAAAAGGAGTTGATCAACGTGTGGATTTTTTCTCATTAACTTGTTTCGCTACTTTGGACATCTCCTTCTTGATGCCCGGGACTTCCTTGGAGTGTGGGTCATGTTTGCTGATGTTGGCTCGGTGGGGGACCCTGTAAGTCCGCGGGTAGGCTCTCTTGCCTGATGCCTCCAGCTGACCTGTCTCATAGGCTACGTCGGTCGGTGTGTGCTCGGAGGGGGATGTGCTGTGTTTGCCGGGTGTTGTCCATCATCCGTTTCGGTTTCAAAACTTTGGGGTTGAGACACTCTGATGAAGATTAAATATCAGAAAGGCCTCTGTGTCACTAAATTAGGTATAGTTACGCCTTAATTGGTACTATAATGAAAGCAAGATTTGAAAACTATTGTATGTGTAGTTTTGTGGGCGCAGATAGGTCACCTATTTAAAAATTTAGTGATAAGCTCCCAGTAACAAAGATTGAAATGTCAGCAGCACTTCCTTTTTACAGTCATTACATACTATTTCCAAGCATTTGCAGTTCTATCCAATTCTGTTTTATAAAATGTATCTTCTTGGCATGCATTTGCAATGGATAATGTAGAAATGTGATGGTAGTGCGAATTTAGGTCTAACTGGGTGTATTTGATGAGTTTTTGCCTCTGATCTATGTTCTTGGGAGGAGGGTGTATCTTAAAGCCATGTAAATTAATTTTTATTCTACAACTACATCTACATCTCTACGTTTGTCCGTCAATCTTGACTATTGCTCAACGGATATGACTTCATTACGGTTAGCGCTAGAAAGATGAAAAGCAAGAGGATATAGTCCGCAGGAAGTAGTATTTAGTCTTAAATTAGCGTAAAATTAGCAAGAAAATAGGACTAAAAATAATATAATATATAAGCACAGAGGTACAACATAAATAAGAGAGAAGGAAGAAAGTTATCCCAGCCACTTTTGGCTCAACAAGTAAAGACCTCTCTGCCTTCCGTAGCGGTACCAGGGCCCATACGTTCCCGACAACCAGCTCCCACATGCAGAGTTACTAGGTGACTGGGCCCCTTAACTTGCTTAGAATGAGAGGGTGGATAGCTCCATCCTAAATGATGCCAGTGATGGAGCCTCAGCTACAGAAGCTGGTACAGAATTCCACAAAGGTACGGTACGAGGGAAAAAGCTAAACTTAAAAGAATCGGCTGATGTTGAAAACTGCCTGAACTTCCTGGAGTGTGTAGCTCTGGTCCTTGCTGTGACTGGGGTCAAGTAATCAGCGGCAGGTATATCAACAAGGTCCTGAACCACTTTGTACAGTAGGGTGAGCTCAGTCTTTGACCGTCTGGTTTCCAGGGATTCCTACTTTAGGTGATCGAGCATGGGTGATACTTTTGGACCGATCGTTTAGTTGCGTTCTAAATACCAAACTTGTTTCCACTGTATATTATCCATGTTTTATTTCAATGTGAGAAAATGACAGGTTAAAGGGACTTATATAATGCATGTTTATAAATATATCTGCAAGCTCAAAGAAATTATTTCTGATTTTATATGGTAACCCCTCCTTGAAAAATGTTGTTTTTATTTACTTCTAGTCGGTAGCAAACATGGCTGACTGTAACTTGAAAAGGAGCACATCAAAATGTGGATTTTTTTCTCATTGACTTGTTGGGCTAGGAAGGTTCGCTAAAAAGCAAGGTTTGAAAAGTTTTGTGTGTGTAGTTTTTGTGGGCGCAGGTAAGTCGCCTATGGAAATATTTAGTGTTTAGCTCCCAGTAACGAAGATAGAAATGTCATTAGCACTGTCCTTTTTTCAGTCACTACATACTATTTCCACAGATTTGTAGTTCTATCCAATTTTGTTTTATAAAATGTATCTTCATGGCATGCGCTTTGCAATGGATAATGTAGAAATGTGATGGTAGTGCGAGTTTAGGTCTAACTGGGAGTATTTGATAAGTGTTTGCCTTTGATCTATGTTCTTGGGAGGGGGTGTACCTTAAAGCCATGTAAATTATTTTTTGTTGATGTGTTTAGAAAGTAGACGTGCAGTAATTGTATTTGCAGACACACAAGAAATACAAGAAAGAATCTACTACATCTGGAATATAAGAGTAGGATTTCATGGCTCTGGGACAATGTCTCAAACCATAGCAAAACTTCAAATTTGTCTCCGAAACAGCCCGCTGCAATATCCCGATAAGTTTTCTCATCCGTAATATGTTTTAATAATTGTATTCATGTCAAAAGGTTTTGAACAGATATATTCAGCTATTTCTCATGGCATTAAGTAGATCCTGTTTCAACAGGAAATTTCATCCCCATTTACTACAGCAGGAAAGTGACCTGTATATTTATTCCCTAAAGACATGGGAGGTTGAAAACGTTTGTTTAAATAAAAGGCTGGTTTGGAAAAAACAGGAGATCCTTTGCAAAATATGAGATCCACGATCGTGATAAAAAATAGTATTGGGGTGATTCGTTTCCGAAAGAACAATATTTTATAAACTACCACGATAACGTACACTTCAAAAAGTGATAAGTGGTCAATTCTGTAAACTCTGGAGTCACATGAAATGACAAGTTACTAGTCTAATAACGTATATATAATACATCTTTCATTCTTTTATATGCAGAGTTATGGAGCATGAAACAGTGACACATACACAGTACAAATAAATATGTAAAACACAGATGAGGAGGTTATCTTCCGTCCAGTGTGCGGCCCACCAGCGCAGGATGATACACGTACAAATGTAGCATGGTAGTAACTTAAGATAGGAAATGTTTAAAAGGATGGATCTCGCGTAATGAATTTTGTAATAAACAGAAATTGTTTAAAATGAATTTAAACTAGAGCTGTCAGTGAAACTGACTAGGGCCCCGGCAGCGCTATCAGAGGAGTAGGAAAATTTGTGGACGGACAGACAGACGGACGGACAGAGTGATTACTATAGGGCACCCACACTTTCAGTGCGGGGCCCTAACAAATTTATTCACAAAATAATATCGGTTGAACGGACAGTTCTTTTGTATTTTGGAGGTCTTTACCCAACTGCCACAGAAAATAGCCATAAAATGTGTATTGGTGCTATTTAAGCATAATTCTGTACATTTAGGATAAAATTGTTCCAAATGCCTTGGAGAGGAAATACTGATGCAAGCCGGTGTACGGGTTCCATTCAAGAAAGAGGTAAACTTTGCACTTTTCAAAACATATGGATTGCTGGGCTTTCATAGTTGAATCTGGAAGCGATAGCTTTTCCGCAAACTTAAAATATTCTTTGTAACTAAACTTTTATTATGCATGAGTAAATTATCATATATGACCTAAATTCCTATTTGGCAATTCTTTTTATACGTCATAAGGAAAAAAGGGTTCGGTATTGGACTTGATACTGGGAGGGTCCAGGTTTTATCACTTTTAGACCGAGCGTTTGTTGCGTTCAAAATACCAGAATTGTTTCCACTGGATATGTATTCAATGTTTTATTTCAATGTGAGAAAATGACAAAGCAAGAGAATATAGTCCGCAAGAGGTAGTATTTAGTCTTAAATTAGCGTAAAATTAACAAAAAATAGGACTAAAAAAAACAAAATAATATATAAGCACAGAGGTAAGATAAGAGAGAAGGAAGAAAGTTATCCCAGCCACTTTTGGCTCAACAAGTAAAGACCTCTCTGCCTTCCGTGGCGGTACCAGGGCCCATACGTCCCCGACAGCACAGCTCCCCCTTGCAGAGTTACTAGATGAGAAAATGACAGGTTAAAGGGACTTATATAATGCATGTTATATAAATATATCTGCAAGCTCAAAGAAATTATTTCTGATTTTATATGGTCTCCCCTCCTTCAAACAGGTTGTTTTTATTTACTTCTAGTCGATAAACAAACATGGTTAAATGTAACTTGAAAAGGAGCAGATCAATATGTGGATTTTTTCTCATTAACTTGTTGGACTAGAAAGGTTCTATAAAACAGCAAGGTTTGAAAAGTTTTGTATTTGTCCTTTTTCAGTCAATTCATACTTTTTTCACACATTTATAGTTCTATCCAATTCTGTTGTATAAAATGTATTTTCATGGCATGCACTTTACAATGTAGAAATGTGATGGTAGTGCGAGTTTAGGTGTAACTGGGTGTATTTGATAAGTTTTTGCCTTTGATCTTTGTTCTTGGGAGGGGGTGTACCTTAAAGCTATGTAAATTATTTTTTATTGATGTATCTAGAAAGAAGACGTGCAGTAATTGCATTTGCAGAAACACAAGAAATACAAGAAAGAATCTACTTCATCTGCAATATAAGAGTAAGGATTCATGGCTCTAGGACAATATCTCAAACAAAAGCAAAACTTCAAATTTGTCTCTCCAAAACAGCCCGCTGCAATAACCCGATAAGTTTTCTCATCCGTAATATGTTTTAATAATTGAATTCATGCCAAAAGGCTTTGAATAGATATATTCAGCTATTTCTCATGGCATTCAGTGGCTCCTGTTTCAACAGGAAAGTTCATCCCCATTCACTACAGCAGGAAAGTGACCTGTATATATTATTCCCTACAGACACGGGAGGCCGAAAACGTTTGTTTAAATAAAAGGCTGGTTTGGAAAACATGAGATCCTTTGCAAAAGATGAGATCCACGATCGTGATAAAAAATAGTATTGAGGTGATTCGTTTCTGAAAGAACAATATTTTATAAACTACTATAGAAATAAACTGTTAGACGATAACGTACACTTCAAAAAGTGATAAGTGGTCAATTCTGTAAACTCTGGAGTCACATGAAATGGCACGTTACTAGTCTAGTAACGTATATATAATGCATCTTTCATTCTTTGATGTGCAGAGTGATGGAGCATGAAAACGTGACACATACACGGTACAAATATATATTTTAGACACAGATGAGGTTATCTTAGGTCCAGTGTGCGGCCCAACAGCGCAGGATGATACACGTACAAATGTAGCATGGGTTAACTTGTGATAGGAAAGGTTATAAAGGATAGATCTCGAGTAATGAATTTTGTAATAAAAAGAAATGTAATTTTTTAAAATGTATTTGAACAAATTTATTCACAAAAAAATACCGGTTGAACGGACGATTGTTCTGTGTGTTGGAGGCATTTACCTAACTGCCACAAAAAATAGCCATAAAATGAGTATTGCTGCTATTTAAGCATAAATCTGTGCATTTTAGAATAAAATTGTTCAAAATGCATTGGAGAGGAAATACTGATGGAAGCCTGTGTCTGGGTTCCATTCATGAAAAAGGTAATCTTTGCACTTTTCAAAAACATATGGTTTGCTCGGCTTGATAGTTGAATCTGGAAGCGAAAGCGTTTTCGCAAACTTAAAATATTATTTGCGACTGAACTTTTATTATGCATCAGTAATTTATATATGACCTAAATTTCTATTTGGCAATATTTTTGTTACGTCATAAAGAAAAAAAGGGTTCGGTATTGGCAGCATTGCACTTGATACTGAGAGATGCCGGAAGTTATCACATCTGGACCGAGCGTTTAGTTGCGTTCTAAATACCAGACTTGCTTCCACTAAATACATACCCCATGTTTAATTTCAATAATGAAAATGACAGGTGTAAAGGACTTAAATGATGCATGAAATATAAATATATCTGCAAGCTCAAAGAAAGTATTGCTGATTTTATATGGTCACCCCTCCTTGAAAAATGTTTTTTATTTACTTCGTTCTAGTCTGTAAACAAACATGATTGACTGTAACTTCGAAAGAAGTAGAACAATATGTGGGTTTTTTTCTCATTAACTTGTTTGGCTAGGATGGTTCTATAATAAAAGCAAGGTTTGAAATTTTTGTATGTGTAGTTTTTGTGGGCGCAGGTAGGTCACCTATTGAAAAATTTAGTGGTAAGCTCCCAGTAACAAAGATTGAAATGTCAGCAGCACTTCCTTTTTTAAGTCATTACACACTATTTCCACACATTTGTAGTTCTATCCAATTCTGTTTTATAAAATGTATCTTCGTGGCAGGCATTTGGAATGGATAATGTAGAAAGGTGATGGCAGTGCGAATTTAGGTCTAACAGGGTGTATTTGATGAGTTTTTGCCTCTGATCTATGTTCTTGGGAGGGGGGTGTATCTTAAAGCCATGTAAATTAATTTTTATTCTACATCTACATCTCTACGTTGGTCCGTCAATCTTGACTATTACACAACGGATATGACTTCATTATGGATAGCGCTAGAAAGATGAAAAGCAAGAGAATATAGTCCGCAAGAAGTAGTATTTAGTCTTAAATTAGCGTAAAATTAGGAAGAAAATTTGACTAAAAATAATATTCTATATAAGCACAGAGCTACAACATAAATAAGAGAGAAGGAAGAAAGTTATCCCAGCCACTTTTGGCTCAACAAGTAAAGACCTCTCTGCCTTCCGTGGCGGTACCAGGGCCCATACGTCCCCGACAGCACAGCTCCCACTTGCAGAGTTACTAGGTGACTGGGCCCCTAAACTTGCTTAGAATGAGAGGGTGGATAGCTCCATCCTAAATGATGCCAGTGATGAAGCCTAAGCTACAGAAGCTGGTACAGAATTCCACAAAGGTACGGTACGAGGGAAAAAGCTAATCATAAAAAAATCAGATGATGTTGTAAACTGTCTGAACTTCCTGGATTGTGTAGCTTTGGTCCTTGCTGTGACTGGGGTCAAGTAATCAGCGGCAGGTATATCAACAAGGTCCTGAACCATTTTGTACAGTAGGGTGAGCTCAGTCTTTGACCGTCTGGTTTCCAGGGGTTCCTACTGTAGGTGATCGAGCATGGATGATACTTTTGGACCGAGCGTTTAGTTGCGTTCTATATACCAGACTTGTTTCCACTGGATATCCATTCCATGTTGCATTTCAATGTGAGAAAATGACACGTGAAAGGGGCTAATATAATGCATGTTTTATAATTATATCTGCAAGCTCAAAGAAATTATTTCTGATTTTATATGGTCACCCCTCCTTGATAAATGTTGTTTTTATTTTTTCTGTAGTCGGTAAACAAACATGGTTGACTGTAACTTGAAAAGGAGCACATCAATATGTGGATTTTTCCTCATTAACTTGTTGGGCTAGGAAGGTTTTATAAAAAAGCAAGGTTTGAAAAGTTTTGTATGTGTAGTTTTTGTAGGCGCAGGTAAGTCGCCTATGGAAATATTTAGTGTTAATCTCCCAGTAACGAAGATAGAAATGTCAGCAGCACTGTCCTTTTTTCAGTCATTACATACTATTTCCACACATTTGTAGTTCTATCCAATTCTGTTTTATGTAATGTATCGTCATGGCATGCACTTTGCAATGGATAATGTAGAAATGTGATGGTAGTGCGAGTTTAGGTCTAACTAGGTGTATTTGATAAGTTTTTGCCTTTGATCTATTTTCTTGGGGGGGAGGGTACCTTAAAGTCATGTAAATTATTTTTCATTGATGTGTTTAGAAAAAAGACGTGCAGTAATTGCATTTGCAGAAACACAAGAAATCCAAGAAAGAATCTACTTCACCTGGAATGTAAGAGTAAGGTTTCATGGCTCTAGGACAATGTCTCAAACCAAAGCAAAACTTCAAATTTGTCTCTCCGAAACAGCCCGCTGCAATATCACAATAAGTTTTCTCATCCATAATATGTTTTCTTTAGTGTATCCATGTCAAAAGGCTGTAAACAGATATATTCAGCTATTTCTCATGGCATTAGGTGGCTCCTGTTTCAACAGGGAATTTCATCCCAATTCACTACAGCAGGAAAGTGACCTGTATATTTTTCCCTACAGACACGGGAGGCCGAAAACGTTTGTTTAAATAAAAGGCTGGCTTGGAAAACAGGAGATCCTTTGCAAAGTATGAGATTCACGATCGTGATAAAATAGTATTGAGGTGATTCGTTTCCGAAAGAACAATATTTTATAAACTACTAAAGAAATAAACTGTGAGACGATAACGTACACTTCAAAAAGTGATAAGTGGTCAATTCTGTAAACTCTGGAGTCACATGAAATGACAAGTTACTAGTCTAATAACGTATATATAATGCATCTTTCATTCTTTGATGTGCTGAGTGATGGAGCATGAAAACGTGACACATACACGGTACAAATATATATGTTAGACACGGATGAGGTTATCTTACGCCCAGTGTGCGGCCCAACAGCGCAGGATGATACACGTACAAATGTAGCATGGCAGTAACTTGTGATAGGAAAGGTTTTAAAGGATAGATCTCGAGTAATGAATTTTGTAATAAAAAATAAATGTAATTTTGTAAAATGCATTTGAACAAATTTATTCACAAAATAATACCGGTTGAACGGACGATTGTTCTGTATGTTGGAGGCATTTACCCAACTGCCACAGAAAATAGCCATAAAATGAGAATTGCTGCTATTTAAGCATAATTCTGTGCATTTTAGAATAAATTGTTCAACATGCATTGGAGAGGAAGTCCTGATGGAAGCCTGTGTCTGGGTTCCATTCATGAAAAAGGTAAACTTTGCACTTTTCAATAACATATGGTTTGCTCGGCTTTCATAGTTGAATCTGTAAGCGAAAAAAACTTTTCGCAACTTTAAAATATTCTTTGTGACTGAACTTTTATTATGCATGAGTAAATTATCATATATGACCTAAATTTCTAGTTGGCAATATTTTTGTTACGTCATTAAGAAAAAAAGGGTTCGGTATCGGTAGCATTGCACTTGATACTGGGAGATGCCGGAATTTATCAATTCTGGACCGAGCGTTTAGTTGCGTTCTAAATACCAGACTTGCTTCCACTGAATACATACCCCATGTTTAATTTCAATTATGAAAATGACAGGTGTAAGTGACTTAAATGATGCATGAAATATAAATATATCTGCAAGCTCAAAGAAAGTATTGCTGAATTTTTATGGTCACCCCTCCTTGAAAAATGTCTTTATTTATTTACTTCGTTCTAGTCTGTAAACAAACATGCTTGACTGTAACTTGAAAAGGAGTTGATCAACATGTTGATTTTTTCTCATTAACTTGTTTGGCTAGGTTGGTACTATAATGAAAGCAAGATTTGAAAACTATTGTATGTGTAGTTTTGTGGGCGCAGATAGGTCACCTATTGAAAAATTTAGTGATAAGCTCCCAGTAACAAAGATTGAAATGTCAGCAGCACTTCCTTTTTTTCAGTCATTGCAGACTATTTCCAAGCATTTGCAGTTCTATCCAATTCTGTTTTATAAAATGTATCTTCTTGGCATGCATTTGCAATGGATAATGTAGAAATGTGATGGTAGTGCGAATTTAGGTTTAACTGGGTGTATTTGATGAGTTTTTGCCTCTGATCTATGTTCTTGGGAGGAGGGTGTATCTTAAAGCCATGTAAATTAATTTTTATTCTACAACTACATCTACATCTCTACGTTTGTCCGTCAATCTTGACTTTTGCTCAACGGATATGACTTCATTACGGTTAGCGCTAGAAAGATGAAAAGCAAGAGAATATAGTCCGCAGGAAGTAGTATTTAGTCTTAAATTAGCGTAAAATTAGCAAGAAAATAGGACTAAAAATAATATAATATAAAAGCACAGAGGTACAACATAAATAAGAGAGAAGGAAGAAAGTTATCCCAGCCACTTTTGGCTCAACAAGTAAAGACCTCTCTGCCTTCCGTGGCGGTACCAGGGCCCATACGTCCCCGACAGCACAGCTCCCACTTGCAGAGTTACTAGGTGACTGGGCCCCTTAACTTGCTTAGAATGAGAGGGTGGATAGCTCCATCCTAAATGATGCCAGTGATGATGCCTCAGCTATAGAAGCTGGTACAGAATTCCACAAAGGTACGGTACGAGGGAAAAAGCTAAACTTAAAAGAATCAGATGATGTTGAAAACTGTCTGAACTTCCTGGAGTGTGTAGCTCTGGCCCTTGCTGTGACTGGGGTCAAGTAATCAGCGGCAGGTATATCAACAAGGTCCTGAACCACTTTGTACAGTAGGGTAAGCTCAGTCTTTGACCGTCTAGTTTCCAGGGGTTCCTACTTTAGGTGATCGAGCATGGATGATACTTTTGGACCGAGCGTTTAGTTGTGTTCTAAATATCAGACTTGTTTTAACTGGAGATGTATTCCATGTTTTATTTCAATGTGAGAAAATTACAGGTGAAAGGGACTAATATAATGCATGTTATATATATATATATATCTGCAAGCTCAAAGAAATTATTTCTGATTTTATATGGTCTCCCCTCCTTCAAACAGGTTGTTTTTATTTACTTCTAGTCGATAAACAAACATGGTTAAATGTAACTTGAAAAGGAGCAGATCAATATGTGGATTTTTTTCTCATTAACTTGTTGGACTAGGAAGGTTCTATAAAAAAACAAGGTTTGAAAAGTTTTGTATCTGTCCTTTTTCAGTCAATTCATTCTTTTTTCACACATTTATAGTTCTATCCAATTCTGTTGTATAAAATGTTTTTTCATTGCATGCACTTTGCAATGTAGAAATGTGATGGTAGTGCGAGTTTAGGTGTAACTGGGTGTATTTGATAAGTTTTTGCCTTTGATCTTTGTTCTTGGGAGGGGGTGTACCTTAAAGCTATGTAAATTATTTTTTATTGATGTATCTAGAAAGAAGACGTGCAGTAATTGCATTTGCAGAAACACAAGCAATACAAGAAAGAATCTACTTCATCTGCAATATAAGAGTAAGGATTCATGGCTCTATGACAATATCTCAAACAAAAGCAAAACTTCAAATTTGTCTCTCCGAAACAGCCCGCTGCAATATCCCGATAAGTTTTCTCATCCGTAATATGTTTTAATAATTGAATTCATGTCGAAAGGCTTTGAATAGATATATTCAACTATTTCTCATGGCATTCAGTGGCTCCTGTTTCAACAGGGAATTTCATCCCCATTCACTACAGCAGGAAAGTGACCTGTATATATTATTCCCTATAGGCACGGGAGGCCGAAAACGTTTGTTTAGATAAAAGGCTTGTTTGGAAAACATGAGATCCTTTGCAAAAGATGAGATCCACGATCGTGATAAAAAATAGTATTGAGGTGATTCGTTTCCGAAAGAACAATATTTTATAAACTACTATAGAAATAAACTGTTAGACGATAACGTACACTTCAAAAAGTGATAAGTGGTCAATTCTGTAAACTCTGGAGTCACATGAAATGACACGTTACTAGTCTAATAACGTATATATAATACATCTTTCATTCTTTGATGTGCAGAGTGATGGAGCATGAAAACGTGACACATACACGGTACAAATATATATGTTAGACACAGATGAGGTTATCTTACGTCCAGTGTGCGGCCCAACAGCGCATGATGATACACGTACAAATGTAGCATGGTAGTAACTTGTGATAGGAAAAGTTTTAAAGGATAGATCTCGAGTAATGAATTTTGCAATAAAAAGAAATGTAATTTTGTAAAATGCATTTGAACAAATTTATTCACAAAAAATACCGGTTGAACGGACGATTGTTCTGTATGTTGGAGGCATTTACCTAACTGCCACAAAAATAGCCATAAAATGAGTATTGCTGCTATTTAAGCATAATTCTGTGCATTTTAGAATAAAATTGTTCAAAATGCATTGGAGAGGAAATACTGATGGAAGCCTGTGTCTGGGTTCCATTCATGAAAAAGGTAAACTTTGCACTTTTCAAAAACATATGGTTTGCTCGGCTTGATAATTGAATCTGGAAGCGAAAGCTTTTTCACAAACTTAAAATATTATTTGCGACTGAACTTTTATTATGCATCAGTAATTTATATATGACCTAAATTTCTATTTGGCAATATTTTTTACGTCATAAAGAAAAAAAGGGTTCGGTATTGGCAGCATTGCACATGATACTGGGGGATGCCGGAAGTTATCACTTCTGGACCGAGCGTTTAGTTGCGTTCTAAATACCAGACTTGCTTCCACTGAATACATACCCATGCTTAATTTCAATAATGAAAATGACAGGTGTAAAGGACTTAAATGATGCATGATATATAAATATATCTGCAAGCTCAAAGAAAGTATTGCTGATTTTATATGGTCATCCCTCCTTGAAAAATGTTTTTTATTTACTTCGTTCTAGTCTGTAAACAAACATGATTGACTGTAACTTGAAAAGAAGTAGATCAACATGTGGATTTTTTTCTCATTAACTTGTTTGGCTAGGATGGTTCTATAATAAAAGCAAGGTTTGAAAACGTTTGTATGTGTAGTTTTTGTGGGCGCAGGTAGGTCACCTATTAAAAAATTTAGTGTTAAGCTCCGAGTAACAAAGATTGAAATGTCAGCAGCACTTCCCTTTTTAAGTCATTACACACTATTTCCACACATTTGTAGTTCTATCCAATTCTGTTTTATAAAATGTATCTTCGTGGCATGCATTTGGAATGGATAGTGTAGAAATGTGATGGTAGTGCGAATTTAGGTCTAACTGGGTGTATTTGATGAGTTTTTGCCTCTGATCTATGTTCTTGGGAGGGGGGTGTATCTTTAAGACATGTAAATTAATTTTAATTCTACATCTACATCTACATCTCTACGTTGGTCCGTCAATCTTGAGTATTACACAACGGATATGACTTCATTATGGTTAGCGCTAGAAAGATGAAAAGCAAGAGAATATAGTCCGCAAGAAGTAGTATTTAGTCTTAAATTAGCGTAAAATTAACAAGAAAATATGACTAAAAATAATATTCTATATAAGCACAGAGCTACAACATAAATAAGAGAGAAGACGAAAGTTATCCCAGCCACTTTTGGCTCAACAAGTACGTCCCCGACAGCACAGCTCCCACTTGCAGAGTTACTAGGTGACTGGGCCCCTTAACTTGCTTAGAATGAGAGGGTGGATAGCTCCATCCTAAGTGATGCCAGTGATGGAGCCTCAGCTACAGAAGCTGGTACAGAATTCCACAAAGGTACGGTACGAGGGAAAAGGCTAAACTTAAAAGAATCGGCTGATGTTGAAAACTGCCTGAACTTCCTGGAGTGTGTAGCTCTGGTCCTTGCTGTGACTGGGGTCAAGTAATCAGCGGCAGGTATATCAACAAAGTCCTGAACCACTTTGTACAGTAGGGCGAGCTCAGTCTTTGACCGTCTAGTTTCCAGGGGTTCCTACTTTAGGTGATCGAGCATGGGTGATACTTTTGGACCGATCGTTTAGTTGCGTTCTAAATACCAAACTTGTTGCCACTGTATATTATCCATGTTTTATTTCAATGTGAGAAAATGACAGGTGAAAGGGACTAATATAATGCATGTTTTATAAATATATCTGCAAGCTCAAAGAAATTATTTCTGATTTTATATGGTCACCCCTCCTTGAAAAATGTTGGTTTTATTTACTTCTAGTCGGTAGCAAACATGGCTGACTGCAACTTGAAAAGGAGCAGATCAAAATGTGGATTATTTTTCTCATTAACTTGTTGGGCTAGGAAGGTTCGCTAAAAAGCAAGGTTTGAAAAGTTTTGTATGTGTAGTTTTTGTGGGCGCAGGTAAGTCGCCTATGGAAATATTTAGTTTTAAGCTCCCAGTAACGAAGATAGAAATGTCATTAGCACTGTCCTTTTTTCAGTCATTACATACTATTTCCACAGATTTGTAGTTCTATCCAATTCTGTTTTGTAAAATGTATCTTCATGGCATGCACTTTGCAATGGATAATGTAGAAATGTGATGGTAGTGCGAGTTTAGGTCTAACTGGGAGTATTTGATAAGTGTTTGCCTTTGATCTATGTTCCTGGGAGGGGGTGTACCTTAAAGCCATGTAAATTATTTTTTGTTGATGTGTTTAGAAAGAAGACGTGCAGTAATTGTATTTGCAGACACACAAGAAATACAAGAAAGAATCTACTTCATCTGGAATATAAGAGTAGGATTTCATGGCTCTAGGACAATGTCTCAAACCAAAGCAAAACTTCAAATTTTTCTCCGAAACAGCCCGCTGCAATATCCCGATAAGTTTTCTCATCCGTAATATGTTTTAATAATTGTATTCATGTCAAAAGGTTGTGAACAGATATATTCAGCTATTTCTCATGGCATTAAGTGGCTCCTGTTTCAACAGGAAATTTCATCCCCATTTACTACAGCAGGAAAGTGACCTGTATATTTATTCCCTACAGACAAGGGAGGCTGAAAACGTTTGTTTAAATAAAAGGCTGGTTTGGAAAACAGGAGATCCCCTTTGCAAAATATGGGATCCACGATCGTGATACAAAATAGAATTGGGGTTATTCGTTTCCGAAAGAACAATATTTTATAACCTACCAAAGAAATAAACTGTTAGACGATAACGTACACTTCAAAAAGTGATAAGTGGTCAATTCTGTAAACTCTGGAGTCACACGAAATGACAAGTTACTAGTCTAATAACGTATATATAATGCATCTTTCATTCTTTTGTATGCAGAGTGATGGAGCATGAAACAGTGACACATACACAGTACAAATAAATATGTAAGACACAGATGAGGTTATCTTCCGTCCAGTGTGCGGCCCACCAGCGCATGATGATACACGTACAAATGTAGCATGGTAGTAACTTAAGATAGGAAATGTTTAAAAGGATATATCTCGCGTAATGAATTTTGTTATAAACAGAAATTGTGTAAAATGAATTTAAACAAATTTATTCACAAAATAATATCGGTTGAACGGACGGTTGTTCTGTATTTTGGCGGACTTTACCCAACTGCCACAGAAAATAGCCATACAAAATGTGTATTGGTGCTATTTAAGCATAATTCTGTGGATTTAGGATAAAATTGTTCCAAATGCCTTGGAGAATACTGATGCAAGCCGGTGTCTGGGTTCCATTCCAGAAAGAGGTAAACTTTGCAATTTTCAAAACATATGGTTTGCTGGGCTTTCATAGTTGAATCTGGAAGCGATAACTTTTTCGCAAACTTAAAATATTCTTTGAAACTAAACTATTATCATGCATGAGTAAATTATCATATATGACCTAAATTCCTATTTGGCAATTCTTTATATACGTCATAAAGAAAAAAAGGTTCGGTATTGGACTTGCTACTGGGAGGGTCCGGGTTTTATCACTTTTAGACCGAGCGTTTGTTGCGTTCTAAATACCAGACTTGTTTCCACTGGATATGTATTCAATGTTTTATTTCAATGTGAGAAAATGACAAAGCAAGAGAATATAGTCCGCAAGAAGTAGTATTTAGTCTTAAATTAGCGTAAAATTAACAAAAAAATAAAACTAAATAAAAAAAAATATATAAGCACAGAGGTACAACATTGATAAGAGAGAAGGAAGAAAGTTATCCCAGCCACTTTTGGCTCAACAAGTAAAGACCTCTCTGCCTTCCGTGGCGGTACCAGGGCCCGTACGTCCCCGACAGCACAGCTCCCCCTTGCAGAGTTACTAGGTTACTGGGCCCCTTAACTTGCTTAGAATGGGAGGGTGGATAGCTCCATCCTAAATGATGCCAGTCATGGATCCTCAGCTACAGAAGCTGGTACAGAATTCCACAAGGTACGGTACGAGGGAAAAAGCTAAACTTAAAAGAATCAGATGATGTTGAAAACTGTCTGAACTTCCTGGAGTGTGTAGCTCTGGCCCTTGCTGTGACTGTGGTAAAGTAATCAGCGGCAGGTATATCAACAAGGTCCTGAACCACTTTGTACAGTAGGGTGAGCTGAGTCTTTGACCGTCTAGTTTCCAGGGGTTCCTACTTTAGATGATCGAGCATGGATGATACTTTTGGACCGAGCGTTCAGTTGCGTTCTCAATATCAGAACTTGTGTTAACTGGATATCTATTCCATGTTTTATTTCAATGTGAGAAAATGACAGGTGAAAGGGACTAATATAATGCATGTTATATAAATATATCTGGAAGCTCAAAGAAATTATTTCTGATTTTATATGGTCACCCCTCCTTCAAACAGGTTGTTTTTATTTACTTCTAGTCGACAAACAAACATGGTTGAATGTAACTTGAAAAGGAGCAGATCAATATGTGGATTTTTTCTCATTAACTTGTTGGGCTAGGAAGGTTCTATAAAAAGCAAGGTTTGAAAAGTTTTGTATGTGTAGTTTTTATGGGCGCAGGTAAGTCGCCTATGGAAATATTTAGTGTTTAGCTACCAGTATCGAAGATAGTATCGAAGAAAGAAATGTCAGCAGCACTATCCTTTTTTTCAGTCATTAAATACTATTTCCTCACATTTATAATTCTATCCAATTCTGTTGTATAAAATGTATCTTCATGGCATACACTTGGCAATGGACAATGTAGAAATGTGATGGTAGTGCGAATTTAGGTGTAACTGGGTGTATTTGATAAGTTTTTGCCTTTGATCTATGTTCTTGGGAGGGGGTGTACCTTAAAGCCATGTAAATTATTTTTTATTGATGTGTTTAGAAAGAAGACGTGCAGACATTGCATTTGCAGAAACACAAGAAATACAAGAAAGAATCTACTTCATCTGCAATATAAGAGTATTCATGGCTCTAGGAGAATATCTCAAACCAAAGCAAAACTTCAAATTTGTCTCTCCGAAACAGCCCGCTGCAATATCCCGATAAGTTTTCTCATCCGTAATATGTTTCAATTATTAAATTCATGTCAAATGGCTGTGAATAGATATATTCAGCTATTTCTCATGGCATTAAGTGGCTCCTGTTTCAACAGGGAATTTCATCGCCATTCACTGCAGCAGGGCAGTGACCTGTTTATTTATTCCCTACAGACACGGGAGGCCGAAAACGTTTGTTGAAATAAAAGGCTGGTTTGGAAAACAGGAGATCCTTTGCAAAATATGAGATCCACGATCGTGATAAAAAATTGTATTGAGGTGATTAGTTTCCGAAAGAACAATATTTTATAAACTACTAAAGAAATAAACTGTTAGACGATAACATACACTTCAAAAAGTGATAAGTGGATGTGCAGAGTGATGGAGCATGAAAACGTGACACATACACGGTCCAAATATATATGTTAGACACAGATGAGGTTATCTTACGTCCAGTGTGCGGCCCAACAGCGCAGGATGATACACGTACAAATGTAACATGGTAGTAACTTGTGATAGGAAAGGTTTTAACGGATAGATCTCGAGTAATGAATTTTGTAATAAAAAGAAATGTAATTTTGTAAAATGCATTTGAACAAATTTATTCACAACATAATACCGGTTGAACGGACGAGTGTTCTGTATGTTGGAGGCATTTACCTAACTGCCACAGAAAATAGCCATAAAATGGGTATTGCTGCTATTTAAGCATAATTCTGTGCATTTTAGAATAAAATTGTTCAAAATGCATTGGAGAGGAAATACTGATGGAAGCCTGTGTCTGGGTTCCATTCATGAAAAAGGTAAACTTTGCACTTTACATAAACATATGGTTTGCTCGGCTTTCATAGTTGAATCTGGAAGCGAAAACTTTTTCGCAAACTTAAAATATTCTTTGCGACTGAACTTTTATTATGGATGAGTAAATTATATATGACCTAAATTTCTATTTGGCAATATTTTTGTTACGTCATAAAGAAAGAAAGGGTTCGGAATTGGTAGCATTGCACTTGATACTGGGAGATGCCGGAAATTATCACTTCTGGACCGAGCGTTTAGTTGCGTTCTAAATATCAGACTTGCTTCCACTGAATACATACCCCATGTTTAATAGTAAAAATGAAAATGAAAGGTGTAAAGGACTTTAATGATGCATGATATATAAATATATCTGCAAGCTCAAAGAAAGTATTGCTGATTTTATATGGTCACCCCTCCTTGAAAAATGTTTTTTATTTACTTCGTTCTAGTCTGTGAACATACATGATTGACTGTAACTTGAAAAGAAGTAGATCAACATGTGGATGTTTTTCTCAATACATTGTTTGGCTAGGATGGTTCTATAATAAAAACAAGGTTTGAAAACTTTTGTATGTGTAGTTTTTGTGGGCGCAGGTAGATCACCTATTGAAAAGTGTAGTGTTAAGGTCCCAGTAACAAAGACTAAAATGTCCGCAGCACTTCCTTTGTTAAAGCATTACATAATATTTCCACACATTTGTAGTTCTATCCAATTCTGTTTTATAAAATGTATCTTCGTGGCATGCATTTGCAAAGGATAATGTAGAAATGTGATGGTCGTGCGAATTCAGGTCTAACTGGGTGTATTTGATGAGTTTTTGCCTCTGATCTATGTTCTTGGGAGGGGGTGTATCTTAAAGCCATGTAAATTAATTTTTATTCTACATCTACATCTCTTCGTTGGTCCGTCAATCTTGACTATTACACAACGGATATGACTTCATTATGGTTAGCGCTAGAAAGATGAATAGCAAGAAAATATAGTCCGCAAGAAGTAGTATATAGTCTTAAATTAGCGTAAAATTAACAAGAAAATAGGACTAAAAACAAATATAATATATAAGCTCAGAGGTACAACATAAATAAGAGAGAAGGAAGAAAGTTATCCCAGCCACTTTTGGCTCAACAAGTAAAGACCTCTCTGCCTTCCGTGGCGGTACCAGGGCCCATACGTCCCCGCCAGCACAACTCCCCCTTGCAGAGTTACTAGGTGACTGGGCCCCTTAACTTGCTTAGAATGAGAGGGCGGATAGCTCCATCCTAAATGAAGCCAGTGATGGAGCCTCAGCTACAGAAGCTGGTACAGAATTCCACAAAGGTACGGTACGAGGGAAAAAGCTAAACATAAAAGAAACAGATGATGTTAAAAAATGTCTGAGCTTCCTGGAGCGTGTAGCCTTGGTCCTTGCTGTGACTGGGGTCAAGTAATCAGCGGCAGGTATACCAACAAGGTCCTGAACCACTTTGTACAGTAGGGTGAGCTCAGTCTTTGACCGTCTGGTTTCGAGGGGTTCCTACTGTAGGTGATCGAGCATGGATGATACTTTTGGACCGATCGTTTATTTGCGATCTAAATACCAGACTTGTTTCCACTGGATATGTATTCCATGTTGAATTTCAATGTGAGAAAATGACAGGTGAAAGGGACTAATATAATGCATGTTTTATAAATATATCTGCAAGCTCAAAGAAATTATTTCTGATATTTTATGGTCACCCCGCCTTGAAAAATGTTGTTTTTATTTACTTCTAGACGGTAAACAAACATGGTTGACTGTCACTTGAAAAGGAGCAGATCAAAATATGTGGATTTTTTCTCATTAACTTGTTGTCCTAGGAAGGTTTTATAAAAAAAAGCTAGGTTTGAAACGTTTTGTATGTGTAGTTTTTGTGGGCGCAGGTAAGTCGCCTATGGAAATATAGATAGTGTTAAGCTCCCAGCAACGAAGATAGAAATGTCAGCAGCACTGTCCTTTTTTCAGTGATTACATACTATTTCCACACATTTGTAGTTCTATCCAATTCTGTTTTATAAAATGTATCTTCATGGCATGCACTTTGCAATGGATAATGTAGAAATGTGATGGTAGTGCGAGTTTAGGTCTAACTGGGTGTATTTGATAAGTTTTTGCCTTTGATCTATTTTCTTGGGAGGGGGGTGTACCTTAAAGCCATGTATATAATTTTTATTGATGTGTTTAGAAAGAAGACATGCAGTAATTGCATATGCAGAAACACAAGAAATCCAAGAAAGAATCAACTTCATCTGCAATATAAGACTAATGATTCATGGCTCTAGGACAATGTCTCAAACCAAAGAAAATCTTAAAAACTGTCAATACGAAACAGCCCGCTGCAATATCCCAATAAGTTTTCTCATCCATAATATGTTTTATTTATTGTAATCATGTCAAAAGGCTGTAAACAGATATATTCAGCTATTACTCATGGCATTAAGTGGCTTCTGTTTCACCAGGGAATTTCATCCCCATTCACTACAGCAGGAAAGTGACCTGTATTTTTCCCTACAGACACGGGAGGCCGAAAACGTTTGTTTAAATAAAAGGCTGGCTTGGAAAACAGGACATCCTTTGCAAAGTATGAGATCCACGATCGTGATAAAAGTAGTATTGAGGTGATTCGTTTCTGAAAGAACAATATTTTATAAACTACTAAAGAAATAAACTGTTAGACGATAACGTACACTTCAAAAAGTGATAAGTGGTCAATTCTGTATACTCTGGAGTCACATGAAATGACAAGTTACTAGTCTAATAACGTATGTATAATGCATCTTTCATTCTTTGATGTGCTGAGTGATGGAGCATGAAAACGTGACACATACACGGTACAAATATATATGTTAGACACAGATGAGGTTATCTTACGCCCAGTGTGCGGCCCAACAGCGCAGGATGATACACGTACAAATGTAGCATGGTAGTAACTTGTGATAGGAAAGGTTTTAAAGGATAGACTTGAGTAATGAATTTTGGAATAAAAAATAAATGTAATTTTGTAAAATGCATTTGAACAAATTTATTCACAAAATAATACCGGTTGAAAGGACGATTGTTCTGTATGTTAGAGGCATTTACCCAATTGCCACAGAAAATAGCCATAAAATGAGTATTGCTGCTTTTTAGCATAATTCTGTGCATTTTAGGATGAATTGTTCAAAATGCATTGGAGAGGAAATACTGATGGAAGCCTGTGTCTGGGTTCCATTCATGAAAGAGGTAAACTTTGCACTTTTTCAATAACATATGGTTTGCTCGGCTTTCATAGTTGAACTTCGAAGCGAAAACATTTTCGCAAACTTAAAATATTCTTTTATTATGCATGTGTAAATAATCATATATGACCTAAATTTCTAGTTGGCAATATTTTTGTTACGTCATAAAGAAAAAAAGGGTTTGGTATTGGAATATAAAAATCAAACATGATAAAAATCAAGCATTGCACTTGATACTGGGAGATGCCGGAATTTATCACTTCTGGACCGAGCGTTTAGTTGCGTTCTAAATACCATCTTCTTTCTTATGAATGTTTTCATTGCTCTTAAAGGAACTCATTTTTGATTTTTTATTTGCTTCCACTGAATGCACACCCCATGTTTAATTTCAATAATGAAAATGACAGGTGTAAGGGACATAAATGATGCATGATATATAAATATATCTGCAAGCTCAAAGAAAGTATAGCTGATATTTTATGGTCACCCCTCCTTGAAAAATGTTTTTTTTATTTACTTCGTTCTAGTCTGTAAACAAACATCGTTGACTGTAACTTGGAAAGGAGTTGATCTACATTTGGATTTTTTCTCATTTCCTTGTTTGGCTAGGATGGTTCTATAATAAAAGCAAGGTTTGAAAACGTTTGTTTGTGTATTGTTTGTTGGCGCAGGTAGGTCACCTATTGAAAACTTTATTTTTTAGCTCCCAGTAACTAAGATTGAAATGTCAGCAGCTCTTCCTTTTTTAAGTCATAACATACTATTTCAACACTTCTAGTCGGTTAACAAACATGGTTGACTGTAACTTGAAAAGGAGTAGTCAATATGTTGATTTTTTTTTTCTCATTTACTTGTTGGGCTAGGAAGGTTCTATAAAAAGCAAGGTTTGAAAAGTTTTGTATGTGTAGTTTTTGTGGGCGCAGGTAAGTCCCATTAACGAAGATAGAAATGTCAGCAGCACTGTCCTTTTTTCAGTCATTACATACTATTTTCACACATTTGTAGTTCTATCCAATTCTGTTTTATAAAATGTATCTTCATGGCATGCATTTTGCAACGAATAATGTAGAAATGTGATGGTAATGCTAATTTAGGTCTAACTGGGTGTATCTTATGAGTTTTGCCTCTGATCTATATTCTTGGGAGGGGGTGTACCTTAAAGCCATGTAAATTAATTTTTGTTGATGTGTTAAGAAAGAAGACTTGCAGTAATTGCATTTGCAGGAACACAAGAAAGAATATACTTCATCTAGAATATAAGAGTAAGGTTTCATGGCTCTAGGACAATGTCTCAAACCAAAGTAAAACTTCAAATTTGTCTCTCCGAAACTGCCCGCTGCAATATCATGATAAGTGTTGTCATCCGTTATATGTTTTAATTATGGTATTCATGTCAAAAACGTTGTGAACAGATATATTCAGCTATTTCTCATGGCATTAAGTGGCTCCTGTTTCATCAGGGAATTTCATCCCCATTCACTACAGCAGGACAGTCACCTGTATATTTATTCCCTACAGACACGGGAGGCCGAAAACGTTTGTTTAAATAAAAGGTTGGTTTGGAAAACAGGAGATCCTTTGCAAAATATGAGATCCACGCTCGTGATAAAAAATAGTATTCAGGTGATTCGTTTCTGAGAGAACCAGATTTTATAATCTACTAAAGAAATAAACTGTTATATGACAACGTACACTTCAAACTAAGTGATAAGTGTCCAATTCTGTAAACTCTGGAGTCACATAAAATAACAAGTTACTGGTCTAATAGCGTATATATAACGCATCTTTCATTTTTTTATGTGCAGAGTGATGGAGCATGAAACAGTGACACATACACAGTACAAATATATATGTTAGACACAGATGAGGTTATCTTTCGTTCAGTGTGCGGCCCACCAGCGCAGGATGATACACGTACAAATGTAGCATGGTAGAAACTTAAGTAGGAAATGTATTAAAGGATAGATCTTGCGTAATGAATTTTGTAATAAAACAGAAATGTAATTTTGTAAAATGAATTTGAACAAATTTATTCACAAAATAAAATCGGTTGAACAGACGGTTGTTCTGTATGTTGGAGGGCTTTACCCAACTGCCATAGAAAATAGCCATAAAAATGTGTATTGGTGCTATTTAAGCATAATTCTGTGCATTTTTGGATAGAATTTTTCCAAATGCAGTGTATAGGAAATACTGATGCAAGCCGGTGTCTGGGTTCCATTCAGGAAAGAGGTAAACTTTGCACTTTTCATAAACATATGGTTTGCTCGGCTTACATAGTTGATTCTGGAAGCGATAATTTTTACGCAAACTTAAAATATTCTTTGTGACTGAACTTTTATTATGCATGAGTAAATTATCATGTATGACCTAAATTTCTATTTAGCAATTATATTATTACGTCAAAAAGAAAAAAAAAAGGTTCGGCATTGGTAGCATTGCACTTGATACTTGGAGATGCCGGATTTTATCACTTTTGTACCGAGCGTTTAGTTGCGTTCCAAATATCGGACTTGCTTCCACTGGACACATACCCCATGCTTTATTTCAATAATGAAAATGACAGGTGTAAGGGACTTAATGATGCATGGTCTATAAATATATATGCAAGCTCAAAGAAATTATTGCTGATTTTATATGGTCACCCCTCCTTCGAAAATGTTTTTTTTTTTTTTTTTACTTCCTTCTAGTCTGTAAACAAACATGGTTGACTGTTACTTGAAAGGGAGTAGTTCAACATGTAGATTTTTTTTCATTAACTTGTTGAGCTAGGATGGTTCTATAAAAAAAGCAACGTTTAAAAAGTTTTGTATATGTAGTTTTTGTGGGCGCAGGTAGTCGCCTATTGAAAATTTTAGTGTTAAGCTCCCAGTAACAAAGATTGAAATGTCAGCGGCACTGTCATTTTTTCAGTCATTACAAACTTTTTCCACACATTTGTAGTTCTATCCAATTCTGTTTTATAAAATGTATCTTCATGGCATGCAATTGCAATGGATAATGTAGAAATGTGATGGTAGTGCGAATTTAGGTCTAACTGGGTGTATTTGGTGACTTTGTGCCTCTAATCTATGTTCTTGGGAAGTGGGTGTACCTTAAAGCCGTGCAATTTTTATCGATGTGTTTCGAAAGAAGACTTGCAGTAATTGCATCTGCAGAAAAACAATAAAAACAAGAAAGAATGTACTTCATCTTGAATATAAGGGTAAGGTTTCATGGCTCTAGGACAATGTCTCAAACTAAAGCAAAACTTAAAATTTGTCTCTCCGAAAGAGCCTGCTGCAATATCCCGATAAGTTTTCTCATCCGTTATATGTTTTAATTATTGTATACATGTCAACAGGTTGTGAACGGATATATTCAGCTATTTCTCATGGCTTTAAGTGGCTCCTGTTTCAAGAGGGAAATTCATCCCCATTCCCTACAGAGACGGGATGCCGAAAACATTTGTTTAAATAAAAGGTTGGTTTGGAAAACAGGAGATCCTTTGCAAAATATGAGATCCACGATCGTGATAAAAATAGTTGAGGTGAATCGTTTCCGAAAGAACAAAATTTTATAAACTACTAAAGAAATAAACTGCTACATTGTAACGTACACTTCAAAACTTAGTGATAAGTCTCCAATTCTGTAAACACTGGAGTCACATGAAATGACAAGTTACTAGTCTAATAACGTAAATATAATGCATCTTTCATTCTTTGATGTGCAGAGTGATAGAGCATGAAAAGCTGACACATAGACAGTACAAATATATATGTTAGACACAGATGAGGTTATCTTTCGTCCAGTGTGCGGCCAACCAGCGCATGATTATACACGTACAAATGTAGCATGATAGGAAACGTGTTAAAGGATAGATCTCGCGTAATGAATTTTGTAGTAAAATAGAAATGTGATTTTGTAAGAAGCATTTGAACAAATTTATTCACAAAATTATACCGGTTGAATGGACGATTGTTCTGTATGTTGGAGGCTTTTACCCAACTGCCACAGAAAAATAGCCATAAAAATGAGTACTGGTGCTGTTTAAGCATAATTCTGTGCATTTTAGGATATAATTGTTCCAAATGCCTTGGAGAGGAAATACTGATGCAAGGCGGCATCTGGGTTCCATTCAAGAAAGAAGTAAACTTTGCACTTTTCAAAATCATACGGTTTGCTCTGCTTTCATAGTTGAATCTGGAAGCGATAACTTTTTCGCAAACTTAAAATATTCTTTGTGACTGAACTTTTATTATGCATGAGTAAATTATCATACATAACCTAAATTTCTATTTGGCAATTCTTTTAATACGTCATTAAGAAAAGAAGGTTCGGTATTGGTAGCACTGCACTTGATACTGGGAGGTGCCGGGTTTTATCACTTTTGGACCGAGCGTGTAGTTGCGTTCATAATACCAGAGTTGCTTCCATTGGATATATATCCCATGTTTTATTTCAATGTGAGAAAATAACAGGCGTAGAGGACTAAAATGATGCATGTTTTATAAATATATCTGCAAGCTCAAAGATATTATTGCTGATTTTATGTGGTCACCCCTCCTTGAAAAATGTTGTTTTTTATTTACTTCGTTATAGTCGGTAAACAAACATGGTTGACTGTAACTTGAAAAGGAGCAGTTCAACATGTGGATTTCTTTCTCATTAACTTGTTGGGCTAGGATGGTTCTATATACATGTAAGGTTTGAATAGTTTTGTATGTGTAGATTTTGTGGGCGCAGGTAAGTCGCCTATAGAAATATTTAATGTTGAGCTGCCAGTAACAAAGATAGAAATGCCGGCAGCACTGTCCTGTTTTCAGTCATTACATACTATTTCCACACATTTATAGTTCTATCCAGTTTTGTTTTTTATAAAATGTATCTTCATGGCATGCATTTTGCAATGGATAATGTAACAAAATGACGGTAGTGCGAATTTATGTCTTATTGGGTGTATTTTATGAGTTTATGCCTCTGATCAATGTTCTTGGGAGGGAGGGGATGTACCTTAAAGCCATGTAAATTAAATTTCATTGATGTGTTTAGAAAGAAGACTTGCAGTAATTGCATTTGCGGAAACACAACAAACACAAGAAAGAATCTACTTTATCTGGAATATAAGGGTAATGTTTCATGGCTCTAGGACAATGTCTCAAACCAAAGCAAATCTTAAAACTCGTCTCCCCGAAACAGCCCGATGGAATATCCCGATAAGTTTTCTCATCCGTTATATGTTTTAATTATTGTATTCATGTCAAAGAAAAGATATATTCCGCTATTTCTCATGGCATTTTGTGGCTCCTGTTCCAACAGGGAATTTCATCCCCATTCACTAGAGAAGAAAAGTGACCTGTATATTTTATTCCCTACAGGAACGGGAGGCGAATACGTTTGTTTAAATAAAAGGTTGGTTTGGAAAACAGTAGATCCTTTGCAAAATATGAGATCCACGAGAGTGATAGAAAATAGTATTGAGTGGATTCGTTTCCGAAAGAACAAGATTTTATAAACTACTAAAGAAATAAACTGTTAGGTGATAATGTACACTTCAAAACTTAGTGATAATTGTACAATTCCGTTAACTCTGGAGTCACATGAAATGACACGTTACTAATCTAATTACCTATATGAAATGCATCTTTCATTCTGTGATGTACAGAGTAATGGAACATGAAAACTTGACACATACACAGTACAAACACAAATGTTAGACACAGATGAGGTTATATTCCGTCCAGTGTGCGGCCCACCGGCACAGGGTGATACACGTACAAATGTAGCATGGAAGTAACATGATATAGGAAATGTTTAAAAGGATATGTAATTTTGTAAGATGCATCTGAACAAATTTATTCACAAAATAATACCGGTTGAACGGACAATTGTTCTGTATGTTGGAGGCTTTTACCCGACTACAACAGAAAATAGCCATAAAATGAGTATTGGTGCTATTTAGGCATAATTCTGTGTATTTTCGAAAACATTTGGTTTGCTCGTCATTCATAGTTGAATCTGAAAGCGATAACTTTTCGCAAACTTCAAAGATTCTTTATGACTGAACTTTTATTATGCATGCGTCAATTATCAGATATGACCCAAATTTCTATTTGGCAATTTTTTGATACGTCATTAAGAAAATAAGGGTTCGGTATTGGTAGCATTGCACTAGATACTGGGAGGTGCCGGGTTTTATCACTTTTGACCGAGGTTTTAGTTGCGTTTTAAATGACAGACCTGCTTCCATTGTTTTGTTTGTTTGATTTGAAGTTTAACGTCCCCGTCAACACTGTAAAGGTCATTTTGGAGACGTTGCTTCCAGTTTTGTGGGACTTTTACCCGACATTGAGATGAAATGACATCTCAAGCCCTGTCGCCCAATGAAACCAATAGGGTTTATAGAAACTACGTAGTATGACCCATATTCTTTCTTACGAATGTTTTCATTGCTCTTAAAGGAACTCATTTTTGATTTTTATTTGCCTTCACTGCAGCTGGTGTATGACTGAAAAATTGTTGAAAGCGACGTTAAACCCGAATTCACACACACACACACACACACACACACACACACACACACACACACACACACACACACACACACACACACACACACACACTGCAGCTGGTGTTGTGCCGTGTGGCGGCCGTAAAACGTCTCCCCGTACATCAACCATAGTGCAGTTTATATTTTACTTTTAGTCCTTTGAGATCAGCGTGAATATTCTGAGAAATCAGAAATAAATTATTGGTTCAGACTCATATTCTTGACAGGTTTTTAATTATTTGGACCCCATTTTGATTTATATCAGTCTTTGAATCGACTGCCTATTCGAATTCGCAAAATTGCAGTATGTTATCTCTGGCTTTGTTTTGCCGGATCATTACAGGGTCACTGATGAGGCTTTATTAGCCGAAACTACGTAGTATGACCCCTATTCTTTCTTACGAATGTTTTCATTGCTCTTAAAGGAACTCATTTTTGATTTTTATTATAAGCATGGGCGGTCCGACTCGTGCGCACCACTTTGCCTGGGCAGGCTTAGAACCTCTAAGCGGTTTACCAGTACTCTTGTGCGGGTCGGATTCAGCTCTGCGTGGAAGCATCATGCAGCCCATATATTTCTTCAAGCCCCGATGGGCAGGGTATAAACCCAAAGTTATATTTCAATGTAAGAAAATGACAGGTGTAAGGGACTAAAATGATGCATGTTTTATAAATATATCTGCAAGCCCATAGAAACTGTTGCTGATTTTATATGGTCGGATTCAGCTCTGTGTGGAAGCATCATGCAGCCCATATATTTTTCTTCAAGCCCCGATGGGCAGGGTATAAACCCAATGTTATATTTCAATTTAAGAAATGACAGATGTAAGGGTCACTGTTGAGGCCTAATTGGCCGAAACTAGCTAGTCTGGCCCAGAAAACATGTACACTCCATATTTTTCACTTCTGTGGTGTATTCCTTGCTTCCAAAGGATAACCCTTTTATAGAACATATTTTACCCGACATTGAGATGAAATGACATTTCGAGCCCTGTCGCTCAATGAAACCAATAGGGTTTATTAGCATGGACGGACCGCCTCACACCGCGGTTCGGACCGCCTCACACTGGTTCCTGGATAGGCTTAGATCCTCTAAGCGGTTTACCAGTACTAGTGTGCGGGCCGGATTCAGCTCTGCGTGGAAGCATCATGCAGCCCATATATTTCGTCAAGCCCCTATGGGCGGGGCCGCCATTTCTTTTTTTTTTCAAAATGTATTTTCATGGCATGCGTTTTGCCATTAATAATGTAAACATGTGATGGTAGTGCGAATATAGGTCTAACTGGGTGTATTCTACGAGTTTTTGCCTCTGATCTAAGTTCTTTGGAGAGGGGGGGGGGGTTACTTTAAAACCATTTTTATTGCTATGTTTAGAAAGATGACTTGCAGTAGTTCTATTTGCAGAAACACAAGAAAGAATCTACTTTATCTGGAATATAAGAGTAAGGTTTCATGGCACTAGGACTATGTCACAAACCGAAGCAAATCTTAAAAACTGTCAATACGAAACAGCCCGCTGCAATATTCCGGTAAGTTTTCTCATCCGTTATATGTTCTTATTTATTGTATTCATGTCAGAATGATGTGATAATATATATATTCAGCTATTTCTCATGGCATTAAGTGGCTCGTGTTTCAACAGAGAATTTCATCCCCATTCACTGCAGAAGGAAGGTGACCTGTATATTACATTCCGTGCAGACAAGGGAGGCCGAAAACGTTTGTTTAAATAAAAGGTTGGTTTGGAAAACAGGAGACCATTTGCTGAATATGAGATCCACGATTGTGATAAAAAATAGTATTGAGGTGATTCGTTTCCGAAAGAACAATATTTTATAAACCACTCATGAAAGAAACTGTTAGATGATCACGTACACTTCAAAACTAAGTAATACGTGTCCGATTGTGTGAACCCTGGAGTCACATGAAATGAAAAGTTACTAATCTAATAACGTATGTAAAGTGCATCTTTCATTATTTGATGTGCAGAGTGATGGAGCTTGAAAAAAGTGACACATACACAGTACAAATATATATGTTAGACACAGATGAGGTTATCTGTCGTCCAGTGTGCGGCCCACCAGCACAGGATGATACACGTACAAATGAAGCATGGTAGTAACATGAGATAGGAAAGGTTAAAAAGGATACATCTGAAATAATGTAATTTGGTAATGAAAAAAGAAATGTAATGTTGTAAGAAGCATTTGAACAAATTTATTCACAAAATAATACCGGATGAACGGACGATTGATCTGTATGTTGGAGGCTTTTGCCCAAGTGCCACAGAAAATAGCCATAAAAATGAGTATTGGTGCTATTTAGGCATGTATCTATGCAATTTAGGATAGAATTGTTACAAAGACATTGGAGAGGAAATACCGATTCAGGCCGCTGTCTGGGTTCCATTCCAGAAAGAGGTAAATTTTGCATTTTCAAAAACATACGGTTTGCTCGGATTTCATAGTTGAATCTGGAAGCGATATTTTTTTTCACAAACTTAAAAGTTTCTTTGTGACTGAACTTTTATAATCCATGCGTAAATCTTCAGATATGACCCAATTTCTATTTGGCAATTCTTTTCATACGTCATAAAGAAAATAAGGGTTCGGTTTTGGTAGCATTGCACTAGATACTGGGAGGTGCCGGGTTTGATCACTTTTGGACCGAGCTTTTAGTTGCGTTCTAAATACCAGACCTACTTCCATTGGATATATACCCCATGTTAAATTTCAATGTGAGAAAATGACAGATGTAAGGGACTAAAATGATGCATGTTTTATAAATATATCTGCAAGCTCAAAGAAATTGTTGCTGATTTTAAATAGTCACCCCTCCTTTAAAAAATTCAGTATGTGTTTACTCCATTCTAGTCGGTAAACACACATGGTTGACTTTAACTTGAAAAAGAGCAGGTCAACATGTGGATTTTTTTCTCATTAAGTTGTCGGGCTAGGATGGTTCTATAAACAAGCAAGATTTGAAAAGTTTTGATTGTGTAGTTTTTGTGGGCGCGGGTAAGTCGCCTATGGAAATATGTAGTGGTAAGCCCCCCAATAGCAAAGATAGAAATGTCAGCGGCATCGTCCTTTTTCAGTCATTACATACTATTTCCACACATTTGTAGTTCTATGCAAAGTAGATATAAAAGTAGATATAAAATAAAGATCCTGTTGCATATAATGTATCTTCATGGCATGTTTTTTTTTTGCCATGGATAATACAAACATGTGCTAATTTAGGTCTAACTGGGTGTATTTGATGAGTTTGTGCCTCTGGTCTGTGTTCTGGGGAGGGGGTGTAAATTAAAGCCATGTAAATCAGTTTTTATTGATGTGTTTGGAAAGAAGACTTGCAGTAATTGCATTTGCAGTAACACAAGATTGAATCTACTTCATCTGCAATTTGAGTAAGGTTTCATGGCACTAGGACTATGTCTCAAACCAAAGCAAAACTAAAAACATGTCTCTCCGAAACAGCCCGCTGCAATATCCCGATAAGTTTTCTCATCCGTTATAATTGCAAATTTATTGTATTCATGTCAAAAAAGGATGTGAACAGATATAGTCAGCTATTTCTCATGGCATTTAGGCATTTATAAACATTTTCTTGACACTTTCGTTTTCAAAATATCCTCAAAATATCATATTTGTTACTTTAAATAGGGGATGTAAGTGTGAAAATAGCCATAAAAACGAGTTTTGGTGCTATTTAGGCATAATTCTGTGCATTTGAGGATATAAAGAAGAACGGCTAGGGCAAGTCGGTGTCTGGGTTCCATTCCATAAAGAGGTAAACTTTGTGTTTTTTTTCAAAAACATATAGTTTGCTAGGCTTTCATAATTGAATCTGAAAGCGAAAACTTTTTGGAAACTTGAAAGCTTCTTTGTGACTGAACTTTTATTATGAATGAGATTTTTTTTAGAAATGACCGAAATTTTTATTTGGCAATTCTTTTGACGCATCATAAAGAAAATAAGGGTTCGGTACTGGTAACAGTGCACTAGATACTGTGAGGTGCCGAGTTTTGTCTCTTTTGGTCCGAGCTTTTAGTTGCGTTCTAAATACCAGCCTTGCTTCAATTGGATATATATCCCATGTACTATTAATGAGAGAAAATGACAGGTATAAGGGACAAACATGATGTATGTTTTATAAATATATCTGCAAGCTCAAAGAAATTGTTACTGATTTTATATGGTCAGTACTCCGTACTAGCAGGTAAACAAACATAGTTGACTGAAACTTGAAAAGGAGAAGGTCAACATGTGGATTTTTTTCTCATTAACTTGTTGGGCTAGGACGTCTCTATAAAGAAGGATAAGGTTTGAAAAGTTTTGTATGTGTAGTTTTTGTGGGAGAAGGGAAAATGTGACTATTGTCGCTTATGGAAAATATTTAGTGGTAAGTTCCCTATAGCTAAGATAGAAATGTCAGCAGATCTATCCTGTTTTCTGTCATTACAGACTATTTCCACACATTCTGTTTCATAAAATGTATCTTCGTTGCTTTTATTTTGCCATAGATACTGTAAAAATGTGATGATAGTGCTAATTTAGGTCTAGATGGGTGTATTTGATGATTGTTTTGCCTCTGATCTATGTTCTTAAAACGCGCAAAATTTCAAAGGGGCATAACTCAAGAAAAAAATGGATTTTTGTCAAAAGTAAATCAGTGCATCTTCTCATCATCCCCAACCATTCTGTAACGTTTTAGGTCAATAGCTCAAACAGTTTTTCTTAGTTATCTTGCTTACAAGCTTAAACCTCAAAAGCTTTCAAAGGGCCAGAAAAATCGATTTTTTTTTCAAAAGTTAAACAGTTCATCTACTCATCATCCCAAACCAGTCTGTAAAGTTTCGGGGCAAAAGCTCAAACAGTTTTTTAGATATCTTGCTTACAAGATTTCAAAGTATTTTTTTGCAAAGGGGCATAACTCAAGAAAGGGGCATAATCCTGACGAGAAATAAAAAACAATGATTTTTATCGAAATTTAATTAGTTCATCTACCCATCATCCTGAACCAGCCTGTAAACTTTCAGGGCAACAGCTCGTACAGTTTTGAGATATCTTGCTTACAAGCTTCAAACGCGCAAAATTTCAAAGGGGCATAACTCAAGAAAAAAATTGGATTTTTGTCAAAAGTTAATAGCAATAGCTCAAACAGTTTTTGAGTTATCTTGCTTACAAGCTTAAAACACAAAAAAATCAAAGGGCCATAACTGAAGAAAAAGAAATCAGACGTTTTTTCAAAAGGTAATCAGTTCATCTACTCATCATCCCGAAACAGCCTGTAAAGTTTCAGGGCAATAGCTCAAACAGTTTTTGAGATATCTTGCTTACAAGCTTAAAACACGCAAAATTTTAGGTCTATAGCTCAAAAGTTTTTCAAGTTATCTTGCTTACAAGCTTAAAACGCAAAAAAATTCAAAGGGCCATATTTCAAGAAAAATATTTCGATTTTTTTTCAAAAGTTAATCAGTTCATCTACTCATCATCCCAAACCAGTCTGTAAAGTTTCGGGGCAAAAGCTCAAACAGTTTTTTTAAGATATCTTGCTTACAGGATTTCAAAGTATTTTTTTGCAAAGGGGCATAACTCAAGAAAGGGACATAACCCTGACGAGAAAAAAAATGCTTTTTGTGGAAAGTTAATCAGTTCATCTACTCATCATCTTGAACCAGCCTGTAAAGTTTCAGGGCAATAGCCCAAACCGTTTCTGAGTTATCTTGCTTACAATCTTAAAACGCAAAAAATGTCAAAGAGCCATAACTGAAGAAAAAAATTTCGGATTTTTTTCAAAATTAATCAGTTCATCTACTCAACATCCTGAACCAGCCTGTAAAGTTTCAGGGCAATAGCTCGTACAGTTTTGAGATATCTTACAAGCTTCAAACGCGCAAAATTTTATTGTGGCATAACTCAAGGAAAAAAATGGATTTTTTTTTTTTTCAAAAATTAATAGCAATAGCTCAAACAGTTTTTGAGTTATCTTGCTAACAAGCTTAGAACACAAACATTTCAAAGGCCATAACTGGAGAAAAAAATCAGATTTTATTTCAAAAGTTAATCGGTTCATCTACTCATCATCCCGAAACAGCCTGTAAAGTTTCAGAGCAATAGCTCAAACAGTTATTGAGATATCTTGCTTACAAGCTTAAAGCACGCAAAATTTAAAAGGGGCATAACTCAAGAAAATAATGGATTTTTGTCAAAAGTTAATCAGTTCATCTTCTCATCATCCCCAACCATTCTGTATAGTTTCAGGGCAATAGCTCAAACCGTTTTTATGCCCCCGCCATTCGAAGAATGGTGGAAAGGGCATATAGCGTTGCCCCTGTCCGTCCGTCCGTTCGTCCGTCCGTGCGTCCGAAACTTAAACGCAGTCAATAACATCCTTATTTCTTGATGGATTATAAAATTACTCGGCAGAAATGTTAACCATTATGAGACGACGTGTCACGTGCAAAACCCAGGTCCGTACCTCCAAGGTCAAGGTCATACTTAGAGGTCAAAGGTCAAAAAAAGGCTCCGAAACTTAAACGCAGTCAATAACTTTCTTATTTCTGGATGGATTTTGAAATTACTTTGGAGAAATGTTAACCATCATGAGTCGATGTGTCACATGCAAAACCCAGGTCCGTACCTCCAAGGTCAAGGTCATACTTGGAGGTCAAAGGTAAGAAAAAACGGTCCGAAACTTAAACGCAGCCAATAACTTACTTATTTTTGGATGGATTTTGAAATTATTTTGAAGAAATGTTAACCATCATGAGACAATGTGTCACGTGCAAACCCAGATCCGTACCTCCAAGGTCATACTTGGGAGGTCAAATGGCATAAAAAGGGTCCAAAACTTAAACACTGTCAATAACTTTCTATGGATGAATATGAACATAGACATATTTTCGGGCGGGGGCATCCGTGTCCTATGGACGCATTTCTAGTTTAGTTATCTTGCTTACAAGCTTAAAACGCAAAATATTTCAAAGGGCCATAACTCAAGAAAAAATATTTCGGATTTTTTTCAAAAGTTGATCAGTTCATCTACTCATCATCCTGAACCAGCCTGTAAATGTTCAAGGCAATATGTCAAATAGTTTTTTTAGATATCTTGCTTACAAGCTTAAAACGCGCAAAATTTTAAAGGGACATAACTCAAGAAAAATAATGGATTTTTGTCAAAAGTTAATCAGTGCATCTTCTCATCATCCCCAACCATTCTGTAAAGTTTTAGGTCAATAGCTCAAACAGTTTTTTCAGTTATCTTGCTTACATGCTTAAAACACAAAACATTTCAAAGGGCCATAACTCAGAAAAAAATTTCGGATTTTTTTTTTAAAAGTTCATCAGACCATCTACTCATCATCCTGAACCAGCCTGTAAAGTTTCAGGGCAATAGCTCAAACAGATTTTAGTTATCTTGCTTACAAGTTTAAAACGCAAAATATTTCAAAGGGCCATAACTCAAGAAAAAATTTTCGGATTTTTTTTCAAAAGTTGATCAGTTCATCTATTCATCATCCTGAACCAGCCTGTAAATGTTCAGGGCAATATGTCAAACAGTTTTTTGAGATATCTTGCTTACAAGCTTAAAACGCGCAAAATTTCAAAGGGACATAACTCAAGAAAAATAATGGATTTTTGTCACAAGTTAATCAGTGCATCTTCTCATCATCCCCTACCATTCTGTAAAGTTTTAGGTCAATAGCTCAAACAGTTTTTTAGTTATTTTGCTTACATGCTTAAAACACAAAAAATTTCAAAGGGACAAAACTCAAGAAAAATAATGGATTTTTGTCAAAAGTTAATCAGTGCATCTTCTCATCATCCCCAACCATTCTGTAAAGTTTTAGGTCAATAGCTCAAACAGTTTTTTAGTTTTGAGATATCTTGCTTACAAGCTTCAAACGCGCAAAATTTCAAAGTGGCATTACTCAAGGAAAAAAATGGATTTTTGTCAAAAGTTAATAGCATGCTTACATGCTTAAAACACAAAAAAAATTCAAAGGGCCATAATTCAAGAAAAAATTTTCGGATTTTTAAAAGTTAATCAGTTCATCTACTCATTATCTGAACCAGCCTGTAAAGTTTCAGGGCAATAGCTCAAACAGTTTTTAGTTATCATGCTTAGAAGCTTAAAACGCAAAATATTTCAAAGGGCCATAACTCAAGAAAAAAATTTCGGATTTTTTTCAAAAGTTGATCAGTTCATCTACTCATCATCCTGAACCAGCCTGTAAATGTTCAGGGCAATATGTTAAACACTTTTTTTAGATATCTTGCTTACATGCTTCAAAACACAAAAAAATTTCAAAGGGCCATAACTCAAGAAAAATTTTTCGGATTTTTTTTTTAAAAGTTAATCAGTTCATCTACTCATCATCCTGAACCAGCCTGTAAAGTTTCAGGGCAATAGCTCAAACAGTTTTTTAGTTATCTTGCTTACAAGCTTAAAACGCAAAATATTTCAAAGGGCCATAACTCAAGAAAAAAATTTCGGATTTTTTTCAAAAGTTGATCAGTTCATCTACTCATCATCCTGAACCAGCCTGTAAATGTTCAGGGCAATATGTCAAACAGTTTTTTTTAGATATCTTGCTTACAAGCTTAAAACGCGCAAAATTTCAAAGGGACATAACTCAAGAAAAATAATGGATTTTTGTCACAAGTTATCAGTGCATCTTCTCATCATCCCCTACCATTCTGAAAATGGTCAATAGCTCAAACAGTTTTTTAGTTACCTTGCTTACATGCTTAAACATTTTCGGATTTTTTCAAAAGTTGATCAGTCAAACAGTTTTTTGAGATATCTTGCTTACAAGCTTAAAACGCGCAAAATTTCAAAGGGACATAACTCAAGAAAAAAATGGATTTTTGTCAAAAGTTAATCAGTGCATCTTCTCATCATCCCCAACCATTCTATAAAGTTTTAGGTCAATAGCTCGAACAGTTTTGTAGTTATCTTGCTTACATGCTTAAAACACAAAAAAATTCAAAGGGCCATAACTCAAGAAAAAAAAATCGGATTTTTTTTAAAAAAAGTATCAGTTCATCTACTCATCATCCTGAACCAGCCTGTAAAGTTTCAGGGCAATAGCTCAAACAGTTTTTGAGATATCTTGCTTACAAACTAAAAATGCGCAAAATTTCAAAGGGGCATAACTCAAGAAAAAAATGGATTTTTGTCAAAAGTAAATCAGTTCATCTTCTCATCATCCCCAACCAGTCTGTAAAGTTTCGGGTCAAAAGCTCACAGTTTTTTAGATATCTTGCTTACAAGATTTCAAAGTATTTTTTTGCAAAGGGGCATAATCCTGACGAGAAAAAAAAAACAATGATTTTTTGTGGAAAGTTAATCAGTTCATCTACTCATCATCCTGAACCAGCCTGTAAAGTTTCAGGGCAATAGCTCAAACAGTTTTTGAGTTATCTTGCTTACAAGCTTAAAACGCAAAAAAAATCAAAGGGCCATAACTGAAGAAAAAAATTTCGGATTTTTTTCAAAATTAATCAGTTCATCTACTCATCATCCTGAACCAGCCTGTAAAGTTTCAGGGCAATAGCTCGTACAGTTTTGAGATATCTTGCTTACAAGCTTCAAACGCGCAAAATTTCAAAGTGGCATAACTCAAGGAAAAAAAATGGATTTTTGTCAAAAGTTAATAGCAATAGCCCAAACAGTTTTTTAGTTATCTTGCTTAAAAGCTTAAATCACAAAAATTTCAAAGGGCCATAACTGAAGAAAAAAATCAGATTTTATTTCAAAAGTTAATCGGTTCATCTACTCATCATCCCGAAACAGCCTGTAAAGTTTCAGAGCAAAAGCTCAAACAGTTTTTGAGATATCTTGCTTACAAGCTTAAAGCACGCAAAATTTAAAAGGGGCATAACTCAAGAAAAAAAATGGATTTTTGTCAAAAGTTAATCAGTTCATCTTCTCATCATTCCCAACCATTCTGTAAAGTTTTAGGGCAATAGCTCAAACAGTTTTTTTTTAGATATCTTGCTTACAAGCTTAAAACGCGCAAAATTTCAAAGGGACATAACTCAAGAAAAATAATGGATTTTTGTCAAAAGTTAATCAGTGCATCTTCTCATCATCCCCAACCATTCTGTAAGGTTTTAGGTCAATAGCTCAAACAGTTTTTTTAGTTATCTTGCTTACATGCTTGAAACACACAAAAAAAAATCAACGGGCCTTAACTCAAGAAAAATCTTCCGGATTTCTTTTAAAAGTTAATCAGTTCATCTACTCATCATCCTGAACCAGCCTGTAAAGTTTCAGGGCAATAGCTCAAACAGTTTTTTAGTTATCTTGCTTACAAGCTTAAGACGCAAAATATTTCAAAGGGCCATAACTCAAGAAAAAAATTTTCGGATTTTTTTCAAAAGTTGATCAGTTCATTTACTCATCATCCTGAACCAGCCTGTAAATGTTCAGGGCAATATGTCAAACAGTTTTTTGAGATATCTTGCTTACAAGCTTAAAACGCGCAACATTTCAAAGGGACATAACTCAAGAAAAATAATGGATTTTTGTCCAAAGTTAAGCAGTGCATCTTCTCATCATCCCCAACCATTCTGTAAAGATTAAGTTCAATAGCTCAAACATTGCTTTAGTTATCTTGCTTACATGCTTAAAACACAAAAAAAAAAATTCAAAGGGCCATAACTCAAGAAAAAAATTCGGATTTTTTTTTAAAGTTCATCATCCTGAACCAGCCTGTAAAGTTTCAGGGCAATAGCTCAAACAGTTTTTGAGATATCTTGCTTACAAACTTAAAACGCGCAAAATTTCAAAGGGGCAAAATTCAAGAAAAAACAATGGATTTTTGTCAAAAGTAAATCAGTTCATCTTCTCATCATCCCCAACCGTTCTGTAAAGTTTCAGGGCAATAGCTCAAACAGTTTTTGAGTCAACTTGCTTACAAGCTTAAAACGCCAAAAAATTCAAAGGGCCATAACTCAAGACAAAATTTTCGGATTTCTTTCAAAAGTTAATCAGTTCATCTACTGAACATCCCTAACCAGTCTGTAAAGTTTCAATGCCAAAGCTCAAACAGTTTTTGAGATATCTTGCTTACAGGATTTCAATTTTTTTTTGTTTATTTTTTGCAAAGGGACATAACTCAAGAAAGGAGCATAATCCTGACGAGAAAAAAAAAAACACGGGTCAATTATTTTTTCATAAGGAATCCATATATGAAATTTCAAAAACCTAGCACACATGGTTCTTAAGTTATGCTATGCAGTAAGAAAGCGGGACGGACGGGAGGACGGATGGACGAACAGGGCAAAACCAATATGCCCCCATAACTTCTTTGAAGTTTGGCGCATAAAAATTGTCTCTCCGAAACAGCCCGCTGTAATATCCCGATAAGTGTTCTCATCCATTATAAGTTCTAATTTATTGTATTCTTGTAAAAAGGATGTGAACAGATAAAGTCCGCTATTTCTCATGGCATTAAGGCATTTATAAATATTTTCTTGGCAGTATTGTCTTCAAAATATCCTCAAAATATCATTTTTTAACTGTAAATAGGGCTTTTAGGTGTGAAAATAGCCATAAAAACGAGTATTCGTGCTATTTAGGCACAATTCTGTGCATATTAGAATAGAATTGTTCCAAAGACACTGGAGAAGAACCACTGATGCAAGCCGGTGTCTGGGTTTTATTCCAGAAAGAGCTAAACTTTACGCTTTTCAAAAACATATAGTTTGCTCGGCTTTCATAGTTGAATCTGAAAGCGATAACTTTTTCGGAAATGTGAAAGATTCTTTGTGTCTGAACTTTTATTATGCATGAGAATTTTTTTGATATGACCTAAATTTCCATTTGGCAATTCTTGTGATGCATCATGAAGAAAATAAGGAGTCGGTATTGGTATCATTGCACTAGATACTTGGAGGTGCCGGGCTTGATCTCTTTTGGACCAAGTTTTTAGTTGCGTTCTTAATACCAGACTTGCTTCCGTATATCCCATGTTTTATTTCAATGTGCGAAAATGACAGGTATAAGCGACTAAAATGATACATGTTTTATAAATATATCTGCAAGCTCAAAGAAATTGTTGCTATTTTATATGGTCACTCCTCCTTTAAAAATGTTGGTTAGTATTTACTGCATACTAGTAGGTAAACAAACATAATTGACTGACTTGAAAAGGAGCAGTCAACATGTGGATTTTTTCTCATGAACCTGTTGGGCTAGGATTGGTCTATTAAGAGGTATAAGGTTTGAAATGTTTTGTATGTGTAGTTTTGGTGGGAGCAGGTAAAACGTTACTGTTGTCGCCTATCGAAATTATTTAGTGGTAAGCTCCCTATAGCAAAGATAGAAATGTCAGCAGCACTGTCCTGTTTTCTGTCATTACATATTATTTCCACGTGGTTGTAGGTTCTATCCAATTCAGTTCCATAAAATAAATTTTCTTGGCATTCATTTTGCCATAGATACTGTAAAAATATGATGTAGTGCTAATTTAGGTCTAACTGGGTGTATTTGATGAGTTTTTGCCATTGATCTATGTTCTTAGGAGAGGGGTGGGTACTTTAAAGCCATGTTAATCAGTTTCAGTGATGTGTTTGGAAAGGAGACTTGCAGTAATTGCATTTGCAGAAACACAAGAATTTACTTCATCTGGAATGTAAGAGTTTGATTTCATGGCACAAGGACTATGTCTCAAACCAAAGCAAAAGTTAAAAATTGTCTCTCCGAACAACCCGCTGCAATATCCCGATAAGTTTTCTCTTCCATTATAAAGTCTAATTTATTGTGTTTATGTCAAACGGATGTGAACATATACAGTCAGCTCTTTCTCATGGCATTAAGGCATTTATAAACATTTTCTTGGCAGTTTTGTTTTCAAAATATCCTAAAAATATCTTGTTTATTTTTTACTTTAAATAGGGGTTTCTGTTTATTTTTGTTATGGTTTGTCTTTAGGTGTTTGTGTCGCTTGGGTTATTTAATTTTTGATAGCCTATTGGCCATTCTGTGGGAAAGTATCTGTCCGTTTGGCTTTCCGCTGTTGGGTGTTTCCATTAGGTCTGTTGATGCATGTTTATGTTTTTTCCCTTTGGTGTCTCTGATGGGAGCTATGGGTTGATTGTATCGATTCCTGATCATTGCCTCTACTTCTATTTTGTATTCATCATGTAATAAGGATGTGAACAGATATATTCAGCAATTTCTTATGGCATTAAGACACTCATAAACGTTTCCTTGGCAGTTTTGTTTTCAACATATCCTCAAAAATGTCATTTTTTACTTTAAATAGGGAGCTGTATGTGTGAAAATAGCCATGAAAACGAGCATGCGTGCTATCTAGGCATAATTCTGTGCATTGTATGATAGAATTGTTCCAAAGACATTGAAGAAGAACCACTGATGCAAGCCAATGTCTGGGTTCTATTTCACAAAGAGGTAAATTTTGCACTTTTCAAAAACATGGGGTTTGCTCGGCTTTCATAGTCTCTGGTTGGGCTCATCGGAGTCTAACTGTTGGTTTTCTTTTGCTCTAGCATTTCAGTGGTTTCTTGCTGTCGAGTACTCACCGTTGTCTCACCTCTGTGGTTCTTTGATTATTTGTGTTCACGGAGATGTTGCACTGATGAGTTAGGAGGCCTTCATGCGGACTGAACAAATTATTTGTCCTAATCGCGACGGATGTAAGGGCGAGGATTGTGGCCACGTAAAATCGATTTAAGCCCCCCAATGGAATTCTTCCCACTGACCGTTCCAAAGGGGTTCTTCTGTGGCGGTTTATTTATGTTGTTGTTTGTTACTACTTACTGTGTGTATCACTTGTGTCTTTTTATTTTGGATGGCCATATGGCCATTTTGTGGGAAAGTAACTGTCCTTATGGCCATCCTTTGTTTAGGTTTCCATTAAAGTCTGGTCGCTTCATGTTTGTGTTTCTTTCCCTTTAGTGTCTTTGGTGGGTGGAGTAAGTTAATTGTATCGATTCCTGATCTTTGTTTTACTTCTACTTTTCATAGTTGAATCTGAAAGCGATAACTTTTTCGGAAACTTGAAAGATTCTTTGTGACTGAGTTTTTATTATGCATTAGAAAATTTTTAGATATGACCTTTACATATGTCTCTCTGAAACAGGACGCTGCAATATCCCGATAAGTTTTTTCATCCATTATAATTTCTAATTTATTGTATTCATGTCAATTGGATGTGAACAGATATATTCAGCTATTTCTCATTGCATTATGGCATTTATAAACACTTTCTTGGCGGTTTTGTCTTCAAAATATCCTGAAACTTTCATGTTTTGCTTTAAATATGGGGTGTAGGTGTGAAAAATGCCATAAAAATGAGTATTGGTGCTATTTAGGCATAGTTCTGTGCATTTTAGCATAGAATTGTTCCAACATTGGAGAAGAGCCACTGACGCAAATCGGTGTCTGGTTTCCAGAAAGAGGTAAACTTTGCGCTTTTCAAAAACATGTGGTTTGGTCGGATTTCATAATTGAATCTGAAAGCGATTACTTTTTTGAAACTTTTTTGGTGTCTTTGATGGGTGGAGTAAGTTAATTGTATCGATTCCTGATCTTTGTTTTACTTCTACTTTGAAAGATTCTTTGTGACTGAACTTTGATTATGCATGAGAACATTTTTAGATATGACCTTTAGATATGTCTCCCCAAAATATCCCGCTGCAATATCCCGATAAGTTTTCTCATCCATTATAATGTCTAATTGGGATGTGAACAGATATATTCAGCTTTTTCTATTTATAAACATTTTCTTGGCAGTTTTGTCTTCAAAATATACTCAAAATGTCATGTTTTACTTTAAATACGGGGTGTAGGTCTGAAAAGAGCCATAAAATGAGTATTCGTGCCATTTAGGATAGAATTGTTCCGTAGACATTAGAGAAGAGCCACTGCACTGATGCAAGTCGGTGTCTGGGTTCGATTACAGAAAGAAGTAGACTTTGCGCTTTTCAAAAACATGCGATTTGCTCGGCTTTCAAAGTTGAATCTGAAAGCGTTTACTTTTTCGCAAAATTGAAAGATTCTTTATTAATTATACATGAGTAAATAATTAGATATGACCCAAATTTTTATTTGACAATTCTTTTGATGCATCATAAAGAAAATAAGGGATTGGTATAGCATAGGTAGAAATGTTTGAAGGTTCTGTCAAAGTCTTTTTCATTAAATGTATCTTCATTGCATGAATGTTGCCATATTTGACGTCATTCTGATTCAATTTCAAAATTTAATACTGGACTTAAATCTCTTCTGCAACGGGCCTCCGTGGCCTAGTGGATAAGAGCGCTGACTCTTAGTCATTAGGTCTCTCACCGCCGTAGGTTCGAGCCTCGCTCGGGCCACGTGTGAGACGCAAAGTTCTGCAACGGAAGGTCAGGTGGTTTTTCTCCGGGTACTCCGGTTTTCGCCCACCTCTGATTAACGATCGGCTCGATATGAGTGAAATAATCTTGAAAGGGCCGTAAAACCCAAACCAAAAAAAAAAAAAAAAAAAAATCTCTTCTGCAACAAGGTCCATCGGAAACCGAATTATATTGTGACTTAGTATATAAATTAAGTAGAATCTATAACCGCAATGACTTTATGTTGGAACCGTCATAAAATCTGATGCCTGACCAACCAGCGTGAAATTAAAGAGGGAAGCAAGGTTTTCAACCGTGATTGGATTAACTACCATGCATGCAGTCTGTCGTATAACATTTATGTTGTACCCAATCTTTTTATATCGAAGAATGATTTTACGAAATTGGGTGCTAAAGTCACTGCGGTTATAATTTTTTTCTAGATTTATATACTTAGTCACCATAAAATTCGGATTCCGATAGACCTAGTTGCAGAAGCGATTTAAGTCCAGTATTGAATTTTGGAATGAAATCAGAATGACGGTTACAAAATTTTGACAATGTTTTATGTAGTTTATGGTACCGATAACCCTGATTAAGAAGTTTAGCCGTTAACAATTTATTACGTGTGTTGAAGTCAGTTACATGACTACACACTCTGGCAAATCGAATCAATTATGAAATATCAACGCCGTAGGATGGCACACGTGGAACATCACCATCCGACAAAGTAAAGTTTACAATCTATAAATCAAAATCATCGCGTTTATCATAAATTTTGCAAGAAACAAACCCATCCACAATAGACAGATGTAAATCCAAAAACGAGGCCTCGGTAGCAGAAGAATTTGCTTTATTTAACTGAAATTCTGGGCGGGTGGGGGGGGGGGAGGGTAAATTTGACTTATCAATTCATCGAAAAAGGTATTATCAATATTTAATAAATCATCCAAATATCTAGAAGTGGAGCTAAAAGCTCAAATGATTTCAGACTGGTTATCAGCAGAAAGGGACTTCATGAAGTCTCTCTCATAACAAAACAAAAACAGATCAGCCAGAAGTGGTGCGCAATCGGAATACCCACAACTTGTCTAAATAACTTAGTACCAAATCTTATGTAAATATTGTCAAGTAGAAAGGTGAGAGCTTCACACACCTTCTGACATGACCATAAAGTATAGTTTTATGCTCTTCAGAAGTGAAAAACGCATTTCTTACATTACATGCAAGATAGAGGGACTCTTCCCTATGAAATGTACATTCAATTAAATCATTCAGTTTTTCTTTTATAAGATTATGAGGAAGTGTAGTGTAAAGGGTGGCAAAGATCATAAGGAGACAGACTTGAAGCACGAAAACGCCTGGGTTTCAATTTATTTAAAACTTCAATAGAATGTTTTGTAGACCAAAACAGATTTCAGCCTGATCTTTCGAATACTTTGTCGCAACATTTTATCGCATGTTTTTTGATGGCAGTAAAACATTAAGTTAATAACTGGAGAGTTCAGTGGTGGTACAAGAGCTTGAATTTGCAATGAACCGTGTTTTGTATGGTCTTTTATGAAGTTTAGGTAACTAATATAACGTAGGTAGAAAGCTTGTCTTGGCCTTCTGTAACACAGACAGCAGTAGGCCTTCATGCGGACTGAACAAATCATTTGTCTTAATCGCGACTGAAGTAAGGGCGAGGATTGTGGCCACGTAAAATCGATTTAAGCCCATCAGTGGAATTCGTTTCCGCTGACCGTTCCAAGGCGGTTCTTCTGTCGCTGTTTATTTTTGTTATGGTTTGTCTTTGGGTGTTTGTGTCGCTTATATTATTTTATTTTTGATAGCCTTTTGGCCATTTTGCGTATCGATTCCTGATCATTGTCTCTACTTTCATTCCTTGGCTTTCATTGTTGAATCTGAAAGCAATAACTTCTTCGAAACCTTGAAAGATTCTTTGTGACTAATCTTTTATTATGCACGAGTTAATTATTAGATATGACAAATTTCTATTTGGCAATTCTTTTGATGCATAATAAAGAAAATAAGGGTTGGTATAGCAAAGGTAGAATGTCACCAGCACTAACCTATTTTCAGTCATTTAATACTATTTCCAAACATTTGTAGTTTTTATCCGATTCTGTTTTATAAAATGTTTCTTCATGGCATATTTGTCGCCATAGATACTGTAAATGTGTGATCGTAGTGCTAATTTAGGTCTAACTGGGTGTATTTGCGGATATTTTTTGCCTCTGATTTATGTTCTTTGGGAGTGTGGGGGCGTACTTTAAAGCCATGTAAATCAGTTTCTATTGATGTGTTTGGAAAGGAGACTTGCAGTAATTGTATTTGCAGAAACACAAGAAAGAATCTACTTCATCTGGAATATAAGAGTAAGATGGCACTAGGACTATGTCTCAAACTGAAGCAAAATTTATAAGTTGTCTATCCGAAACAGGCCGCTGCAATATCCCATGCAACTTGAGAAAACAACCAATGGATCGCGTATACCCCCGGCCAGCACCACTCCAACATATTTTTCGAGATTGCATGTAATACGAATGAAGATGTCAAGAAGCTATAAGAATCAAAAATGTGGCTGTAAAAGCTAAACAAAACACAAATTTCTAAATGGACCAAGTTTCTGAAGGGGTGGGGGCATCAATGTTACTGAAGCAGCAGTGTGGGGTATGCATCAATAAAATCAATTGACTGGTATGGAAAAACCAATGCAAGTATCAATTGAATTTGTGTTAGAGTTTAGAACATACACGCATCTATAAACTTTGTCACAAAACTTGAACCAAATGTAAAATTTCTAAGTTTGTGACTTTGACGTCAAGTTAACTGTGGGGGAGGGGTTTGGGGGGGGGGGGGGGGGCATGCATCAATGAAATCTTTAGACCGGTATGTAACTTCAGTGTAAGTATCATCTAAATCTATGAACGGGCTCAGTAGATAAATCTCTTAGAAACTTTAACGCAAAACTTTAATCAAATGTAAAAATTCTAAGTCTGTCGCCTTGACGTCACGGTCACTGTATGCAGGTGGGACATGCATCAATGAGATGTTTAGACCAGTATGTAACTTCAGTGTAAGAAATAACTAAATGTATCAAAGGGTTCAGAAGATACAATGTCTTAGAATCTTTAACGCAAAACTTTAAGCAAAATGTTAATGGACGGGCGGACAGACGGATAGAAGTCCGGATGGACGGACAGACGGACGGACGAACGCCAAGACGAAAACTATATACCCCCATAGCATACTTCGTATGTCGGGGGTATAAAAATAGTCCTTGCAATCCATTTGCATATTCTGAATATGTTCCAGTCAAATAACCAGTTGCATACCCTTTGCAAGTGCTTTGCAACAGATTGGTGCAAACATTTTGCAAACATAGCTGCAAAGAGATTGCAAATACATAGAGTATAGTTACTTTTTTTAGTTGGATACCAAAAATATTTCATCGAGTGTGTTGAAAACATCTTAATTTTCACGAGATGAAATAGTTTTGGTATCCGCCGAAAAAAGTTAATGTTCTTTTTATGATTTATTAGGACACTTACGGTAATTGATTGACCCGAGGTGACGTCACGATATTGGCCGGGTTAGTTGACGTCACAACTGTCAGTTTCAAAGCATAAACAAATCGAAATTTTGAATTTTTAGTTCAAAGAATGCTTTTCAAAGTATGTTACAGAATGCGTTGTGCTTATTTGAAGTCCATTTAATTTTTGAAGGCTCTAATAGAGTTCCGTTTAAGCCGGTGCTAGGGGGCGTGGCCGGTGTAGCACATTTCAGTACTGGTCATGAACAGACTCAATAAAACCGAGTCTGCTATTTTCGTTTAGTTGGTGTATTCTTTGCTTCCAAAGGATCTAGCTATACTGAACTTATCTATGTGGCATGCACACAGCCACTGTATAATCGATCACATGTGTAGCAGTTGGTCGTGGTCGTTTTATCACGTTGAAAAAATAATGCGCTAATCTGAACACATATTTCCTCGCACAAACTCTAACTCAGCCATTCAGTGAACTTGTACGCCTTGTAGACCATTTGTAACAATGACAGCTAAGCCTTAATCTGTGAGGGAGCATTTAAATAATTGTGCCCGAGATGTGTGTCGGCAAAAAGGGAGATGTTAAAATCAAAGCGCTACTGTTGTCAAATATGGCGCCTGTTCATTCAGTTTTAAGGCCACACTTCAAAATATATTCTAACGACAGTAGGAATTATTATTCTTAGTAAATCAAAGGAAAGTTAACCTTTCTTTCCACCAGAACGTAAACGTCAACGCTACAGTAAAATGATATAAATGGTATCAGTCACAAGTGAAATGATACGATATCATTTCACTTGTGATTGATAACATTTTTATTTGTTTCAGATATGTATTGATTTTACTGCTAAGTATAAAATAAAAAATACTTTTAGGACACTATAGATGTTCGCAAACAGGATCTCTGACAGTTTTCATACTGCAAAGCTTTTGCAAACAGTGACTAAAAATCACTTGGTAACAGTCTTTCCGCAATAACAGTCTGCAAACAGTTTACAAACATCAACTCTGATTTTTATTCAGGTGCAAAGTTTTTGCAAATAGTTACTTTGAAAGTATTTCTTGCAAGAGTAATGTAAAAGGTTTTACAGTCATTTAAAAATATCTTTTTTCATAAGGTCTTTGGAATTAAATGCGAAACAGGATTTCAAAATTTGATCTGCATATTGGGCATTACAATACAACGTTTATAGCCATAAAATGTAAAATGAATTTAAAACTAGAAAAAGTGTCCATAGGATGATATTTGTATTTTGGGTTGCTTTTCAATCTATTCAAAAAACAAGTCAGGGTCATCAGTTGAGAAAATTCTGTAGTTCTTAACCAATAAATGCTGCATGCCATGGTTTGATGACTTCGAGTTATTTTGAACATCTGTTATCATCTACTAGCATAGAAGGCATGACCTAGACCATTTGAATACAATTGATGTGACTGGGGTTGGGTGTGGTGGCGTAGTGTAGGGTAGGGTAGTTTGGAGTGGGTTGGGGTAGGGTAGGTGGGTGGGTGGGAAGGGGTGGGTGGGATGGGGTAGGTTGGGGGTTGGGGTAGGTTGGGGTGGGTAGGTAGGGTAGGACGGGGTTAGAATTGGTAGGGTAGGTAAGTTAGGGTTGGGTAGGTTAAGGTAAGGTTAAGTAGGGAAGGGTAGCTAGGAAGATATGGGGTAGGTGGTTGTGGGCAGGAGGGTGCACTGGTGTGGAATGAGGTTGGGAAGGTGAGGTGGGGATGGGTAGGGTTGGGATGGATGCATTGGCATGGGGTGGGGTAGGTTTTGTTGGGGTAGAGGTAGGTAGGGAAGGTATGTTGGGGTTTGGTGGGCAGGGGTAGTGCATGATTAGGTAGGGTAGGGTAGGTAAGGTGGGATTGGGGTAGTTGGGGATGGATAGGGTGGGTGCATTGGTTTGGGGTCGTGTTGGGTAGGGTAGGTTGGGTGGGGTTTGGGTTGTGTAGGCAGAGTACGGTAGCTAGGGTGGGTGAGGTTTGGGGGTGGGATGGATAGGTTTTGGTTGGATGGGTGGGGTAGGGTTAGGTATGGTAGGTAGGGTGGGATTGGGTTATGGTGAGTGCGTTATGGATGGAGTGTGGTAGGGTAGATGGAGTGCAAAGAAGGTAAGGAGTGGTTGGGGTAGGTGGGGTTGATAGGGTAGGGTAGGTGGCGATGGGGTAGGTAGATGAGGTTAAGGTAGGGTAAGTAGGGGTTAGGAAGGTAAGAGTAAGGTTAAGTAGGGAAGGGTAGCTAGGAAGATATGGGGAAGGTGGGTGTGGGTATGTGGGTGCACTGGGGTGGAATGAGGTAGGGAAGGTGAGTTTGGGATGGGTGGGGTTTGGGTGGATGCATTGGCATGGGGTGGGGTAGGTTTTGTTGAGGTGGAGGTAGGTAGGGAAGGTATGTTGGGGTTTGGTGGGCAGGGGTAGTGTAAGATTAGGTAGGGTAGGGTAGGTAGGACGGGATTGGGGCAGTTGGGGATGGATAGGGTGGGTGCCTTGGTTTGGGGTCGTGTGGGGTGAAGTAGGTTGGGTGGCGTTTGGGTTGGGTAGCTAGAGTACGGTAGCTAGGGTGGGTGAGGTTTGGGTAGGTGGGGTGGATAGGTTTGGGTTGGACGGGTGGGGTGGAGTCAGGTAGGGTGGGATTGGGTTATGGTGGCTGCGTTATGGATGGGGTGTGGTAGGGTAGGTGTAGTGCAAAGTAGCTAAGGTGTGGTTGGGGTAGATGGGTGGATAGGGTAGGGTAGGTGGGGTCGGGGTAGGTAGATAAGGTTAAGGTAGGGTAAGTAGGGTGGAGTTGGGATAGGTAGGAGTAGGTACGGTGCATTCATCTAGGCAGGGTATGGTTAGTAGGTGGGGTTGGGGTAAGTTGGGGATTTTAGGGTAGGATATGATAGCGTAGGTAGATGGGAATGGTGGTGTTAGGTGGGGTAGGTGGGGTGGGAAGGGTAGGGTAGGTAGTTTGGAGTTACGTGAGGTGGTGTGATGTTAGGTAGGGTAGGCACAGTGGAATTTGGATAGGTAGGAGTGGATGGGGTCGGTGCGTTGGTTTGGGGTAGGGTAAGGTAGATGAGATGAGGGTGGGTATGTTGGGTGGGGTTATTTGGGGATGGCTAGGGTAGGTACGTTGGAGTTGGGAGAGATAGGGTAGGGTAGGTTAGGTGGAGTGGGAAGGGTAGATAGGCTGGGATAGGGGTAGGAGGGGTGGATAGGTAGGATGCTTTGGGGTCTGTTGGGGTGGGGTAGGATTGACAGCTTTTATGATACCAGACATTGCAAGTATCACAACAAATTCACCAGTTCTTCTTACCAACACTTTCAGTACAGAGCCCACAGGGGTAATATTCTATTCTATTCCATACAGGATGTGATGCATCAGAGTAGCATCCCTTGGTTTGAATGACGTCATTTATTTCATTGATGACATCACAAAATTATTGACTTCTCAAGATCATATAGTTCAATTTGCATTTTGGCAAAGAATTTCTTCTGCTTGAATCTGATAAAATCTGATATCTGAAGATGCCAGACAAGGAAAGGCGAAGATCAGATACTTGGAGTGTAGGGCAGGCTGAGAGTAGGATTTCCATAGAAGGAAAGGAAGACTGATCAAGTTGTGGGCTAAGAGGAAAACAATGTCAGCAGATAGATAGATAGATAGATAGATAGATAGATAGATAGATAGATAGATAGATAGATAGATAGATAGATATATAGATCAGTGGTTAGTGCACTTGCCTCTGATGGTAGAGGTCCCGGGTTCGATCCCCGGCAGCGGCGATAAAATTTCGGTGTCCGAACACGCTCCATTGGCATCATTTGCAGGGATGAATGTCATAAAGTGCACCGTCCTTCGGATCGGGACGTTAACTGGAGGCCCCCTGTGCAGGGCGAACCATCCCCGCTGCAGGTTAAAGACCCCTACCGTAATTACATGATTACTGTGTAGGCTTTCATCCTGCAAAACCTTGAGTGTATGTAATATACACCTGCGGTAATGGTCAAATGTGACCGACGCAGTATCAGAAGACAGACGGACAGACAGACAGACAGACAGATAGATAGATAGATAGATAGATATAGATAAATAGATAGATAGATTGATTTGAGGTTTAACGTCTCCGTCAACACTGTAAAGGTCATTTTGGAGACGTTGCTTCCAATTTTGTGGGACTTTTACCCGACATTGAGATGAAATGACATCTCAAGCCCTGTCGCCCAATGAAACCAACAGGGTTTATTAGCATGGACGGTCCGCCTCGCACCGCGGTTCCTGGACAGGCTTAGATCCTCTAAGCGGTTTACCAGTACTAGTGTGCGGGCCGGATTCAGCTCTGCGTGGAAGCATCATGCAGCCCATATATTTCTTCAAGCCCCTATGGGCGGGGACGGAGATAGATAGATAGATAGATAGATAGATTTTGTTTGTTTGATATGAGGTTTAACGTCCCCGTCAACACTGTGAAGGTCATTTTGGAGACGTTGCTTCCAATTTTGTGGGACTTTTACCCGACATTGAGATGAAATGACTTCTCAAGCCCTGTCGCCCAATGAAACCAATAGGGTTTATTAGCATGGACGGCCCGCCTCGCACGGCGGTTCCTGGACAGGCTTAGTCTGGTCGCTTAATGTTTGTATTTATTTCCCTTTGGTGTCTTTTATGGATGGAGTAAGTTAATTGTATCAATTCCTGATCTTTGCTTTACTTCTACTTAGATCCTCTACGCGGTTTACCAGTACTAGTGTGCGGGCCGGATTCAGCTCTGCGTGGAAGCATCATGCAGTACATATACTTCTTCAAGCCCCTAGGGGCGGGGGCTTAGATAGATAGATAGATAGATAGATAGATAGATAGATAGATAGATAGATAGATAGATAGATAGATAGATAGATAGATAGATAGATAGATAGATAGATAGATAGATAGATAGATAGATAGATAGATAGATAGATAGATAGATAGATAGATAGATAGATAGATAGATAGATAGATAGATAGATAGATAGATAGATAGATAGATAGATAGATAGATAGATAGATAGATAGATAGATAGATAGATAGATAGATAGATAGATAGATAGATAGATAGATAGATAGATAGATAGATAGATAGATAGATAGATAGATAGATAGATAGATAGATAGATAGATAGATAGATAGATAGATAGATAGATAGATAGATAGATAGATAGATAGATAGATAGATAGATAGATAGATAGATAGATAGATAGATAGATAGATAGATAGATAGATAGATAGATAGATAGCAAGTATTTTTAGCACACTAAAGATTAGTAAAACAGGTCCAGATTTAACATTTTAAACCCTTTAGACCAGTACAGATGCTTAAGAAAACAGTCAAGATCCTATTAACTATATCATCAGGGTCTACACTGTTTGTCATCATGTTTATGATTGCCAATCATGTAAATCAGTCAATAAATTTGCGATGTCATCAATGAAATAAATGACATCATACAAACCAAGGGACGCTACTCTGAATTATTAACCCATTCTGTATCAAAAGGAACCTTCCAGTTGTTTTCATCACAAGTCATTTCAAAATTTTAGAAGCCTCTGTGGTGTAGTGACATTACGCCAACACGCGTATACAAATACATTGCCACCTTTATCGCCGAAAAAATGAAAATTTTATGATGAAAAATTGTGATATTTTTCTTATTTCTGCTCAAAATATAGATTGTGGGCACTCGTTAGAATCGCCTAATCGAGGCGGTTCTAACGAGTACCCAAAATCTATATTTTATTTCCAATTAGAATTTTTAGTAGGGATCTCCATATTAGCTTGGCTGTTGTTGGGATGTAAAACAACAACAAAAAAAACTCATTTCAAAATTTAGGGGTGTCAGGTTAACCGTTGTGTTTACTTAAATAATCTTTTGGAAATTGTCTGAACGTTTTGCAGTTTTTCCAGGCGACTAAGGTCCTGATCAGATGCCACAGAAAGGGGCATCCTATCTGAAATTTTACTGTTTGCCAGTTACCCTTTAAGGGGTTTCAGATTCAAGATGGGTAAAGAGTATATACATTAAGGTCTGAGCTTCCACATTTTAGCTCACCTGTCACTTAGATACCTGATGTGCTTTTGTGGCCGATGAATGTCCATCGTGCGTCATGAGACTGTCAGCAACTAATTTAGCTTGACTTTTGAAACAACAACAATGGTTAACCCTTACAACCCTAAATCCCGATACAGATACTTATGCATACTGCGGCATTTGATCTGGTCCTACACTGTTTGCCAAACCCACCACATATCCAGTCTAGATTTTACAGATACCTTTCTTATATGTACGCAAGACTCTGGTCTCTCAGTGGAACAAATAATATGGCAATTTTGGGTCGATTGTTTTTCATTCGACCCAAACTTACTAAGCAGAAAAGCCCTTCAGTGCTAAAGGCTATATGACCGACTTGTCGTCGGAATAACTTTCGGTTAACCAGAGCTAAAGGCTCCCAGTGAGCTTGTAGGACAGGCAGTTGTCGGTCGTCATCCGTCGTATTTCGTCTGCGTCAACATTTTCACACGACATCACCTCTAAAACTACTGGGTCGATTGGGCCCAAATTTCATCTATAGTATCCCTGGGCGGGGGGGGGGGGGGGGGGGGTGGTTGCAAATTTGTGTTGTTTTTTTTTTATGAAAATCGGCTCTTTAGTTTGGTTGCTATGGCAACTTTGTTTCCAAAGATTAAAATGGAGAAAATTTAAAAACGGCATTTACTTCCATGTCATTGCTGATATTTTGACAAGGCTTTTATAGAAATGTTCATCTAGTAAACTGCTCTCAGCCATGAGCTTTTATGCCTACATGGGGGTCCCCAAGGTTTTGCTGGGGCCATGCCCTGCCCACTGTATATCATAAAAGGCCATATATCTCACAAACCATTCAGATTCCCACCCCTATACCATAAATATTCTTAGTCATTATGATAAGTTGCATTCAGTGAGATCAACCTGGGGGTCCCCCGGGGGATGTGCCGGGACCATGCCCCTTCCTCACCATTTCATAAAAGGCCCAATATCTCGGAAACCTTTAAGATCCCCAACCCTAAACCATATTCTTGTTCATTATTGCTATTTTTAGAATAAAATTGATTGTGGGTACTCGTTAGAATTGAGGCGGTTCTAACGGAGAGGCGGTTCTGACGAGTACCCACAATCTATGCTTTAGAGCAGATTTAAGAAAAATAAGGTTTACCGCTATAAACTCCAACTTCACTATATAAAATTGGGGTTCAAGTGGGTCCAAATTAGATTGGTGTGATTTCGTGATGTAAGGAAAAATTGGTTTACGGGTGTATATATTAGTGTTTGCATTTTTCTGCTCCAAGATATAGGTTGTGGGTACTCACGAGTACCATCACAACGATGCGGTTCTAACGAGCACCCACAACCAAATTGTAGAGTATAAATAAGAAACCTATAAGACATTTTCATCGGAAAAGTCGCCATTTTGGAGATATGAAAGAATGCACAGTCTTGCACACCAGACAAGGAAATCCGTGATTTTACCCAGGGATAGAAGTTTATGTTCTGACCCTGGTGTTCCGACCCAAAATCGAATATAACCGCGTGTTTGATAAATGCACTG